>CM074719.1:338358826-339558826 GCA_037306005.1 Rhinophrynus dorsalis | reverse complement strand
GTGTCAACCTATCAGCATTGTCGGTGGAAAGGCGGATACGCTTATCTGTTATGATGCCACCAGCAGCACTAAATACCCGCTCAGACAAAACGCTGGCGGCAGGGCAGGCCAGCACCTCCAAGGCGTAGAGTGCCAGTTCATACCACGTGTCCAGCTTGGACACCCAGTAGTTGTAAGGCACAGAGGAATCATTGAGGACGCTGACACGGTCTGCTACGTACTCCTTCACCATCTTCCAAAACGTTTCCCTCCTTGTGACACTAGGCTGCGCATCAGGGTGAGGGTGCTGGCGGGGTGTCATGAAGGTGTCCCACGCCTTGGAGAGTGTTGCCCTGCCTTTGTCGGAACTGCTGTGTGCTCCCCTTTTCTCCCCTTCTCGGTTGGCCAAGGTAGCACGTACTCTGCCGCCAGCGTTGTCAGATGGAAAATTTTGGAGCAATTTTTCAACAAGAACCTTCTGGTATTGCACCATTTTGCTTGTCCTCTCCACCGGAGGAATGAGAGATGAGAAATTCTCTTTGTAGCGGGGATCCAGAAGGGTGAACACCCAGTAATCCGTGTTGTCTAAAATGCGTACAACGCGTGGGTCACGGGAAAGGCAGCCTAACATAAAGTCAGCCATGTGTGCCAGAGTACCAACAGTCAAGATTTCGCTGTCCTCACCAGGAGGCTGACTCTCAATATCCTCATCCTCTTCCTCCTCTTCTGCCCACCCACGCTGAAGAGATGGAACTAAAGTTCCATGGCTACCCTCTGTAGCGGAGGCAACCGTGTCTTCCTCCTCCTCCTCCTCCTCCTCCTCCTCCGCCTCCTCCAATTGTCGCTGAGAAGACGAAGTGAGGGTGCTCTGGCTATCACCTTGTGTAAGCTCTTCCTCCCCCATTTCCACCTCTTCCACATGCAAAGCGTCGGTTTTAATTGTGAGCAGCGAGCGTTTCAGTAGACACAGAAGTGGGATGGTTACACTGATAATAGCGTTATCGCCGCTCACCATCTGTGTCGATTCCTCAAAATTGCGTAAAACCTCGCAGAGGTCTGACATCCATTCCCACTCCTCACTTCTGATTACAGGAAGTTGAACGGAGAGGCGACGACCGTGTAACAGCTGGTACTCCACTACTGCCCTCTGCTGCTCACAAAGCCGGGCCAACATGTGGAAGGTGGAGTTCCAGCGCGTGCTCACGTCACACAGCAGCCGGTGAGCTGGCAATTGTAAGCGCTGCTGCAGCTTCAACAGGCCGGCCGAAGCTGTAGATGACTTACGGAAATGTGCACACACGCGGCGCACCTTGGTCAAGAGATCATGCACATTGGGGTAGGTTTTTAGAAATCGCTGCACCACTAAATTAAATACATGCGCTAGGCATGGTACGTGTGTGAGCTTGCCGAGCTCCAAAGCCGCCACCAAGTTACGCCCATTATCACACACAACCATGCCTGCTTGCAGGTTGAGTGGCGAGAGCCACTGCTCGGTCTGGTGACTAATCCCCTGCAACAGCTCTGAGGCCGTGTGCTGTTTGTCCCCAAGGCAGATCAGCTTCAGCACGGCCTGTTGACGCTTCCCCACTGCAGTGCTACACTGCTTCCAGCTACTGGCTGATGGGGGAGTGGCGGTGTGTGTAGAGAATTCGGAGGTGGAAACGGAGGAGGAGGAGCCAATAACGTAGGTGCTGGTGGAAACCCTGATGGAGGTAGGGCCCGCAATCCTCGGCGTGGGTAGCACCCGTGCCATCCCAGGGTCCGAGTCGCTCCCAGCCTCCACGACATTCACCCAGTGTGCCGTCAGGGAAATGTAGCGTCCCTGGCCACAAGCACTTGTCCATGTGTCAGTCGTTAAGTGGACCTTCCCAGTAACTGCGTTGGTCAGGGCACGGGTGATGTTACGGGACACATGGTGGTGTAATGCGGGGATGGCACACCGGGAAAAGTAGTGGCGGCTGGGGACCGCGTACCGAGGGACAGCTGCTGCCATCAGGCTGTGGAAGGACTCAGTGTCCACAAGCCTAAATGGCAGCATTTCGATGGCCAGTAATTTTGAAAGGTGTGAGGTTAGTGCTATGGCCTGTGGGTGGGTGGCTGGGTATTTTCTCTTGCGCTCAAATGCCTGGGGTAACGACATTTGGACGCTGTGCTGGGACAGGGAAGTGGATGTGGTCGCTGATGGTGCTTCAGATGCTACAGGTGCAGGGCGGGAGGTATGCGGGCCTGCGCCTTCGACAGGCGATTGGCCGGCACCGAAAACAGGGGAAGAGGAGGCAGTGGTGTGGCCTGCAGACACAGATGGGCGATCCAGGCGTTCCTCCCACTTACTACGGTGCTTGGATGCCATGTGTCGGATCATGCTGGTGGTGGTGAGGTTTCTAGTGTTCATGCCTCGGCTCATTCTGGTGTGGCACAGGTTGCAAACTACAAATCTTTTGTCGTCCGCACTTTCCTTACAAAAACGCCATACCGCGGAACACCTACCCCTTGGCAAGGTAGATTTAAGCAAGGGGGTGCTCCGTGGAACATTTGCGGGCCGGTTTGGTGCGGTCCGCCTTCTTTCTGTAGCCACACCACTGCCTCTTCCAGCCTGTTGCGGTGCTGCAGATGGCTCACCCTCAGGACTGCTGTCATCGCTCGGCTCTACACCTTCCCAGGTGGGGTCAGTCACCTCATCGTCCACCAAGTCCTCCTCCACTTCCTCACTCTGATCATCCTCCTCAAGTCTTGATCCCACCACATACTCAGTCATTGACAACTGTATAACATTCTCCTCAACAAGGTCTTGAGACGGAAATAGTGGTTGATTTAATGGCAACTGTGTCTCATCATCATCATCATCATCATCCACTACTTCCTTTGACCTTAAATGCCGTTCACATCTGTCATCTTCTTGTGATTGGGTAGCCTCTAGAGGTTGTGAATCAGGGCACAAGATGTCATGTTCCTCTGCAAGCGTGCTTGGAGAGAGGGTCAAATGAAGGATTGGTGATGAGACGAGCTCATCACTATATCCCAGTGTGGGATCACTTCTTTGACCAGACCGTGTATGGTGGGAGGAAGGATGATCAGAGTGAGGATTATGTTGACCAGACTCTTGGCTACTGAGAGTGGACTTGGTGGAAGACAGGGTGGTGCTTAACCGACTGGAAGCAGTATCAGCTGTCATCCAACCGACCACCTGTTCGCACTGGTCGGACCTCGAGAGTGATGTCCTGCGACGCCCTGTGAAATCAGACATGAAGCTAGGTATGGTGGATGTCTTTCTTTCTTGTGCTCTGGCACCAGGCACAGTTTCTCCGCGTCCTGACCCGCGCCCTGAACTTTCAGGATCACGTCCACTTCCCCGTCCCTTTTTACCCGCCTTCTTCATCTTACACGATATATATGACTTTAATATATATGAGTTTGAAAACTTAACAGTATTTCTTACTATTCTGCAACTCTGCAGAGTACACAGAATAGGCTGCTAAACTGCGGTGACACACACTGAATGGAATAAGTGACTTTAATATTTGAGTTTGAAAAATTAACAGTATTTCTTACTATTCTGCAACTCTGCAGAGTACACAGAATAGGCTGCTAAACTGCGGTGACACACACTGAATGGAATAAGTGACTTTAATATTTGAGTTTGAAAAATTAACAGTATTTCTTACTATTCTGCAACTCTGCAGAGTACACAGAATAGGCTGTTAAACGGCGTTGAAACACACTGAATGGAATATGTGACTTTAATATTTGAGTTTGAAAACTTAACAGTATTTCTTATAATTCTGGAACTGTACAGAGTACACAGAATAGGCTGTTAAACGGCGGTGAAAGACACTGAATGGAATATGTGACTTTAATATTTGAGTTTGAAAACTTAACAGTATTTCTTATAATTCTGCAACTGTACAGAGTACACAGAATAGGCTGTTAAACGGCGGTGAAAGACACTGAATGGAATATGTGACTTTAATATTTGAGTTTGAAAACTTAACAGTATTTCTTATAATTCTGCAACTCTGCAGAGTACACAGAATAGGCTGTTAAACGGCGGTGAAAGACACTGAATGGAATATGTGACTTTGATATTTTAGTTTGAAGACTTAACAGTATTTCTTCCTATTCTGCAACTCTGCACAGTACACAGAATGTGCTGCTACACTGCGGCGAAGCACACTGAATGGAATATGTGACTTTGATATTTTAGTTTGAAGACTTAACAGTATTTCTTCCTATTCTGCAACTCTGCACAGTACACAGAATGTGCTGCTACACTGCGGCGAAGCACACTGAATGGAATATGTGACTTTGATATTTTAGTTTGAAGACTTAACAGTATTTCTTCCTATTCTGCAACTCTGCACAGTACACAGAATGTGCTGCTAAACTGCGGCGAAGCACACTGAATGGAATATGTGACTTTGATATTTTAGTTTGAAGACTTAACAGTATTTCTTCCTATTCTGCAACTCTGCACAGTACACAGAATGTGCTGCTAAACTGCGGCGAAGCACACTGAATGGAATATGTGACTTTGATATTTTAGTTTGAAGACTTAACAGTATTTCTTCCTATTCTGCAACTCTGCACAGTACTCAGAATGTGCTGCTAAACTGCGGCGACGCACACTGAATGGAATACGTGACTTTGATATTTTAGTTTGAAGACTTAACAGAATGTGCTCTAATCTGCAACTTTGCACACTAAACAGAATGTGCTCTAATCTGCAACTTTGCACACTAAACAGAATGTGCTCTAATCTGCAACTGTGCACACTAAACAGAATGTGCTCTAATCTGCAACTTTGCACACTAAACAGAATATATATATTTTTTTTTTTTTTTTTTTTGTTTTTTTCCCCCCACACCAAATAACCTGCTGCCCCCACACACAGTAGTCCTAAAAAGGACTTTTGGTTCTTTTTTTTTCACAATTTTTGTTTTTTTCCTCCCTACACTGCCTTTCCCTTCCTATCCTCAGCTCTCCCTGGCTCAGACTGAGCCGAACTCGATGGTCAGGTGCTATACAGCACCTGACCACGGGTTCTGGCCAGCCAATCAGTGTAATGCCAGCAGCCAACATGGCTGCTGGCATTACACCGATGTCAGAGCCTCCCTGCACGTTTATTGGCTGCGCAGCAGCCGCAAAACGTGCGGGGAGGAGACCCGAACATGGCGGGCGAGCACATGCGGTACTCGTACGAGTACCGCCATGTGCCGAGCAGAGCGATGCTCGAGCCGATCCGAGCATCGGCCGAGCATGCTCGCTCAACACTAGTAGGGATCAGTCTGCTATGGATTTTTTCACTGCCATAGAAATTGGCAGAGTTCTTATGGGAATTTCATTGGTGGCAGCAAAAAAGCAGACATTTTGTATACACTTGGTGCATGAAAATTCCTGAAAAAAATTCTTAAAAAAAAATAAACCTGGGCTTTTTGATTATGCAGACTTTATCAGACATGTCGGGAACAAAGCTGGGCTGAGATCTGATTTTACAACAATTAAACCAAAATTCTCTAAAAGTACTACTGATTGAAAAACAAAAAATACAAAGTACATGAAGTTTAAATAGATAAATGTAATGAGACTACACTTCAAGTTTATATATCCCAAATTGTTTGTTTCCATGGTTGGATACCAAATCTTTGCACTAGAGATTTTCAAAAAGCTATTTTTTCACAGGAATTTTCATGGAGAAAAAGACAATTTGCCTCCTTTTCACAGAAATACCTGCGCATAGAAAATACATACACTGTCTACCTTTTTTTGCTACCACCAATGAATTTCCCATAACAACTTTTCTGTTTTCATTCTATGCTTTCTATTGATGCGTGAATTCTTGCTGCAATACTTTTGTTATTGAGTGCTGGAATGGAGAAAGCCACAGATAAAAGTGAAAGTTCTTAGCAGGCTCAGACCTACAGCATCATAAATATGGAATAAATTGCCAGCAGGCTGATTCTCCATGATACTAACCACCTTCTTGATACACCTCTGACACAAACATTCTTGAAAAATGACTTCTGGATTTTGCTGTTACTGAAATATGGCTTGGTGCAAATGAACTTTATGGGCTTTACAGCAGGATCCAACAGGGGTCGCGGGTGTGGGGGCAAGCAATAGCCCCCCTGGACCATGTGTGACTGTACAATGAACCCCCTTCCCTTATGCACCTTCTCAACACTTTCCAGTTTTACTAGTTAACCCTCTCATTGCCACAGTGACTTGGGATACATTGCAAAAAAAAAAAAAAGATTTTCAATTCAACCAGTTAAGGTGGGGTTAACTTACATAAAAGAAATACACTACTAATCTAACTACACCTATAATTAACCCCTTAAAGACCATGGGGATATGCAATGCATTACTTACAATGCTTCATTAAGCAATGCACACCCCTATTGTCCTCAAGGGCTTAACCACTCAGTTCCTGAGTTGGCTTGGAGTAACCTCACCGACTCTGGAGGAGTTAATAGCTTAAAAAAAAAAAAAATAATAATAATAATAATAATATGTGGCCAAAATGGCCTTAAATAAATAAATAAATATTCCCCAGTCTGTCCCTCCAAGATCCTGTTCAAAAGTTGAACATGTGAAACATCATCTTATTTTTTAGACAAAGGTAGGGAATGACTGTTCATCTATAGTGTTGATCTGTAGAAGCAGAAATGATTGAGTGCTGAAGTCACACTGAAAACACCATTCCTCTGCAGTAGTTGTCTTTCAGAACCATTGTACCCTAAAGTGACTTCTTAAAGATGCTTAACTTGCAATATGTGAGGGCTAGATAAACAAAATCCAAGGAATTTGGCTCCTTATTAATCTGGAATGTAATCCACCTGTAATTTGCACTATATAACTCTACGGGCAGAAAACAGTTGTAATTATTTTATTTCTTAAGCATTTAAGTGATAATAGAAATACAATTGTAAGTCACGTTACTAGTATATCTAGGAACTTACAAATGCTATCTAACATTATTCTGTCCATTTATATTTTGTATAGAACACCTGCAATGATTGGCTGCTCTTTTGTGGTAAACAGACACTTCTTTGGTGAGATTGGCTTGTTAGATCCAGGGATGGATGTATATGGAGGAGAGAACATCGAACTTGGCATAAAGGTTTGTACAGTTTTGTTTTCTCCAGAAACCACAGATTTTAATGTACCATATCTGTACTTATTAAATATATTGTTGAATTGTTTAAGTAAAAGTTGTAGGTTATCATTTTAAGCTGTTGATATGAGAGCAATCCCATTAAAAGTGTGGGTATAAATGATTACGCTCTGCACTAACCAAAATTATTACTGTGACAAATTTAAAACTTAAGGTGATTTGTAGTGCATGGCATTTGAAGTGTTTCAGGTCTTGAAGGTGTAGTGAGCAGACGTGGAAGAGAAAATCCAAGAACAATAAATATCTCTGCAACAAATCTTGCAGCTAATCATATCAACACATTTGTGAAAACAATACCACACAATATAACAAGATATACAACATTAAAGGGATATATTCATGTACAGCAGCAAATATTGCATATATGATACATTGAACTGAATGTGAAACTGGATATTACATTGGGTAAACAGGACTACAGCTTAATCCAAGAATGAATACACAGTAAATAAGGACATGTGATTCCTCTCACATTACCAAAACTTTATATAAGATTTCTTTACATTTATTTTGGTTTAGCTTATGATACTTTATTATTCAATTACTCTTGAACTACAACTCTGACAGTATTGAAATAGCACTCTCCATGGTAAAAATACTATGAAGATTAATCTGAGCTGCTTTTTGTATCACCTTAAGGGTATTGATGGTGTTGTTTCTCTGGGTGAAATGATGAGCAGTGAGGGAACAGTTGGTTTGTTATTATTAATTGAATGTCTGTAAATTCATTCTTAAATTAAGCTTTTTGCTGGTTTCCCTAATACAACATCCCATTCACGTTGACTTCACTGTATTATATATACATTTGCTGGTGTATGTGAATATGAGGTTTTAATGTTGTAGATCTTGTTGTATTGTGTATTGTCACAGATATTTTGACATAGTTTGCACTTAGATGTGTTGTATGATTTAGTCCAATAATCAGTGTTTGTTCATTGATCAATTTTCTATTAACCAATATTTGTTTCAGATACGGTGGTTGTCTGAGTTCCAGCATAGGAGGCTGGGGGAATATGTATTTTAACAGAGAATACTTTTTTAGCAGTGGCTGCAAATCTTTGATGATTTTGTGTATTTCTTAAGTGTGAGGTTGTATGTAGCCACTAGTGGTAATAGTGTAGTGCCTTCCTTCTCTCTGCTTTGTAACAGGTGTTCATGGGGTGATCTCAGTGCAGATGTTTCTTTCTTTGTGATGTCCTTGTTTTGTAGCCTTTCTGTGAAAATGATTCAGGCAATGGAGGTTATGCACTAAGGTGTGATAAAGAAGTGATAACGTGGAGATTATATCTCCAGTGATATCACTTCTCCAGTTCCTATGTTATTCTATGGAGCCAATGCACTAAGATTTCTCCAACTTTGGAGATCTAGGCGCTATAGAATATCATAGGAACAGAGAAGTGAGAACTTATCTCCTCTTTATCAACTTTTATCATGTCTTAGTGCATAACCTACAACATACAGATAGAGCAGTATTTGCCATTTTGTGAATGTTTGTATGTTTGTATCTATCAAATGTAACTGTTCTGAAGAAAAATCCATTTTACGTTTAAAAGATGGGTGAAAGGGGCTGAAGGATTTATCACTCACTGGCAGCAGGTCAAATGCAGTGCTAGGAGAATATTTGGCACATACTGATACTAATTGACAGCTCTTCAATGCATTCGCCAACAAAAAAGGGATACAAGAAGTACATATAATCTAAGGCAAAGAAGAAATGACCTATGCTGGCAGTTGTTTTGTGTGGCCATCATCAGTTTATCATTCGGATCTTGATAAAGTATATTTAATTTCTGAATAAATATTGGTATTGGCAAATATTTTGAAGAGTTTTCCTTATTAGTCATTTGTGTCTTGGTTGCTTTATATCAACCATTGGTTAACATCTTCTATGGAATGGGGAGAAGTTCTCATGAGCACCAAGTAAGGCATTTATGTCACCCAGTTGTTAAGATCTCTTTGATTTTCAAAGCAAACTGGGAGAGAACTGGTGAGTTATGCTGTGCTTTGCTCTCATAGGACTCCACCAGGGGTTTAAAAGGATGTTATACCCTATACTGCACTTTTTTCAAAATCTGAAGGATTAATAAAGAAATATATGACATGAACATATTTGTCTATCACAACCAGCTTCAGTGCGACCCTTGGTTTTATCTAATGTAAAATGTGTAAAGCCACCCACTCTAGCAAGACTTCAGTTAGATATACATTTAAGTAATGTCTACAGGGGAAACAGTTAGAACAGGAGATAAGGTTGAATAATTCAATAACATTAGCATTACCATACTGTTGTATAGTCTATGCATTGTTAACCCATTGACTGCCAGAGGGGTATACAACTCATTGCAAAACAAAAGAATCAGAATTTTCGGTAATATGATTTATTTCACATGACAACTTTCGGATCTTTTATTTTGAGCATTTAAGAATACAGAAATACCTGATGTATTGCACTTTACCTTTTTTTTTTTTTTACCAAATTGTTTCTTACAGGGGATATGACCCTTGATAAGTGCATGATATCAAATTGGTTGGTAATGCAATTAAATTGTTCATATGTGTCTCCACTGACATACAGTAGTAAAATAATTTTAAAAAGATTTAGAAACAAGACCTCTAAAAGAAGCTATTTACTATGCTGAATAGTGATGGGCAAAAATTTTCACCTCAAACTAAAATCAGCAAATAATGGAACTTCCTGCTTGGTGAATAATTTCCTATGATAAGTGCTGTTTTTCCACTTTATTCACCTAGCTCATTCCATTGAAATCAATGGGAACATTGAATTTGAACACAAAACATTACAAATATTATTTTATTTCCCAAAGTCATAGTGTAAAAAGGGGCATGAGGGTGTCTGTGTTGGTGAGGGTAGATAAAGAATCAGTTGAACAGTGTTTTTTTGGGGGGGAATTGTTTACTGGGATTGGGGGCAGTTAATAAAAAATAAAGACATGGTATAAAAGGGATCTGAGGAAGTTGCCTGTTTTGGAGGGTGGAATCTGGGGAATGAATCAAGTTGAACAGGGAATTTGTTTTGGGGGGGATTTCTTGACTGCTATTGGTAGGACAGTTAATAAAAAACAAATAAAATAAGAAATGTTCATGTAAAGTGATGAAGACAGAAATCCCCTGACATAAGCTGCCACTGGGGTAGACTGATACTTGACAGAGTATTTTGTAGAGGATGATTTGTTAGATTTATTGTTAGAAGCCCAATCTCTGCGGAAACAATGATTTGTAGGACATAGACATATTAGAGGCACAAGTCCTGAAGAAACATTGATTTATAGGACTTAAGCTTGTTTGGCACAAGCCCTAAGGAAGCATTAATTTGTAGGATTTAGGCTTGTTAGAAACAAACCCCCCAAAAATGTATTTTTTTTTTTTTTTTTTATAGGATTTGTTTTTCTTTTGTTTTTTTAAAGCACAAGGACTGAGAAAAAAATGCCCTACTGGCCTATTGCCAGTAGGTCATGTTGTGTTGGCCAGTGGCAAATGGCAATTGTCAAATATCCTCCTGAGTCCATAATTGTGGAATTTGCAACTGCTTTTCTTGCTGCTGCTGCTGCTTAGTTGTTTAAGCAGCAGGATGATTAGGCAGCTCAAAGGGAATGGGATCAACAACAGCAGTAATATGGGTGATGGATGATGAAGGTTCAACTTGCCACAACTATCTCCAGTGATGCACCCGAGGCAGTAGAAGCACAATAAGTATCCTCAGTATATGTGGAGAAGAAGTTGGCCAATAATTCTTCTCCACCTGCTCCTCCTCCAAAATCATAGGTGTGTTGTTATTAGAATATATATTTTTTCCCTTGAGAGCAGGAACTGTGCATAGTGTGTGTGGTAAATAACACCTGGGGTCACAACTGTATCCAAACACCATGACACCAGAAACCAAGTACTGTCACTGTCACTATACCTCTTGTCCAGACCCTGTTAAGGACACATGACAACTTTCTGACAGTTTAATATAAATGATTAATCCTTCCTGCCACCCTCTCAGTATACTCTGTGGGATGGAATCTTCTCAGATGCTGCTTGATGCCCTGCTTGCGATTCTCCTCCATCACACTACCATGTGTGGTCAGTGCACCACACAGTGTGCATTCGGTGGACACGAACTGCCACATCCTAAGATCTACAGAGTGGGTATGTCTTGGTGGGTGTCACAGTTTACAAGCAAAGACAAGAGCCAGACAGTATATTAAAATTCACCTTTATTAGAATAGTAATAATAAAAAGTAATATATATATAATGCAAATCTCAGGATGGAGCAAAGGGAAACCAAACAGGCAGGAACTCTATCAGAAATAGGAGGATGCTTCTAAGTCCCCATACTGCAGAGACTAGGCTGAAGCGAATGGTAGTTTCAAACGTCATATAGAAATAGCGTAGACCCAAATGGTCGCCCCAAAGGATGGTAACCAGGGAGAAGACTGACTCACGCCTGCAGTCAGTAAGGAGAAGGCTGTCTATGGAAAGGAAAGGCAACAAGGGAGACTACTGACTCATGCCTGCAATCAGTAAATCTGGAGTCTACCAGAGCCACAGGTCTGCACCAGTTAGGATGTCCACTAAACAGGAGGCAACACAGAGGGTATCTGGACAGAGCCCCAGGTCAGCACCAGGTTGGATAGTCAGACATGCCAGCGTCATACACGGAGCGGGTAGTCAGCCAGAGCCACAGGTCTGCACCAGACTGGATGTCCAAACAGATAGGGAGTGCACAGAGAAGAGTCCAACAGAGCCACAGGTCAGCACCAGGATGGATGGTCAGACAAGCCAGGGTCATACACAGGATATCAGGATACAAGCTAGATACAACTGCACTGAAAAACAACGTAAGGGTAACTGGATATAAATCCAGTTCCCTTAAATACCAAGAGCCAGGAAGTAGATGGGAGGGGACTGACCAGATCTTCCTGTATAAAGTTGAGGCCTGTGTCAATACGCAGCCTCATGCTCATAATTGACGCATCTAGCCAAGATGCTTCAAACGCCTGCACCCATCGCGCATCATCTAGAGCCGCTGAACCTCCTAGCCAGATGAAGCGTGCGGCCACCACAGACGCCAAGCGCGCCCAGACTCAAAGACCAAAACAACGCCCGGGATGACCCTGAAGCGTCATTTCGAGCTAAGCTGTGACTGTGGGGACGTAATGATGAACGAGGTAGATTAGCAGATGTAGAAGGTGATGGTGAGCTAGTTGTTTCACTTGTCATGGAACTTCCAGTCTCTGTCTGGGTTTCTCTATTCTTCCTCCTCTTTGATCTCTGCCTCACCTCTTGTTGCCTTTCTGGAGAGTCAGGGGGTAAAGCAACAGTGGTGATGGGTGTTTGTCTTTAATATGTTTGACATAAAAGTCATGGTGTCTGTGTTTCATGTGTGTTATCAGGGCAGTTGTGCCAAGGTGTGTTCCATCCTTCCCTCTTCTCACTGACTTATCACAAATTGTTCACAGTGCTTTTGGTGATGACTGCATTGGTCCTTCCCCAAGAGAAAAATAGTCCCGCACCCATGACTTCAGGGGATAGGTATAGTGAACAGGTGGAGAAGAATGACCTCCTTCTTGTCCTCCACATTCCCCTTCACTGTCTGGGGCAGAGGATGATGTTGCTACTCTTGCTGCTACTGCCTTAGAATCAGCACTGGCAAGTGGAACCTGTCCTAGTCCTGAATCACTTGTTGACCCCATTTCCACTGTGTCCACGGTGGTTTGTGGCACACTAGCTTGCTCCTCAGCATCCTGCTGCCCTTGCAACTCAGCAAAGCTCAATTCTGGTGGTAATGATGCCCATCCTCATCCCTGTCTCACATTCCTTCTCAGTTTCTGCTAAAAAGGCTATCAATGTCTCTTCCACCCCAGATTCTCCAGCATCAACATCACCCCCACCACCACTAGTCCCTATGTGCTGCTGCTCTATTACAGACATCTCACTGCTGCTTGGAGGAGGTGACGAGCAATGTGACAGAGGGTCCTCTAATGTCACACTTGTCATTTCTTGGTGAAGTGAAGAAGGCAAACTGGCAGCAGTAGCAGCAGGCTAAGGCAGCTGATCTGTGCTCCTGCTGATGGTGGTGGTATTAATTCTGCTCCTGCTCTCCCTCAACAGTTATGGCCTCTTCAGGATCATGTTCCACTTGGATACTGTAGTGAAGGCAAGGAGACTCCCAGGGCCAGAGGAATGGTGTGGGCTCCCTTGATAGCTAGTCTGGACGCTCTCAAATGCTTCCCCTACCACTCCTCTAACACTAGTCCCACTGGCTGTTACTACTTACTACTGTTACTACTATTACTAACGCCAACCACATCAAGTTCAGCCCCAGAGTCTTCCTCTTCACAGTCACAAGTAATATGAGGATACTGATAACCACCTGCTTCACTCCTAACACTAACAAGCTGCCGGACGTTCTTAGTAGTAGTACTAACACTGGTGGTACTGTTTGGGGATTGCAAGTGTGACTTAGGGTCCCCCGATGTCAGACTTGGCATAATTTTCTCCTTCACCCCCTCTTCAGTATTACAAGACACAGTGGCAGCAGGCACATCACTGGTGGCAGCAGGTTCAGTGCTGGCAGCAGGCACAGCACTGGTGGCAGCAGGTGCAGCACATCTGACAGCAGGTTCAGCACTGGTGGCAACAGGTTCAACACTGACAGAAGGCATAGCACTGGTGACAGCAGGGGCAGCATATCTGACAGCAGATTCAGCACTGGTGGCAGCAGGCACACCACTGGTGGCAGCAGGGGTAGCATGTCTGACAGTAGGCACAGTACTGGTGGCAGCAGGGGTAGCACTGGCAGCAGGCACAGCACTGGTGCCAGCAGGGGCAGCACGTCTGACAGCAGGAACAGAACTAGTTGCAACAGGGGCATTATGTTTGACAGCAGGCACAGCAATGGTGGTAGCAGTAGCAGGGGCAACATGTCTGACAGTAAGCTCAGCAATAGTTGCAGCAGGGGCAGCACTTCTGGCAGCAGGCACAGGCAGCTGACCTGTCCTGTTCTCACTACTACCCTCTTCTTCCCTTCCCATTAATTTCCCCAAGATCCCAAGGGGTGATTTAGGGGGATTGGACAGCTCTGGTTCTGCAGTGATCACTTTCTCCTCAGACTCAGTGGACACATAAGGGTCCTTCCAATTCCTCCTTTTACTATTTTTAAACTTTCTCATAGTCACTATGAGCCTCTTCTGTCTCAATTTTTCAAAAAGATCACAGTAGAAAAGCACAATACGTCTACCTCTCTTTGTAGCTGCATCTATTGTGTTTCACTTCCTGGAATCATGGAAGCCATGTTTTTAAATTGAAAAGGAAAAAAACAGTTATATCAATGAGCAAAAACTTTTTAGCCATTGAAAAAAATGGCAAAGAATTTTGGCCAATTTTCCAAAAATGTTAAAATTTTAATCCCTGGTTTTAAAGTGGATTTTCCTGCAAAAAAGCGGACAACGTGGTTTTCACTGGATTTCTTTTATATGTAACTACTTGTTTGCCAAGCAAGTCTCTTATGCATTTATGCAGAAGTATGGAAAAAGCAAAAAACATACGGCACCCAATAGTGCACATAAAGCCAACAGAGCTAGTGAAATTGGATTCACAAATATGGTCAGAATGCAATCTAAGCCAGCATATGTGGCTTAGTTTTTCTTTTTTTGGCCAGTTATGTCAGATAACTCCTGGCGATAGTTTGTCCGAAATCTATTTTTCATACAGTATGGCTCACTTACAGTTTTTTGTTGTTTTGAGAGTCATGTGAGCTCTAGGTTCCATTTGCCCATATTGTAGACACTCTGGTTGACGGGGAGGGATTCAGTGCATTATAACACGAAGCATCAGAGGCCCCTCTGGCACTGTAGGGGTTAAATTATTTCAGCCAGATAATCTGTTTACCCATTCTTGTTCTTAATTATATTTTTAGCCTTCTTAGGATTTGCATCTTTGTTTATTCACCTTTAGGCTATAGTCATTGTTTTATAGTTTTGTATTTTACTTATTCATTTTCATTCTGACACAAATACACTGTTTTAATTTACTTTCATTTTATTTCCATTTTCATTTACATTTCATGCTATATGGCCCAGTTCTGGTTTGTCAAACACTGATGTTTGCATTATGCTATGGTATTTGTCCCATTGTCCGACAGCCACGTGATTGATCTTACTTTTGAATTATATGTCAAACCAAATCAGTTGGCTCACACATTCCATTACCATAGTGTGCCATCTTATTAGAGGCATGTTTTATTGGCTTTTGCATATGTACATGTTCATGTATGTTTAATTGACACTTGAGGGGTTACTTATTGTTGATCGCCGCTGTAGTTATCTGCTGTCTATATTTCAATATTTAACCATGTATGTTATGTTGTTTTTGTCTCATTGCATGGCTATCTGTGTCAGAGTTTAGACCCTTGATGGGCTCTATCACACTAGACTTGTACCTGGCCTGCCAACCAATCATTTCAAATCACACAAGTATTTTAACTGTTTCTTTGTAACGGCTCCTGTTTGTTCATTTTGATTTTGATAAAGCAGTGGGTGAGCACTGTGAAATGAGTTAGACCCTTATTTTAGTACCATGTATATAGTTTTATTGCTTAAGTCCTCTTGTGTGGGCTTTATTTAATAACCTTTTTTACAGATTTGAAGTTTTTTTTTTGTTTTATTTTTATCAATTAATTTATTTTTTTGCCATTATTTTATTCTCCCACTTTTCCCATTTTTTTTCTCCTTTTTTAAATGTATTTATCAATTTTTATATCCTTTATATTATTTTTATCAATTTTATCATTCATATTTTGGAGAGTACCACCTCTACGATTGGAGTTGCATTTGGATATCACAAAATACACCAAGGTACCCAAGTGGCGATTGGTTAATTTCTCCATGTAATGGTTTAAACTGATTGCATTCTGACCATCATATTTGTTAGTACAAATTAATTAGTTCTATTGGCTTTATGTACAACTGAATTGCACTTTTGGGTGCCCTGTATGTTTTTTGTTTTTCCATATTTCTGCATTGGTTTGACCATTCGGAGAGAGCGAGTTTTTCAAGGTGCAGCCCGGTGCCCGTTATGCACACAAATTGAGACTATCATACACACACACAAAACACACACATATACAAATATATAAAATGCAAAATAGTGAGAGAAATGTACAGATCAGCTCCTGCACTAAAATAACTGCTTTTGTACAATGCATATGCCTAATGCTTATGCACAAAAGCTTTTTACATTGAAGTTTGGTCACTGTGAATCTTGCTGCAATCAGTGGGCAGTATAGGAGTATATGGCCATTTCAGGGAGTGCCATTCCTTGGAGTCCCGTTTAATGCTACAAATTAGAAGGGAGCAGAAGAAATCAAAATTCTTCCTTTTCCTTAAACTTCCTATAGGGGTTGTGGTAAGGGTCTATGCAAATCAATGTTTTTCACTGTCAGAGTTGTCTGTACAATATTTAGTGAATATTTTTTATATAAAAAGGTACAGGTGCTAGATTATCAACCTGTATATAATCATAGCACATATATTAAAGATTACAGCAGGATATTTTAACCCATTGAATGCTGGAACTTGTAAAGCATTCAAGTGTTCAACAACTCAGATTACTGCCTTTCACAAACCTAATGGTATCAATCCCAGTAATTAGTAAGACACAGTATATATAACTGTGTTTCAAATGAATGCAAACAATTCCTAGTGCATGCTTCTGTTACTACCATCTCCTTTGTACCTCTTTAGCATTACACTTCTCATTACTTCCACATGACAAAAAAGTTAGACTTTGAATTTTAAACTCATAAATTTTAGTTTTCATCGTTTTCCTTAGACTGGGGCATTCATTTCAAATTTGAAATTAACCAAAAATTAGATGTTTCATGAGATTCAGATTAAAACAACATACTAATAGATGGGTACACGAAGTCACAGAATAATGAATGACACATTCCAATTTTTGCGCAAATCGACTCGTTCATTCATTCTTTCTTGTACTTTCAAAGGGGAAACTGGGGAGAGACTGTGTACATTATAGAGTAAAAAGTAATTGACACACACAATAGCCAATACAATCCTGGCATAAACCCGAGGGACAGTCTTTCTTGTTATAACTGTTGCAGCAACTTGTGAATCTCTTGTTTATATGTAATACATTTTCTACTCTAGTCAATTCAACCTTCCAAGGGAATGGTCCTTCAAAGTTTTAAAATCTGGATGCAGCACATTTTCATTACTTGCAATTTAGCAGCCAGAAGTGAAGCAGTTTTGCTGCCAGAGTGATCATCTCATCTCCCTGCATTTGTATTAACTCTAAGTCTAGTAAAAATTATAACTCATAAAAAGTTACAACTACAAATATTAATTAATTGCATATTGGTGCATCTAAAATGAACTTCACCCCCTTATAATTATTTAATTTGTGTGAGGGAATGTTCTGGGGATGTCTAAGGGCATGTGCATATTTGTCATAAAAAAGTTGTTATAAAAAGTTGTCATAATTAAAAAATAGCCAGATTGTGAGTTAAAGTATAATATTTTCAAAATGAAACTCCATTACATTTGAAAATGTGTCATAAAAAATTAAACATGGCAGTAAGATGAGCTTGATAAAATCACCCTTAAAAATTCTGACATCAAAAAGTCTTTAATGTTGTCTTTAGAATTACATTTTCATAGAAATAAAGACTATAATTTTGAACTATTTGAGTTAATAAAGCCACACTACTGCTTTTCACTACTATTTGCTAACAGGAGGCAGACCACAGGGAAGGAGGGGGGGGGTTAATAGGCAGAACAGATGCAAAAACAATAACCAAGAACATTAATTTAGAGATAGGAACCAGCTAATGAATGATGGGTGGCAGACAAAACTAACTCTCAAGACTGCTGCTGCCACTGGGAGCTGCTTAAAGGGATATTAATACTTCATTTTATTTTTATTTTATTTTGTAGGCATTAAAAAAACATGAAGAACGATATAAGTCTTATTTCTCAAACCTTTATGGTTTGAGAGATATTCACAAGCAAATTTTCCCCTCCCACCCCTTTTACCTAGTGTAAGCCATCTATTCTCAGATGTGGAATGCAGTCCATAGACCAGACAGATAACAGAAGGGGACAATCGTCTTACTGTGAGAACAATGAAGGCCCTGCCCCCTTGACAAGTTTTTCAGGTTTTTCCCTTAATTGAAGATTGTCCCTCTCTGCAGTCTACCTGGGCACCTCCCTTCTGATCTGGCTGACAGTGTTTCATCAGTAAAATGGGCGGGAGGGGGATACTTTGTCATTGAATTACTCTTGAACTACAACTCTGACAGAATTGAAATAACACTCTCCAAAGTCCAAATACTATGATGATTAATTAGAGCTGCTTTTATTATGAAACATTACTATCCCTTTAAGAGTGATGCTAGAGTGTGAAGCTTGGGATCAGTGTTGACTGCAAGAGTTGAATAACAGGACTAGGAGCTCACAAACAATCAGGGATCCAAATCAGCAAAGAGGATCAGGTCTGGAACAAAGCAGAGGTCAGGACTGGTGGCAAACAAGCATGGTCAGAATTCAAAGCCATCATACACATGACTACAGAAATGTCAGAACTGGAACACTTAATCAGTAAGACATTATACATGTACACTGAAGTGCTTGTGAGGCCTCAGTGGGTGTGCCCTGGAAAGCAGACTGGAAGACAAGTCATACCAGAACTGGAATGAATGGAACAGGTATGTCCAGGTAAACAGGCAGAGCTGCAGATAAGAGTAGGTCAGGAATGTATGGATTAGTTTCTTACAGTCATAGATTTAATTTAATTTATTTCAATGAATTTTGTTCAAATGTCAGTCCAGAGAAGGAGAGAATGTGGCAGAGGACTTCCCAAGTAGAAACAGTGCTCTATGAATTTCATCAAGCAACAAAAATTTTCAAAGAAATTCAGACTAACACCATTTACACCATTTTCATGTTTGTGCTACTGTTGCACACTGAACTGAACTGAACGTTTGACAAAAGTTTTAGCAAGGAGATTTTGCATGGTCACCCAGCCTGTCTCTAGTGAAATATGATAGGATCATATGGTCCAGTGTGGGAGAGTGAATTTGATGTGTGAGAACTGATGCTGTATTGTCTCAGAGAGCTAGATCCAAATATGCTTCATGTTTTAATATAGCATGTATGAATTCTGAGCTCAATATAAAGACTAGTGTTGAGCGAGCACCCCGATGCTCGGGTGCTCGGGTGCTCTGACCGAGCACCCCCTGAGGCTCGAGTGCTCGGCCGAGCACCCGAGCCCCATTCAAGTGAATGGGGCGACACCAGGCACCCCCTGCTCTGATGAGGGGAGGGTGCCTGGTCAATGCCCCCTTCATCTCCGCTATGCCCCCTTCATCTCCGAATGCCCCCTTCAGCTCCGCAATGTCCCCCTTCATCTCCGCTATGCCCCTCTTCCACAATGTGCCCCTTCATCTCCGCTATGCCCCTCTTCCACAATGTGCCCCTTCATCTCCGCTATGCCCCTCTTCCACAATGTCCCCCTTCATCTCCTCTATGGCATAGAGGAGATGAAGGGGGACATTGTGGAAGAGGGGCATAGCGGAGATGAAGGGGCACATTGTGGAAGAGGGGCATAGCGGAGATGAAGGGGGACATTGTGGAAGACGGGCATAGCGGAGATGAAGGGGGACATTGTGGAAGAGGGGCATAGAGTCTATGCCCCTCTTCCACAATGTCCCCCTTCATCTCCGCAATGCCCCCTTCATCTCCGCAATGCCCCCGTACCTCCAGTCCCTGGTGGTCCAGCGGAGCGTCTTCGGATCTGTGCCTCTTCCGGCACAGATCCCCGCCACCCGAACATGGCGGGAGAGCACATGGCAGTACTCGACGAGTACCGCCATGTGCCGAGCAGAGCGATGCTCGAGCCGATCCGAGCATCGGCCGAGCACGCTCGCTCATCACTAATAAAGACCCAGCATGCACTGTGTTCACTCTCTCACACAGGCTCATATCTCTGTTACTGTAATTTGTCACAGGAGACAGGCATTCTACCTATGTTTCTGTTCTCCCTACTAAACAGCCTGTGTTTAGGCTATAACCACTGGTAAGGCTGTCCATGGTGGCCAAGTGGCTCCTAAAGATTATGTGAAATTGAGTCACATGAGGAGCTTCACCCCAGATACCCATGGCTGCATGGCAAAGGAGAATAGGGAGGCATCGGGTTAAATGGAGCTGTATACTGGTTAGTATGTAGGGATAGTACAAGGCCTACACTGTAATAAAAATAAGATATTCTGCTGGGGGCCATTATTCTTTATGGCGGGGGCTTCATGCAAACCACGGGCTGCATGTTTGACATGGCTGCACTAAAGTAATCACTCAGGCTAGGGCATATACCAAAGTGCAGCCACCGGAGATGAAAGCTGCTCTGGAAGATTTACCCAGTTTGTGTATTATATCAGGGCACAATATATGTGTATATATCCATACTGCTATGCAAAACATCATAAAACAACATCATTAATACATAACACAAGTAAATGTAAGGAGATATTAATCCGTTTTGAACACTGTGTGCATTTTGCCTGTGTCTTTTGGTAGATGATCAAAAATCCAAGCTTCTTTATGAATACATAGCCAAAGAGAATCTGATTAAACATTCAGAAAATTACCTAATTTAAATAATTTCCAACAGCACTAATTGTTTGTTTGCAAGATGTTTATGCCCTGCACTTTATATAATATTTTGATTGTAAGAAGAAAAAAAAGTCATACATATGAAAGCATCATCAGTCATTTTATGAAAATGTTAAAACTCTAACAGAATGTAATGAAATACAGATACAGCAACCAATATTGTTGAAAATTAATGATTCTGATTAAAAAATAGTTGCTGGAAAATACTTTCTATCCATGCACCTGCCTATCAAAAATGTCCTAAATAGGGATGGATGAAAGTCCTGTTTTCTTCCTGTGGGAATTGTCACGAAAAAAGCGAGATTTTCTGTTTTTGCCATGGGAATTCCCACCCATGGAGAAATCTATAGATTTTCTGCTGTTTCACTGACACCATAGTTCCATTTCCCCCCTATGTTTTTTTAATTGCAGAAAAACTTCCTATCCCCATGCTATAGAAAAAAAACAGAATATCCTGTCATGCAGCATGTTATAGAAAGCAAAGAATTAGGTTGGAAGCAGAAAGGGAGAGATATAGAATGAAAATGTTAAAAAAAAAAGTTGTTTTTGGCGTGGCTATCACAATGAATGGCAGGGGAAGCTGAAGGGACACTACTGATGTTGGATCACATGAAGAGGAATCCAGCAGCACTAGCAGTAAAGTAATATAATATAGTAACACAGGCTTAAAAAAAGATTTGCATCCATCAATTTCAGCCCATGTCATATCACCCATTGCACACTGTGTAATGTGCTGACCACACATGGCAGTGTGGTGGAAGAGAAACTCAAGCAGGGCATCAAGCGCCATCTGAGGAGATTTCATCCTACAGAATATGCTAAGATGGTGGCAGGGAGGGTTCATCATTACTATTAAAATGTCAGTAAGTTTTAAAGTGTCGTTAGCAGGGTGTGGACAAGGGGTATAGTGACAGCAGTAGTACTTGATTTCTGGTGTCATGGTGTTTTGATACAGTTGTGCCCCCAGGTGTTATTTACCATACACACTGTGCACATTGCAGTTGCTGATGAGAGGAACAGTTCCTGCTCTCAATGGAAAAATGTATATTCTAATAACAACGCAGCCATGATTTTGGAGTAGAGGCAGGTGGAGAACAATTATTGGCCAACTTCTTCTTTTCTCCACATATACTGGGTGCTACTTATTGTGCTGCTGCTGCCTCAGGTGCATCACTGGAGCTAGTCTTGGCAAGTTGAACCTTCATCATCCATCACCCATGTTACTGCTGTGGTTGATCCCATTCCCTTTGAGCTGCCTAATCATCCTGCTGCTTAAACAACTCAGCAGCAGCAGTTGCAAATTCCGTGTCTACATCAGGGCATTTGACAATGGCCATTGGCCTGTGGCCAATAAAACATGGCCTGCTGTCAGTAGACTAGGAGGGCATTTTTTTTCTCAGGACTTGTACTTTAAAAAAAATACAAAAAAATAACAACCCCCCCATAGTCCTAAATAAAAACTATTTTTTGGGGGGGTTGTTTCTTACAAGCCTACAAATCAATGTTTCCTTAGTGCTTGTGCCAAACAAGTCTAAGCCTTACAAATCAATGTTTCTTCAGGGCAGTTTATGTCAGGGGATTCCTGTCTCTATCACTTTACATACACATTTCTTATTTTATGTATTTATTTATGTATTTATTTATTTATTTTTTTCATAACTCTTTCCCCAATACCAGTCAAGAACCCCCCCAAAATAATTTCCCCGTTCAACTGATTCATTCCCCAGACTCCACCAACACAGACACCCTCCATATGTTATTGAGTTTTTTAATTGTATTTAGGATTTATTTATTAACAATCCCAGTAAACAACCTCCCCAAAAAAATTCCCTTTTCAACTGATTCTACACACCCCACCAACACAGGCACCCTCATGCCCCTTTTATACTATGCCTTGGTTATCGCATGGTCCTCCTGAATACTATTGGTTAGTATCCCTTCTAATAGCTTACCCATTACAGAAGTCAAGCTCATCAAAGATCTATAATTCTACAATTTAGAGTCCCCCCATTTAAACAATGATACTATATTTGATTTCCCCCAATAAAAGAGATGCCAGTGAATCAATGCATATTTTGTATAATAGTCTTCCTAAACTCAATTAGCTCCTTAACCCCTTAAGGACCAATGACTTGACAGGACCGTCACAACTGTCCTGCACTTAAGGACCAGTGATGGTTTTAGCATGTCATGGAATTCAGGGCACCCATATGGCTGCAAGTCATTCGGGGAGCCCTGAATCCATTAGTGGAAAAAAAAAGCTTCATGGTCCTTAACTGCTAGCTGCATGCCGCACGACCAATCCTTAAGGGGATAAGCACTCTTTTGAAGTCCTAGTGCATTAGTCACCATTAGGCAACTTCTTTAGTGCATACCACCACACACTCCATCATCATTAAGATTTTTAAGTGAGCAATCCCAAAGAAGTCCTATATAGCACGTGTAGAAACAAGTAAACATTTTCTCTGCATCTTTTTAGTACATTGTGAGAAACCAGATGCAGAGCTATGCAAAACCTTAAAAAGCCTAAGTGCTTCCACACTGCTCACTCTTTGGAGCAGGATGCACTGAGATAATTTTCAGTGTAAATATTTTAGCAAGGCAGGTGCAGCACACAATCAGCTCCTGCACCTTTTTAAAGGAGAATTGTATTAATACATTCCAACCAGTATTTGTTTCAGTATTTCTTACATAGTCACACACACAAACACACACATCCACACATCAGTCCTAAAGGTGAAATAGGTTAGAGTGGAATTAATTAATATAAACAAACATTAAATTGGCCAAAAGTTCATACATCTACCTGTCCTTTCTGATAATCTGACAGCAAACACTGTCAATCATGACAGCTCTCCATGCAGTAAAAATAACCACTCTGGTAAGCTCTTGGCCTGGGAATGCCCCAGATTGCAAGCAGAGGCTGAGCACTTACTTCATAAGACAGTCAATGGCCTGGGTGTCAGTAAAATAATAAAATATACATACAAGTCCTTGTTTAACCCTTTGCGTTTGCAATGCAATGCGTTGCGTACCCCTCTGGCACTCAAAGGGTTAAAAACTGCAAAAAGGTTTCAGCATTGCACATGCAGGAAGTGGCTCGGGGAAAGGCAAGATAATCCACTGTGCTTTGGTAGTCACAGAGCCACACGCACTATCTGACATCATACACTTTTTAGACTGCCCAAGTCACAGAAGAAAACATATGCTTGTGACATCCTAGCTTTGTTCCTCTATCCCACTTGTATTCACAGAGTGACTTATATACTGTTTCACATCATATTTCAGTGTCCAGTTAGTCACAAAACCACTCATACACTATATGACACCCCAGTCATTTTCCACTGTCAACAAACAGTGCCTACTTCTTCATCCTTGTACACCTAAGATGGCATAAAACAAACCTCTGAGTACCAGAGGAGTTTAAGACATTGCAAAGTATTGAACGGAGATCTGGGATTGAAAAGCTCAACATGTCCCTAAACACAGATCCCAAACTAAAAATAAAAACATGAAAATATTGTAAAATAGCACTTTGAGTGTCCAAGGAATTTCCAAGACATTTCAAGTCATAGATGCACTTTTGATACTGAAATAGTTAACATGGTATGTTCACTGTGTCCGTGGTTGAAGTGGTGCTGTGATACTCGTCTCCACATGTGCCTTGTGCATCCTCATGTGTAGACTGGAAACAAGGCAAAATAGGAGTGGCAAATGAGAGGCACTCCATATGTTGAGGAGTACCTGGGTGGAGACTATTACATTCCTGAACAGTTGCAGAGCCACATATTGACGAGTTGTGAGTGAGCCTGTAACCATGTGGGATACAGTGATGGGGCAGTGTGGGATGTTACAGACCTGTTATGAGGGGGTGGGTTATGGGAGCAGAAATAAACAGAGATGAAGGTGTCATAGTAAACCATGTCTTGTAAGACATCTGAGAGAAGGAGTAGGTATATACATAAACACACACATATATGCATACACACCCAAATGGTCAGAAAAGCACTCTTTTGTGCTTTTAGTGATATAGTGAAAATAATTTTATTTGGTAAACTTTTTGATTACATTACATAATCTTCCTCTGAGGAAATTTATGTAATATAATTGACACATTGACCAAATAAAATGTTTTCACTATTTTACTGCATTTGCATGCCAAGAGAGTGCTTTTCTGACTATTTTCAAACTTCTGTATTAGCCTTGAATAATGGCATGCGTATATGATACTAAAATAACCTTTATATATGCCAAAATATAATAGCTTGCATAGATACACTAAAGAAACTACTTTTAATAAATGCACAGTATTAAGTGGGATGTTTTTCTCAGTAAAAAACCCTACAATATAAATATATATATATATCAAGGATTTACTACCCCATTAAAGAGGAACTTTCACCCCGCAATAACTTAAGGTTCACTTATTGCACACCTGGCGACTAGCTGCTTAGTAGCGCTAGTCGCCAGCAATATTACCCGGTTCTTCAGATATCGGCTTTTTGCCGATCGTGACAGCAGCAGGAAGCATGGACGTCTCTTCACAGTGACGTCCGTGCGCCTGCGCTGTCAGTCCCTTTTGCACCTTTAAGGTATAAAATAGCCTTGGTCCTTAAGGTGTAAAGTTTCATTAGTGATGGCCATAGACTGGTAAAAAATCTATATGATAAAATGAGTGTTGTTTACACGTAATAGCGGTGTAGGAGCTGAAAATATTATATTTAAGAAGCTATTCCCCCTCAACAACTATTAAAAACTAAACTATGAAGCCCAATCATTATCATGTGTATTGTTGAAAAAGGTAGGACTAAATAATTAGTATAATATATGATATAGAAATGGTTAAAATGATTGAGAGTATCTTGCAGGGTAGCTTTAACTTAATTAATATAACATTTAGGTGTTCTGTTCATTTGTGCAGAACAGGCTATTTAGCTAATGATAAGTTGAAATTGTCCTACCAGGTGTATTTCTATTCACATACCATCCATGTGATGAATTCTAGCAGTATCCTTACTTGCCAAAATAGGTTGAATTACTATATAACAGCCTCCCAAGGTATCTAAATACATTAAGAGTTTATAATAAAATCATTATGATCTTCAAAATTAAAACAAATTCTAGCTGTGTAATTTATGTTTGGTTGCAAATGTAAACTACCTGGGGAGCTTATTCTGATTACATCTAACTAGTGTTATGCATGGTTAATTAACTGTGCTTGATCTGCCTCTTGGAGATTTATTTAATCAATGATGATGTTGTTGTTTCTTTGATTGCAATATCTCTGCTAATGGCAATATTGTTGAAACAGGATGTTAATGAGTCCAGCGACCACTATTTGTCTTACAAGATTTAAATTAAATTGGTTAATTCCTCTTCTTTTTTTCATTAAGTGAAAATGTATTTCATAGTCAAGTCCTGTGCTTTTTGTTGCCGCTGTGTACCAACCAATTTGTTAATTTCATACACCAGCCTTGTCTTTGTTCTTCCTGGGCGTTTGATATAGAGTGCAATCTATTCCAAAATTAATTTGGTCCATCTACTATCAGGTCTTCTTGCTATGTGATCTGCCCATTTCCATTTTAGGCACTTTACTCTTTCAATTATGTCATAGACCTTTGTTGTAACATAGTAACATAGTTGATGAAGCTGAAAAAAGACATGCGTCCATCAAGTCCAATCCATGCCAAAACACCCCTGTTGATCCAGATGAAGGAAAAAAACCCACTGAAGCCATTTCCAATTTAGCCCCGAGTGTGTAAAAAAATTCCTTCCTGACTCCAAATGGCAGTCAGATAGTTTCCTGGATCAAAAACCTATCTGTTTGCTGATGAATCCATGCACACTTTTTACGGTGTATTTTTGTTCTGTTTAGAATTCAATGTGCCGTACTTCTCTGTGTAACCTTAAATTTTTGCATAACTTTGGCATTCAGTGCCCATGTTTCACAGCCATACATATGGACTGAGAGGATACATTGATCAAAAACTTTTCAACTGAAGCAGAGTGGAAAATATTTCTTAACCCTTTTGGGTGCCAGAGAAGTAATCAACACATTGCTCTGCAATGCATTGAGTACCCCTCTGGCACTCAAGGGGTTAAAGATGGTGCTACTAAGTTTTCCAAATGTTTGCCATACCAGTTTTATTAGCCAATCAATTTCTATCATGGTGTAACCATCTGTTCACATTTTCTGTCAAAGGTAAACAAACTTGTCAACTTCGTGTAGTTCTTGTCCATCTAGAGTGATTTTCCTTGGTATGGTTCCTTTGTTATTCATTTTCAGACCAAAATGTTGCCCTCCTGTTGTGGCTCTTCAATGCTTTCTTTCAAGTTCTTCAGGACTACTGACGAAGAGTATGATATTCTCTGTAAATTGTAGGTGATATAGGTAGTCTCCATTGATCTTCAGTACTTTTTTGTCCCAGTTTAGTTTGTGGAAAATGGATTCTAAACAAGAAGAATAGTTTTGAGGAGACTGTGTCTCCTTGTCAGACACCTTTTTCTATGGTGATCTGGACTTTATCATTGTTGACCTGTATTGATCCAAATTAATTTTCATATATTGAATGGAGGATGTTGCTGTAAGCTCTATCAATTCCTTGGTTGATCAGGGCATTGATTATTGCTTGCTTTTTCAAAGGCCTTTTTGTAGTCAACGAAGGCTATGCACTGTCTGGTTATGGCCCATTGTACTGAAACCACTCCTGAAGACTGCTTTTTTTTTAGCTTGTACTGCATAAAGTATTGTGTCCGTTTTTCTTGAGAGTGACTGTGGAAAACCGTGTAGACCACTGGTCGGTAATTGTTTAGAACCACTGTGTCACCTTTTTTTTATATGTTTTTACATGTTTCAAGCACTTTGCAGAGTCTTAAACATTTTGAAAATAGTTTTTCTAGGGCTTTGAATAAGGGTTGACCTCCAGCTTTCAACATTTCAATAGTAATGTTATCATGCCCAGCTGCTTTGCCCTTTTTACATTGATTTCATTGCATCTTCTACTTCTACCAAAACTTCTGGCACAGATTCAGCCTCTGGCACTGCATACAGTTGTTGTCCTTCATCCTATTTGTTGTTAAGTTTTTGCTGTTGTACCATCTTCAAGATTTAAGGCAAACATTTGGCTCCTATGTAGAACCATCTTTCATTTTGCTTTCTCTTTTGCCATTGAATTTCTTCCAGTGTCCTTTTGATGAGCTTAACATTGAACTTGCACGTTTCTTCTTTTATGCTCTTGTATGGAGCTGTGGTTTCTAAACATAACAAAATGAGACCGAAGAACGTGTGCCTGTTTTCATCCGCAAACAAAGCGCCTGAAATGGAAATGGGCAGGCCACATAGCAAGAAGATCTGATGGTAGATGGAGTCATGGACCAGACACATTTTGGAATGGATTCCACTTGATACTAGATGCCCAAAAAGAAGACCAAATACATGATGTGTAGATGAAATTACCAAATTTGTTGGCACACAGTAGCAACAAAAGGCATCAGGCCAAAGTTGTTGGAGTCTTGCTGAGGGGGCCTTCATCCTGCAGTGGATCAAAAATGGCTGAAGATTGACCCCAGAATAAATTTTAATTTAATGAAACATGATTAATTAACCAATTTAATTAGTATTTGACAAATAGTGGTGCCTGGACTCACTAACATTCTAATCTACAATGAGGCCATTAACAAAGAATCAGCAGAAATAATGCAAAAGAACAACAGCATAATCATTGATTAAATAAATCTCCAAGAGGCAGGTCAAACACAGTTAATTAACCATGCATAACACTAGTTAGACGTAATCAGAATAAGCTCCCCAGGTAGTTTACATTCAACCAAACATTAATTACTCAGATTTGGTTTAATTTTGAAGATCATAATGATTTTATTATTAACTCTTAATCTATTTTGAAACCTTGGGAGACTGTTGTATGGTAATTCAGCCTACTTTGGCAAGTAAGGATCCTGCTAGAATTCATTATATGGATGGCATGTGAATATACATACACCTGGTAAGACAAGTTCAAAACTTATCATTAGCTAAAGGACCTGTACTGAACAACTAAACCTAACATCTAAATATTAACTAAGTTAAAGCTACCCTGCAATGTATCTTAATACTTTCAATTATTCTATCCATTTCTATATCAAATATTATACATGGTTCGGATTTTTATAATAATTTAGTGCTACCTTTTTCAGTATATACAAGAGAAAGAGAACCCTGCTGTACTAGCACTCAAGGTAATACTTCATATAAAAGCAAAGGACTGAGTCGGCGAGATGGCTCAGTTGGTTTATGCACCAGCTGTAGACTCAGTCACAAGGTCACAGGTTCTAGTCCCAACAAGGTTAGCTCAGCATTACACTCTTTTGAGGTAGATAAAATGAGTCCAGGACATACTTGAAAACTAGAGACAATCACAATGTATCCCACCTGGTAAAATACTTTCACAAAAACTAAAAAAAATAAAAGATTAAAATCTAAAAGTAAAAATAGATGGCTTTGTAGGGAATCCATCAATATGGGCTAATAACCATGATGGGAAACCACATGGATGGTATGTAAACACACACTGGTGTGTAAAAGGAGAAAGAGGTATATGTCCTTGAAAAACAATACCTTCTATCAGGGCTCAAGAACCAGTTTGTCAGTGGTAGTCTGCTACTAAATATCATAAATTATAATATATATATATATATATATATATATATATATATATGAGTATATCAACCAATGTACTGCATTAATTAACAGTGTGTGGATATTATAGATACAGTTGACAGGGCACAGTAAACTGGCTTGCCACTTGGGTGAAAGATAATGAACATAAAAAGATTTGTATTTATACAGTACCTATCCAGACATTGGGACCTCTATAGTGGACAAAGAACAGGTGGCTTTGGGTACTATGGCTAAAGCATTGAGGCCAAAATTCCTAGGTGAAGTGTGTAATGCCAGGGTGTGGAAAAAAATGGCTTGCCACTGAATAATATAGGAAAGCAATAAGTATTGTATAAAACATGAAATGCCAGGGAGTTGCCAGGATGTTAAACTACCACCGTAAGCAAACATATTCTCAAGCTATACCAAGTAGAGTCTGCCGGGGCATGACTGGCCTGCCAAATGGTTAGTTCACAAGAGCTGTGAACCACACACAAGTGATAGATTGCATCAAAACTCCTATGATGCATGTAAATTGATTAACCCCACTCAACTAGTAATGAATATAAGTTATGGGGCATAGAAACTGGCTTGCCACTAAACCTAGGTAAACCTGGGCCAAGCAAACATTTGTATACATAGCTTCAGCTCCCCTGTAGCACCCTGACACTTCGTAATTAAGAATTGTGGAATTTGCAAATTCAAATATATTTGGCAGTGTACGTTAGATTTCATGCTGCAGTATCCTACCTTTTTCAGCATGATAGCCATTGGTCTTCATATTTTACTTTGTTTTTGTGGGGAAATAGCCTGTTAAATATATTATTTTCTGCATCGATACAGATAATACACTTCAAAGGCACTCAATGTATCACTTAGTTATTTTTTTGTACCACTCTGTCCATCACTGTTGAAACTTAACTCCTTAAGGATCAGATATACATTACACCTTAAAAAAGTAGTAAACTATTATTATTATGAAAATATCTTTATTGTATTTATTTTACTGAGCAAAACAAGGTTTTAATGCTCCCTTTAAGGACCAAGTTCAACTCTGTGCTTATTACTTTGTTTATTATAATATATATATATATATATATATATATATATATATATATATATATGTGTGTGTGTGTGTGTGTGTGTGTGTGTGTGTGTATAGTGTGTATACACCCAAGGTGGCAGTATGGAGGAGATATGCTCTGGGTTACATACATTATAAGCCATTCAGCTACAGCATTTCCTTATATATATACCTACTCCTCTCCCCATCACCCTTGGCCTTCTCTCATATGGCCCTAGGAAAGTAGAAATCCTGACTTGGATGAGCTTCCCCTCCCACAAAAGACTGGAAAAGAATCCCCAAATGACCTGCATCCCTTTCTTAGACCTAACGTGGGACCCTGACGCATCATTCAGGCAACTCTGAACAATAGAGACACACTGACTATATGACTATAGCAGTATGTAGCAACATTGTAATAGTTTCAGGCGGGAAAGCTCCGTGCCCTCTATTTTTAGTAGCATGTAGCAACATTGTAATGGTTTCAGATGGGAAAGCTCCGTCCGAATTTCCGAAATTTACACCGGAATTTCGAACTAGGTCCGTTTCATATTCTGATTTTTTTGTGTGGGCAGACCTTGGCTTTCGGAAGGTCCGAATGATGCTGAATACGCCTTATTCGTCCGAATTCCGAACTTAGCTGAACCGAATCGCACAAGTCTACTGCTTTGGAAACAACATCACTAGAACATTTCAAGCCATGTAAGAATTACACCCTAAATGCAAGTTTAAGCTGCAGTAGACCTCTCAGTATCCATTTTTCTCAGCAGCATAAACCCAGAAAACATGGAATGAAAGTTAATAAAGGCTGGTGATACAGTCAATATATAATTTAAGAAGAATAATACTAATAGTGTCACAAACCTATACCAACTTAGTAACAGATTTAAACAGTGTAATGACTGCGTAATTCATTAGGATGCAGTCAGTCAATGAGACAGTGGCAGCAGACATTAAAAGCCATGTGAAGGGGGCGTGGCCTAGCACCTGATTGCGCCGGATGCATAGTACCCGAGCTCCGTTCCCTGATGAGCGTTTTCTCATGCTTTTAGGAAGAATACCCTTCTTTTTTACCCCATGTGACTCGGTTTCCTTCTCTTTGATGAGGGGCAAGAAGAAAACAACTAAATCAGCTGCCTTACCCTCCTCAAACCCGATTGAGAAATACCTAACACCGAGGCCCAGCACCTCCTCTGACTTTCCCACGTCTGCCCGGATTGACGCATTACCCTCCTCCACCCCTTCGCCTTCGGATCTGTCCTCTACTGAAGAAATGGCTACTCCAACTGACTCCTCTGAACTTACCTTCCCTCCACCGGAGTCCCCCTTGTCGGGACATGACCTGGCGACTATCCTTGCTAACCTACCCACCAAGGATGACATCAGATGCCTTCCTTCTCGTGCGGACCTCCGCTCGCTTATGACTGAAATGAAGGAGCTCCTTGCCGCTGAGTTGGCTTCTGTCAGAGCAGACTTTGCTCAGCTTTTCTCCCGAGTAGCCAGATTGGAGGAGGAGAGGAGCCGGCTACAGGATGCCTCGACTAACATGCTCCACACTATTTCGGACCAAAGCGATCATATCAACTGACTGATCCTACGCCTTGACGATCTCGAGAATAGGAGCAGGAGATGTAATATTCGGCTGAAGAATCTTCCTGAGACTAGTCTCCCATCTGATCTCCGAAATGTGCTAACCGCCTTCTTCACCCAGCTTCTTGATGACCAACAACTGGGATCTGTGCACATTGAGAGAGTGCATAGGGTGATGAAATCTAAAGTCCTGGCTAAACCCAGAGATGTGCTAATCTGCTTCAACAGATACGAATTAGAGGAGATGATCATGAAAAAGAGCAGGAATGTTTCTCCACTCTTATGCAACGGGTTTGAAGTCTACCTCTTCAATGACTCTCTCCTCATACCTTATACGTACGCAGATCTGTGAAATACCTCATTGACCATCTGAGACATCTCCAGATAAAGTACTGATGGGTGTACCCATTCCACCTTATCACTTCCTTTAATAGCAAAACGGCCACTTTCAATTCTGCAGATGAAACTGTATCCTTCTGCTCTGCCTTGGGGATCTCTCTCCCTCTGGCTCGCCCAAATGAACAAGTGCCTGAAACGCCACCGCATAGTAGGGCCCTCAAGCGTCTGGAGTGGTCGCCTGGCTCACGGGCACAGAAATTCAAGCAACGGCGCATCTCTCCGCCTGTCTCAGATATCCCTCAACAGGCTGCTCCCTGGACCTGATTTCTACTAGTGGTCTGCTACCTTCCATTAGTCCTTTGGAGGACTGTCCTTTCCCTATTGCTGGGGCTCCACCACCAGGCCTGTTTCCTGAACTCTAGTCCACACACCTGGACACTTGCCTCCCCTCAACCCCTCGGACGATGTCTCCGTTACAGAGGAGCTGTCACTAGCACGCACCTGAAGTCATGGGACACTTGATCTTCTGACTATCTTCGCCCACCTACAGCTTTGGCGGTCCCGCTGATTCTGCTTTGGACTTTACTTCTCCTCATGTTTTCCCTGCCTATGACCCGTTGTTCCCCTGTGAACTTTGGACTCTCTCCAGCTCATTTTCCCAGGTTAATGTCCCCCCAGGTACTCTCCCTTTTTTTTTTTTTTTTTCTCTCTTCCACCTATAGGATCCTCTAGTGGTTCCTTATATCCCCGCTAGCTCTCAAAACTTGGTTTATTTATGTTAAGCCTTGATGATGTGACTTATTGCCTACATAGACTGCTGCCCTAGTGAAGTACTGCTTCGGAACTTATGCCCCATTGCGGATCTTGCTTTACTATGGCAGCGGCCTTCAATTCAATGTGTTTCGATTTTCTTATGCTTATCTGTTGTATATTTATTTATCCTATGCTTAGTCATTTTTCTGTACTGAATTGTTTATGTGGATGTCTATACCCTGTTTCATATGGGTATGGTGGGTGCCACTTTGCTCTTACCCAGTTGTTCTTGCTCACGTGTTAGAGTGTATGTTACATTTTTTTTTTCCTCTCACGTCCCCTTCCTCCACGTCCCAACCTCCCTGGCGATACCATGTCGCTTTCTGTATCCTAGGTCTCCTGTGCCTTGACCCTCTCCCTTTGACTGACGGATTACCTGACATTGTAAACCCCCGTGAATTTCTTAGCTCCCCTATCATGCAGGTTCCTAGACTCACCTCTACAGCTCCTATGTCCCACCTGACGTTTCTCCCTGACAGCCCCCCAGGTGACATTAGTTTGTCTTTCTATCCCCCAGTCCCTCCAGCTCCTAACTACACCAGCCCTGAGCCTCCTCCCTCTCTTTGAACCTACCCTGACCCCCCTGCCCTTGAATGCCCCTACCCCTGCTTCTGACATTAGGTTATTTTATTTATACTCCTGTGCTGCCCCTCCTACATACTGACACTTACTAGCACCCTTTCTTGGTGTATATGAGATGGGAGGTTCTCTCCCTCTGTACTTTGTTTTATGTTAAATTGTTCCAGAAGTACTTTTCTTTTTCTGCTAAGCAGCTAAGATCTGTTTATCTGCTTGTACACTGTTTTATGCCTCCTGCTTATTAAATGAACCTATTTGGTCTCGGATGGCCTTCATATTCATTCACCTGTACTGATTTGCAGCTCCCAAGTAGATACTCATGTTTAGGTACACTTTTTTTTTTTTCTTCTCCCCCCTCCTCTTTTATGTGCCCCTCTTCCCTTCTCTGCTCTTTTCTCCTTTTATCGCCTTCATGCTAATCACACCTCTTCATTCCACTCCGGTTCCTACCTTTCAGCTGGTACCCTCTCCTTGCGGTTAACTCTGGGTGCTCTTCCTCAGCCTTTCTATTGCCGCCCACGCTCTGTTGGAATATTCACCTGCACTATACTCACACTTGCAGATATGCCTTCCCCCAAAGGCCTTTTGACACTCTCCGTGTTTTTTCTTCTTTATCTTGCTTCCTTGACACCTAACCACCATGGCTTCTTTTCTTCCTTCTCTCACTTCTTTCTGTCTTTCTTTTTCTCTCTCTTTTTGTCTCTACTCTTTCTGTCATTTCTCTCTTTTCCCTCTCTCCTCTTCTCCCTCCTCCTCATGGTCCTTGCAGTCCATCGGGCAGCTGTCGCCTCTCGCACAATGAACTATCATGTCAGACATTAATGTAGTCACAGTTAATGCCAAGGGGTTGAACTCGCCTGCGAAGAGGGCAATGATGCTGCGGGACTTGAACAAGAGAGCTGCTGACATTATATTGGTTCAAGAAACCCATTTCTTATCATCCTCCTGCCCTAATTTCTCTAATCGTCTCTTCCCTACAACTTACTATGCATCTGCTACCGAAAAGAAGAGGGGCGTCTGTATACTGTTCTGTGCATCTTTACCTGAGGGTAGGTTTCTGATGGTCTCTGGCTTCTTATACAATAAACCTGTGTCCATCCTCAACGTCTACTGTCCAAACTCATCTCAAATATCATTCCTATCTCAGGCCCTTAATATCTTGGACTCCTCACCTGATGGCAGGATAATCATGGGAGGGGACTTTAATGTCGCACTCGATCCCACCTTAAATTCATCTGCATGGAAATCTCCGTTCAAACTCGCTCAACTTCGTCATCTGAGAAAACTGTTCTCAGATCGTCACCTCCTAGACTCTTGGAGGTTACTTCAGCCACATGACAAAGACTACACCTTCTTCTCCTTTCCTCATTCTACTTATAGTAGGATTGACTACTTGTTCTTATCCCAATTCTTTCTGAAACGCGCTATCATTGACTCCACGCCGTGGTCTGACCACTCCATCATTGACTCCACCCTTTCGAACTTCGCATCTGCTCCTTCCCCTGGTACCTGGTGCATGAACGACTTACTCCTTTCAGACCCCACCACTCGTGCCTCATTGTCCTCAACAATAGATGAATATTTCCAGCTCAACTCTACGCCGGAGATTCCTCCGCCGCTTATCTGGGAAGCACACAAATGTGTTCTTCGAGGCCTTGTCATTAAACTTGGAGCTTACAACAAAAAGAAGAAATGGAAGCGCATTCATGACTTACTCTCTGACTTGCGTCTCAAGGAAACAACTCACAAAAGATCTCTCGCGGCAAAACTCTTGCCTGAAATTCAAGCCATCAAAAGTGAACTGAACAAGCTCCTGAGAGATGATGTGCAAAAATAGTTCATGCGCCTCAAATATGAACAATATATCTCTGGAGACAAATGCCGTAAACCTTTATCTAGACTAATAAAAGCCAAGAGGCGAGTGGCTCTAGTACACAAAATAACCTCCCCACGTGGGAAACCTTGGCTGGAATACACACATATTGCTGAAGCCTTCAGAGATTTCTATGAGAAATTGTATAACCTAGATCCTACCTCTTTGTCTCCTTCCCCTTCACATCTAGAGGCTATCCGGGACTTCCTTTGCAGAGCCAACGTCCCGACTCTCTCCCCATCAGATGTCGACTCTCTTGAACAGCCTATCACTGACCACGAGCTTCTCACTGCCCTTAAATCTATGCCACTTGGGAAAAGCCCTGGCCCAGATGGCTTCACCCTAACTTATTATCAGACATTTATTTCTTCTCTTTCCCCCCACCTCCTATCTTCTTTCAATGCCGTTTTGCAAGGGCATTCTTTTTCTCCTCAATCCCTTGAAGCTCACATAGTTGTCATCCCGAAACCATTTAAGGACTCCTCTCAATGTAGCAATTACCGCTCAATTTCCCTGTTGAATGTTGATCTGAAATTGTTTGCGAAGATCTTGGCTAATAGATTTCGACCCTTCCTCCCACAGCTCATACACCCAGACCAGAGCGGATTTGTCCCAGGACGTGAATCACGACACAATATTGCCTATGCCATTTCTCTCACAGACTTTGCCATCTCTAATAAAATTCCCACACTTCTTTTCTCATCTGATGCTGAGAAGGCATTCGATAGGGTCCATTGGGCTTACATCAGAGAAACGCTATGTGCCTTCGGATTAGGGCCTGTTATGCTCCGGGTGATTATGGGCCTGTATGCATCTCCTTCTGCCAAAATATTGGTTAATAGTACTCGTTCCTCCTCTTTTCCCATTACTAATGGGACGCGGCAGGGCTGCCCTCTCTCTCCTTTAATATTTATTTTGACACTGGAATCTCTCCTACGACATGTACGGCAACACCCCTTAATTCCTGGTCTACAAGTAGACTTAGAGTCTTTTAAGTTATCTGCTTTCGCCGATGACATTCTGTTTTTTGTGTCCCACCCACTATCCTCCCTCTCACCCCTTTTTGAAGTTTTAACTATTTACTCCCATGTTTCCCAAGCTTTGATTAACTATTCCAAATCTGAGGTCCTTAACCTCAACCTAGACTCCCAAACGGAGCATATTCTTAGGGACACATTCCCCCTTCAGTGGTCCACTGACTCCATTAAATACCTTGGCATTCAGATCTCACCAGACTTTTCCTCTATTCCCCACAGAAACCTCTCTCCTTTGATTTCGTCTATTAAAACTGACCTTACGTCCTGGAAATCCTTGTTTCTTTCATGGTTCGGGTGGATAAATGTTGTTAAAATGGTGATTTTCCCGAAGGTTCTGTACTTTATGAACGCACTCCCCATACCGATTTCTAAGTCCTACATCGAGTCCCTGTCTTCCCTGACCCCACAATTTATTTGGGCTGGCACGAGACCGAGGATCCGACATAACATACTTGCCTCCCCGATCGCCCAGGGGGGTCTTAAAGTCCCTGATTTCGGTAAGTACTATTGTGCCTCTGCTTTGGCGAAACTCTTCGATTTCATTTCCTCTCCCCCAAAAAGATGGGCCTTGACCCTCTCCACAGTCCTTCAAGGTTTAGACCCCATTCAATTACTTTTAACGCCTCCTGACTCTATCCCTCTATGTTGCAAAACTCACATTATCATTGGCCACATCCTTAGTATCTAGAAGCAGAACTATCACGCTTTGCAGCTTGCTCCCTTCCCCTCTCCCCTCCTCTCGTTTCTAGATAACCCTACCTTCCAAACGAAATTGCCTGTCTTTATGTGAGATCAATGGTTACAACACAAACTTCACACTCTTGGCTCTCTTTCTTTTGGCCCACATTTCGTATCTGTGTCCTTTTTGACAGACAAGGTGGGTAACAGGTGTGCCCCCTGGTGGCTTCTCTTCCAGATTCATCATTGGTACAACTCCTTATGTAAATTACGATCCCCAGCTAGACCCCTGGCGCCTTTCGAGGAGAAATTATTGAATCTTCCTACCGCCTTTCTCCCTCTTTCTTTCTGCTATTCTCTATTCTTCCAGCAACACTCCTTGAAACCTTTTTTGGGTAGACTATGGGAAAGTGAATTAAATGTCTCCTTAGACCCGATGCAATGGTCTCGTATTTTTTCGTCTAATTTTAAGCTCCACAGAGACCAGATATAGAGAACTAAACTATAAGATCCTATTTGGTTGGTATAGGTCCCCTTTACTTTTAGCTAGATTATACCGTAATAGTTCTCCCATTTGCTGGAAATGCTTGCAGCATCCAGGATCCCTTTCTTATATTTGGTGGAGCTGTCCGTTGATCCAATCCTTCTGGTCGCAGATCTTGGCGTCCATAAATTCTTCTCTCTCACTGTCACTTCCTCTGGACCCTCTTCTTTGCTTATTTTCCTACACAGCACATCTCTTATTACCCCTGACCTTACCCCATTGCAAACTTGTCCTTCTCCTTCTTGCAGTGGCTCGCTCTTTGATTCCATTACATTGGAAACAGACAATTGCCCCTCAGCTCTCTCAATGGTTTTCTAAGATAGATGCACACATAGCGTTGGAGAGATGTCATGCCAAAGTGACTAATTCCTTCTCTAAATTTGACTCCTTTTGGTCCCCATGGACTAAGAGAGATCCTCTTGGGGTCTGACCCTCCCTTCCGGTTTCTTCTATGTATCCGTAGTTTTTATAGTCTTTCTCTTCCTAGTATGCCCCTGTTCAAACCCTTGGCTTCTATAGCTCTAGGCTCCGATGATGTGGCAGCGGTCTTACTCACCTTCTCAGGACTGCTCCTGACACTTCTAGCATGGTTCCTCTATCTGAGGCAGCTGCCCGGTGGACTCCTGTTTCCCTCCCTTCTTCTTCCCTCCCTACTCCTCATCCCCTCTTATTCTATGCTGTGCTTGGCTATATTCCTCCTCTTCTTTTTCTTCCCTCTTACTCATCTTTGTCCTCTTTTTCCTTTACTTCTCCTCCTTTTTTCTCTCTCCCTTTTCGATTCTCTCCTTGCATTCTCACTTCCTAGATTTCTTTAACTTCTACTCCTTCAGTAATTTCGTTTTTTTGTTTTTTTTTTTGTTTTGTTTTTTTTAATTTCTATTCTTAAGCTTCTATACGCATACTATTGACCCTTAAGGGGTCACAAGCATCTTACCCACCTTCACATGGCCTCCGAACGCATATGTCAGATCTTTAGCTGTAAACTGGATTGTTTCCCTAAACTCTAATGGATATGTTAAACTCATTTACAGCACTTGTGGATGAACACTCTGTTTGTTATGCTTTATCTTGTTTGTTTATTTTTCTATGCTTCACATTGTACACTTCTTGTACCGATGTATTCCTGTCTTTAAATTTCAATAAAATAATTTATTTAAAAAAAAAAAAGCCATGTGAAAACCATGAAACTACGCATTTAAGAAAATATGATAAATAATGGTGGAACCAGAACCTTAAGACCCCCAGTGGCATAAACCCAGTCTCTAATATGAATTAAAGCAAATGTACATAGCATTCATAAAAGTTCCATGTGTTAAATGCAGAGAAAGCAAAACTACAGTGGTGGTTAGTGATTAAACATAAGGATCGATGAATAAATCTATTGTCTTTAGTGCTGGAGGCATTGAATAAGCTGATAAGAGTGATTAAGTTCAAAGTGGTTGCCAATTTGGCAAGATGTCCATATTGCCATAAAGAAAACATTCAGGAATGTGGATCCTATGTATACATTGTTACCATTCCACTGGCCCTAGTAGAGTACTGACCATTTGAAAGATGATTGTCTTTTCACTAATCTATGGTCTGTCCAAAGTTGAATGACCATTTATCCAAATGGGAAGCTGCGAGGTACAATCCATATTTATAGTGAGGTGTTGAGAATGGCAACACTTGTCCTATGACAAGATCTATGCCCACCTACACCAAGGAGGGACCAAGATCGCTTAGATGAAGATGATAGAGTGGGACAAAGGATTCAACACTGTCATAAGGCAGGTGTACTGACACACTATCCAAAACAGGAATAATTTTTTTTTTTCATTGAGGTTCTTAGGATAAAGGGTTCCAAGCTTATGGATCCATAATTCCTTCAGTTGAATCAACTTCCGCCACCTGTCCCCACCTCTGGGGAGTCTGGGCTGATGATCAATGATCATGTACTTCAGATCAGAAAGTGTATGATTAGCTGCGATGAAATGGCGTCCCACATTTTATCACTCTCTTTCTTTTTTATTGCTCTTTGCTCTTTGATTAGCAATCCTTTATTTAAGTGTGGTGATAGTTTTACCAAAATAATACAAGCTGCAAGAGCATACAAAGTAGTATACCACAAAATTACTTTTATGTTTAATTGAAAAATGCTTGCCAGTGTGTGGGTGTTTAACACCGTCCCCTGTGATGAGGTTCCTACAGGCAGTGCAACCAGTGCATTTGCAGCACCCTGGTTTAATAGAAGGTAACCATGTTTGACAACTACTACTGTAGCAATGTTTTGGGTCTGTAGCCACCAGTCAGTCATGAAGATTCGGAGCACACTTGTGGTTCATAAGCTGTTTTCGTTTAAATATAGGTGGTATGGAATTATCAGTGGAAAGAGACTGGGTTTATGCCAACGGGGGTCTTAAGGTTCTGTTTCCACCATGATATTTCATTTCATTATTTATCATTTTTTCTCATATGTATAGTTTCATGATTTTCACAGGGCTTTTAATGTCTGATGCCACTGTCTCACTGACTGCCTGCATCCTGTGTTATGAGTCACGCTGTCATTACACTGTATAAATCTGTTACTAAATTGGTATATGTTTGTGACACTATTAGTGTTATTCTTCTTAAATTAAATAGTGACTATATAATCAGCCTTTATTCACTTCTATTCTGTAGGCAATGAGTGCTTGGTAGTGTTCTCTCCATGACGTGCTTACAAGGTGAGGCTTTCCCCAGTCAGAGCAAGTGGATATCTCATTTCAGATGCATTCATCAAGAGGGTGCCCCACACCGTACTGGAGATTTGTGGCGTCAGAGTCACACACTGACTCTGATTCCCATGTACCCTTCACGATGATTACCACTGCTCACAGTGCAATAGTTTAACGTTTTTCCAAGACACATGTCCCCTGTTAAGATATAGCTCTTATTCACTTTTGTTTTCCTCTGTGATATTTATATATATGTGCTCTGCAGTGTTACAGGTACAAATTACATTTTTATTCTTTATCATGTTCCCTTTACAGCTTTCACATATTTATTATTATTATTTTTTTATCCTATATCTATGACACTCCACAAAGCATTTAATTTATATTGATATATGTTTGTTTTATTTTATTTTATTCACCACATGTTCATTGGTTACTGTATGGGTGATGTCAACACTTGAAGTCAGTTTTCTGACTGCAGGAGTTTTACATCATTAGCTTCTTTTGGCACCAAGCGAATCACTTCTCAGCCTTTAAATAGATGCTTTTCTCATAGTATCACTGTCTTGAGAAAGGTCTTATGACTGAAACATTGACCATATGTTTTTGACCATTATAAACTAATAAAATCACATTTATAATCACATTTAAAAAGATCCACAGGTGCTGCCCTATAGTAAGACATTTCCAGCAGGAATTTTCACTAATAAACAATGATTTCCTGATTTCTTCATGAAAATTCACACCCATAGAAAATACATAGAATTTGTTCCTTTTCACCACTGCCAATACATTTCTCCATGAGAACTTTGCCATTTTTTGCCTATATTTTCTATGACTGCGAGATTTCCTGCAGCAATATTACTTCTTCTGTGAACTGAAGTGGAGAAATAAATAGCTGAAAGTAAAAGTTGTGAGTCCTACAGCAACATATGCCTTTAAAAAATTGTTAGCAGACTAATTGCCTTTGTCCATAACACTAACTTCCTGCTTACGTAACACTGGCAGAGCCATCCTTGAAATATAACTGTAGCTTGGGATATTCCAGTAGGGTGCAACACATGACATCCGTTCTTTAAAGCCTCTGTTTTCAACAAAAGAAAAGGGCAGCATGTCAACTCCCAATATTTTGGCAAGTTTACAGTTCCACAGGTGTACTTTTACATTATTTTTGTGCAGGTTTCAACTTCTTTCTAAGAACTTAGTAAGTGTGGGGTGGCAGTACATAGTACAAGAACTGTGTAACTTTATTGCTTTAATGACATGACTTGTGGAGGTGGTGGTGGTGGGGGGGGTGTAGGCCTAATACTTAACTGTTACATCCCTACACTGCTCTTCCTTTCCCTTGCCCCTTGTGTGTTTGCTGGACATTACTCAATGACTGTGTGTGTGTTTTTACTCTAAAGTACACAACACAACTGATGGAGAGTGATGTCTGGCCTTGGCCCTCAACAAAATTCTCAATCTGCTATCTATAAAACCAGGATCCCAGTCGGCTGTCTGTCACCTAATATATATTTTTTGTTTTTGTTTTTTTCAGTTGTCCACCCTATCTTATCACTGTCCAACAAAAAAGAAATATAACTAAAAAATAAATCAACAACTTCTTTCCCCAGACTTTCCCAGCACAGATATAATAACAGCAAGATCAGCAAGGAAACTGCTTGGTCTGTAGCTGCCAGTATCTCTTAAATCAGTCAGTCAGATAGAATGTTGAGGTATTTGGTGTCAACCTCCTTTGCTCCCTTCTCACACAAGAAAATTGGACCCCAGCTGCCTGTGCCTTGCCAGTCAGCCACACTGAATTTTGGGGTATTTGGGGTCAACCTCCTTCGTTCCTTCTTCTCCCTGAGAGTGCTCCCAGACTTCCCTAATACAGAGAACAAATATCCTACTTAAAAGACTCCCTAAACTAAGCATAAGTTCCCTTTCATTTGCCTGTCTCCTCTAGCTAAAAAAAATGTGCTGCTTTCTCCTCTCACAAACACAGAATGGCATGTTGTGAAAGCCTGACACCCTTCTATATGCCTTCAGGAAAAGAAGAGAAAACTGCCATGTGGTGGGGAGAAATTCATTCTTCCTATTGATTTGAATGCAATGAGCTAGACGAGAAAAACGTGAAAACTGCACTTTTCTCTGGAAATGTTTTGAAAAGCTAGAAGTGCCATTTGATATATTGGTTTGAGCAATAGCAATGATTAGTAGAAAAAAGTGGAAAAATTGCACTTTTTACAAAACAATTGCGAAAAGTGTAATTTTTCTCCGGTTTCTCTTTTGAGGCAGAAACTTTTGCCCTTCCCTAATCCATAGTCATGTATGTTAGAATTAAAGTATTTAGTCTCTGCATATATACATGTCAAATGTCCATTATATAGACATTTATTTTACAGGAAAATTGTCACAATCACTTGCATTAATTATAAATTAATTATAAATTATAATGCATGGAGACGTAGACCTTGATTCACTTGTGACCAACACAAAAAAAAAACACCTGACAGCCCGTCTGGTGCTAAAGTTAGCACCCATTGAAACTCATTAAAACAAGTCTCCTTTTCCAATTCAATTCCATGCGTTAGTCAATAAGATATGGTAAGAGACCCACTTAATGGGTAATGCACCCAGTTTTTTGGGACTCCCCTAAAGCATGTTTAATCCTGCCAATGCAGGAATTGAAGGGGAAAATAGGTAAAAAAAAAACCCAAAAACCTAAGTGACGAGTGGATGTACTGATAAGAGGCCCTAAACCCTATATCAATACATACAGAGTATGAAAAAAGTGTCAACTGTTATTAGAATTAACCTCATGAGTGTCAGTGAGGTATGCAACACATTACACATTACTAATAGGGTTAATTCTACTAAGTTAACAACATCACATGAGCACAAACACTGCCTTGATGTCCAGCAGGGTCTTCAGCACCCTGTTTTGCTACTGTTCATCTTCCTCTTTCATCCTCTACCTTCCTTCTTCTTTTTTCTCCTCATCTTCTGTCTTCTTATCTTCTGTTCTTTGTCATTTGTCCCATTGGTGTACCTGAAAAGAAGAATATGATTCTTAATTAAATATGCTTTTAAAAAAATTATATTTCCAAGATATGTTGTTGTTAAATCAATGCCGGAATTCCAATAGAATAAATAAGTTTTCCCCAATGCATAAAAAAAAACTTATTCTAATCTATTTTGTGAAAGATGATGTTGTAGTCCACAATGGATATATAATTTATTGTGTTCTAAAAAAATTATGAGATGAGGCATTGAATGGGTTAAATAATGCTGCCGCTACCACCACTGTCAATGGAGGTGGTGGCAGGAATGCAGGCCAAAAATGCCCCCTCCTTCATGACTCTGGCTGGCTTTTATATGGCCAGTCTCTGTTCAAAATGGTTTCCTGCTTTCCATTGGCTGATTGGCTTATGTACTACCCAGCCAATCAGCTTCTATCAGGGGGATAAAGAAACCCATTAGCCTTCTTCCTATGATGTTCCCAATACCCATGCTAATAAGCGTGGGTTTTGGGAACTTAAAGCACAATATGGACATTTGGCCACAAGTAAGGTATCAATCGATAGTGCAATTGAATACCGACATTGACACAGTTTTATACGGGTGTATAGACATGTCCTACCAAGTGCTTAATCAGGAAAGATTTAATAAAGGCCATAGAGTTCTTTCTCTCTTCTGATACAAGTTTTTTTTCTCTTTTGTTAGTTCAGACTTAGATTTAAATCAGTTTAAATCAGTTGTTTTTGTGATGCATGCACTCACACATACACACACAAACTCACAAATACTAGCTTTTGGCAGGACTCATAAAAGTGAGTACCAACACACATTCTCACACGCACACTCCACAAAAATGTGTTAAAACATGCAATATATTTATATTTCTTATTTTCAGTTCAAATAAAAATCAGTATCTACAATATTCACAGTCTATGGACTAGTGTTTAATATCTCTAAAAACACATTTTGTTTTTTTTCTCAACAAGCTACCATACATTTCTCAAGTTTTAGGCATTTTGAAAATTAGACTCTGTGGAAAATTTTGAAAATTAGACTCTGTGGAGTAATACTTCTAGTTATGTGAAGGCTTTTATTATTTATTGTCACGCCTCAGCAAGATACACCAGAGGGAAAGAGCAAAAGTAATCCGTAAGCAGGAATCTGATGAAAATCAGACTCCTCCAACAAGGGATTAGGAAGCAAGGAGCTAGGGTACGATGCTGGGGTATGCGGCTTGGGTACGGAGATTTCTTACATGAAGTTGTGCTGCGGCCAAGCAGGGTAAAGGTGCTAGCCGTGAAGCTAGATTAGTCCCCTTCGGTTGAGCCAAAGGGGGCCTGCAATTACTCTGTGTAAACAAACTATACTACCCTAATCCCCAGGGAGGCATAATCTCCAACAGGAACAAAGATAGGGTACTTACTCAGGTCTTGCTGGAGTCTCTGAATGAATGAAGAAGGGAAGACACCGAGCCAGGTCATACACAGGATTCAGATGAGGTAGCAGACATGAGAAAGGTCAGGATACCAGGCCAGGTCATACACAGGAGTCAGAGAATACACCAAATCAGGAGACAGGAGAAAGGTCAGGATACCAGGCTAGGTCATACACAGGAGTCAGAGAATGCACCAAATCAGGAGACAGGAGAAAGGTCAGGATACCAGGCTAGGTCATACACAGGAATCATCCAGGAGTAAATTCAGCATGCAGAAGGGTAGTCAAGAACAGGTCAGGGTCATACACAAGAAGGCTACAAGAGAAAAGGCAAAAACTAAGCTTTGGGATGCTATACAAACGCACCCGACACCAGTATGCAACCTCCTTAAATAGCCGCAACCCAGAAGAAAACGCCGCGTCCCTAGCAATGGAGTACAGCTGACCCACTGCCTGGATACGTCACTCCCACTGAAAGACACAGAGGCGAACCGCATAGAGCGGCAGGAAGCAGTTCCGCGCGAGACTGTAAATTGCCAGCGAGACGAGCCGCATCAAGCGGCAGAAAGAGGACAAACGAGTGAAGGGGCAGCTCTGGAAGACAGTATGTTACATTTATACTGATAATTTTATAAAGTTGATATTTCTAACTATATTAATTTGAAAACTAGATACTAGTGTTAACTTCTTGCATCTGATCTTGAAAAGTGTAACTTAACTGAGATTTTATTATTAGACTCCGCTATGTAATTTGTTTTATGACATTAATATATCCAAGCTTTCCTGTATTTCTAACTAGTATTTATGACAATAGAACCAGCTCCAATATTAAATAAATCAGTCTATATTTCCCTCATTGGCATCTCTCAATTTAAATCAATTTGCTGATTTGAATCTCCCATTCATATCATAATCTGCCTTTTTAGCTGGTTTATTTGAGTCATTAATTTCTAACAAATGTGCTTCTCGACATCTATGAAACATCTCAGTCACATTTTACTTTTCATTTTGACCTTTCTATGTCACTTTGCATTGTACTCTTTAATCCATGAGGCATATACTGTTGTGCTGTATAGGGACTGGCACAACCATAAACTGTCATTTCTGTTGCTAGAACAAATCCTTTCTTAAACTCAGGATTTGTCCTATCATCAGTAAGAACTGGAATAACGAAGCAAAAACTGGGGTTACAGTTAATGGGTTCAGATACAATTGCATCACATTTTGTGACTGGGATATCAAACTGATTTGAAGGCTTATTAATCTGTTTCATTTGTTATCTAGTGTTTTCTTTTATTGTTGAAAACTGGGATTCAAATTACATTTGAAGCAAAAAACTCACAAGAGTGATACAAAGGTGATACCTTTTAATGACTAAATGAGGACATAAAAAGTGCAAAAGGTCCCTGCTTCAGGCATGTGTTAACAAATAAAGCTGGAATAGTATTGAATTTATATTTACAGAGTATGACATACATTTGAAACAAATTATATGAGTACACAGCGGGGGGACTATTAATTTGGTAAACATCCAGTCTGCATAGATATCAAATGATATACATAGTGTTAGCTCAAATTTGTGGGAACAAGGAAGGGTTCATTAACACAAAGGTTTGAAGAGTTAGTCTGGGAGTTGGCAAGATGCAATGTCTATACCAAGATATTTTATCTATTATAATGAGACATGATGCCCATCTCCAGGTTCAGGCCTGTTTTAATGTGTCAGATATATGCATTTATATCTAGGTCAGGGAGTTGTAAACGAGGGGAGAGCAGGTAATGTGATACCACCATCCACAATATATTCCCTTACTATAACCTTACTTAGCATCATCATTGCCTGGTGTGCATGCAATGGATTGCTTTCATTTTCATCAGCAATACAGGAGTGAAGAGAAAAATAAACAACCCCCTTGCCACACACTACTTATTTTTATTAATTCCACCTTTGCCAGATTGGTCTGGTAGATCTTACCAAAATGGTAATGCATAAGTTGATTATTTTCTAAATTTAAGCACCCTCACCCACCCTGTAATCTACCTCTCCAATAAACAAGAGTAAAGAGCGGCACACAGAATGGGATTTGTGAAAACACAGTTTCAAGAGACTGCACATCCTATATTTAGGGTGGTACTAGCTAGCTCCATGAAATCTATTTTCGCCCAGAGCTGCATAAACAGGGCTAAACCCTCTATTTTATGCAGGAATCTTGTCCCGGGACCGGCGGAGGCTCTTCTGCAGAACCGACATCGCTTTATTGGTTTGCAATCCAGTGAACGGGATCGGATTCTCCTGCAGTCAGCTAGAGCACTGACATCAGGGAAAGGGGAGGGAGGGGAGAACATTCAGTATGATTATCTCTCAAACCATAGAGGTTTGAGAGATGGGATTGGAGGCATTTCATTCCTTTTTTTAATACCTACACGATGAATATTTGTTAAATACTTAAGGACCGATGACGGTCATAGTACGTCATGTACTTTTTACTTACAGCGCTCCACCGGGGGCGCTGTAAGTAATACTGGGGTCTAAACTTGATCGCTCCAAGACTGGAGTGATCTCTTTCAGGTCCCAAAGCAGAGTGCCGATACATGTAACAGGTCACGTGTACCGGTGCATCGGTGAGGTTGAAAGAGGTCATTAAGGGACGGAAACGTCCCAGGACCACTGGTCCTTAAGGGGTTAAAATTATGTATTACTATCCCTTTAACTATAGAAGCCATATCAAACTTTTACAATAAGCCAAAGTGCAATAACGTCATAATAAGTGTAATTAACCAATTATCAATACATACATGTATTCTATTTCCTACGCCTTTGAAATTATAGATGTCTAATTATCTACATATATATTAGTCATTTTAGGTGCCATTAAAGAATTTCACAATTTATTAAGTATATTTTCTCAAAAAATCCTAGTTGTACAGCTCATTTTTTATAAGATGTATACCCATAGTGCTTGCATTTGCTATACTACTGTATTTTAAATGCCCAATTGTAGTTTCTCAGTTCATAATTACCCATACATAATTCTCCCTCTCTGTAACTCAATAATAGGTGCACGCTATTGTTTTTTTTCAGTTGTCCTGGCAGCTTTTATCACTAATGCTGTAAGAAGATTGTTATAACAGATTGACTTTTGTTGGTATTAAGTGATGAATACACTATAACATACAGATGCTGTTATTCATAAACAATTAACAAAATAATACATGGAAACATCAGTTTGGAAGTTGAATAGGTGAGTCATGTGAATTTTAGAGGAAAGCAATACAATAGAATCCTATCAGCTACAAAAATACTTCTCCTTCTTACCTCTTTGGTGATAAAAACGGCTAAGGCAACTGAAGTAAAACAAAACACCCACATCCTATATAATAATTCGCTAAAACGTGTGTAACGCCGCGACATGCGCAGTAGACACTGCTGCGCGTGCTGAAGTCATGTGCAGTAGAGACTGCCCGTGCCGCGGCTGATACAGAGCTGGACGCTCCGAAGAAGCGCTCATCTCTTTATCAGCCGTGGCCATGGCATTGTTCATGTTCTTGTTGCAACTGAGCTCACTGGGCATGAGACAGCACTTATGACCCATTCTTCGTATGCAGGGCAAAGCAATGGGGTCCCCCCAATGCTTTGCCCTGCATAACAAGAATGGGTCATAGGTGCTGTGTCATGCCCAGTGAGCTCAGTTGCAACAAGAACATGAACAGTGCCATGGCCACGGGTCCCCCCTCTGGTAAATAAGGGGTTAAGTTAAGAAGGCGAACACGGAGCACTAAGAAGCACTCAGCAGTGCACTGTGGGTGCTCAGCGGCTGCTGGTAGTGGTATGCGCTGCATGATTCACTCAGTCACCTCTGATCCATGCGTTGTCCGAGGCTTCAAAACCAGCAGCCAGGCTAAGCTATCCTAAGATTCACTGCTAAGGACGCCATACCAGGCAGGCTCAGTGGCAGAGAGAGACTGACAGTGCTGCGGTGCCTCAACCCCATCCCCCCTGCACAATGAATAGCTGAGCCTGCAGTGGCACCGCTGCGATCGGACAGTCACTGTCTGCCAATGAATTATTGTGTACCTGAGGGCAGGCTGTAGGTTACTGGATGAACAGGAGAGCGAATCTGATGATCTGACTTCAATTCAGGCTGCCGGCAGGTAGATACAGTCAGTCAGAGCACAGTCTTCTGTGCAGTGGCTCTCACTCTAACTCACACTGTTGCGGCAGGCGGACTATGGCGTAATGTGCATGCGTGCGCACATTTAAGTGTGTGGCATGCATGCATGCACAGAGCAAAGGATGAGGTCATTGCGCTCACACACATGATCGGTGTGCCCTGCTGCACACCTGCTGCTGGAACTGGTAGCGTGGGCAAAATGTCACAGGCCTGCTAAAAACGGGACAAACAATAATGGCGGGCGGGACAGTGGGTTTGGACCATAAATTCGGGACTGTCCTGCGTAAATCGGGACAGTTGGCTGGTATGGTTTATTGAGTAACTTGCATTCAGCATAGCATGCAATTCCAAGAACTGTTTGAAGAAGTTTAGACGATTCCTTCCAATCAAAGCGTCTGTTCGCGTTGAAGGATTGAATCCAGTTGCTACCATTAGAGTAGCTATGTCAAACATGTGCCCTTTTCTCTTGTAAATTGTGGCTCCCTATAGTGCCTCCCTATTATAATACAGTATAGACTTTTTAAAAGGATTAGGGCTGTCTGTTTTTGTGTTGTAACAAATATCATAAGCACAGCATATCAGCTTCTTATACCAGTAAAAATAATCTGTGAGAGAAATACAGAAATTAAACATCTACCTATGAAGGTGAGTGTATTTCTCTGCTGGTGATATGCACTGGTACATTTCTATGCTGGTCTCATAGAGTACCAGTCATAGAGGAGAGTATAAGAATCCAAAATTGCAGGCTGACAGGCAATGGCCTACATCTGAGTTTGACAAATGAACAGGAGACAGCCCATGATAAGATGAGTAGGCTTTTTTCACCCTACATTCAAGATACCAAGGTCTATTTTTTGATTACTAAAATCACTGATAGATGTAATTTTAGAGCTATATATAGTAGCCATAATTTAATTACTAATAGTGATGTATTAAGAAAAAGTGGTATAGTACAGAGCAAACAATTTCTCCAAATTTCCTTTGATTTAAAAGGGGTATTTTAACAGCTTGAATGCTATAGAAGTTTATGAGGCATTGCTAATTCCCCTGTAACATTGCTAATTCCCCTGTAACATATAAGGGGCTAATAACCCCATTAAACTTAAGTTTATATATTCCCTATGGTACAGCTAGTTTGCCCAATAATAGCTCCATTTTCTTAGTATATTAGCCTGAGTCTTAGAAGCAAACTTTGTAAATGATGAAAGATGACCGAAGATTATATTTATAATTAATATATTTTAAGATTTCTATTTTGACTTAGTTTTACAGTAATATGGAAATGGTAGTATACAGTATGCTACGTAAAATTAAATACTTCAAAAAGCCTAAATATATTTCCTTTCTTTTTTTACAATACATTGCATAAAGCTCATTTGAAGCAGTCAGTGCTAAAGAACTGTTGCATTACAAATCATAGTGACAGTGGATGGATACTGAAAAAAACTATGTCATTTAATATTAACTATTGCACATTACCAATGTGACAGGCTTTCTCATCAGAATTTCTGCTACAAGTGTAACTACTGACATGGTAGGTGGATTGTGCAAATTGTGTGCCTTTGTTCTGATTAAATATGTCACTCAGCATAGCATAGAAAAGTGCAGCACAGTCAATTTAGTAACTGTGAACGCCAAATAAATATATAATGAGAGGATGATCTGGAAATAATAAGTATCAAAAAAGTTTAGTTATGTGGCTCTAAAAATTACAGTTTGTTTACCTTATAACAAAAACTTTTTCTGGTTGTTATATTATCAAGTAATTGGAATGCATAGAGTAGTCATCATTTTTAGATTCTTTTAGTTTTGATAGCTTTTGTTTTACTAGTTTCAAAATGTCAGTTTTTAAATATAATTATGATCTTTCAGGTATGTAAATGTTCTATTTTTATCTAAATTAGTAATAAATTGTTACAAATTTATCATGATTCAAAGTCAAATACATTTTATATATTTGCAGGTATAATGCATCTGTGCACAGTCATGGGTTAAAAAGTTAAAGTTAAGTTAGTACGTATGACTAAAATAATTGGTTGACTGCTAGAATAGTTTCTAATACTTTCTGAAAAACCATATTGGAGACATCTTCTGAAGTAAATAAGGGCAGAGATGAAATTTGTTAGTGTTATATTTACTAGTAGCATCTTCATCCATGCACTTCATCCATACGAATATACTTCTTTCTCAGGCACATTCTGAGTCACTTCTGGTGTCCACTGGTGAGCTTTTTCACTCTGCTTCTTGTTCTTTCTCCCAGTTCCTTCCTGTTTTTGCACATGCAAAGACATTTTGCTTTCTGTTGTTGGCTGCACTATTCTTGATTGATTTCCTGTGTACCCAACCCTGACTAGTCTACCCAATTATTCCTAATCTGCCTGTCCTGACCACCAGCCCATTTTACATTTCTAATCTCCTCCACCTTCCCTGTGGTCTGTTCTTGAATTTGATTCCTGTCTTAGTTTGACTTGAACACTTACTGTTGATTATGCCATTCCTCTACTTGCAAGAGTATCTATACAGATCTGGTTTTGTCTTGTAAAGCTAAATTTACAGGTTGTTTGCTGTTGGGAGGTGGGGATAGACTAGGTTCTCACAACACAAAAATAGATACTTGAGTTCACTTAGCATTACCAGTTGATGAGCTACCTTGCTGTGGCTGAAGCCTTAAGTTAATGTTGCTAACAGCAAGGTTGGATGACCAGAAACTGTTGAGATGGGAAGGGGTCGGCATTGGGAATAATTGTGGGCTGAGAGAGATGATAAAAAATAGAAGAGCAATGTCATTAATGTCCAGAAGATGGTGGTGCAAGATGGCAAATGAGAACATAGGATAAGGAAAAACAGCAGAGTAGAAACAACAGTTGACAATGGACAATGGAAGGCTTTCCTAATAACAGCAGGAAAATAAAAAAGTGTTAAGGCAAATGATGATCTGCAAATACAGAACTGTAGTAGAATTACCAGAAAAGTTACAAACAGGTACTAGGAGAGGAAACCAGAAGTTGGGGTGGAATTCACAGATTGAAAATCTGGATACCAGGCAGGGAGTCAAGGAACCAGCAGTCAATGATGTTGGAGGCAACCTGGGTCTGCAATGGAGATCCAGCCGAATACAAGTAACAGACAAGACAGGCTATAATGGTTCTATGTAAGACCCTCTGAGTAATAAGGTTTATTAAATCAAGCCACTCACCACTGGCTATTATTCCACCCTGTAGCCCTTATTAGCTCTCATCATTTCTTTGACAACATGTCCCTTTTAGTAAACTCAGCCAACATTATGAATTTCCATTTAGAGTGTTGTTTAATGTCCAAGATTTTCAGATCACCATGATCTGCAACTTATCAGTGGATGATGAAGTATACTGCTATGGGAACTCTGTTCTTGTAGCATTTGGGACAGTCTGCCATTTTAACATCCAGTTTGGACACTCTATGTACTTATGCAGCTCCTGTTCTGAAACACTCTGTAGTTTTCAGTCATTCTTGAATGATGCCTTACAGAATATGCTTTTTTTATTAGTTAGTGTTTAGGAGGATGACAATTAGATTTATTCTTCAGATACATGACAACAATGAAATTGAGTGGAAATATACATTTCCAAGAATAGTCTATATTTTTAGGGATTTATTTGTATCTATCATTTAGAGTGCCACTCACATATAATAAATATGACCAATATTAAAATGTATCAAAAGGACATTTATTAAAAACAAATTAGTAAAATCGCTTACACATCTCCTCAGGAAAATAGGTACATATATCATGTATCAACACCTCTGTCCTCTGAGAAAATGGAAGCTCATACACCTTAGCTCAAGCATTAAAGTCTCCTCTCTCCCAGCATAGAAGTATCTAATATAAATGGACAAACAGAGATGACATATAACCCAAAATGTATATAGTATATATCATGACTGAAAAATAATAATTAACTCTACTACATGTGAATTAAAAAAAATGAAAAATATTGCAGTAAAAATCCACGTGATGTTCTGAGCCAGGTGAAGGTAACAAGCAGCCGTGAAGAAAATATGCCGGGTAGAGGGAGTGAAGAGTAAAGGGGGACAGGATTTACCAGCATTTGAAGCCCAGATATCATACAGTCTCCATCCCCCTACTATATTGAAATCAAGCTGGGGTGAGTATAATTTGAAAATAACCACAGGTAGAAAGATAGAAGTGTAAGATCTGTTTGTATTTGGATGGAGAGACCCCTAAAGAACTAAGGTCTCCATTCCCCAGTACAGAGCAGACCAAAAGCCCTGTGCTATAGTGTTTTACGAAAGGATGGATTGTTAATATGTATGATTCATATACAAGAGCTACAGGAGAATGGCTACAATTGAATACAATTGATATGATATGTATACATTTTTTGTGATCAATAGTGTTGACTATTAGATTTTGAGTTATAACACAAGATTACAACACAAGATATTATTTTATTTGATTCTAATAATACAGAATACACAGTGGAATTTTTTCAGGCCCAGAACATCACGTGGATTTTTATTGCAATATTTTTCATATATTATTGAGTCACATGTGGTAGAGTTAATTATTATTTTTCAGTCACAATATATACTATATATATTTTGGGTTATATGTTACCTCTATTTGTCCATTTATATTAGATACTTCTATGATGGGAGAGGGAAGACTTTAGCGCTCACGCTAACGGGCCAATATAGTAAAAGTGTGCATGAGCTTCCATCTTCTCTGAGGATAGAGGTGTTGATATATGATATATGTAGCTATTTTCCTAAGGAGATGTGTGAGCCCTTTAGGCAATTTTACTAAATTGTTTTTAGTAAATGTCCTTTTGATACACTGGCCATATTTATTATATATGAGTGGTGATCCAGTTGATAGATATGAATATATTTGGAAGTATATCATGTAGTGCCGATATTTTGTTGTGAGAAGCCTTGGATTGTGAAAAGTAAGGGAGCTGGAGTGATTGTGGAAAAATATTCTGAGATTTGTCATCTTGAAACAGTGCTTTGAAAAGGACCTGGATATAGTCTCAGCTGCTACCCAGTGGCCTCTTCCTAGAGAGTTAAAAGCATCTGAGCAGTTATTGGAGTTCATCAATTGTTATTGGAGATTTATCCACAGTTTTTCTTGACTAGAAAAGGAACAAACCTTTGCTACTGGTCTCCTGAAAGCATTGCAGGTCTTTGAAAAATTAAATAAGTTCTTTCCACTGGTCCATTCCTTCAATATCCAAATCCTTCATAGCCAATCATTGTCAAAATTGATAACTCCAAGGTGGAAGCAGGCACCATTCTTCCCCAAACAGACAAATAAAGCTAATTAACTACAGCCATGCTCCTTATTTTTCAAAACAGTGCTTGGCCACGAAAGGAACTATGATGTCAGAATTTGGGAGCTTTTGGCTATTAAATTGGCATTGAAATTAGAGTTTCCACTACTTTTTCTGGTGACCAAGAGTCAATACCGCAAGCCTGTTTCTTTGATTTACCACTGGCTGGAGGACAAGATGGGCTGGCATTGCTCCAATGATGGGAATTAGATCTGGGACGGCTGGAGGACTGGGAATGGAGAGAGGCGAGTTTGAGCCCAAAGGAGGTGAATACCACAGCTAAGCACCAGCTGCTTCAACATCCTTCATCAGACTTACTATACTCAGCTTCACAGGATGGGTGGGCTTCCGATTGACAACTGTAAGAGGTGTGGTGTTGGGGGGATGATTTTTTCACCTGTTATGGAGATGCAGACCTGTCCAGCTCTACTGGACTAGGGTGACTGAAACCATTACTAAGTGGTACACTGGAAAATCACTTGTGACCCCAAACTATTCTTGTTATCTATTTTCTAGGATTAGCTATGTTACTCTACAAATTTGGCTTCACTTAGGGAACTGTTGGTCATGGCACAAAAGCTGGTGGTGGTAGTCTGGATGTCGGAGCAGTCTCCTGAACATGGTGCGTGGTACGACCTGGTACAGAGTAACCTTCCCCACTATAGGGACCTGTACTTACACAGAGGCACTCTTGCAAAATTTTACTTGATATGGGATGCCTGGTTGCTACAGGAATGACTACCTGCTTTAGTCTCATAGAGTTTCTTCTATACTTTCTCTCTCCTCTTTCTTATCTTATGTTCTGTACTGAGGCTGATCTTGTACTTTTAAATCCAGCAGTCCTTAGCAGTGGTCTATCGCTTGGGGCTGGTGGGGGGTTGTATTTTGGGATGGTATTTTTTTTTTCCAAAAAAAGTGTAAAATTTACAGGCCTTACTGTTAGACTCGATATGGACATTATGTCTTGTCTATGAAACTGTTTTACTTTGATGTACATGTGAAACATATGCCTAATTCTTGTCTGTATAGAATAAACGACATTTTAAAAAATTGCCTTGGAAAATTATCAAAATTATCAAAGCCAATGATCTTTCATGACAATTTCTGACTCTCTTGACCAGAACCTATAATTTCACATATCATCTCAACCTTGTCTTCAACTTTTCTCTCAGATATCCTATAGACTCGGCAGGATTTGTCTGACAATACACATAATTGATGTAATGTCAGTTTTGGTGGGTTTTTCTCTGAATGCACCTCTAAAATTTTGTCCACATTTGCAACTGTGCTAGAAACAAGGTTCCCTGTCTGCTTTATCCCAAACCCTGTTCCTTCTTGCCACTGTACAATACCTCCACATGTTTGTGAATTCTCAACAGAACAATTGGCTGGATGTCCTTTTGGCAGAATTCTCCTTTAATATTATTGGTATATGTCCTTGCTGTGTTCTTTGTTGATTGCTGACTCATTTTTATTCACTCTGTATTTTGTCTCCTACTCCATTCCCAGGTGTTTGTGTTCCTTTCTTGCTGTTGCTGTGGGCTAAAATGTATCTCATCCTCCAGAATTCTTCAGATTCAGATAGAAAGTTGCTATCCTGGCTTCTGGGGATCAGGTGTGACTTTCTACTAGGCATCTTAACCTTCGTCATCCTACTGCCAAGTTAGGATCCCACTTTATCTGACCTTGCTCAATATCTTCCTTGATCAATTATATAATTCATTTCCAGCTGGATCTGTCTCCAACATTGAAGAACCCCAATTATTTAAATGTTTCCCTTTTAAACCTGTCACTAAAATTATTTCTCCCTGTCCTTACATCCTCCCAGTGAGGTTTTAGTTGATGGATTGTAGGATCACATTTTCAAGATGAGGGACTCTCTTCTTATCCAGTGCTCTTATCAGTAACACATTGGTTATGATCCAGAAGTAAATTGTTGAGTAACAGCCCTGATTTTAACCGCCATTTGTGAACTTTATCAACTCTACCTGGCCAAAGCTGGCTACCTGAAGGAATACCATTGGTAGGGGTAGTGTTGTACTGACAGGTGGCATTTTATATTTGCAAATTTCCCTGCACATGCATGTACATCTTATTTTGTATGATACTTATACCTTTTTCATGTGCATTCTGATGTTACTTCTGGCGTAAGTTTGACACTGCTACCCAATTAGTCCCCCAATACTTACTTACTTTGCCTGTGCAACATAATTTTACTCTTTGTTGCTGGCTGGCTGGCAGTAATATTCCTAATTGATTTCTTGCATACCAGACCCTGGCTAGTCTAGTATGTTATGGACCTCTTCTACTTGCCATGACTTCTGGTCTGTTTGGTAGTTATAAACTTATTCAAACTGCTCTGACCTCTAGCCTATTCTTGATTTCAATTCCTGACTGTCGATTTGGCTTGATACTTGACATGTTGCCAGAAGATTTTTGTTCCCTCAACTTGCAAGTGTGTGCATCCAGGTCTGGTTGAGAGGGTACAGTATTTAAATAATTTACACACTAGCTTTTATGCATGGCAGATAGCTAAGATTCCAAGTCATACAATCCCAAAATATTGTACAATGATTATCCATAAGAAAAAGAAAGAAGGAATTGCTAGGTTTCCAAAAGACCCATGGCTTGCCTCATGTTCACCATGAAGTTTGATTGCATCATTACTAGTAGGAAGATCTGCACCGTTTTATTCTTCAAGACCCAGAGCTTTAAATGTAAGACCTCTCTGTCTCCAGGACTCAGGAATGCAATAGGCTTAGAGAACAATACACTATTTTCATTGAATTTTACCATTTAATGTAGAACTTTTGAAGTACTTCTCTTATCTGACTATTATTATAAGCAGCTATAGTTGAAGAAGAAAAGAATGAAATGCTAATAGCTTTGCAAACAAAGCATAATGCAAATCACCCATCATTGATGCTAGATTTATTTGAGTGGTTTGCACATAAAAACACAACAACATTAACTTAGCATTTTGGCATTTCGTTTAAAACCTTTTGGTTGTCTAAATCATTTTATTATACTTAGGAGGAAGGCAGTCTGTTGTAGCATGCTTAAGCCAATCTTCCCATCTGTCTTGATTAAAAGTGAATCTTTTCCTTCTGATATCTCAGTAAAAGCTGGTGAAAGCTAGTTAGCATAAGATACCATAAATCCCAGAACAATACTAAATATATTATTTTGTATCTCTAAGATGAGAGGTTTCTTCTTCTTAATGTTGCTTTTTAAGTTTTAAACATTGACATTAGCTGCAAGAGACTTTCTGAATACTTATAGGCCAATAAGCCAGTAGATTTAAAACTATCACATTTCAGTGCACTTTATTACAAATCTCAATTTGACTTATCCTACCTAGAAATATTACATTCATTATAGAAAATGTAAGTATTTATGTATAGGAAATGTTCTTATTACTATGAAAATGTAATAATAACACTAAATGAGTCTTATAGACTTTAAAACAAGATATTTTATGTATAAAACAAAAAACAAGCAATTATGAGACAAATCTACTGCATTATACTTGCCTTGGTACAGGATGCATGCCATAGAGGAATCTACCAGCGTGGCTTATTTGATGCATTTGGGAGTTTGCAGGGAAATCCCATGACTGCACTTTGTGGAATGTACTAGAGTGTAAGATTGCTTAATAGAATTCAAATTCCAAACTCATTACCATAAAATGCACTGAAAAATGTAGTAAATTTACACTGATTTCCTTTGCTCTATTTTTTTCTATTTTTTTCCCACCTTGATCGTTGCATTGAAATCAATGGTAAGAGTGAATTACACCCCCCCCTCCAAGAAGAAGGTTTCCCTTCTTTTTCCTCTGGGATCATTTCAAAGGGTTGTCAGGTTCCTGGGGCATGTCATTTCTGTGTTTGTTAGAGAGAAAGTAGCACAATTTTGGAGCTAGAGTAGACAGACAAAGCACATGAGTTTAAGTTTAGTTTAGGGAGTCTTGTGAGCAGGTAATTTGTTTTCTGTGTTACTGGAGTTTGGGTAATTTGGGGTGGTGTGTACAGAGAAAATAGATTTACTGAAAGTACCCAAGAATCTTGTTTAACTGAGAAGATACAGGGCAGCTGTGATCCAAGTTCCTTCTTAAGCTGGCTGTTCTGTCTGTTAGGGGAGACTGGGGGAAATGAGATTTATACAAAATATCTCAAAATCTTGTTTGACTGAGAAGAGACGAAGAGACAGGCAGGTAAGTTCTTTTCTGTTCTGACTGTTTTACGTGTTAGGAGAGTCTAGGCAAGTGTAAATGGAGAAAGGAGATTTACCCAAATACCCAATATTTTGTTTGACTGAGAAGAGACACAGGCAGGTGATCAAAGTGCCTTCCGGAGCTGGCTGAGCGTCTGTCACTGAATTGTACCTTGTGAGCTGTGACTGAGGCTGACAGATACTAGAAGATACAGAGACTTGCTGACTATTTTGTACAAGGCAAGAGATCATACACAGTCAGTTCTGGTGTTTATTTTACTACTACTTTACTACTTTGATAATGCACAGCAAACGTAATAGGGACAGAGGGAAAAGAGTAAGGGCAGTGCAGGAATGTGTTAGTAAACTGTTAGTCTAAAAACTGCAGAAATGGTTGTTGTAGTGTTTGCATTAAATGATTGTGATGATGATGATCCTTCTCCTCCTGAGAAGGCTTTGAAAGTGACATAAAAAGATCCTCCACCCCCACCAGCAGTATCAATAAAACTTTTAAAACACAGAAGATGACAATAAGTCAAACTGTAGTGCTGATGGCGTAGTGGAGGGCAGTGTAGCAGTTCATCCAACTGCTGCTCCTGACACCTTTCCTTAAAGTAGAGAAGAATATTCTGAAATTCCCTCTAAGTAGAAAAGTAAAAAGACATTTTTTTAGACTTCAAAAACCTAGAGGAATACAAAGGTAGTGGGGAAGAAGAGGCGATCAATACTGTAGATTACCTAATTTTTGATGATGATGTTGGTCTATAATGAAGACCACCAGTATCCTCCTCTATTTTAGATACAGATAATTTGAGTGAGAGAAATGATGACATGGCTAAAAAAGTAGCTGAAAGGAAAGGGCTGAATCTTCCACCTCTGAAAAAGAGCCATATGCTTGTATATAATATGTTTAAAAAATAAATTGGAAAGTCTACTTCTGGACAAGTAACAATGCCTAAAAATGCACAGTCATCCTGCCAGTCATCATCAGTATCTTCACAGCTTCCAATTCCAATTTATGTTTATAAACGCTTTGGACATGTAAACAAGGCTAAAACTACACAAGTATCAACATCACCTTGTTTATCATTATCGTCGTCATGAAGGTCATCTCTAATAATCGAACTCCTGTCCAGTCACATTCACACTGAAGACTGTTGACTAAGCAGCAACACAGGTCAACAACATTCATAGCTATGAGTGCTTCTACTGTTGTTAAAATTTCTATGCCACAGCACTGACACCTCCTGATAGTATGTATTGAAACATTTAGCCCCTGTATTAGTAGTAGTATTTTCTCAGGAAGTCCTCCTCACTCTATGAAATATACAAAATACTCACATTGCTATCTGGTGTCCCTATAAAAAAAGTGAACTGGAGAAAAGCAGTATCACAACTAGGCACATCCTCATTCAGATTGCCCTGAAACACAACCACAGGTATGTTTAGCATACAAAACAGCAGCACATCAGATATGAAAAAACTAGAAGCAGCGGAAGCACTCCTAAAACTGCGAGGCACATCATAGTAGTGTTGTAGATGTTTCAAAGTGTGGTACAACATTTTCTTCCATAACAATAACACCCATTTTTATTGTTGTGCAAATGCTAAGTGTGGAGAAGGATGACTGTGACACTGACACCACCTCCTCCACCACTGCCACTAATCATGTTGTTAAAACAATGGCACATGGGAGTGAAAAATGGGACTTGAGCAGCACCTGAGGGGCTGCCATGCTTTTCACAAAACACTTCTGTTTGTTTCCTCTGCCTTTCTAGTCTCCCTAAGTGGACAGGTAGCCCAGATATGGGTCCTTGCTCTCCATGTGCCTAGAGGGAATCAGCTGCACTCCACTGACAAGGCCCACATAGTCCAAAATTTATGTCTGGGGTTATGCTGTTTCTCTTGTGCAGAGAGGATTTGCCTGACATTTTGGAGTGGGAGTGTCTGAGGGAGGGACCAGTCTGGTATTCAAATGGAAATTTCCTCTGTGCAATGGCACATGGTAATGAAAAACATCATGTGAGCACACATGAGAGGGTACCATGCTTTGAACAAAAGACATATTTGTTCTCTGGATGTGCATTCATCACAGTCTTTGCCTTTCTAGTTAAACAATAAAGTCACACAGTTCTCCTTCTATGTGCTGCCCAACTCACTCTTAGAAAGAAGTAAAAATCTTCACAAAGTAAAATGTAAAGGTATGCCTGTGGAAAGTCAAACTTGCAAAAATGTTGCTGGTTGACATGCTGCTCAATTTTGTTTTGTAGAAAACAAGTTTTAAAGAACTGATATTATGTATTGCCACACTGGCATATCCCAAGCTGCGGTTATTTTTCATGAAGGCTATGTCAGAGTTTAGAAGCACATGGTTGGTCATCAGCAAAGGGCTGGAAACATACAGCCAGAGAGGCCATCTGACCTGTGTTGCCAGGTTGCCAGAGTACAGACTATATTACTCTCACTGCTCACTGGGATTCTCCATTAGGGGCAGTAGCATGTAATAACATCAGATCTCTGACAATGTTACCTTTGGCAGGGGGCAGGTGGGGGTTGCATATCTTGTGCTGGTAGGCTTTGAGTCATGGGGGATGTGGTGAAGGTGATGGAAGCACTCTCTGCTGGTTCACACACATACACACACACACACACACACACATGTTGCTATCTGTAGTCTGTATGCTATACCTTCTTACAATATGCCATCAATATGCCATCAACACTGCAATGCAACTTGTCATATTCAGTGTTTTTAGATGCTTTATTAATAATACTAGTGCTGGTGGTAGTAGAACTTTTGATAGGACTTTGACAAACTGCATCTGCCTCTGGAGGAGAGGAATCACCATCATTTATTGTGCAAACTGCAGCATGGCTGTAGTCAGGTTTTGGACTACTACTTTACTCACATGTCCCTGCACAGCTCCTACTATTTTCACCCTTCCCTTTCCCCCTGTGGGTTTTCTGTACATTACTCAAAAACTGTGTGTGTTTGTATTGTAAGGTACACAATAGAATGGATTTATTTTATTTATTTATTTATTTATTTATTTTAATCACCTGTATCCCTATCAATATAAAAAAACAAAACAAAACAAAAACTACTCCCTGTTCAACTGCTTCTTTCCCCAGACTCCCCTAGCACAGAGACAACAGCAGATCATTCACAGGGGGTCAACTTTCTTGTCCCCCAGAGTGCCTCCAGACTCCCTAAATATAGAACACAGATTTTCTGCCTACAAGACTCCCTAAACTAAGCTTCAGCTCCACTTTATTAGGCTGTCTTCTCTAGCTCAAAAATGTGCTGCTTCTGCTCTTGTTAACAAAGACAGAATGACATGCTCTCATTGCTTTGGGAACCTGACACCCCTTTTATAGTATGCTCGCGGTAAATGAAGGGAAACTTGCCGCATGGTAGGGAGAAATTCAGTCTTCTTATTGATTTCAATACAATGAGCTAGGTGAAACCCCCCTAAAAAAACAACAACTGAACTTTTCATGAAAAAAATTACCTCTAGTGGAAAAGTAGCATTTTTCCCCTGTTTCTCTTTTGAAGCAAGAGCTATCGCTCATCCCTTTATGGAAGGAAATATTGTGAAATAGTGGAAGGACTGGGAAAAATCACAAATGACACACCTGCTCTCATGTTATAGAATAGGCTGTAGCACAACTGCAACTAACAACTTGAAGTTTTGGTCTGCAATGTTAAACCATCCCCAAGAAATCAGGTACTGCTGTCACTGTGACCTTTGTCCCCTCCATTAAGGACATGTGATGACAAAAATACTTAATAAAATAATGAATCTTCCCTGCTATGAGCTTATCATATTCAGCAGGATAGATTTTTGGCAGATGCTCCCTGATACCCCATGTTTGATTGCTCTCCACCACTTTGCCATGTGTGATCAGTGCATCATACAGTGTGCATTGCATGGAAATTAAGTGCCAGATTCTCACATCTAAAAAATTGCTATTAGCTGGTGGGGAAGGTAACAAAGGCAATGGTGGCACTCCAGAGGGCCCAAAGTGTACAAAGGTGGCGACAATGTGTACATTGTCTTGCACCCAGACCCTAGAACAAGAAGACAATGAATATGGAGGTGTTGCAGTCATCATTGAACTTCCAGACTGGTGAGGATGGGCAAGTCTTCTTGTTTGGAAGTTTGATGATGAATGTAACACTTAAGTTGTCATCATCTGCTAGTGTGGGAAAATGTACCTATTGTCTACAGCCTTACACCCTTAATGCCCTTTTTCTCCTTCTCTGGTGTACCTACTTTATCTCCATTGCCTCCATCTTAGCTGATTGCGAAGATCTGGAGGTTCATGTTCAACCACTGCACAAAGTCCATAGTGACAGCAGTACTTGATTTCTTGAGGGATAGCTTAACACTGCTGACCTAAGAGTCAAGTTGGTTGGTAGCGGTTGTGCCTGTTGCTTTATGTGAGAGCAGATTTTCAGCAATAATAATTCACAGTCCTTCCCCTTTCTCATAGTGTTTCCTTGCACACACTGTGCACATTGCAGTTGCTAATGGTAAATTACTGTCCCTTCCTGCTCTCAAGGAAAATAATAATATTCCAAAACAAACATGATTTTAGAGACGGTGCAGGAGGAGAAACATAACTGGCCAACTTTCTCTAACCAGATGTAACTGAAGTGGTGTGGGCTTGTTCTGGTTGTTTCTGCTTCATCAGCATTAGAGCTGCATCATCATACCACAGCATGTCTCATGTCATTGCTGATCAGTGACGATCCTAGTGCCATGCAGCAGCCTAATTCTCTTTCTGATTACTCAACATCATGAATCAGTAACAAATGTCAGAATGTCACTAGTTGTATTTGCCATCATCAGGCATCTAGCACTGCTGGCACCAGGCCAGTAGTGCATACAGTTTTTTTCCAGGGCTTGTTTTTTTTACAAGCCTGAGTCATATTCCCATCTTTTGCATTTGAAGAGTGGCAGAATGAGTCATAGGTGTTACTGCAAATGAAGGAACACTTGACACACTATCCAACACATTAACAACACTGCTATTATATGTCCCTGATCCGTGAGAACTTTTAGGAATCCTTCTTCTGTTGTTAGATGTTTCACTTCTGACATGCTGTTGCTGGTTTCTCTCTGAATCAGACCTGTGATTGTGCTTCAGGTGGGATCTCGGTAAGGATTTTTCCAGATCTAATCCTGCTTACCCACTGGTCACATGCTTTTACAAAGACAACATATAGCAGCATTTTAAGCTTTTGGATCATGAGTGAATTATCTTTATACTGCAAACTCCATGGACTGAGGGATTCCTAAAGGGAAAAAACTACTACTGGGACTAGATGTTGCAATTGTAATAGTTTTAGGTGTCAAAAGTGCTGCACTTCTAACAGCTGCAGAAACACTCATCATAGCTAGGGTTGTAGATGTTGATTGCCTGTCTTGCTAGGTGAGGATTGGACTTGGAAGCAGTGACAATGCTGGATCAGTGTATTTTTAAGAATCTTTTCTTGTTCAGAGTCAGACTTTGTCTCAATTTATAAAAAAGCATAGTGCTCGTTGTCAGTGGTAGAAGATTGAGCCTTCTCCATTCATCTAATTTTATGGCCATATCATAAACTATCTCACTCTCAACTTCATCTGTATTGAAGAAGAGGAGAATGCTGAAGGGGTGTTTTCTAGATAAACATCATCAATAATTAAATCATCTTCATGAACATCCTCAACAACATCCACTGCTATCCACTGAACGTCCATATAATTTTTATATTCCTCAAGGCTTTTTGACGTGTTAAACAATTTATTTTTTCTTTTTCCCTTAGATGAATTTTCAGAATGTTTGCTACTATTTTTATTACAGGTGTTGTACTTGTTAGTCTTACTGTCAGATGCAGCAGCTGGTTGAACTGCTAAGTTATCCTCTGTTATGCCACCAACACAAGAATGTGACTTGTTTCTTCAGTGCTTTTAGTGTTTTATTAATACTGCTGCTGGTGGTGGAGGAACTTTTTAAGCCACTTTCACAAACAGCTTCGTTAGGAGGAGAAGGATCATCATGATTTACTGCACATGCTGCAGCAACTATCGCTGCAGTCAATTTTTAGAATACCATTTTACTAAAATCCCCTGTACTGCTGTTACTCCTTCACCTTTCCCCTGTCTCTAGTATGTGTGCTGAACATTGTAAAGTAGTGTGGCTTTTAACAGTAAAGTACACAACAGAAGTGATTGTGTGTGATATATAGTAAGTCTCTGTCACTTCTACTACCTGGCAGCCTCAGTCATGACTCAATCAGGGTCCCTCCCTCTCACTTATCGGTCAAACTATTATGCATTGTTTTATTTATTAACTCTCCCTATCTGTCACTGTCTACAAAATAAAAAACAAACATTCCCTGTGCAGCTGCTTCTTACTCTATTTGTCTGTAGCTAGTGTCAAGAGGATTTCAGTTGCTGCTTTTGCTCTCAGTAACACTGCAGTCTGTCTATTGAGTGTCAGTCTGCAAAGTATTATGTCACTCAGTCAGTAACAGAGGCTCTTCCAATTCAGGAAGGAGCTTGGATCACCTTCCTGTCTCTTCTCAATTAGAAAATGTGTTGGGATTTTTTTGGTAAATCTTTCTACTTTCACACACCTCCAGACTCGTGTAACACAGAAAACTGTAAACTCAATAAGGAATTTGGATCATAGCTGCCCTACTCTTCTCAGTCAAACAAGATTTTTGATTATTTTGTTAAATATCCTTTCTCCCTTCACACTCCCCTGGAGTCTCCTATACTCCCCTAACACATAGAACAATTTGCCTGCCCAAAAGTTTTCCTAAACTAAACATCAGCTCCATTTTAGTTGCCTATATTAACTTGCTCCAAAACTGTGTCTCTTTCTCTCTGTAGCAAACACATAAATGAATAGAATTATGAAAGAAAATGCAAATCATATTTGATCAGTTTATTTTCTGTTTGTTTTCATTTTATTAGTCAAGCAGATGTGGTTCTTAATTTCTGTTCCTTTACTAAAGGTTTTTAAAAAAAATGTTTGTTTTACACCAAATGATGAAAGTATCTGTATATAGTCATTACCTGTCACCTGATATGTATCTGAGTTTCACATTGTTAGACACAAATTATATTGTAGAAGAACTCACACTTTATAAATATTATGTATTACTGCATTGTGTCTGTATCAATGGTACCACATTAGAAAACCTGAATACACATACAAACAAGACATACTAGTGAGCAACCTCTTAGAATCACAACTGAATGTAAATTTAGTAATCAAATTAAAGGAACAGTAAACTTTTTTTTATGAAAACACATATTTTACAGAGCATTTCCTGCTGAATAAAACAAGGTCACTCCCATCACTGTCAGATGTTTTATTCAAAAATTATAGCAGTTCAAATAATCAGGAAGTGAATTTACTGTGTTTACTTCCTGATAGTTCTAACTGACAGGAAGTGACAGGCAGTTTCTATCACATTCCATGGAGAACTGTATGTCTCTGACTTTCCTGATGTTCCTCTCCATTAGAATCTAACAGGAAATCTAATTAGAATTTGACCACTAGAGGGCACTGCTAATGTAAAAAAACATGGGTTTAAACTGTAATAACTCTGAAAATATAAATCTCTTGGCAGTGGGATTACCCTTATTTTACTCAATAGGAAAATCCCTACAAAATATGTTGTTTCATAAAAAAAGTTTACTGCTCCTTTAAAAGACATCAAATATACCACAATACAAATAACCTGAATACATGTCAGATTAATTAACAAACCACTACAGAGGGGGTAGACACATATCTCTCAATCCAACATTATATACAGCCCCCCCACTGAAAACAAAAGACTGGACAGCAGATACAAACAATTTTTTTTTATATTTCTTATTTTAGCTAAATGCATAGATAAGACTTTTTTCAGCTGTGGAAGGTCATAGACACATAATGTGTATAATTCAGAAGGAATCTTTGTGACATCTCCCTTTTAGAAAAAATCTAAGATGATGATCCCACTTCAGCACATGTGGACACAAGTTGTCATCACATTCAGACCCAGTGACAGGAAAGAACAAGGACTACAGCCAAAATATATGATAGACAAAGGCATCATGGAACAAAGACATATTATCTTGCAGAAGTCTGAAATATGAGCATTATTAAAAAACATCTGGATAACACATAATCCCATGAAATGCCAAATTTTTTACTTTAACTTTTGAAAGTATGCCTAAAAGCTTAACAATATGATAATAAACTTGTGCATTAATAAATGAAAAAATAAATGATTAAATAAATAAATAAATATAATATATATAAATATATAAATATAAAATAAATAAATAAACCTGTCTCCGATTATAATCACACTGCATACAGGCAACTGCACAAAGAAAACAAAACTAGCAAAAGCTCAATATTTTACTGACAACTTGAACAATAATATATCAAAATGGCCAACTTTTGGAAGGTTATTAAAAACATCTATAATCCCCCTAAACATTCTCACCCATCAACTATAACAATAGGCAAAGACACAATAAAGTGCCCCATAGCAACAGATAATGTATTTAACAACTACTTTGTTGGATGTGCCACCACCCTGGTTACACAAAACAAAGGTAATTCTGAAGTAGAAACTTGAACGCAACAGTCTTTGTCACCTGCTACCTGGTCCAATGATGTTCATGAATTCAATTTCATACCAGTAAATGATAGTGAAGCATATTACAACCACCTTACCCAAAAATGAAATCACATTCTTGCCCTGACCAACTACCAGCAAAGTTATTAAAGCTCAGTGCCTTGGTCACTTTCCATACTATTACAATCCTAAGTCTGGAATGTGGCTAGAGTTGTGCCTATCAGCAAAAGTGGAGATAAAATTTGTAGTATAAAATTACAGACCAATATCCCTAATCCCCATATTAGCGAAAATCCAAGAGAAATGTATGCCCGTGCAACTATATAAAAATGAAGGACTGACCAGGTTTTTCATCTCACGTCAATTAGGCTTTTGTTCAAATCACTGAACAGTCACTGCCCTCTTAAGAGTATACAATGACATCCAGACTGCCATGGAAAATTGTGAACTCACCAGTAGGGGTGGGCAAAAAGTGAGAAAAATTTCCAGCACGCCTTTTCAGAAAAAAAATGAACAATTTTTCTTTTTTTGTGAAAGTTTTCTCCTTTTCTACAATGCAAATTTTTCCTCCTTTCCACCTATTCCAGCAGATGTTTTGCTTTTTCCAACACATTTTTTGCCTATTACAACAAATTTTTAGCTTATTCCAACACATTTTTCTCCTATGTTTACTATGGTGCAACACTTCCCAGCACAATATTATTTCTTCTGAGGGCTGTAGTACAGAAATAAGTAGCTGAAAGTCAAACTTGTGATTCCTACAGCAACATATACCTTGAAAAATGTGTTAGCATGCAGAGTGCACTTGTCCTTTTCCCACAACACTTACTTCCTGCTTAAGTGACACTGGCACATAATCATGATGATGTCACGTAATAAAAAATCAGAATGTGGCAGATGTGTATGGTAGTGGTGGTGGGGTACTGGCATGGTGTGATTGGTGAGACCGTGACAAACTGCATCCACCCTGGGAAGAGGAGGATGATCATCATTTACTGCACATGCTGCATCAACAATTGCTGAAGTCAGTTTTTGTACTACCACTTCACTCCCGCATTTCTACACTGCTCCACCTTTCCCCCTCCCACTTGTGCATTTGCTAGACATTACTTAACTACTATGTGTGTTTTTACTCTCTACAGTACACAACTGATGAAGTGTGATGTCTTTCCTTGGCCCTCAACAAAATTCTCAATGTCATCTGCTGTCTATCAATTCTGTCTCAGTCACAGCGCTCACAACAGGCTCCCAGTTGGCTGTCTAATATAGTTATTTGTTTAATTATTTTTGTATGTTTTTAAGTTGTCCAGCCTATCTTAGTCCAAAAAAATATATATAGCTAAAAAACAAAATCAACAACTTCTTTCCCCAGACTTCCCTAGGACAGAGACAATGAAAGCAAAATCAGCAGGCAATTTGGACTCCAGCTGCCTGTGTCTTGAAAGTCAGTCACCCCAAATTTTGGGGTAATTTTGGTCAACCTCCTTCCACCCTTCTTCTCCCCCATTGTGCCCCCAGATTCCCATACTACAGAGAACAAATGTCCTACCTAAATGACTCCCTAAACTAAACATTGATTCCCCTTTATTTGCCTATCTTCTCCAGCTCAAAAACATGCTGATCTCTCCTTTCACAAACATAGAATGGCTGCTGTGAGAGCCTGACACCCTTGTATATGGCTGTAGAAAACTAGAGAAAACTTTCGTGTGGTTAAGAAAATTTTTTCTACACATTGAATTCAATGCAAGGAGCTAGACAAAAAATGTGGGAAAATGGCACTTTTCATGGTAAAATTGTAGCCAAGTGGAAAGTGTCATTTTTTTACAGATTTCAGTTTGAATCCCCAAGTCTCAATTTGTGGCCCTCTTCTATTTTCTCTATTTATGAATGGTCTACCAATGGTGTGCAAAGCATCTTCTGTGCATATGCATGCAGATGACACCATAATCTATGCTAAAAAATTCAAACATATCTCTCAACTTGAAGCCATTTTACAACATGAATTCTCTGAAGCTGAAAGATAGCAAAGAACAATTGGTTCTTAAACACGGACAAGATGGTCACAATGGTATTTGATACAAAGGACAAACTGAGTAATCTCTGCAATACCCACCTATCCCTTGTAACGGAGTCCAATTGTAACTTGGCCCTGGTGGCCTCCTACAAATATCTTGGTATGTGGCTTGAGCCCCCAACCTCACTTTTGGGCTTCATTTTGATAAATTAACATTCAAACAAATCCTGTTTAAGTCCCCTGGTAATAAAACGTATTGTACAACAGATGTGAATGCAAATCATAGACCATGGGGACGTAGTATATGCTCAAGAACCACAAATCCATCTTGCGGAACTTGGGAGAGAAAGAGACAGTTATTGGTAGTGTAGCCAAAGAACAGGAGCACTCTTAGGTCTTTATAAAGTGAAAAGATGGTGTATTTTATTGCATCAACATTGCAGCCCCCTCGAGGGCCTTCATCATCATCTTGTAATAAAATACACCATGTTTTCACTTTATAAAGACCTAAGAGTGCTCCTGTTCTTTGGCTACACTACCAATGATTGTCTTTATATACTATATACAGGCTGCACCAAGGCATTGGAGTTTTGGAGTGCCCACTTTTTGATAGATAGATAGATAGATAGATAGATAGATAGATAGATAGATAAAAATTAGATGCACTCACAGGAAAGGTATAAAAAAATAACTATATTATAGCCAAAATCATATAAATAAACATATGATCATGTCTGGAACATTTTGGTCCTCTATTCAGGACCTTCATCAAGCCAAACAAATATAACAATATTCAAACAATATATAGTGGTGTGAACTCACCACGTGAAGATCGTTACAACCCAGAAATCCTATTGAGTAAGTATAAGAGCACCCGCCGTGTCGGTGCAAGTCGCACTGGAAGTGACATACTGGAATAAGAAAGTGTACATGAGTATCACATGAATACATCCCACAAGCAAACTGCTTGCATTCCAAGAGGTTGCCATTATTTAGAAGATCATGTACCCGGAAATAGTGCAACAATACACATAGAATGCCTCTATGTGGAGAACTATGTAGCCCAATCACCTATTTAAAAACAAACTCACTAAAATAACTATAACTATAAATGACAAAAATAACAAAAAATAACAAAATATGAACAACAGAAAATAAAAAATAAAAGTTAAAACAAAAAGATGTAAAAAATATGGACATATAAAATGTGAAAAAATATTTAAAAATATATAGAAAAAATTAGAAAAACATGGAGAAAAAAATTTAAACATCTTCCAATTCCAGATGAAAACGAAGTAGGACTGTATTTTCAAATTTCTTATTCTCTTATCCATCTTTATCTCTCCAATAAAAAGCAAGAAAATATATTATTCTCGTTTAATCCATAAGGGTGTAGGATATTCAATTCATGGATCCAGTAGCATTCCTTCTGGAGAAGTAATTTTGATCTGTCTCCACCTCGTTTCAGTAGAGACAGTGGTCAATAGCCACGAACCTAAAATCTGTTGGTGGATGAGTCCAAGTAATGTTTAGCCACTGGTTTGTTCGCCTTGTTGTCATGGAACGCTGTATTGATGGTGAATCTGTGATCAGCCATTCTCTGATTGTCCTATTTGTTTTCCTGACATAACTCAACCCACATGGGCATGGTATCATGTATATTACATGGTCAGTTTTACATGTAATATGCTGTTTGATAATATATATGATTTATTCAAATGAGGATGAGTGAAAGACTTGGCTTTTCTCATGGAACCACATGTAGTGCATTCTGCACATCTGTAGCAACCATTTGGTTTAATCAACAGTCAGCTGTTCTTATTCATACAGCTGTAACTCTTAACAGGGTCAGATACAAACAGAAAATCTTTCAAACTCGTACCCTTTCTGTATCCCATCATTGTTTTTTTCTTAAATATTGTGGGTAAGGTGTCATCTTTTTCAAAGACAATCCAATTCCACTTGATCGTTGAGTTAATTTCATTATAAGAAAAAGAAGGATAGCAAGTTTGAAATGAGCTTTGCAAGCAAAAGCTATGTCTCCAATATCCTTACACACTGACGCTTAACTCACATATAGATTAGAGACCCGTATACGATCCCAAGGGCTGCATTTAATTTCTAAATCAGAGTAGCTAGTTCAAAGGGAACACGTAATAAAGAAGAGTGTCAAGGTTTGTTTTGACTGTCAGACACAGAGTTAAGATAAAAACATAACTTTATTGAAAAGTTAATAAGAACCCTTACAGGTCCTGAACATATATATATATATGAAATAGACACACGACAGGTTCAAATAGTATAGCAAACAATGATACAATATAGTAGGCTCTACCGGCCTTGCCAATATACCGGGCAAGGCAGCCTGGAGACTGGCACAATGAGATGAAGTAGGCTCTACCGGCCTTACCAATATACCGGGCAAGGCAGCCTGGAAACTGGCAACACAAGATTAGGGAGGCTCTACCGGCCTTGCCAATATACCAGGCAAGGCAGCCTGGAGACTGGCACAACTATATGAAGGAGGCTCTACCAGCCTTGCCAATATACCGGGCAAGGCAGCCTAGCAGGATGACACAGAGTATTGGAGCCCCACTGGTGCTGTAACGGAGATAGCATCAGCATCTGATGATAAAGGTGGAGCAAACTGGTGTAATAATTACTGGACAAACGTGGAGGCCCTACCGGTGCTGTAAAGTTGGTAATGCAAGCAGCCGGTGTAGTATTGGAGCAAACCAGTACCGTGTACCTGGACAACACGAAGGCCCTACCGGTGCAGTAACAGAGGCAGCAAGCAACCAGTGAAATTGGAGCAAACCAGTACAGCATACTGGACAACACAGAGGCCCTACCGGTGCTGTAACGGAAGCAGCAAGCAACCGGTGTGATATTGGAGCAAACCAGTACCGCGTACTGTACAACACAGACGCCCTACCGGTGCTGTAACGGAGGCAGCAAGCAACCGGTGTGATATTGGAGCGAACCAGTACCACGTACTGGACAACACGGAAGCCCTACCGGTGCTGTAAAGGAGGCCGCAAGCAACCGGTGTGATATTGGAGCAAACCAGTACCGCGAACTCGACAACACGGATGTCCAACTGGCACTGTAAAGGAGACAGCAAGCAACCGGTGTGATATTGAAGCAAGCCAGTACCACGTACTGGACAACACGGAGGCCCTACCGGTGCTGTAATGGAGGCAGCAAGCAACTGGTGTGATATTGGAGCAAACCAGTACCGCATGCTGGACAACGCGGACACCCTACTGGTGCTATAATGGAGGTAGCAAGCAACCAGTATGATATTGGAGTAAACCAGTACCGCGTACTGGACAACACGGAGGCCCTACCGGTGCTGTAAAGGAGACAGAAAGCAACCGGTGTGATATTGGAGCAAACCAGTACCACGTACTGGACAACATGGATGCCCTACCGGTGCTATAACGGAGGCAGCAAGCAACCGGTATGATATTGGAGTAAACCAGTACCGCGTACTGGACAACATGGAGGCCCTAAGCCTAGTACCAAGCATACAACCTAAGGAGGGATCCAGTAGTCAGAATGTCTCCCAGGCGACCATAGTCCAGAGGGAAGAATGACAATCCGAATCCAGGTGCAGGAGCGGCAGCCAGGCCGGAACAGGATACCGGAGCAGCAGAGACAGCCAAACCGGGTCAGGAACGGAAGCCAAACCGGGTCAGGAGCAGAAGCAGGAACGTCAGCCAAACCGGATCAGGAACGGAAACAGGTACCACTCTGGAGTGTTGCTGTCTGTCTGGGTTGATACCTGACACTGGGCCAGTAGAGGATACATGCAGGCCCAGTAGACACAGGAATCCATAGGCAGGTGATCACTGACATAGAGACACCACGAAAGGGCACTCAAAGGGTGCAGGACCCCAGTCTATATAGGCAATATTGGGCGGACTAATCACAGGAAACCAATGGGGAGCCCTTACAACTGACTGACAGAAAAAAACAGCAATCACAGGCACCGTGATAAAGAGTCCCTTTTAGGAATGATATAACCAATGTCTTGGTTCTGATAAAAATCTTATTAGCCTAGAGGACTAACCATCCGGTATTAGTTTTTACTGCTATCATCGTTGCAACATTATTATGAAACATTACTATCCCTTTAAAGTTTCGGTCTTGAGAGAGGTCCCTGTGAGGACAGAAATGTTGACCAATAAAAGTATATTCTTGCCTACTCCATGGATGCTGTCCTCTTTATTTACTATATAAATATATATATATATATATATATACACACACACACACACACACACACACATATAATATTTCTCTATTTGTGTAAATACACAATTCTTTGCTGTAAACACTTCAGGACATACTTGAAAATGAGAGAAATCTCAATGTATTCTTCCTGGTAAAGCATTTTTCTAAATAAAAAAATAATTAAAAAACTACTGAAATATAATAAGCTTTAATGTTCATGTTGCTTGCTGATGCACTTAATAGTGTAATTTCTGATTCCAGAGTCTGACTTGTACTTGTATTTGGATATAAATAGAAGCTACATAAAAATTATTTATTTACTATAAACGGATGTGATTAGATCCTGTTCTGCAGTATTTTTATTCACCACATCTTGTACCTTAACTTTTTGTTTTCTGTGAGACTCATTTTATAGAAGAAAAATCTACATTTATATGAAGGAAACTGTATATATTTTGTATTTCTATATTGACTTGCATCAATCAGCTGGAACCCCGACTTGAAAGTAAAAGGCCTCACCTGAATTTGTAGGAGGGGCTGCAAGCCTTTAAATACGGGCAGAAGCCCCTCCCACTTGAGTTGAAATTGAGTTGAGCCCCCCTTGAACCCTCCCTTTTTAAATTACTTTATACCAAGGTAAGTCCTCTAACAGGCTAATTACGTTGACTGTTCCCTAGGGACTCAAAGGGAAACTCATTGAGCTATCTACATTCAGCTGGAAGCCCCAATCAAAAATAGTGTTTATCTATTTGTGTAAATATGTAACACTTTACTGTAAAAGTTCTCCAGGACATAATTGAAAACAAGAGGAATCTCAAAGTATTATTCCTGGAAAAACATTTTCTAAGTAAATAAGTAAAGCTTACCCATGTAGAGTGTAGTGCCAGCTGATAAGGGTGGCACAATGGCGATTATGGATTACTGCAAGTATAGTGAAGAATTCCTAGATCAACTTTTGGCTAATATGAATTATAAAAAACTTGGCCCTGATCCTACCTCAGAAACAGTAATTGATTCCAATATCCAGCTAGCCCTGTATAATAGATTGTTGTCCCAGGAAATAAAGAACTTTCTAAGGTAACACTGGCAACAATGATTCAATCAATTTTCCTTTATTTTCTTGCATTAACTGATGAGTGCAGTCTCTCTCGCTCCCTCTCTGTCTCTGTCTTTGCTGGGATGACATCTCAGACAGAGTAAATCTGTACATATTGTTCAAATGACACATGCATGCACCATTAGTATAGATTATTTTTTTCTCTCTTCCTTTATTATATGCCAGTACACTCAGTCAGAGTGAATGGCTGCACAAAATGACATCACGCCAAGTTAAGAGGGGCAAGCAAACATTTAATACTGAAACTGGACAAAAGGTATATATCTATATATTGAGCCAAACACTAACATGAGCAACACTTAATTTACTATAGATTAGATAAACAAATAGTAAAATGTATGTGTAATAATAAATAATAGACAGCATTTTGCAACTCAGTACCATGCATAACAAACATTTGAGTACTGGTTTTGTCAGATTAAAAAGATACTTTGTGTTATCTATATAAAGTCACTAATTAATAGGGTACGGAGGAATATCAAGGAAATCAAAGTAATATGTGAAAGGGATAGTAATACTTAAAATGTAAAAAAAAATATGTTGTAGGATTTATCCCCCTGAGTAAAACATGGGTACTCCCACTGCTGAGAGATATTTTATTAAAAAATTATAACAGCTCAGAATTTTTTAGGTGCAATAACACAGTGGCCTGAAAATTTACAGTGGTGCTGTTGCTACATCATCCTGTGGACTGTTCTGGATCATAGTCCATAAATCTCCATAGGATGGTGTAGCAACAGCGCAGCTATAAATTTTCAAGCCACTGTGATATTGCACCTAAAAAAATTCAAGTTTGAGCTGTTGTCATTTTTTAATAAAATATCTCTCAGCAGTGGAAGTACCCTTGTTTTATTCAGGGACATAAACCCTAAAAGAGCATCACAAAGCATTCAAACAGTATACAGTATGTGTGTGTCCATGTAGTAAAAATAATAAGCTGAGAAGCTGCAGCATTAGATGGTATACAAATACTGTAGTGTTAGATCCTATACAAAATGTACAATGCAATAGATGAGGTCTTAATGGTATTAATGAAGATCACAACAATGAAACTGGATCTATAGAGTGAGTAAAGCATCACTAGATCATTATGGTAGTAAAAGGATCGTCATTTATTTTAGCAATTAGACCTCTATAAACCTTTGAGTGAAAGAGGGGTACACAACACATTGTGAAGCAATTTGTTGCATACCACTCTGACATTAAAAGGGTTAAGAGCTGTATACTGAATTGAACTGTATACATAGAATTTTGGAAGTAGGACTTTCTTTTAACACTGACATATGCATAAAGTTGTATACATTTCTATATGGAAACCTAACTGGAGTCCCAAGCACCTCTGAACTGTAACAGATTCAATCATAAGCAAGTGGTGCAGTAAATGTTAAATAGATATTAAAATAAAAACTGAAGAACGCAACAGAAAAAGTAGGTACCTTTTCTGATCCAATAGTGGGAACAACAGTATAAAGTAAAAAGAAAACATGCTCACAAAATGTGCTTTATTACAGAGCTAATCATCTATGGTGATTTAAAAAAGTATAGATACAATCCTACAGTTGTTCTTCTCTGAGCAGTAATAATTTACCCCTGCCTTCTCCTCTCAGGGGTTTGAGATCTTAATCTATAGTCATATACTTTAGATCAGCCATGAAGTGTTTAGCTTGTTAAAAGGTTTTAGGGATAGGTTTGTCATCTTTACCAGATTACAGTGAATGTCTGATGATAGTCTTATGATTAGCCATTCTTTTTTAAAATGATGTAATTATTTTGCCTATATAAACTGCAGGGACATTTGATGAAGTATACAGCAAAGTTACTGGTATAGTTCAGTTTGTATTTAATTTCAACTGACCTGCCAGTTTGTGGGTGTTTGAAGCCACATCCTGTTTAAGTGAACTGCATGTAATGCCATTACTGTTACATTTAACAGCTGTAACCAAGTGCTCCACTTATTTGTATATAAATATATGGGGTCAGTTCGAACCACAATGTCCTGTAAGCTTCTTTCTGTTTGTAATTAAACTGGGGCTGCTGTTTGAAGATCTCTGTCAGAGTGTCATGATTAGGGATGTGTGAATATTTTTGGCTCAAACCGAAATCGGCGAATAATGGCACTCCCCATTTGGCGAATAATTTCCTGTGAAAAGTTCAGTTTTTCCACTTTTTTTGCCTTGCTTATTCGATTTAAATCAATGGGAACATTGAATATACACATAACACATTGCAAGTATTATTTTATTTACCAAAGCCATAGTGTAAAAGGGGCATGAGGGTGCCTGTGTTGGTGGGTTGAGGAGAAAGAATCAGCTGAACAGGGAATTTTTTTGGGGGGGTTGGTTACTGGGATTGGGGACAGTTAATAAAAAAGAAATCCTAGACACAATTAAAAACCCCACATAAGACATGGTATAAAAGGGATCTGAGGAGGGTTCCGTTGTTGGTGGGTGGGTGGAGTCTGGGGAATGAATCATTGAACAGAGAATTTGTTTTGAGGGGGTTTATAGACTGGTATTGGGAGGACAGTTAATAAAAAAAATAATAAACTAAAATAAGAAATGTGTATGCAAAGTGATAGAAACAGGAACCCTCTGACATAAGTTGCCACTGGGGAAGACTGATAGCTGATGTAACAGAGTATTATGTAGAGGATTATTTGTTAGAATTGTTGTTAGAGGCCCAAGCCCTGAGGAAACATTGATTTGTAGGACTTAGATTTATTAGAGGCACAAGCCCTGAATAAACATTGATCTGTAGGACTTAGACTTGTTAAAAGCAACCCCCCAAAATTGTTTATTTTTTGTAGGGCTGGGGGGGGGTATTTTTTTGGTATTTTTGTTTTTTAAGCACAAACCCTAAAAAAAAAAAAAAAAATTTTGCTACTGACCTAGTGCCAGCAGGTCATGTTGTGTTGGCCGTTGTCAAATGCTGTGATGTAGATGCGGAATTTGTGACTGCTGTTCTTGCTGCTGCTGGATGATTAGGCAGCTCAAAGGGAATGGGATCAATACCAGCAGTAACATGAGTATGGATGATAAAGGTTACACTTGCCACTGCTAGCTCCAGTGATGCACCTGAGGCAGTAGCAGCAAAATAAGTAGCCCACAGTATATGTGGAGAAAAGAAGAAGTTGGCAAATAATTCTTCTCCACCTGCCCCTCCTCCAAAATAGTGGGTCTGTTGTTACTAAAATATACACAGGAACTGTGCCTCTCATCAGCAACTGCAATGTGCACAGTGTGTGTGTGGTAAATAACACCTGGCACAACTGTATCCGTGTATATATATATATATATATATATATATATATACATATACGTCTTCAATCTCAGAGTGCAGTCATGCAAAAGCTTAAAGCAAACGCATCCACAATTTGCAAATGATCACTCCTCAACCAAATGCCGACAGCACAGTGGATTATTTAAAATTAAAATGTTAAATATTAATTTGCATTTCTCTTATTTTCATAGAGACAAAGCCGCAAACTACGGAGTATAATGGTGTACACATAGGGACATGTAAAATACCACTTAATGGACATAACTTCAGATGGCCAAATATTTAAATATTAATTAACAGATAAATAAACTGAAAAATATGTGATATGTACCATTCTGAATTCAGCCCTCCCCCCCCCCGGGCCGTAGTCTTTAGCTGAAAAATTCGGAAGCCTCCTGTTTATTAATCACCACCCTCCAGGGAAGTCTAACCCTTTCGATACCCTGGAACTCAGAACATGACAAATTGCCATCATGACATTCAAGAATATGTTTAGCAATGGCAAAATCCTTCCTTCTTTTTTCAATCTGATAAATGTGTTCCCTTATCCTTTCCTTAAGATGACGTATTGTACGTACCATAGGAACATAGTAACATAGTAATTTAGGTTGGAAAAAGACTTGCGTCCATCTAGTTCAACCCTTTTCCTATTCTTGTTTACCATCGTTGATCCAAAAGGAGGCAAAAAAACCCCTTCAATACAGCAATTTTTCAAATATTGAATTTTGCAATTTTTGCATGAAAACAAATAAACAACTAATTCAGAGTTACAGTTGATGTAGCTCTTAATAGTGTAAGAGACAGCATCAACTGTACTCTTAAAGGTCTTATAAACACAGACAAACATACAGCATTTGCAGACTGATGCACCTGTCACTGGGGACTTGTAAATAAATACTCAGACAGGTACATAAAATCAATTCCCACTTTATTAAGAATAATCACAATCAGTGTACAGTCCACTACCAGGAGCTGACATTAAATCTTAGCCAGACAGAGACACCAGCTAGGAACAAACCAGAGCGAGAGCAGAACCACTGAGGTAGCGGAAAGTGGTAAGCATGCTTTAATAAAGCAACCACAATACCCTAGGACACTAGGGTTACAGAACACCATGCACCCTAGAGAACTAGAGGCACAACAACCCCGGAGGACTTAGGTGCTGCTGCACTACTGACAGGACTTATTCAACCAAGTACTGAGAATGAGAGCCTGCAAGGGGCTGCCAGGCCTCAGGAAGCGACAGAGACTATATAGCCAATGGTAGACAGTTCGGGTAGTCAGACAACCCAAAGTACTTAGCACGGAGCAGGAAGTCAGACAAGCCACAGTACTTAGCACGGAGCGGATGGTCACCAGGCCAGAGGTCATACACGGAGTGGGTAATCGGCAAGCCAAGGTCAGAATGGAGCTGTTAGTCAGCCAGGCAAAAGGTCATACACGAAGCGGGTAGTCAGATAAGGCCAAGGCTGGTAAGGAGTGGACAATCAGCTAGGCAAAAGGTTCAGGTACAAATCAGTAGTCAGACAGAGCCAGGGTCATACACAAATCAGATTCAGCAGCCAGGAACGGATCACAATGGACGACTCAGAAAGCGCTCAGGTACACCATGAAAGGGCACTGAGGCAATGATGGAATGCAGCATATAAGGCCTTTTTAGGAGGCGGAGACACATAGGTCAATTAAGGTGGAAACTATAAAATAGCGAGTGCTCAGAATGAAGCATGAGTGATCAGGAAGTAGTCACTCACCATGCTGTCGCCAGGCAAACATAGAAAGTGAACAGACCAGTAAGAGGGCCAGTATCACGGGCATTGTGATAGTAGCCCCTCTTCAATGACCTCTCCCCTGCGGAAAAGGACCAGGCTTATCAGGAAAGCGAGAGTGAAACTTCCGAAGCACAGCAGGAGCATGGACATTAGTACTGGTCACCCAGGAACATTCCTTAGGACCATAGCCTTTCCAGTGTACTAAATATTGTAGGTGACCTCTGACTCTGCGAGAATCCAGAACACTCTGTATCTCATATTCCTCATGGTCCTCCACCTGCACAGGCCCTGGCACCACCGGTGCCGTAGTATAGCGATTACAAATCAGGGGCTTGAACAATGGCACGTGAAATATATTATGGATGCGCATACTGGAAGGAGGGTCCAAGCATAGGTGACAGGGTTCACTCTGCGGAGCACCCGGTATGGACCTACAAAGCGAGGAGCCAACTTTTTACATGGCACCTGGAGGTTCAGATTGCTGGGGGATAACCAAACCATGTCCCCAACTTGAAACACAGGAGCAGGCAGTCTCCTCCGGTCTGCATGTCTTTGATAACGTTGTGTGGATCTTTTAAGGGCTCTCTGGACTTGTACCCAAGTGGAGCAGAGCTGCCTAAGGTGTTCATCCAGAGCTTGAATGTCTTGCGCATGAAAGGAGTCAGGAAGCACTGAGGGCTGGAATATAAACACAATATGTATTTTATTTTTTGCTTGTTGCTTATTTGTCTCTTTGTCAGATTCACAAGTTGATTGAGCTCCAACCACTTCATCCACAACACTAAAATGTGATTAGTTGTCATCTTCAGTATTCTTACATGTTTTTTAGTAGTATTGGCACTGGAGCTGGTGGAACTTTTCGTGGAGAGGGAGAGGAGAGGGATCCATGGCTGCAACCAGTTTTTGACTACTGCTTCACTCACAAACACCTGCACTGCTCCTACTGCTTTCCTCTCCCCCTGCCACTTGTGTGTTTTCTGGATATTACTCAACTACTGTGTGTGTGTATTTTTTCTGTAAAATACAAAATAGAACTGATGTCTTGCCTTGGCCCTCTACAAAATACCCAATCTCATCTAGTATCAGTCTGCTTCAGTCACACAGCTCACATCAGGGTACCTGTCATCTAACAATTTTTTTCTTTGTTTTTCTTTTTTTTTTTTTCTTTTTTTAAACTGTTTGTTTCCTCATATCTCTATCAACGTCAACAAAAAACAAACAAAAAAACCTGTGCAACTACATCTTTCCTCAGACTCCCCCAGCTAGACCACAAAGAAAATCAGACCACAGCGGCCTATGTCTTTTTACTCAGTCACACAGAATGTTTGGGTATTTGGGGTAAACCTTCTTTGTTCCCTTTTCACACCCCAGATTTTTCCAGCACAGAGACAAAAATAGCCAGATCAGGAAGGAGTTTTGATCACAGCTTAATGTGTCTTCCTAGTCACATGTAATTTTGATGTATTTTGTGTCACTCTCCTTTCTTTCTTCCTGTCTTCCATAGTTCCCCCAGACTTCCAATATACAGAGAACAAATCTCTGGCCTACCAGACTCCATAAAATAAGCTTCAGCTCCACTTTAATAGCCTGCCCTTTCTAGCTAAAAAATGTGATGCTCTCTCTTCCTCTCACAAAGGTGGAATGGTATGCTGTGTGAACGTGACACCCCTTTTATACTATGCCTGTGAGAAAAGAACGGAAACTTGCCACGTGGTGGGGAGAAATTCATACTTCGCATTGATTTCAATGCAATGATCTAGGCAAAATAAAATAGAGATAACAGCCAGATCCGCAAGGAAATTTGGACCATAGCTGCCTGTCTCAGTCAACCAAGATTTTTGGTTGTATACCTCCTTTCTCCCATCACTCTCCCCCACCCAGATTACCCCAGACTCTCTTAACACAGAGAATAAATGTCCTGCCTGCAAGCCTCCCTGCTTTATTTGCCTGTTTTCTCTAGCTAAATATTGTGCTGCTTTCTCTCTTGGTAACAAATACAGAAATTACTTGTTGTGGGACCCTGCCATCCCTTTTATACTCTGCCTGTGGGAATAGAAGGGAAACTTGCCACTGGTGGTGAACTTTAGCCTTAACTTTGATTTTAATGCAATGAGCTAGGGAGATAAAAGCAGAACATTTCTTGCTTGGCAAGAAGTGATATCTTTCGCCTGTTTTATTTTTGAGGCAGAAAGTTTCTCCCATTCCTTTTCAGTACTAACTCTCCAGTCTGCAGCCCTACTATCTTATTAAGTTGTGACACTAACCTCTCTGTTCCCTTGCAGTCAGTCAGTTTTCTAATTGAGTTTCCTACCAGTAACTACTTCATACTCAAGCATCTCATCTGTCAGTCCAGGACTCAGAAACCATGGTCTCAAATCACTATGGTGTAGCATGTACCACAGTGCACCAACCACGGGCATGCAATCTCTAAACATCCCCCTCTGGCTGACAGATTCAAAGCCAACAGCCAAGCAGATGGATCTAAAGATCTTTTGGTTAGCTTCCCCACATATCAACCACCTAATTCTTACCAATTTGGCTTCTTCAAATGCTTTTGAATCAAGGGGCTCTCCTTAATGTGAGAATGAATTAGTGATAAATATTTTGCCTGACATCATGCAACCAAAAAAATGATGCACACAATGCCTGTTTAGTGAAACATATTTGGCCCACTGAAAACAATCAGTTTAATATGAATATAGAATTTAAACCATTGTTTTACTCCTTAATATTATCTAGTGATATAAGTGCAATACATTGTTGGTTGCTGACTAGGACTAAAGAAAATGCAAGTATGTTAAACAAACACTAAACACCTGCAAATTACCAAAGGTTATATAGACTTAAATACCTTATACTCTATGATAACATTTGTAAACATTCTTTGAACACAAAGCAAAATGCACTAATCAATTTATCAAATACCAGAATATCAGGGACTAGCCAACAAATACCTTCTTACAAATATTTTAAAACAAACAGATACAGAAAAAACAACATTAAATTGTGTTTTAGAAAAGTCTGTTAAAATATATATTCAAACCAAAGTCCATACAAAAGTCATTCTACTCTAAATATCTCTATGGAAAGGAATAATTCTATTGTAGAAATACTAGCCAATATCTGAATATAGATACATGTAGAAGCATACAATTCAATTCCACCTTTACAGTGGTATAAAATAATGTGAATAGGATTCCTATATCACAATTATGGTGATGAATATGAGAAAATATAAATGTTAAACAGAGGATGTGGATAGTTGTGATTAAGGATATACTTTTAGCTTCAGATCTTACAAATTGCCTCAGCTCTCTTAAAAAATAAAACAAAATCATCTTTTAAAAGAAGGTTTTAAATGTTCATTCTTACTTGCACACAAGCAATGAAACTTGCAAGATCACCCCTTGACTTTGGGCATATTGATTGTAAACATTATAGCTTCATAGCTGTGCTCCAGCACCTTACCAATTCACTTTGTCCCCTTTGGGTCTCTTTCCTGAATCTCTGTCTATTACTCCCCAAGGTCCTTAGGGAGCTGTTATTTTTGATGGTTCTCATTGCCAATTGGTACTGTTAGTGTCTAAGAAGTTCAAGTATGATCCCACACTAATAATATAATGTGGAGGACTGCTATGTCCTCATGGCTATGTGGAAGCAAAATATTTATATCAGCTCCAGAGACATACACAGAGCACTATTCAGTGGAACTCAGTGGAGTTCCCACAGGGGATATGAACTAACTATTACAACAAGCATGGAAAATCCTATACCAGACTCACATCATGCAGTTACAAAGCCACATACATTACTGCCTTAATTGCCCTTCTCCTTTTACATATTACAAGGTTGCTTAACCTTCAGTAAGAGTTAATCAATTAAAAACAAACACACTATAACTACACAATGACTGTTAAAACATGCAAAAAATCATCTAAAATAGTTTCTTTTGATTGCATCTCCTATTATAATAAAACCTTCTTATAATTATTTTTATATTCTTTGTGTCATTTAGAAGATAAACTTATAGAATCTTTGTAATGTTAACTTCTGTTGTATGACTAATTCAGAGTGACAAATCACACTTCATAAATATGCTAGATACCACTTGGCAGTGAAAGAGTCAGTTCCTCTCTTCCATTCATGCTGGACTACTTTCAAAATCTTATTCTTTGTATAATCTGATGTCTCAGATATAAAAAAGCCACAATAACAAATACTCCAAAAGCCACCTTTCTACAGTGATCCACCAGAAACAGAGGTACAATATCCATTGTATTCTTACCTAATGACATTGCTCTTAAAATCTTCTTTATACTCACACATCAACTCATTTAGCCCCCCTCCCTCCCTTTTACCACTTCACTGCTCTGCATCACCTCCCTCCATTTTGCCTCTTCATCACTTTGCCTTCCCCTCCCTTCCTTTCACCGCTTTAGCTCCTCCTGCCTTCATCCTTTTCCTTTGAACTACTTCAGTTTTACCTCTTTCCCTTCCAGTCACTCCCTGTAGTCCCTAACCACCACTTTCACTTCCTCCCTCAAAACCCTTTGGCCTCTTACCCTGCTTTGTTGTCACATTTTTTTTTAATCTTTGTGTGCAAGAAGGGTATCTAGTGCATTACAAACCCAATGTGGTGAATACATCTTTGGCATTCAAATGGTTAAAATTTTATTTTGGATAAGATTTTAGGGATTGGACATAAAATATCTAGGTTGGAAAGATGCTTTCTGGAAATACATGATATATAAAGTTATTTAACCCAATTAAAATTGTATGTGGTAAGGTTCCTTTACTTGACATCTACAGCACCATAAAATTAAATTTGCTTTTGCTCTGCATAAAATATCCAGGCCACAGGATTGCTGCTGTGCAATTGTAAGAATAAGCCAATTAAAATAATTGTTTAATTCACACTTCTATAAATACGCATACAGTTAAATGCCAGGAAATAAACTCCATGGCTTGTATAGTTGCCACAGTACAGTGATATATATAAAAAAATCACAACTTTGAAATCCTAGCTCTATATCAGTTTAGTAATCATATACAAAATCTGTTGGTGGAGGAGCAGATATGATCCAAGTTGCTCACTGAGCTGGCTGTTCTCTATGTCAGGGAAGTCTGGAGGAGTGTGAAGGGAAAAATGAGTTTTAACCAAAATGTGCCAAACATCTTCTGACTAAGAAGAGAGAGAGGCAAGTGATCCAAGTTCCTTCCTGAGCTGTCTGAACCTATGTAACTGATTGAGTAACAGGATAATTTGCAGAATGATACTCAATAGACAGGGAAGTTTAACTGACACTGACTCATTCAACAGCCAGAAGAAGAGTGGCCAGCATATTTTGTAAAGTGTATCATCATCCTGTATTTTAAGACTGATGTATTACTGGAAGAGAGAGAAAGCTGCATATGAAATCTTCTTGACACTAGATACAGGCAAAGACTGGAAACTGCATAGGGAGTGTGTTATTTTTTTTTGTTCGTTCAACAGTGTCAGATAAGGACAGTTAATTAAAAAAAATTCAAAATCTTAAAAAATTGTATAACTGACAAGTGACAGGGACCTGGACTTGAACTGTGACCAAAGGTGAAAGATACCAGAAGAGACAGAGGTTTACTGGATATCACACACAATCAGTTTTTTAAAATCCACCCTTTTTTGAAAATGTGTGGATGAAATAGGCAAGTGATTCAAGTTCCTTCCTTAGCTGGCTGTTATCTGTGTCAGGGGAGTCTGTGTGTGTGTGTGTGTAAAGAAAGAAATTAGATTTCTCCCAAATATCCCAAATCTTGTGTGACTGAGAAGGAACAGTCAGCTGTGATACAAGTTCCTTGCTGAACTGACTATGCCTCTGTCAATGACTACCTGATTGACTGACAGGATATTTCAAAGGATAACACACAACACAGACAAGTTCAACTAATAATTACTCCTTCAACAGCCAGAAGAGGAGAGACCAGCATATTAGAAAGGTCTATCATCATCTGTACTGAAAAAATAAGGACTGCAGTGAGATTAGGTTAGAGAGCTGAAATCCTCTTTACGGACACTAGCTAAAGACAAAGATGGGAAGAAGCAGTTGCACAGAAAGTGTTTTTTTTTCTTTTTTATGGGTATAGGGGCAAAATGGGTAGGAGCAGTGCAGGGATATATTAGTAAATTGGTAGTCTAAAAACTAATTGCAGCCATGGGTGCTTCAGCAAGTGAAGTAAATATTTATCCTTCTCCTCCTGAGTATATTCATCAAAGTCCCCTAAAAAAGTTCTATCACTATCTGTAATATTAATAAACCATCTAAAAACACTGAAAACAACCAGTCACATTCTAAAGTTGATGGCATAATTAAAAAGGGTATAGCAGTTCAACCAAATTCAGCTTCTGACAGTGAGACAAACACATACAACATCTATCCTAAAAGTAGCACCAAACATTGTGAAAATCTCTCTATTAAGTCTTCAAAAAGTCTAGGTGCTCGATTCCATTACCAGCGATAAAAAAACACAGCTGCTGTATTTTTTTTAAGTCAGGTTTTAGTATCCTATTACCCAACTTGTGAAAACAAAATCAGCGGTAATTATACACACCGCCAGTCAAAAAAAAGCCCATAGGAAACAAGTAAAAGCATAGTGCAAGTAGCATTCTATTACCCATGCTCAGTATTAGCGCCTGTTTTGTGGTTACATTTTCTGTCAGTAATCCTGCTCCTCAGAGTCGAGGAGTAGAATCCACAATGACGGTTTCAAAACCATCGTTGTTCAAACAAAAACAGTGCAGAATACAGTACACATCATAGAAATCAGACATAGAGTGCCCTTCTTTGACATATTAACCCCCGCTTTGAAATTCAACTTATAGTGCTTTTTTCACCATTTAATTCAACAAATATTGTTCACATTCAACATTTTAATCCCCCCTTTTAAAATTCAACTTATAGTGCTTTCTTTCTCCATTTAAATTCGACATTGTTCTTCTTCAGTTTTTTTCGACATGCCCTATTTGTATTTGCATTGCATGATTAACTCTATGAGTACCAGAGAGGTAGCAACGCATTTCAATGTGTTTGCTACCCCTCTGGTACTCAAAGGGCAGTTGCATTCCTTGCCTGTATATGTGTATTATTATTATTTTTTTATTAAGTTTTAATTGTATGTCAAATAAATAGTTCAGACCTCAAGGGGGTATCAGGACCCCTCCTGACACACCCCAGTAGGATAGGTGATCAATGCAGGTGACAATTGCCAGCATTTTTAGTACATCTCACATAACATATGTGTCACATATGTTATATGGGCTCTCTTATTATGTTCATTGTAAAATTTATTTTAAATTAATTGTTCAGACCTTGAAAGGTGCACCAGGACCCCTCCTCACACACCCCTAGCATGGATAGCCTATACATTAGGATAGATTATCCATGCAGGCGACCATTGCCATTTTTTAAATAAAGCTCATATAACCTATGTTATGCTCTTTTTATAAATAAATATTACTTTCAGACCTCGAGGATGGCACAGCACCCCTCCTAACACCCCCTAACATGGATCATCTATCCAGAAGGAAAGATGATCCATGTGGCGACTTTTTAAATAAAGCACATATAACCTATATTTAACACAGCTTATGCGCGCTTTTTATAAATAAATATTACTTTCAGCCCTGAAGGTGGACACCAGGACCCCTCTTGATACCCCCCCACGATGATCCATGTGGCTACCCCAAAGGCATTTTCTGCCTTCTTTAGTACGGGAGCGGCTGTATAAGCCGCTTCCAGTACAAGAGCTGCCTTGAATGAATGAACCCTGTCACCGGGTCATTCTTAGAAAGCACAGTGCTGCACTTTCATCAATGAATCAGTCACCCAAAAATAATCCCAAAGTATGCCTGTGGAATGGCAAAGCTGCAAAAATGTGCCTTATTCCTTTGCAGAAAACTGAAAACTGTCAGGTGTTGCACCTCTCTGGCATATCACAAGACAAAGTTATTTTTCAAGGATGGATGTGCCAGAATTGTACAAGCAGGTGGCTAATGTGGTGGGCAAAGGACTAGAAACCTCATACAGAAAGAAAACTCACTTAACAATGGATATGTGGACAAGTGGGCAGAGTACAGACTACATGAGTGTCAGTGCTCACTGGGTTCCCCTCTCACCAGTGTGCAACAATACCTTGCAGCATTAGGTCACAGCCCATAATCTTGGTTCTGGCAGTATTATTACAGCAGCAGGGTAGCCTTACCATTAGTGCTGCACTTTGTGCATGCAGAGTTTTGTAAGACAATCCCACAAAGGTGTGTTAATTAAATTAGAAATGGTGATAGAGGAACGGCTTGTAGACAAGTCTGATTTTGTGTCTGCTGATAATGGCTCCAACATAATAGCTGCATTGAGAATAGATGATATGGTCCATGCACCCTGCTTTGCCCAGTATCCTTTATAAAATGTAGCACACAAAGGAACGTGTGACTACACGGCACATTAACCATATATCAGTGATTAAAAATGTGACATGAGAATCTTGCCTGCATGAAAAGTGCTAGATTCTGATGTTGCAACATTAAACATTGCTTCAAGTCCAACTGATCATATCCTGCCTGTGTCTGTGTTCTTCCCCGGTCGGTGTGTCAGCTCTTCCTCTTGTGTGTCTGACTCACTTCTCCCCAGTCTATCTCTCAGATCTCCCTGGTCCATATGTCAGATCTCTTCTCAATCAAGCATACTTTGCAGGACAATAACTGTTTGTGTAAACCGTGCTGTGCAAGTGCAAATAAAATCAAACAGACCCCTGTAACATCTGTGGGTGAGTTTTGGTGTATATCTGTTCATTAGATGGTGTGTTAGCCTTTCCGTTTTGTTCTCCTGTACCAAATTTGGAAAGATTGGTAGTGATTCCCAAATGCATTATTATACACCTAATTACAACTAAATGTGTCCTGTTTTGGTAAAAAAAAAAAACAACAAAAGCAGTGAAAAATGATTGCACTGATATTTACCAGGAAGATTAGCAAAAGCCGCCTCATTCTCCCCTCCTTCTACGAAATGGTTTCACGTATAACTCAAGAGGACAACAATACAGAATGGAAGAGTGGGCCACAGTCAGTAAAATACAAAGGGGAAATTATGAAGCAATTGTAATTGTGAAACATAAATTAGATAAGCTGTTGGAAAACAGTCCATTAATATGGCAATATCCCCAATGTTAATCATTATAAGAGGTATTCCGTCAAGGTCTACAAGCTTAGCCAGATGTCAAAAATCCCTGATCTTACTCCTCCTGCGTGATGATGTTTTATGCTCAGTATCTAAAATCGTAATCTCCACCAGGGATGGAATTGTACAGTTTAGATTCCTGGATTGAGTACAGTGTACACTCCAAAGCTGGGCTGGTGGCCCGATGATAGGCAATAGATGTCATATGGCGTAAGGATCTTCCTATCATCTTTTGTCTAGGTACAGTCATAGAAATATTTTGGACAAATATACTCATCTTTTTTGATGAATTGGAGTTTCCATAAATATCTGACCCATTGATTACTTGAACCTGATGAAAGATGTGATTTCCTCAAGTGGGGAAACAGACCTGCTCATAATCCTTCTTTATTATGCTTACAAAGCTTTCATAGTCAAAGGAAGGAACCTCCAGCCTCCTAGCCACCCCCAAGCACTCCTACTCACACCCCAAGCAGTTATCCATTTTCAAAAAATAGCATACCTTAACATAGGCGACCCAGAAAAAGTTTGCAAGATACGGTCTATATGGCTAAACTGCCCTCTCAGCAATGCACCATTATAACCTAAAGAAGACAGTTGCTGTTTTTCTCCTGCATACTCTTAATTATGGATTCACAAGAAGTACAACTTTTTTCCTTGCAGGAATTTTCATGGAAAACCTTGCAAACTGACACTTTTAAAATTAAAATTTAGGATTATAGAGACCCCCACAAAATATAATCCTTTTCTCTAACCCCAATAAATTTCCCATGGGGACTTTATTCCCCAGGTTAGACTCAGTATCTGACTATACCAGTGTAACAGGACAAGGTTAGAGGTTGGGATATGTGACATTGTTTACAACTACATCATCTTTCATTCACTCACTTATGATGTGTATTATAGGTGGTTGATTGTGAATAATCTTATCTACATCAGAACTCCTTTATTCATTTCTCATCTGTATTATTGATAGCTGACTGGGACTACATATTCTTATATAGTCACTGAATCAAATAACTATTTCAGATTATTAGTTTTTTTCTATTCATATACTGGGATACTTGCATACACTGTGAAACATAAGTTTATTCATTGGTATTTCAGATGGTACAATCAGTTTGGGCAGATTTATTGTGATATTTAGCATTATAAATGAGTCATTTATCTTCTGTTAGATCCTTTGAGTGGGTAAACATATACATCTTGCTGTGTTTGTATCCAAATCATGGTATTAATATCTCAAAATTATTTATATTAGATTTGAATATTCTGTTGCTATTCTTTACCCCTCCAAATCTAGAGACTGCAAAACCTTTTAGGTGAGCTCTAGAGACTCCAGAACCTTTGCTTCGTATCTTCTCTATATGCCGTGAGAGATTTGTTACCAAGCCAAGTCTCTTTGTCCTTTACCCATGACACTAACCACCTGCTTGTACAACTGTGGCAAAGATGGGTGTGCAATGCTTTGATTTGCAAAGCATTTCTCACCCTCTGGAACTTGAAGAGTTAAAACCTCTGTTTTCAACAAAAGAAGAAGACAGCATTCCAACCTCCAAAATTTCAGCATATAATTATTCCACATGTATCGGGATTTTGTAGAAGGGTGGGGGGTTGGAAATGGTGACAATGCTGATGTTGACTGATGACTATATATTTATAGGCATCTTTACTTGTCCAGAGTTAAACTTTCCAATTGATTTCTCAAACAGTTTATAAACAGGCATTTACTCATAGTACTATTTCTATTGTCAGGCTTGCCTGGCCTATGTATTTTTGCAATTACAGCAATGTGCAAACCCCATGTGACTCGTGGGGGTGGGCGGATTAGAGTTTTGGTCTTCTTGGCCTCTCACCCACTCACTACAGGCCACCATAGGTATTAGAATGTTTTTAAATGTATTAAATCTTTTTGAGTAGCCCCAATGTGTTACTACAAGAAATTCTTGGCATCTTCTTTTAACCTAGATAGGGATGATTATGTGTATTAGATAGAAATCCCCTGATATTGGGGTACCTTGGAGTGGTTGGTGAGCTCAAACATACTTTGACCAAACTGTGAAAAGAAAGCCTCAGATTTACTAAAGTGGTATAAAATATGCTTCACACAAGGTTCACATTTGGATAGTTTGTATGGAGGAGCGCAGGTTTGTTCTGTATTTTTAGTGCTCAGTGAGGAATTGCCTAAGTGTGACCCTGCTTTCACCTTGCTCACATGCTTCTTACACCAACAGAAAACAACATATTTAGGTTTTGGATCATGATTGAAGTAACTTCATACTATAGACTTCAAACACTGAGGGGTTCCTGAGGGACTGCTACTACTACTACTGGTACTAATTTTTGCAATTGTACTAGAAGTATATATCAAAGATGCTGCACTTTTAACAGCAGCAGAGGCACTCATCATACATAGCCTTGTGGATATTGATGAGCTGTGTTTCTGGTTGCTCAAAAATAGTTTGTGTAGATGGGTGAGGGTTGAACTTGGAAATGGTGATGATGCTGATGTTGTCTGATGATTACATATTTATTGACATCTTTACCTTTCCAGAGTTAGAACTGATTTCTCAAACAGTTTATAAATAGACATATTACTCATAGTACCGTTTCATTTTGAGGCCAAAAAATTCCCCCAGCCCTAGTCTCTCCTTCCTAAACAACTCTCAGATTTGTCCTATTGTTTTAAGTGTTTGCTTATTTGATTGTCGTAAAAATGTGAGTGAGATTTTAGTTGTATAGTAAACGAAGATGCTAGATATATTTCATTAAGGGAGATTAATAAATAAATGTTAGGTGGTAAACATAACAATGGGAAATAGTGATTTGTTTTCACCGTGTTTACTAAATGTAGGTAAATTCGTTTTTTACATCTTCACTGATCACATCATAAAGTCACTTTTGCAAATACATTTTCAAATTTTTCACTTTATACATTTCTTTTGCCTGCATTGACACAATAGTGTGAATGCTTAGGGCTATGCTCACATGAGCAACTTGAACAGAGCTGAGATATTACCCTATCAAGTAGCCCGTTTACTTACCTGCACTGCCCTGAGTTCCCCTAGTAATGTAGAATGGCCAGTCCATGTGTACAAGAGGCATACACAATTGGTTGATCTCTACACGGTAAATGTTGTACCAAAGAAGAATCTCTACTCCTTCATATATTCATTCAAAGTTAATACAATCCATTTATTTGCAGCATTTAAAAGACAACAAAAAAAACGGATTAATTGAGATATGGCCAACATAACAGTTCCCTTACATGTTTTGAATCAATCTTATGGTTAGTTACAGCTTAAAGAACATCACACAAAGATCAGTTTAATCTTTTTTAGTGTCTGAGGGATACGCAGTTCATTGCTTTGTGATATGTTGTCTACCCCTCTGGAACTCAAAGGGTTAAGAGATTTACCTTCGAGAATGCATATACATGGGTGTGTTCCACTAGACCAATCTACAAACTGAGCATAAAAATTACATCAGATTTAAAGTCACCAAGAATAGACTCTTCACATTGGATAAAGATTTTGACAACTCAGTCCCACTTGATGAAAACACAGACTGTATTTGTGATTCATTATAACCTAGTACACAGGAACTATAGAACCAATCATAACTTTGGTCATAATTCCTATATATTCATCATTTTGTAAAAAGCAATTCAATTGACATCACACTGGTGAGTGAAACATCATATTTAATAACAGGGGCCATAGGTAGTTATAGATAGTACACAACATAGACACATGTCAAGCTTCTCCCAGGGATCACAAATAGTAAGTAGTCCCAGATAGGCTTACACTTAAGTTTTTTATTATTATTATTATTATTATTATTATTATGGTGATCATAACTGACGATGTTAACACTTTAAGTGCCAAAGTAGTACTCAACTTATTGTTATTATTGGTTGTTTCCCAAATTTGTCAATCCTACAAAAACAAAACAAGAAAAAAAAGCACAACTGACAAGGCAATAATAAATTATGACTTTTGTAGGATTTAAGTTCTGTGGCAAGAGTTAAATTATTCTTTCCAACTGTGATATTTTTAGAGAGCAAGACTCACACAGCAACTACCCATAAACTGAGAAATACTGACATATGTAGGTCTATGTTGTTAATATTCTTTGTGCAGCAAAGACTTCCTGCAGTGAATGGTCTGAGAGAATGTTGTCTTGAGCAACTATGGTAAGATATACTGTCAGGAGATTTATCTTCACTTCTAATACTTTTAACTTAAAATGCATTATAAAGCACTTAAACTGAGGCTTCCATCTGTCTTGTTTAAACAGGAGTAATATAAAACATGATTGTGTCTAGAATGCAGCTCTACTTTTATTATTGTTTTTACTATAGCTAACCAGTATTCTAGATTCTGTTTAATATCATATGTTCACACTTGTATGTCTAGGCTCCACGTGTGAGAGAAAAAGAGCCCATACAGTAATAGGTACCTATGTTTACTCTTTTTTAACCCTTTGAGTACCAGAGGGGTATGCAACATATTGCCTTGTAATGCGTTGCATACCCCCTGGTACTCAAAATGTTAAGGCTCTGAGAGAGCAGAAGTCACATTAAACCTGAAGAGCTGCTAAAAAGTTAGTTTCTTAAGCACACATGAGTTAATCACAGTGATGTCTATACAATAAAATAACACACTCTCTTTTCAGAATCCAGGCCTCAAATTCCATAGGGGGAATCTGAATCATTCTTGCACTTATGGAAAAGCATACCTTGGGCTTTAAGAACTATACAACACTGTTACAAGATTCCTTTTGTTTCTCTCTTTCCACCAAGATATATGTTAGAGAAGGATCTGGCATGTCATGTCAAGGGTAGGGATGGGAAAAAAGTCCTATTTTGTTCCTGATGGACTTTTTGTGAATAAGCACCATTTTTCACTTTTCCCACAGGAATTTCCACTTCAGAGAAATCCATAGATTGTCCTCCATTTCTCTAAGACCACAGAATTTCCTGTGGGAGTGGTTATATTGCCTGCCTATGTGTTTCAGTGGAGGCAAAACTTCCCACACCCAGAATTTCCCACCATGTAGCATGGTGTAGAATAGGTAGGGAAGAAAGTGTATGGAGGCAGTGAGTAGCAGAGAGAAAAAATAAATATAATAAATATTAAAATAAGAATAATGTTTTTCAAGTGCTGGTTATCACTATGACCACCAGTGCCAGTAGAAAAAGAAATGTCAGCTGGACCCCGATGGTACTGATAAAGAAGAGGAAAAAGTCTGCTGCTCTAATTCCTGCTGCTGAGTTGTCATTGATGAACAGTCATCTGTCACACCACCATGGCCACAATGGGACTAGGTTCTTCGAGTAGTGATATGAGAGTAAGAGAGGATCTATTTGACACCTAGGGCTCAATCCAAATGTTGGAGATGGCTGTTTTTTCTGCCAACGACATTTTTTCAAGCACAGTGAGCTATTAAAATGCCTGTGCTATTAAAAAAATACCGGCAAAAAAGAGACGTTGTATGATAAAGTTAAGAGGTGATTTCACCCATAGCAAATTATGAAAACACCGTCATTTGGAATTCAAATATCTGCATTAGCCATGAAGATACAATAAGGGACTCAAGTTATCTCAGGAAAGTTAAGACCCAGTTTTTATGTGACTTGAGTCCCTTATCGGACCTTCAAATAGCTGACGCAGAAACTTGAAGAAAAAAAAAAGTAAAAAAAACCCTAAGTCCTCAGTGGCTTAGAGCCCCATATCACTACATCCTAAGTATGAAAAATGTGTCAAAAGGTAGAAGAATTAACCCTATGAGTGCCAGTGGGGTATAATTACCCCGCTGGCATTCATAGGGTTAAACTAAGTTAAAAAAAACAACATCCCATTAAATGTAACACTAGAACAAATAAACAATTGGATATAAAAAAGAAAGCATTGAATCATTTTGTTTAACCCTTTAAGGACCGGAGGTTTGGAACATTTTTTGTCTTTCTGGACAATGGGTTTTTTAACACTTCACTGTTTTTGTGTTTAGCTGTAATTTTCCTCTTACTCATTTAATGTACAGATGGGCTTTCAAAATATACCATTATCATATAATTTACTACAAAAAAATGTATAAAATATGGTGAAAAAAGTAACAAAAGCACTTTTTTTTTTAGCTTTTACACGAAAAATCTTTTACACATCTACAAACGCTAAAAAACCCACCTAAATAGATTATAATATCTGTCTTGAGTTTACATGTTTTTCTATATGGCAAGTTATATGGCAATAACTGAAAGTTGCAAAAATTGAGGTATTCTAAAACTTTTGACCAGTAATGTATACATATATATATGCCTATCAGTCAAACTATATTTTCATTTTTTTATTTTTTTCATTTTTATTTTTTTTTTACTTTTTGTTAATTGTGGCCCTATCCTTATTGCTGTCAACTACTTCTTCCCCCAGACTTCCTTAACACATAGACACATTGTGGGGTATTTGGTGAAAATCTCTTTTGCTACCTTCTCACACCCCTAGTCATCACTAACACAGAATAATAGCCAGACCAGAGAGGAATTTGTAAAACAGCTGCTTGTGTCTTCCCAGTCAGTCACACAAAATATTGGTGTATTTGGGGTAAATCTCCATTTATCCCTTCTCACACCCCAGATCACAGAGCTGGATCACAGCTGTCTGTCTTAGTCAAACACGATTTTTGGGTACATATCCTTTCTCCCTTCTCCCAGATTCTGCAAACAGAGAACAAATTTCCTGCCTTAAAATATTCAATTACTCACAGCTTTACTTTATTTGTCTATCCTAACTAGCTGCAAAATTGTGCTTCTTTCTCTATGTCTAACAAACAAGGAATGGCATGCTACCCACGTGGTGGAAAAATTCAGTCTTACCATTGATTTCAGTGCAATGAACTAGGTGGAAATGGTAAAAAATCTGCACTTTTTGAAAACAATTTCCCACTTAAAAGGAATTGCCATTTTTTTTTCTGTTTTGCTTTTGAAGCAAAAGTTTCATCCATCTCTAGTCAAGAGATCAGCCTGACTTCAAATGACCAAAGAATTTGTGGATGCCAGGGTCCCTGTTCTTCCTTGCATCTACAAAGAAAGGATGTATGCAATAGTCCTCTTAGTCTGGAAACAGGATGTTATTATCTGGTGGTAAACATTATGTTTTTCAACCAATTTTTCCATCAAGACCACTTTAAGATGGAAACTATCATAGCCACAGTGAACATACTTTGAAAGATTGACAGATGATTTGATGACAGCTTCAAATCTTCGGGAAGCTGATCTCCAAATTGCTAGTCACTAATTTTACCAACAATACCGGAGGGTAGCCATCAGATACATGTTCCATATATACCAATTTCAGTTTGCAGTCCTTCCATTTAGATTTTCAACAGAATGAAGGTTATGTATGAATATTAGACTAGTGCTGGAAGCTCATATTTATATTGAGGTTGCTTTTGCCTGGTGGTAAACCTTACTTTTCTTATCCAATTTGTCCGCCAAAACCCCTTCAAAATGGAAAATATCACATCCACTGTGAACATACTCCGAAAGATGATTGCATGACTACTATGAATCTTCAGGAGATTTGCTTCTGAATCCTTGTTCACAAATGCTTTCAACAATACCAGGTTGTGGACATAAGACATGAGTTCTATACCACTTTCAACTTGCAGCCTTCTCATTTAGCCTTTCATGAGAATGAAGTACATTTATGAAGATTATGGTCATACTGGCAGCTCGTCTTCAGATTCAAGGTACAATCAATATCAACTGGCTAGTGAAGGCTCCCTGCCTTCAGCTGATCGAGTCTCTAACCCAGCATGTGATATCTCTTGTTCAGTCTCTAGGATAGATGGTGAATCTGCACAGATCCAATCATGTGCCAGAAACAAACAAACAATTTCTGAATATGATTCTAGATTTTTCCAATAGAAAAACCAGTTTACAAAATGTTCTGGTACACATTCTCAAGTATGATAGATGTCTGTCACATCAGCATATATCCATATCTGGAAGCAATCTCATGGGCCCATCGACACATGAGGCACCCATATAAATATATCCCAAAGAACTAAAACAGAGATTCTTCTTTGAAACAGCAGGTTACTGTCTCCTCTCATCATGGAATGGGCCAGTCTTTCCAAAGAACTTACTTGGCCAATCTAGCATTGGACAGTTATGTCTCAGATATGAATAAGTCCAGCTGGGATGCAGTAATTCAAGGATAGTCCTTCCAGGTCTATCCTGCATTCCAACTACTTATACCTCCTGGGCATATGAAAAACCTTAAGAGTAACCTTTTCCCTTATCAAGGGGTGTCCAGTAAAGATATGATTAGAAAACATGACAATGGTGGCCTATCGGTCAAAAGAAGAATGAACAAGGAGCAGTTCTCTTCTTCAGCTATACAGATGTGCCCTCCCTTGGACAGAGACCAGTGTGAGCTCGACCATCTTGAAGTTAAATGACAATATATTTTCCAGAAGATACAGCAACTTGGCACTGCACATTAATAAATTAAAACTGCATAACATATAAAATAGACAGAGCACAGTTCTCATACTTTGCAGATACAAAAGTGGTCTAAACGAGAGAAGGAATCAAGAGAAACAAGAGTTTTCCAACAGCCTTTTTCAAAAGTGACGTTATGGCAACCAGGAAGAATGCCAAAGTTATTTTCCTTGTACCCCAGGACAACCCAGAGGTGGTAAGCAGACTCCTGCAGACATGATATTTCCAATAGGGATAAATATTTCCTCCTCTGAGACATCTTCCAGTAGTTATGAAGGAAATAATTCAGGAAAAAAGTACAGTAATACTCATACCTCCATTCTGGCAAAGATGCATGGTTCCCCAGTCTGAAGTCTCTGGAGAAGAGCCTCTGGCACCATGGGACCTGTATTATACCACAAGCCTTCAAGCCAAATCTAATAACATGGCTTCAGATTGAGAGAAACTAAGATCTGTGTCCAGCTGTCATTGATCTATTTCTTCTGTCTATGAACTAGAACTAGAACTTACATTTGTTCTTATTGCTATTGGTGCAATGAAAAAGTTTAAGAATCCATATCACCTTCTACTCCAGGCTTACTAGACTTTCTAATGGCTTTTCAACTGGTTTAAGCCCCAGCACCATCAAAATACAAATTTCACCAGTTGGCAGTGTCTTCGGACATGCTTTGTTTACCACAATCTATATGACTTCAAAGCTGGTCACAAAGCTCATGGGGAAATACAGTACTAGTCCTCCCCTCAACAGGACCACCTCAATCAGTACCTAAAACTCTTATATTTAAGTAGTGTTCAATGACCCAATGTTCTCAAAAATATGGCAAATGTATAAAAAAAATAAACAAATGAAACAAAATAGTAAAAAGAATGGCTTGACTGGAATCAGGAATCAAAAGGTATTTTAATAGCTAAAAAATATTTCAAAATACATATTATATTTATATATATAAACATGTTGAGATAGAATAAGGGCACACAAGAGTAGAAACAGAAATAAGCAGAGGGTCACAAACAAGCACGTGCTACTATCAGAAATAGTGAGCTGCCAAGATTGACCACAGTGCTGGAGACTAGGCTGAAGCCACTGGTAGTCTCCACTGGAACCAGGAGCTTGAACAGGAGCAGGAACAAGAACATGATGTCTCCGATCAGGAACCACGGGCAGGATACCAGACTCACGCCTGCAGTCAGTCAGAGGAAGCGATACTTGACTCACGCCTGCAGTCAGTATAAAGGTCTGTACCAGATTGGGTGTCTACTAGATACAAGGAACAAACGGAAGAATAGTCAGACAGAGCCGCAGGTCAGCACCAGAAGGGAAAGTCAGACAAGCCAGGTCATACACAGTTCGGGTAGTCAGCCAGAGCCACAGGTCTGCACGAGATTCGGTGTCCACTATATATAGGATAAGGCAGGAGAATAGTCAGACAGAGACACAGGTCAGCACCAGATTAAATGGTCAGACAAGCCAGGTCATACACAGAGCCCAAGGAAACCAGAACTGTATTGTACAACAACTCAAGGGCAACTGAGTCAGGACTCAGACTGCACTTTAACTTCCTCCTCAGGAAGTAGGTAGGAGGGGCAGGCTCAGAGGAAGGAACTAAGTAAGAGGAGAGTACAGGAAGCATGGCATAAAACAGAGATCTGCTTCACTCTGAAGCCTCGCGCCTGCAGATGACATATGGAATGACGCCAAGTGTCACTGCAGCAGTGGCACTGGAACCAAGGTAAGCTGTGACATGGTCACATCAACCATTTCTTCAGGAGGTAACATAAATTGGTCCGCCATTCAAAAAGTTTATTAAATAGACAAGTGCATCTTGGGTTGCTGTGTTGATCAGTGAATAATAATTAAAACATACCAATCCCATAATCAAACCAATTAAAAGGATATAGACATATAAACAATCAAACGATGGTGTCAAGTATACACTATAGTTATAATTAAAAAAGATACAGCCATCATGCAATTAGCACAATTGCAAATACATTCGTATATCAGCAATAAGTACAAACAATAAAGTCAACAAAACAACAAATTTATTAATATATATAAATAAATACCAAATACATAGCAACATAGTAACATAGTAATTTAGGTTGAAAAAAAGACTTGCGTCCATCTAGTTCAACCCTTTTCCTATTCCTGTTTACCACTGTTGATCCAAAAGAAGGCAAAAAAACACCCTCAATATAGCAATTTCAAATTCTGCCTTCAACAGGGGGGGGGAATTCCCTCTTGATTCCAAATGGCAATCAGATTTCATCTTGGATCAACAAGCCCTAAGTAAATATTAATCCCAATACTAACGTACATAGGCCTCTATGTTATGCTCTTTTAAATAAGTATCCAGGCCCTTTTTAAAGGCGTCTAATGTATTCGATAGCACCACCTCCTCAGGCAGTGAATTCCATACCTTTATTGTCCTTACAGTAAAGAAACCCTTCCGCTGTTGTAGATTAAATCTCCTTTCTTCAAGTCTAAGCGGGTGGCCCCTTGTCCTATGTACTGTTCTGTTAATGAAAAGGTCTTTGGAGAGCCCTTTGTATGGGCCCTGAACATATTTATATAGTGTTATCATGTCCCCTCTAAGACGCCGTTTCTCTAGTGTATACAAGTTTAACTTTTCTAGCCTTTCTTCATAACTAAAACTTTCCATTCCCCTTACTAGTTTTGTAGCCCTCCTCTGCACTTTCTCTAGTTCCATAATGTCCTTTTTCAGAAAGGCCGCCCAGAATTGAACAGATGTATTGATGTATCAAAAATTTATACAGACACATTGGATATGGACACATTGAATATCTCTCAACATTTAACACCATAAGTGCAAGGAGATGATCCAGTAGTCAGCTTGAAAGTGTGCTAAAAACAAAAATCCCTCTGCTACCCAGAAGGACAAATCCACTAATACAATAAAAAAATAATTGTTAAAAAACAACCATTCACTGCTTTCACCATCAAGTTAAATATCCCTTAATGATTAACCCCTTGCTCGTCAGTGGGAAAATTAAGTACCGCACTCTGTAGTGTGCCAAGAACCCATCCGGCCCCCAAAGGTCAAAATCCACCATACTGATAAGGTGAATGACCACTATACAATACTTTCACCATCAAATTCAATGTACTAGAAACCTAAATCTAAATAAAACTGAGAACCTCAATATATCAAATCTCTAAGTTGTACCACAGCCAAAATGTGAAACCTAGTTGAAGTTAAAAATCCCAGCATGGCCATGACCACTATGTCAAAGATATACAGGAAAGGGTTAAACAGGAGACCTAGTTAGGTTGTATATCTTCAAATAAATAGATAAAATAACATTATTAAATTAATTTGAGAACTTTACACAATACTAGGTTATTGACATGCTACTTCACAGTAAAGAATTAAAATAATCAATTACGCATATTTGTACTAAAATATATATAATTTATTTAAGTAAAATATACTGTATATAACGTGTAATCAACAATGATATAAGTGAATAAACACCAATTGAAATAGACATACAGTAACTCAAAAAACAATATCACAAAATAGTATTACCAGCATCAACAGGGTTAACATTGCACAGGTGTATCCAGAGATATTAGGTAATAATAATTGAACACAACAGCATAGAAAGTGTTAATTAATCCTTACAATTAATTAAAATACAGTTGGCAGCAATGTATATAAATGTCTTTGCCCCAGAACTGTATAAACCATGCTAATTAAGGTTTAAGGAATGTTGTCATGTGAGTAGGTTCTAACTTGAAAACCAAATCTTATGACAATCTTCTTATTATACCATATAAAATATATGTCATTTAGAAAAACTATCTGGAATAAAATCCCAGATTTCGATAAATAGAATTTATTTATCTACTGTTTTCAATATTGCATACCTTCTGGATAAAACATATAAATTGTATTTATTGTTGTCAATAATAGATTAAACCAAGAATATACTTAGAATTAAATCTAATAACATATGTCTAAAAAGCACCATAAAAATAATTACCTTAATGCAACATATACTAGAAACATGACAATAGCAATCCTATTAGTTACACCTACAGCACTCCTAGGGTTAATACACAGATATAAAGTACATGGGTGCCCCACCCAAGATGGCATCTTCTTTTGTCTAGTGAAGGGCTTAAATAAACTTCCCACTGTACAAAAGTTAGGCCAAAACACACATGCAACAAAGAAATTCCTTGAAATACGCACCAAAATAGACAAACAGTAGATTAAAAGTTAAAGAATTCCCCAGATCAACATAAGGTATCAATAATTAGATTAACTAATATATAAACAAGGCTATATTGATCTGACTGCTATCAACTATTTTACAATTATCTGGCTAAATTAGAAAATTACTTAATAAATTCTATTTAGTTCTAGAATCGACTAAATCAAATACTGGTTTATTATTTTAATTCTACAAATGGGTGGCTAGTCCACTTAGGAAAAATTATACGAAATTATTTTGCCTTAAATTTAAAGGAATGTATGCTTCTTAGAACTCTATAGAATTATAATAAAGAAAAATATAGTTATATATAGTATATATAGTTATATATAGTTATATATATATATATATATATAGTGTAGGCTTTTTAGAGTTTCTTTGGGCCTAGCAGGAATCAGCAGCCAGGAAAGAATAATCAGCAAAAAGAGCCAGGAAACCAAGAGACCCCTCTATAGCAATTCAGTAACTTTTAAAGTACAATTTCTCTTATCAGAAAGTACAACCCAACTTCCCCTGATTGGAAATGATATCAACTGTACTTTTCAGTCACCTCATTTAATATGATTAGTTAATCTAGACACTATTCTGTTAATATTTAGGACTTCTTCCAGCAAATAACTGATTCCTGAAGATGGTGCCCTAATACCATATTCCAATTTTGTATGCATGGTCTGTATTCTCTCAACAGTGAAATGGTCAAGAGGTCATCATACGTGATACAAACATGTCATACGCCCCAGACTTTCCCAGTCTTTCATGCAAGTTATAAACCAAAATCCCAGATGTTTTATCTTCCCCATAGCCATTAGCCTATGGTTGTCTGGAACTCAGCCCAAAATTTCCCATAAAACTGTCTTTAAAATGTTTCCACTCGTTACATTGATGCAAAGAGCCATTGTCTCTACATCAGATCATTTAAACAAATTAGGTTTGAAAAAGGATTTTTTTAGAAAGCCCATACTGACCACATCTATAGAATGAAAAATAATTGATCCAGATGTGTAAAATCTTGTACAGTGTACTTCACCTTAGTCCCAGCGTTGCTTGGCTGGGCACTGCTGGATGCCTGGGGCTGGGTATGACACTTCAGCATCATTTACTGTGTCTGTCCTGGCCTGCAGTATAACAGCATCTGGAGCCTCCAGTGGACTCCCGTGTCCTCTACCTATGCGTCACGGCTGATCCAGATGACGCGGATTTGGGTGTGAGTTTCGACGCATCTCTTTGTCCGTTGTGTCACTTACAGGCGCGAGAGAGCAGTATTGACGCAGGTGTGGTTTTACACATGGATACCTTGAATCTCCCCCCCCCTACTTCCTGGCTGGTGTATAAGAGGGCTCTGAACACTAGTTCAGTATCACGGTTCCCGTGATTGCTGCATTTTCATGTCAGTTACCTGCAGGGGGCTCTCCATTGGCCGCTTCCCTTACACCCGCCTTAGACTGCCTATTTAAACTAAGCTTGTGCACCCTTTGGTTGCCCTTTCGTATTTGTCTCTATGCTGTGGTTTCCTGCATGCTGCTCCAATGCTCCCAGGGCCTTGTCGCTGTTCCTGATCGTCAGTAGTATCCTGTTCCTGCCTGCCAGTCGTCCAGTTCCTGCTTCTGTTCCTGATCCGGTTGGGGTTGCTGTTCCTACGGTTGTTCCTGCTACCGTTCCAGATCCGGTCTACCGTTTGCAGTACTAATCCTCTTCTTCAGCGGGGTTCCTGTAACATCTACTACCGGGTGCCTGCTGTTCCCGGCAGTCAGGGCAACATTTTCACTTTCTCATGGGTTTCTCCAGTACGCGGGAACTGGTTCGCTCCACTGAGTCAAGTTGCTATCGCACTATGTGAGCCTCGGCTTATCCGGTACACGGGTACTGGTTGGCTCCATGGTAACCGGCTGCCGTTGCACCGGAAGACTCATAGGTTATCCCAGTACGTGGGTACTGGTTCGCTCCACTGTAACTGGCAGCAAGCCACCGATTAGTCTTGATCTCCCCAGTACGTGGGTACTGGTTCGCTCCACTGAGATTGCTGCTATTGCACTACATGAGCCTTGGGTTATCCGGTACGCGGGTACTGGTTGGCTTTACGTTACCAGCTGCTGTTGCACCGGAAGAGTCTTGGGTTTCTCCAGCACGCGGGTGCTGGTTCGCTCCACTTAAACCGGTTGCTGTTGCACCGGTGGAACTTGGTTTCTCCATTACGCTGTACTGGTTCATTCCATTGTAGGAGGCTGTCCTGTCCTAACAGTCTGAAACATTGAAGGTTTCTCCCAGTACACGGGTACTGGTTTGCTCCTCGCATTACTGGTATTATTGCTCTTCCTGTTTATACAAGTGAGACTATGGTCACTGCTCGATTATAGCTCTGTCCTTAGTGAGAGGCAGTCTATTGCTACCTTATCCTGTGGCCTAGTTTGTCATCTCTGTGACTGGTCTCTACCATCTAGCCAGTCACCTCGGCCACCTTACTGCCCTCACTATCTACGGTGGGCTGCCTTGCCGGGTATTGGTAAGGCCGGTAGAACCTGGTCGTGACTATTTCCTTAAGGGTTGCCTTACCCGGTATTGGCAAGGCCGGTAGAGCCTCATACCAACAGTTCCAGTTTTGTGGCTGCCGTGCCCGGTATATTGGCACGGCCGGTAGAGCCGCATTCTTACATTCCAGTGCCTAGGCTGCCGTGCCCGGTATATTGGCACGGCCGGTAGAGCCTTCATTATTCCTTGCTTGTGTCTCCAGACTGCTCTGCCCGGTATACTGGTAAGGCCGGTAAAACCTGTTACCATCTTGTACCACCTAAGGTTGCCTTACCCGGTATTGGCAGGGCCGGTAGAGTCTGCATCCACCCAATGTATCATACTTATTTGCCTATGTAACTGCTAATAAAATATATCTTGTATTTGCCTTCAACCCAATAGGGTTCTCTTAACTTTTCAATAAAGTTATGTTTTTACCTATTCTCTGAGTCATAACAAACTGTGATATTCAATTGCCCTTATGTTGGTGTCTGATGCTGTTGTTTATTTCTTTTGTGTGCTCTGTGTATGACCTAGGCTTGTCTGACCATCCATTCTGGTGCTGACCTGTGGCTCTGTCTGATTATTCTTCCTGCGTTATCCTTTGGCATAGTAGACACCCAGTCTGGTGCAGACCTGTGGATCTGGTGGACGTTCCACACTGGTTTTGACCACCGGCTAGTCCCACGTACAACGGGACCCTTTCTATTGGCATTGGCCAAGCATCTGCTCTGAATTTCCACAGGTGGTCTCTAGAAGTCTACTAACTGCAGACGTGAGTCAGTAAGAGTCTCCCTTGCTCCTGATCCTGCAAGAGAACTCCGTAGCTGCGATATTAAGCTTACCATACGCGCTCCTCTGAGGCTACCATTGACTATCTGCCTAATCTCTAGCAGAGGAGTGTTCTCCAAGCAGCCTCCTATTTCTGGTAGGAAGTTCTGGCTTTGCCAGTACCCTCTGCTCATTCTTGTATTGTGATCATCTATGATATATTACTATTCAATAAAGTTGGTTTTATTATTACAGTACTGACTCCTGGTGTATTCTTGATAACCGTGATAATATAGTATATTATTCTATATAGTCATACAGTTATCACCTGTTTATCATTCCATAGTGAATAACCCCCCAGGTGTCCTTTGTATTTTGGCACACTGTTTTTTAACCATGACCAATATTATTTCCTGTCATTATGTGCCCTTACTTACTGCATGCCATGAATATGAATTATATGTGCATACATTCTATCATAGGCCATTGGACACAAACATGCAAATACATAGTTTACTTAAGCACTAGTTGAAGAGCCCGTTACACGGGCCACAGTGCCACTGCCAGCTGGTTGCGGCGCAGTCATGCTCAGTAAAGACTGCCCGCGCCATGGCTGATACAGAGCTGGATGCTCCTTTGGAGAGCCCAACTCTATATCAGCCTCATCAGGGGCAGTCTCTACTGAGCATGACTGCATAGTTACAAACTTTCTAGCAAATTATTATATAGGATATGTTCCATCCCATTGTCTAACATTAGTTCATCTGTCAGGATCTGATGAATGATAAATCCATCTATCAATGGGAAATGAGCTTGCAAACAGATACTTGTGCATACAGATATATCAGCAAATTGTTTTTATGGTAGAAAACATGGCAATGTTCTGAGGTCTGTGCTCTCTTAGAAGATAGGAAGTGTATAGGCTAGATGAGCAACTTGTATTTTCGTTTCTAATAAATTCTGTTTTCTATTTAAATTGGAGAAGCTGATGTTCCAAAAAACTGGAGCAATCCACATACACATTCCATTAATTGCCAAGGAGTTAAACTGAGGACTTTAACCCCTTGAATGCTAAGGAGATCAACAAAGAATTGTAAAGCATTCTGTAGGAGATCTCTCTTGTATTCATGGAGTTTAAACCAAAATTTACATCAAATCAGAATTTTTATTTGGCTACTAATGATGCAGTTGGTTGGTTCTAGTTCCTAGTATATCAGCATCAATATTTGTTAGTTACATTAAATAATTTCTATTTTGAATATATTGGGCAACCATGGAACTGGGTTCCTCCTCTAAGTGTATCATTCTGCAACCTAAATTATAATAGTTACTTATTGGATTATGCCACTTTTCCACTATCCCACTATGAAACCAGTGTCATTTTTATTTTGTAATAGCTAATAACTATATATAGCTCAAGATATACACAATCTGTTTGCCATATGAGTAGACATGGCAATAAAATATTGGAATGATGCTGTCAATGACAACTTAATGAGTGTTAAAATCTTGCCTTGCTTGCAAAATGCAAACTGCAGAACTTCAGATGATCACTGTTTTGCTGCAATGCGAATTAAAAGATAAATAAGCAGTTATTCAATCTGAGGAAGATGTACTAAGAAAATGGTGACATTCTAGGGCAAACAAATGCACATAAACATTAAATTAACCTGTTGAGTGCCTTTCTGGCACTCAAAGAGTTAAATTCAACTACTAACCCATTGAAATCTCTTGAATTATTTTATTCTGGGAGGGATAACATTGTGGCTGATTTATTAAGCAGAATAGGAGTCATTCTAGGGTAAACTATAATCACTATAGGGAACAAAGGGGGAGAGTTTTTAAAAAGTATTCTAGAACACATTAGAGTGTAGGTCATTTTTCAGGTGTTAATGTTTCTTCTTTGATCTTATATTTATAAATGTGCAACATCTGTTTTATTAATACAGTGTTAGTCGGCCACAATTTCCACTATTTTTTAAGGATAATGAACACATGGTGTTAACATTCTGGAATTAACCTTTCCATTTCACAAGGGTACTTTGGTATTGTTTTTTTGTGAAGTTTTTGACTTTTCCCACAAACTCAGTAAGTGTAGGTTGGCAGTACATGGCAGAAAAACCCTGTAACTTGATTGCTTTAACCCCTTAAGGACAGGGAAAATCTGAGGTGGATTTCACTTAAGGACCGGAGCAATTTTGACTTTTTGACTATGCCGTTGTTCAACCATATTTTCTCTTTAATTCCTTTTGTACAACCACACAAATTATATACTGGTTTTTTTTTTTTTTTTTTTTTTTAAACTTTATTGAAAAATTCAAGTTAAATACAGAAGTTAAATGAGAAACATTGCATTAACATCTGTTGACAAGCGAAATAAATTTATCACGAGTATAAACTGGGAAAACATATGAATACAATAATTATTGGTTAGGATATGTTATAAGTTTTAAAAGAGTCATAGAAGAGTCGTATGGCCAGATATGAGTTACATCGATGAGAGAAACTGGTAACATAGGTTCATACCGCTGGGTAAAGATAAGAATAATAGCGATGGAACTTTGAGTATGTGAGTGAGGATGGAGCAGATAATTCATGAAGGATAAATGAAAGCGTCCATGTATAGGAAGGTAATAAGGAGCTCTAGGTGGACTTGAAGGGGAAATAGTACTCCCACAAGTAGAAAGGAATCTAATAAGAGAGAGATGGGAAAGAAGGAAGGAGGGGGGGATTATGTAAGAGAGGGAAAGAAAAAAAAAAAAAAAAAAAAAAAAAAAAAAAAAAAAAGGGAGAGAGGGGGGGGGTATTCCAACGTCGGCACATCCAAGGCTCAATCCAAGCCCAACAATACGTAGAGCAGTGAGACGTGATCCCCCAAACAAATATGGGGAAAAACGTCTTAGATATAGCTAGGATAGAGGATGCTCAACGGAAGGGACCTATAACACAGAGTTAATCAATCCCCAGCGTCCTAAGCAAGTGGGGGAGATGTGAAATCTGCTCAAAGATATGATCTGTAAGCGTCAACCTATCTCCAAAATGCCTACGAACCTCTGCAGATTAGAGTTGGTTGTCCATGACATGCTGGATAGGGTGAATATCAATCCACTTGGACCAAGTTAAGGTGAAAGAATCAATCGTGGCATTTGTCAATGCATGACATTTTTCCATGATTATCAGTGATTGTACTTTGGACAGCCACATCTGTAAAGAAGGCTCTTCCTGTGTGCCCCAGAGTAACGGTATCAGAGAGTTGGCAGCATTTAAGAGGAGCGGAATACAGCCCCACTCAGAGGAATGGGTTTTAGGTTTGGAACAAAATGCCGGGAAAAATAAGCATATGAATGGATCGAGCGGAAGGTGTATGCCGGTTGAGTGACGGATGTAATTCACCACTGAGGACCAAAAGGAAGTGATACAGGGACACAACCACCAGATATGGAAAAGGGAGCCAATATGTCGAGAGCATCTCCAGCAGGCGCCTGATTCATGACGATTGAAACGCGCAACGCGAGTAGGGGTGAAGTACCAACGCGAGAGTAATTTGAAATTTAGCTCTCTAGTTTTAACATCGCGTGCATGCTTTAATCGGGTTTTAATAATAGAAGACCATTGAGGCATGGTAATGTCTCGTTCTAGGTCTGCGTTCCAAGCTAACAAGTAGTAAGGCATAGAATCCGAGGACGATAGCCCTATGAGGGAATAGCATGTAGATAAAGGGCGTAAATATGATGGTTGAGTTTACACGAGGGTTTCCATGGTGGTCAGACGTCTAAGGGGAGAAGTGCGTAGAGAAGAGTTATACCAGTTCCTAACTTGGAACCATTGCCACCATGGGATTTTGGGAATTTGTAGGAGTCTTTGAAGCGACTGGATGGAGAGAAATCCCGAGTCATCCGTAAGGTCTTGAAGGGTGGTGATATTCCTTTCTTTCCACACTTCGAAAGCACGGTGCTGGAAACCTGCAGGGAAATCCGGGTTTCCAAGAATAGAAGAAAGTGGCGAGGGATAAGGCGCTAACTGCAAGGCGTCGTTTGTGCATGACCAAGTGTGGAGAATATGCCGCAATATAGGGTGGTCTAGGGTCCTGGCAATTTTCCCATTTCTGGAAGTCCAACATATTTGAAGGAAATCCAAGCCGTCCAGGGCTGAAGATGTGGTGAAGGTCCATAATTTGGGCGGGTGAGAAGAAAAGTCAAATATTTTAGCGATAGCCGCCGCCCTATAGTATCTTTGTATATCAGGCATAACCAATCCCCCTGTAGCTTGAGATCTGGATAGATGAGAAAGACTCAACCTGGGTGTTTTACGTTTCCAAATAAATGTAGACATAGATGTTTGCAGGGAGTTAAGAAGATACTGCGGTATAAGAATAGGCATAGCATTGAGGACAAATAAGATTTTGGGGAGGATCATCATCTTGACAACATTGATTCTGCCCATCCAGGAAAGGCGTAGACAGCTCCAGGCATTTAGGTCATTAGAAATGGAGGAAGCAAGCGGCTCAATATTGAGGGTTGGTAGTGAAGACAGGTCCGCTGACAATTGTATCCCCAAATATTTAATACTTTTGTCTGCCCAGTGGAATTTAAAGTCCTGTTGTAGCGAAGTTACAGTACGGGAAAGGGAATTAATATTTAGAATCTCAGATTTAGAATAGTTAATTTTTGCCTGGGATAGGTAAGAGTATTCTTCCAGTAGAGTGACCAAATTTGGGATAGACTGTTGAGGTTTGGTAATATAATATAGAACATCATCCGCAAAGGCACTCACCTTAAATGTAGTCGCCCCAACGGTAATACCATGGATCAGTGGATCATTACGTATACAACACAGCAGGGGTTCCAAGGTAAGGATGAATATTAACGGAGATAAAGGGCACCCTTGCCGAGTACCGTTAGATACGGGAAAAGGGTCCGACAGCATGCCATTGACCAGAATTCGTGCTGAGGGATTTGTGTAAAGACTCGTGATAGCCGAGAGCATATGTGGGCCAATGCCAACATATTTGAGCGTTTCTGTGATGTAATGCCAGTGCACTCTGTCGAACGCTTTCTCCGCGTCCGTAGAAATAAGAACTGACTCAATTTGTTTTCGGATAGCAGCGTGGATAAGTGAGATTGCGGAGGCGGTGTTATGTCTAGCTTCTCTGCCTGGGACAAATCCCGCCTGATCAGGATGAATAATGGACGGAAGGACGTGTTTAAGACGATTTGCTAAAATTTTGGCGAAGAGTTTAAGATCTACATTCAAAAGTGAGATCGGACGATAATTGGCACAGAGGGAATGATCCTTATTCGGTTTGGGCAGAACCACTATGTGGGCTTGCAGTGCTTGGGCAGGGAACTTTTGACCGGTCAAAACCTCATTAAATGCCGTAAGCATATGAGGTGTAAGCAGTTGGTGAAATTTCTTATAGTATGGAGCAGAAAATCCATCAGGACCTGGGCTTTTTCCTGGCTTCAAGTCCTTAATCGCAGACAGGAGTTCTTCCCCAGATATGAGATTTTCCAATGCTTTAGATTGTGATGGATCCAGTACAGGGAGTTTGGATTTTTGAAGAAAGGAATCGAGTCTAGCATGCCAAGCAACAGAAGGGGTCGCCGCATCGGGGTCAAGATTGTATAAAGATTTATAGAATTCTTTAAAAAGGTTTGCAATGTCTGGAAATTTATGTAGAACCGAACCGTTTGGGTTACGCAATGAGGTAACTAGTCTCTGTTGTCGTTTATGTTTCACCAGTCTTGCTAGGGATTTGCCTCCCTTGTCAAAGGAAACATATTGGTGGTATTTGTACCACATGTAGGACCGAACAGAGATCATCCTGAGCAGTTGATTTAATTCCTCTCTGGTAGCTTGTATGGAGGTTAGCGTCGAAGGTTTATTCGAAGATTTGTGTGTGAGCTCCAATCTTTTCAGTTTATCAATAAGAGTTTCAATATGAGACCATTTCGCTCTGCGCTTAGAAGCCCCTAGTTTGATAAGAATACCTCTGAGCACACATTTATGAGCTTCCCATACTATTGTGCCAGATGTATCAGGAGTAACATTAAGGCGAAAATATTCAGACAAGCTATCCTCTATTGTTTGTTCATCTTGCTGGTTTTGTAGTAGCCGTTCATTAAAACGCCAAATTTTAGGGTCTGTGGGGGATTCGGGAGGAGTGAATGTAAAAGAAACGGCAGAGTGATCTGTCCATGAGACAGGGTCAATGGAAGCAGAGTCTAAGTGATGAAGTAGAAATTGCGAAAGAAATAAGTAGTCGATTCTGCTGTAAGTAGAATGTGGAGGAGAAAAGAAAGAGTAATCTTTATCCAATGGGTGAAGTGTACGCCAAGTGTCAATAAGGGTCAGGTTGGCGAATCTTTTACGCAAATTTCGTAGATGGGAAAGTTTAAAAGATGATTTACCTGCCGATGAGTCAAGTGAAGGATCAAGAGCTAAATTGAAGTCGCCCCCTACTATCAGTCTACCTTCGGGTAGATCAGTCAAGAGGTCGAGAACCTTAGATAGATAAGAGATCTGATTAGCGTTTGGGCCATAAATATTAAGAATGGCGTATGGTTTATTGTAAAGCAGACCTCTGAGGAGAATATAGCGACCATCAGGGTCCGAAATGACATCAGTTGTGGACCAAGATAGTGAAGCCTTTAAAAGTATGCCCACACCCCTCTTTTTTTCCGGAGCTGATGCAAAAAAGGTGGTGGGGTATTTGTGGTTGGAAAATTTCGGGGCTGCCGAAGCCAGAAAGTGAGTTTCTTGAATAAGTAAGATATCTGGGGCTAAACGTTCAATGTCACGTAGCGCTATGGACCTTTTCTCTGGGCTATTGAGTCCCTTAACGTTGAGCAAAGTCACCTTAACAGGAGACATGATGGGAATGGATCAAAAGCAGTAAAAGTATGAGCACAGGAAGGATCCCCGGACTGCCGGCGTCGGAATGGAGGGAGAGCAAGGGGTAGGGAGGGGAGGGGAGAGAGGGAGAAAAAAAATAAAAAAAAAAAATAAAGGGGAGTACAACAAGTGGCAAGCAAAGGGAGAAGAGGAAGAGAAAAAATGAAGAATAGTATTGAAAGTAATCCATAGCTGGTGAATATGTATGAACCCGGTTTAGCCCGTAGGCTCTGGGGGTGATAAGGTATAAGTATCAAGGAGAAGAGACGAGTGTGTCTTGTGGAGTGAGGTGAAAGGTATGGCATTATGTGATGCAGAATACTGGAATATTGTTGTGGTATTGGTTGATATCAGGAAATTTTTGAATGAGAGAGGGAATACAGGGATGATGTTTGAGTAGGAAAGGGAGTATATCTGCAATCTACCCGTAAACCCAAAATGCTAAATATAATGGGGTATGTATGAGATGAAGAGCTATGTATGATGTTAGAGATCTGGAAGTGTTAGGGTAATGAGTGATGCAGAGAGACAACCTTAAAATAAAGATCCACAAATATGAAAGTAACAAATCTGGAAACAGATATTAATAGCAGAAGTATGTATTAATGTGAATTGGAATCTGTAATCAAATTGACATACAAGTAGAGGAAGTACATTAAGTGTAGGACATAATAAAAGATAAACAGATTGAATGTAGAACATTTGAATGTAGAATATATGGTGCAGGCCCCTAACGCCAGGATAAGATGGGTATCAATATAAAGCTAATACGGTGGGCAGCGAAGCAGCGGGTTTTCCCTCAATGAAGCAAAGTGTCTAAGCCACCAATAGCTGGGGATAGAAACCTGCACCACAGAACAATGTCCAGTTGGACTTTCCTTAGCAAAACAGCTGAGTATAGAAGTACTCCAACTTAACATGAAACAACAAACCCAAAGTTAAATGACATTAGAATTAAGGGTCTTGTTAAACTAAACATCGTTTAGCGTAATAAGAAGGCATCAAAACATATACATATTCCTCCGAACTCACACCTGAACGTGAGGGGCACGGTGAGGGTCACCACCCGCCGTCCGGCCTTGAAGCCTGAAGTCCGGGTGGCGAGCCCCAACACACCCCTAAGAGATACAAATGAGAGGGCTCCCAATGAAGGGATACTTGGAGAAGAAGAGCCACTGCTTAGGATATGTCTATCACTAATATGTGTATCTAACCTGGGGCAGGAATATAGGAACCTGGAGCATACTTCAGATCTCTAGGGAAGAGCCGAAGTATCACCACAGCATGTTTTCCAGGCAATCTGGCACTGGCATCCCACGTCACTCAAATATAAAGGCCTAAGGGGGCATAAATATGAGGAGTGAAGTATAAGAAACAACAAAGTAAACACACATATACTCCTATCAGGTAGATGTCTGAGACAAAAAGGGATGGATAGCAATTATCATCCAGGTAAAGTGATCTAACGAATCCCTATATGAGGGGTCGTGGGTTGCAATGCCAGATAGCTAGAATCAGGCCAAATTAAGCATTTCCTTATATATTATCAAAGCAAGTAACACATTAATAATATACAATATATAGTGGAGCAAATAAAGGAAGAGGAGAAGGATAAAAACAGATTTCGAGATCATGCAGCAAGGAAAAGAAAGTAAAAGTGAGAAAAGAATAGGGAAAGCCACATTAAGTCGGAGACAAGATTGTTTCCAGAGAGCGAGCAGGAAAAGTAAAGCAGAAACAGAGTCGTGAGAAGAAGATGAGAAGAAAAAACATATTACAAAACATTGTAACCTTTAGGTGGTCAGTTCGTATTTGAGTGTCCTGTTATGGCCCGCACAACTCAAAGGAGAACGTGGACCGATAGGGTCCCATCTGGGGAAGAACAGTATCAAGTCTCTCACGACCATGGCACCATCGGAGGAGAGGAAGGCCGATCGTCAGAACCCCCAAGTCTTCGTTGCTTTTTCTTGGAAGACACAGATCCAGGTGACCACTCCAAGCGTCGTGGGAGTTTGGGTTGAGCAGGTAGTAGTGGAGGTTGTTGGGGTAGAGATATGCCTAACATGGAGCAGAAGGCCTGGGTCTCTTCCGGATGTCGTAGTGTTGCAGTGTTTCCATTAAGAGTTGCCGTTAGAGAGAAGGGAAACCCCCACTTGTATTTTATGTTCAGTGTGCGCAGATGAGTGGTGAGGGGTTTGATTTCTCTTCTCAGTTGAAGGGTATGCGGAGAGATGTCTTGGTAAAGGGAAATTGTAGAACCTGCGCATAAGGGTAAGTTGCCCTCTCTGCTCTTCGCCATGATCCTGTCTTTCTGGTCAAATCTGTGAAAACAGACTATGACGTCTCTGGGGAGACCATCTTCTCTTGGGCGCAATGCCCGGAGGGCTCTGGCTAGAATGACTTTCTCCCGGCCTTCCGTATCCAGTAGCGAAGCAAAATAGGTGGAGAGCATTGTAGGTATGTTCTGGGCAGGAACATTTTCAGTGAGGCCCTTCACCCGCACGTTGCATCTCCTTCCTCTATTATCAATATCGTCAAGCCGCAGGGTTAAATTATTGATGATATCTCTGCTCTCGAACAGAGCCCGCTCCAAATTAGCTACATGCTCAGCCGCCGCATCTTTCTCGTCTTGCAAATATGAGACACGATGTGTCAGTTGAGTGAGGTTATCAGAGATAGCGGCTAAGTCAGCTTTAACCGCGACTCTGAAATCTTCTAGCATCTTTTGAATGTCAGTCTTAGAAGGGAGACTTTGCATCAAAGTCAAGAGCTCAGCTCTGGTAATAGGTGGATCAGAGTCTCCAGGAGCCATGCTTTTAGTTGCACTCTCGGTATCCAGGGTACACTGAAGTGGCGCAGTCACGGCACTGTCACTAGCAGAGGCAGAGACCCGCCCCTGAGAAGTTTTCGCGCCTTCCGCCTGTAGGCCTTGCGGGAGAGTGTCGGATGATTTAAAGTAATTGTTGATATGTTTCCCTCTGGCAATCGACTTGTTCTTGTGACCTCTCATTCAGCCACTCGTAGGGTATAAAATCGAGGTGAAATTCCAGTAGTAGAAACGCTCTGAAAGCTAAAGAAACTCCTTCAGACACGGAGCTCACGGACTAAACATCCAGCGCCATTGGACGTCAGGTCACGCCCCCCATATACTGTTTTTTAAGCACAAGTAGGGCTTTCTTTTGATACCACAATTATATGAATAACTCATCATTTAATTTGATTAAAATAGAAAAAAGAACAAAAAAAAATAAAAAAAACCCAACATTTTGCTTACATTTTCCTGTTAGGATTTGTATACCATCAACCCCCAGGTTGAAGCTCTGCGCAAAATATCAAGAGAACTTCAAGCAACCTTACATACAGATGAAAGACTTAAGAACGTATTCCCACAGCCTCCCTTACTCTCCTTCAGACAGCTTCCCAATTTAAAACAACTGATGGTAAGGAGTGCCCTAAACAAAAATACAATAAATGGCACATTACTCTGCCTACAAAGTAGGTGTAAAACCTGTGCACACATTTACACCACAGACAAGATACCCATACCAAACACCCAGTTACACCATAAGATCAATGCTAATTTCACTTGCAAATCATCCAATGTAATATACCTCATCATGTGTTTAAAATGCCCAACAGCTCTTTATGTGGGGGAAACGGGACAGCCATTACATAAGAGGTTTAATTCCCACAGATCCAGCATTAACAACAAAAAGACAGAGACACCAGTGGGAGAACATTTTTGCCAAAGTGGACTCAGTGTCAGGGACATTAGACTGTCTGTACTAATGGGACAATTTCACACTCAGAGGAACAGAAAATTATGGGAGGTAAAATTAATGCTACAATTTGATTCTTTGACTTATGGGCTGAATAGAGACAGAGAGTTTCTGTTACATTATTACATTGTGAATTAACTTTTATGTCAGTCCCTCTGGGATCATAAAAACCTGGACTCCTCAGAGGAAGAGTGCAATTTAAATCACTGTCAAGGTATTCTGACACTCTGGAGTAGGATGCTGGGGGGCAATGCTAGGGAGCGGTGCTCGGGCGCAGTGCCAGAGACCAGTCTCCCTTGCAGCGGCCAAAGCTGGCTAAAGGTGCTGGCTGTGAAGCCAGATGTTGACCCCAGTTGAGCCGGGGCCCAGACCAGGATAGGAGACTGGGGGGCTGGTGAACCTCCAGAAGTGTCCCAGGAGAACCGATACAGATAAAGTAGTGGAGATGCCAGGAACACCTAACAGGTATAGTGTATGGAAACAGGATGCAGAGATGAATGGACAAAAGAATACTAATTACTCCAGTAGTGTAGACATTCCCCCTGCGGATGGAGAACCACAACCAGGAGAGGTAATAACCAAGGATAGGAAAGACCAAGTCCCTGTATCACCAGGCGGGCTAGAACCGCTACCCTGGGGTTAATCAATACCCAATGGCTCAGATAACCAGCAAAGGCACGGAAAATAGTGAGGACAGACAACCTAGGGTCCAAAGAAGCAAATCCCAAGTGGTTCCCCAACAGGCTGAAGCAAGGGAATACCCAGTTGGCAAACACCCCAGCTGGGTGCTCTGGGCGAGAGATACCGATAAGTGTCCACAAGAACCATAGTACCATGCACAATTAAACAAAATAAAGTACCAGCATTCCCCAAATGTAAGTAGTGCTAATGCCACTCACCTAGAAACAGCCAGCAAAGGGTGAAGCAGGGAACCCCCCCAGCAGACATCAAAATTGGAGAGCAATAATTATTCTGTCCTCCATGAAGCTCCAGACAACTTGAGCAGAGGCAATAGGGATGCCTGCCCAGCTGTAATCCCCAGATAGAGGACACAGCTGGTAGCAGAACCACTACTGCTGGCCGCAGCAGGACTGTGCCGGCAGAGTGGAAAACAACCCCAAAAGACACCTCACCACAGGAAGGGGAAAGTAGAGCGACACGGAGGACAGAGTGGAAGCGAATACAAGGCAGAGTACTGGTGCCGCTGAGGAGAACCCGCCAGGCACAGCAAATACAGCGCAAATGCAGTAGGGAAGCGACTTATGTGGTCGTGCAGGCCGAGAAACCAGGAGCAACTGGACACAATGAGGAAATCCAAAGCCAGAGTCAGGAGGCTAGCCGAGGGTCAGAACTGGGAGCCCCAGAAGCCACAAAGGTAAGACAAACCAAAGTCAGCACATGAGCCAGGGATCAAATAACCTGGAAAGTCAGATAGCAAAACGGAGCCAAGGTCAGAACCAGCAAAAGCATGAGAGCCACAACCCAGAGACTAGCTCGATAATCGGGCCCAGAGTAAAGGTGGAGGTGGTTTAAAAACCCTAAAGGACCAATAGCAATAGAGACAGAAAAATAAGGAGTAGGGCAAAGGACAAAAAAGGAGATATCAGTAAAGGGCTGACACTACCGCCTGCTCAAGAAGAGCCCTCAGGGCGACCAGGCTTTAAAGGGTTAGAATGATGAAAGGCTTTCACCAAGTCAGGGGCATGCACACCTTTAGCGGGAATCCAGGATCAGTCCTCAGGTCCGTAACCCTTCCAATCAATGAGATATTGAAGGGATCGTCTCATGTTTCTTGTGTTGAGGATATGATGTATTTCAAATTCTGGTTCGCCTTGGACCATGACAGGAGGAGGAGGCGGAGGATGAGATGGTGAAAAACGACTGCGTACTACAGGTTTCAGAAGGAAGACATGAAACTTATTAGGAATACGCCAGGAAGATGGAAGAGCCAATTGAAAGGTCACCAGAGTTATTTCTTTAGTAATTGTGAAAGGTCCTACGAATCAAGGACCGAACTTAAGGGCGGGCAGCCATAACTGTAGGTTCGTAGTAGATAGCCACACTGAATCCCCTGGATGATGTGTGGGAGCAGGACTTCGTCTTTTATCTGCAGCTACTTTCTGAGCAGAGATGGTTTTGGGCATTGGAGAATGAACAGTATTCCAAAGAGAATGTAAATCTTCCACAACAGTATCAGCCAAGGGAACTCCTACCGGTGAACCCCAAGGGAAGGGGCGAGGGTTGTATCTTAGAGCCATGAAAAAGAATGAACATTGTAGAGAGTCATGCAATTGACTATTGAAGGCAAACTCAGTGAATGGCAACAGATTTACCCAGTCTGATTGAGTAAGATCCATAAATTGTCTGAGAAAAAACTCCAGGGACTGATTAGTACATTCAGTTTGGCCATTCGACTGGGGATGATTTGCTATAGAAAAATGTAAGGTGATACCTAGGAGGGAGCAAAAGGCTTGCCAAAAACGGGAGATAAACTGAGACCCCCTATCTGATATGATATGAGAGGGAGAGCCATGTAAGCGGAAAATCTCCTTTAGAAAAATCTTGCTTAATTCCATAGCAGAGGGAAGTTTGGGTAAAGGGATAAAGTGACCTTGCCTGGAAAAACAGTCTTCAATGACCAGGATGGTAGTACAGCCTTGTGACCGAGGTAAGTCAACAATAAAATCCATAGCCAGGTGTGACCAAGGAGAGGTAGGAATAGGTAGAGGACAGAGAAATCCAGAAGGTTTGTAATGAGGAGTTTTGTGACGGGCAAAATCAGCACAAGAGGCAACATAAGAAAAGACATAATTTCTAAGCGAAGGCCACCAGAATTTTATAGCAATAAAATCAAGGGTCTTTCGTGCACCTGGATGGCCAGAAACAGGGGATCGATGTTACCACTGGAGGATTTCCACACGAAAGCGAGGAGGTACAAAGAATGTATTGGGAGGTTGGTGAGGAGCTAATGGGCCCTGAAGTAATCGAATCTTGTCCAAAGTGGTAGAGGACAATGAAGCTAAAATGCAATTGGAAGGGAGAATAGGTTCTGGTACCTGTGCTGAACTAGTTTCAAATTGACAAGATAGAGCATCCGCCTTCACATTCTTGGATCCTGGGTGGTAGGATATGATCAAATGAAATCTTGTGAAGAATAATGCCCAGCAGGCTTGTCTAGGGTTCAGGCGTTTAGCTGTTTCCAGAAATTCTAAATTTTTATGATCGGTGAGTATCAGTACGGGAAGGACAGTGCCTTCCAAGTGGTGCCTCCATCCTTCTAAGGATATTTTTATTGCTAGGAGTTCTCTATTGCCTATATCATAATTTCTTTCAGCACTAGAGAAATAAGAGCAAAGGTGCAACTGAGAAGACACAGGGTTGCCTTGAGACAGAACTGCTCCTGCTGCTTGCTCGGAAGCGTCCACCTCTAACATGTAATGAAGGGTGGGATCCGGAAAGCATAGAAAATGTGCCATAGTAAAAGCTGTTTTCGGTTCCTCAAAAGCAGAGAGGGTTACCAGTGGCCAGTTGTGAGGGTCCACCGTAGTCTTGGTGAGGGAGGTTATAGGTGAAATGATGCTAGAGAAGTTGCAAATATATTTTCTATAATAATTAGCAAAACCGATGAACCTCTGAATGGCTTTAATGTCGTAGGCCATGACGGTCCAGAACCATCATGGGCCCTTAAGTGGATTCTACCCATGACAGTCCTGGATGTCATGGGTCGTTAACAGGTTAACAACATTACTAAAGATCATTAATAGTCCCTAAAATGCTTTGCCAGTTTTATAAATGCCAACCTTTATTTAAGCACAGGTTACAGCCAATATGCTCCTAACTCTACTTTTATAAATCTCCCCCAATATTCCCTCATTGATTTAAAAGAAGAATTTAACCCCTTGGATGTTACAGAAAAAGGTTAGTATATTCAACTCACTGAGGAGGTGGGAGTTCTCCCTCTGTCTGCAGTTTAGCATTGCCATGGCAACTATGTTGGACTATTGAAGGTGTCAGCATTTTCTTTCCAGAAGGAGCTGATATCAGGTAAAAGTGCTGAAGAGAGAACAATAAAATTAATATGACTTAAAATCTACATATAGTACTGAAGACAAAGTAATAGGCAGTCAGTCTCTCATGCAATTTCTATTCTTATATTTTTAAGGCTCTGAAAAGAGACTAAGCTGCAAGCCTAATTGAGGGGAAATGTGTTTGCAATCTCTATGACATTCAAAGGGTTAATGATTTTTAATTCCTACTTGTTATAGTTCAAGGGTATTTTCTTTGCTAGGAAACAGTGGGTGGGATTTAGGATGGGGTCATACGAGAAGTGTGCGTGTGTACCCTTGAGTGGAGTTAGCAATGCACGGAGTGCTTTGCTTAGGGGTGCCTGAAAAGTAAATCTGCCACTGTGTTCAATGCAGCCCCATATACCCTCCATATTTGGCTTGAAAATCTGGCACATAGGTCTCTGCAGGCTATGCATGCAAGGAAAGGGGTTGGCAAAGGAACAATAAAATGTATTTTAAAATGATATTGTTAAAGAGAGAGTAACATTTTTAAGCATTACTTTGTCTTTAAAGTCTGGCTTGTGAACCACTTTAGTAGGACATTATTGTAGTAGCTCAAGTCATTATACATTCTGGCCTACAAAAAAGTGGGACAACTGGCATAATATTATGCCTTTTTTAATACATTTTCCTGACCTACCATTGATATATCCTTAATGCAAAAGCAGATGCATTAAACATTACTTAGAAGATAATTAAATTTTTAACTACCTTCGGATTTTCATACTTATGAAAAAAAGCTATGCTATGTCTATACAATATTAAGAAATCTTAAATCAGTATTACTGCATATACATGTACTCAAATAACAAATTACACTTAATTGTTTCCTAAAAATCCTGAGACCTCATACATTTTTATTTCAGTTCCCCAAGGCAAGGTGTGTAGTATTTGTCCTTCGTGGTACTATAAGTTTTATTTTTTCATGGTATCAGTAAAAAGATTAAATCCATAAAGTTATATTGAGAAAACAAATATATGCAGTTTGTTCCATTCTGTACAATCTCTGAAAAACTATTAACATAATATTGCTTGATAGTACAGTGGTTTCCAAACATTTCTGTTTTGGTGGAAAACATTTGTTTCAAATAAATACCTAGTGGAACCTCAACAACCAATCCCTTTAACCTCCGGTGATGCTTGAAAATACATATAATACAATACATAAGTATTTGAGCAGTGGCACAAGTTTTGTTGTGTTGGCTTTGTACTCTAGGACACTGGATTAAAAATGAAACAATATAAGGGGATAAAGTGCAGCCTGTCAGCTTTAATTTCAGGGTATTTACATCCATAAACTGTGCATTGTGTAGGAATTACACCCCTTTTTATGCATAGGTCTTCCATTTTAGGGGGAAAAGTAATTGGACAAATAACATAAAAATAAAAGTTGTCAACTCTAATAGTATTACTTTGTTGTACATTTTTTGCATTCACTGACTGCCTGAAGCCTTCGACCCATAGTCATCACCAAATGCTGGGTATATTCCCTGGTGACATTCTTCCATTCTTGTGCTGTAACCATCTTCATTTCCTGTTTGTTTTGGGGCATTTTTTTCCTTCAGTTTTGTCTTCAGTAAGGGAAACATAGTGGTATTTGGATTCAGGTAGGCTTATTTACATTCCATTTTTTTACCCAGAAAAACTCTTTTGGTTGCTTTAGCAGTATTTTTGGGGTCATTCTCCTGATGCCATTGAAGAACCTTCCAATGTGTTTTGATATATTTGGTTGGATCTGAATAGATAGGCTGTTTCTGTACACTTCAGAATTCATCCTGCTGTTACCATCAGCTGAGTCAGTTCCAGTGGCAGTCATAGATGCCCATGCCATAACAATACCTCCACCATGCTTTACAGGTAAGGTGGTATGCTTTGGAACAGATGTAATTCCTTTCTGTCTCCTTTCTTTCCTCTTTCCACCACTCTGGTACAGGATAATCTTCATCTCATCTGTCCATAAGACTTTGTTCCAGAATTATTTTTACATGTTTTTTTAACAAACCATAACTTGGCCTTTCTGTTCTTGAGGTTTATCAGTTGGTTGCATCTTGCCATAAATTCTTGGGGGTTATGGTGGTGTAGTCTCCTCTTTATGGTACTCTTTGATACTTCCTGGAGAGTGTTCTTTATCGGTTCCACAGTTGCCAGCATTAATTTCTGAGCTCACCTGTGCATTCTTTCTTTTTAACAATGTACCACATAGTTTATTTTAGCACACCTTTTGTCTTTGATTTATTATGATTTTTCATAACTTTTACTTCTCATGTTGAGCGATAACAGGAATAGACTCCAAATGCAAATACCACACCCACAATTACCTCTACACCTTTTTGTTAACTCTCTTGTGAGTTAAATAATGATTCAATGACCCACACCTAGCAAAGAAACAGCTGAGACACCAATCGCCCAATCACTTTTGTTCCCTAAATTGAACTACTATTTATAAGGGCAGTGATTCTTACATGGCTTACAGTTTATGAGTGTAAATAAATGCCTGGCAATTTTTCACTATATACTGGATTACAGTGTCAAAATAACAAAACCCATGCCACTTTCCAAATACTAATGTACTTTACTGTAACAAAGCAACACATCGGAGACTTCAAATTCTATAGAAGGGTTAGCATAGTATTGATATAAATGCCTTTGAATAGTTGTAGTACTGGTAGCTTAAAGTGCAACGTAATCCTTAATAATACCCTATCGTCAGATTTGTTGCCCTAGCATAAGACCTGTCAGTGAAGCTGGGAGCAACATTTTGAACCCTTTCAGATCAATACAAACAGAACAGGATTTTAAAAAGAGGTCCTGGGGGTCCTTGTTGGTTACCAAAGAAATGATTAAATGCAGTCCCATTGAAAGCCTGACCCAATGTGTCTATGGAATCTGCACTCAAAACCAAGTTTGTCCCTGAGAGCTACCTATGTCCAGGTTGTGTTCTAGCCCACTTTCCGCTGGTGGGGCATTTCTCTGACCTCCAAAATGACTGACAGGAGCCCTTTTAGGACATCACAGTACAGTCACAGACTCTTTACTAAGTCTGCTCCCATATGAGCAGACTTAGTGAAACATGATCATTGTACCTTGAGTCCAAATCATTAGGCTTATTACAATAAAACAAAACTGTGTTTGAAAGCTTCCATGTGTCATCTAGTTGTCACACAGTCAACATAAACTGATTACCACTCAGATTTGTTGCTGGTTTCACTGCTTGACTTTGTTTATTGGAACCTTTGCATTTCTTCAGGACAGCATGAAGTGCCAAAGAACCTAGTATGACATTCAATGTTAAAGTAGATCATTTATATAAATATATATATTTTCCCTATTTAATAAGGACATATAGCACATTAAGGACACTCCTTGTCCTTAAATGGTTAAAAAGTCCAATATGGGTAGAAATTGGCAGAAATTATGATCTACAAAACAAAAGTTTGACAAGTATACACTGCAAATAAAAAATAAATAGTTTTATTCTTGGGTATGGATTGGTAAGGTAACCCTTCAGGTGCTGCGCATTTATGCTATTCACGCCCATATGCCACTGCAGAGAGGGAATTTAAATATTCATATCTTTCTAGTCACCCTACAGACAGTTCACAACCAACATGTCTGCAAGAGAGTAATACAACCATAAATGTAAGTTTTGACCTTTATCAGGCCTCATCAGTGAAGTGTAGCTGATTTGCTTTAGGCACTCTGAGAATAAAGGCCCATGTCTGAGATACCCTTCTACCTAAGTAGATTACAAAACAAAAAGTGCAACAAAAGCACACTGAGAATGAATAAAATTAAATGTTTTATTCCTGAATATCATAACCCTTCAGGAGATGCTCACTCAGTCATGTTTTTTATTCCCATATGCCATTGCAGATGCAATTTCCATATAAATTTCTGTCTAGTATACCTTGCAGACAGTTCAGTACCAAAATGTAAAACAAATCCTCTCTGTACAAGAAACAAAGCAAAACTCCAGACATATGTTTCAGCCTTTAGTGGGCCTATTCAGTGAGGTTCAGCGGATTCCTTCTAGGAACATGCCTGGATACCAGGGAGAGTACAAAAAAGTGACAAGATCACACTAATATTAACTAAAACTAACTTTTTTAAAGAAGTGCATTTGTTTTGCAACTATTGCAAACTTAAATGAACATTATGTGTTTCATGACATTCAGATTAAATTGAAATTTGAATGTCATGGAACATGCAATTCCAGAAAACTGAACGACACAATCAACATTTTCATTTACATCCATTCATTCAGTTAATTCAATTGTTCATCAACTCCTTAAGTATGGCCGATCGCACATGCAACCATTTTTTTTCCAGGGCTTCCCGATTGTTGTGCAGCCACGTGGGGAGCCCTGAATACCATGACAGTCCTGGCACTTCATGGGTCCTTAACACAAATCTACCCATGACGTGCCAGGACCTTCAAAGGTCGTTAAGGGGTTAACATGCCTACACATGCTTACACCACATTAATAACAGGTATTACTCTTTATTTGATGTCAGAATATCATCAATGTCCTCAACTCCATGGTCCTCCTGCATCTTCTTTCTCTCTCTTTCTCCCTCTCTCTCTCTCTCTTTCTCCATCTCTCAAAAATACATAAATAAATAAAAAAAATACATACATAAAAATAAAAAAAACCTTTTTCCTGCTCAGGCCATAGTCTAAGCCAGAATGAGAATAAAATGAACAGGTATTCCCTTTTATATGGCCATCCCTATTCAAATAAGTTCCCACACTGCCATTGACTGGGATGTGGGGTTACACAGGGCATTAAATGTGGCCATGAATATCCTGACTTCTCAACCAATTATCATGATTGGCTAGCTGGAGAGATGACATTATATGAATCCGTGTCACATGACCTCTCCAACTAGATGCTGATTAGCTGGGAGATGAAGTTACTCAAGAGCATGTTCTGTGCCCTACATATCCCAGTCCCAGCCAATGAGAGCTTGGGAACTAATTTGAGCAGGGTTGGACATATAAAAGCCAGTCCAAGCAGGCTTGAGGTTGTCTGTGTTTTTGTTTTAATTTTGTAGTGGCATTTGTGATGGTGGCAGAGGGGTATTAGCTAAGTGTCTGTGTGTGTGCTGTGTATGTGTTTGTGCATGGCTGTGTGCATGTGTTCATGTTTTGGATGTGTCTTCCCAGACTGCATAACTCAGATTCTGCCCAGGCTTGCACCTATTAATATCAAAAGTTTAATATTGCATTGAGGTCTGTGGTTATGATAGATGTGGGAGATGATATACACTGAGGGGTAATAAAAAAGAGGCAATCTCCCCAATCCCTATATTATTAGTATTTAGAACCTCTGCATTAATCCTTTTGAGTGCCAGAGAGGTACCCAACACATTGCTGTCCAATTTGAAAAAGAGGCTCTGTAGAATAGCACAAAAATTGGAGAGTTTCACTCACTGAAGACTTTATCACACCATTATCACACATAGCACTCAGTGGGGATCAGCATTTTGATGCACTAACAGTTACTTTTGACTATAAAAGTCTAGCAGACACGTTATCAGAAGTAAATACATTAATATTAACCCTGCTGCCTACTGCAGCATACCTAGGCATGCACATTTCCTAATTATGCACATTTAAAGTTAAATAAATAAACCCATTAACTAATTAATTGATTGATTAATTAAGAGATTGTGGGTTTGTAACATGAGGCCCTCCAGCTGCCAGAGAGCTTCAAACCACCCAACACAGTCACATAATTTCTTTGACAATGCATTGGGCATTGCAAGTTTTTTTCCTAGATAGATAAGTTTATTTACTACTGCAGAACAGCATTACATTTTTGTATTAGCATTTACCATTTATCTTGAAAAGCAGTACCATGAATTTTTCAGCCTTTCCATAAAGTTTTATGCCCTCTAACTATAATTCATTCAGTGTTTAGGCTTGGGTAATTTTTTTGCACCCTGCCTGCTTGACACAGTTTCAACATTTTTGTTATTCATCTGTTTAGGTATGATTACCATAGTTAACTTTATAGTTATAGATTGAAAACGTTATATTGTTTTTTTCAGCTATCATGTCATAAATACAAAACAAATACAAAAAATATGACTCATTTGCTAATATACACTTTATATCAAAAACATGTATGTTGTTTATAAAAGTTTCAAATATTTTATAAAGCCCTGAATTCCCTAAATACAATAACAAATGTTCATTGTTTTACCTACATACATGGCCTGCATTAATTAACAGAAGCATAAAAGTTATTTTCAGCTTTATTCACTAAAAGGCACATTCCATTGCTAACATCATAAAGATACCATAAAAGAGCTCAATAACTATATAAAAGCATATTTCTTGAAAGAAGATTAACTTATGAATCAGAAAGTAGCTGAAGTTCCCTTCTACACAAAAATGATAAAGTAAGAAAATGTATTAAACATAGCAGTTTTCAGAAAATTTTCAGAAAGTCACAATTTACTGTACATCTCAAACAAACTTAGCATAACAAACAAAAAAGTATGAAATATGAATGTGACATCTCATGAGTACACTGATACTATATATGTACAGGTCATGTTCCCAAATTGGAGGCATCTCATAACAGTTCATTAAGCAGGAATTTAGTTTTATGGGCAAATGAGGAACCCTGCTGGAATATGTGCCAAAGTCACTGAAGCAGGAAGTTAGCTTTGTGGACATAAGATGACAATTTTTTTGACATATGGTGCTGCAGGACTCATAACTTTCTCTACTACAGCCTTCAGAAGAAGTAATATTGTAGTGGGAAATATTGCAGTCATAGGAAACATAGGCAAAAAATGTATTGGTAGTGTCGAAAAGGAGAAAACTTTAACAAAAAAAAAGGAAAACATTTTTTTTCATGAAAAGTCATGCAGGAAATTTTTATGACTTTTCACCCGCCCCCATTAATCAGCTTGCTTTTCCTCTTCCTGTGTTGCTGTGCTGCCTACAGACATTATGATCCAGGTTTTCATCTATTTTTCTATGATTCCTGTAAGTCCAGCATTGCAAGCATTGCTCCAGTTACTGTTTGCAGTCCTGTGTATAGTGTTCAGAATTGTCTGCGTCCTTGTGAAACTGATTGCTTAATAAGTCTTATTGCCAAAACAGTATTGTTACACAGATACATTTTTGTCTTTTGTTACTGGATCAAATGTAGTCATTCAGTTAGCCTAGTAGTTTTTGTGTAATCACTGGCATAGTTTTGCTGCTTTTCTATCTACAAATCCCTTCTTTGCAGCACAGCTGTTGGCAGAGAGAATCTGCTGAAACGTTTTGTTTGTTTTGCTCAGAAATTGTAAGAATTAATTTAATTAATTTTATTTTATTAATTTAATTTTTATAATTTTATTCCCGGTTTGTTTGCTTCCTTCTTTCTCAGTATGACCTATCATGCTGTCAATATTACTACCAGGAATTTTGAATTCAGGGTGTTTCATTTCCTGTGCCATATTTTGTTGTCTTTATTTTAGGATATTCTTTATGTATTTGTTAGGTCTAGTTTCACTTTAGTCTGTTTGGTTTAGTCTTTATTAGAGCACTGCTGCTCTGTGATTCTCTACAACATAACCTCCTCTTACATTCCTGGTCCAATCATCCTGACCTCTTATTGGCTTAACCAGTCCAGTTTAGGATGCAGAAAGGCTGGACTTGGAAAATCAGTGCAGGCAACAAACCCTAGAACCACTCCCCAGCTACCAGAGATGAGGTATTGGAGGGGATCACAGGACATTCCTCTTTAGTGTTGCTATTCAGATGTCCATTACACTAATGTGGTGTGCTTTATCCTTTATAAACTGCTGCTGATTCTGAACCTAAAAGTCATATTCTGTACTTTACTAAAAAAATAAACACTACAGTCCTTGGGAGAGAAACAGAAAAGGTCTAAGCCTGCTAAAAATGCATTATAATCCTTGCAAGAGCTTAACCAGCTTACCCATCATCCCACAATTTTTTTAAAGTTTATATTGCTGTAGTACTCAGCCAAATAACAATTTTAAAGGCCTATATTACCTTTCAACTAATGTATTCAATGTGTATGTTGCTGTCAGACTCAGCCTGTTGATATTTTTTCATGTTTAATGTATGTTAGTGCAGGCCTCTGCTTGCTGACATTTTTTCAAGCTTATGTTGCCTCTGCCTGTCTATTTTCAGCTTTGGTTTTCTCCACTTCAGCACCCATCAGCAATAGTAATGTAGTGGGAATTCTCAATGACATAGAAATCATAGGCTGAAATTAGGCAGCCTTTGACATAATTCTCATTGAAATGTCCCTGGTGTAAGTGAAAATGAATTTGATGATATATTTAAACACAATTTAAAAAAAAAAAAAAAGAAAAAAAAATGTGTTCACTGTTCAGCTTACATTTCTGTGAAAAGCAGATAAGGACCTTTTATCCATCGCTAATGACTAGTTATCCTCTTCCTGTGGTTGTATGTATTTCAGGATATTTCTTCGGTGTATATTGGTGGTTATCTGAATTTGAGTGTCTAAGGTTTTTGAGATGTACATCGTTATCAGTAGTTTCAGAGCTACCTTGGAGCCTGGCTGAAATTAAAGTGTTTTGTATGTCTGGGATGGAAATTGTCATTTCTGAGACAGTTTTACTTGTCTGTTGGTTTGTTTTACAGATATTTCTGGACAGGGTTTTCAGTGTTGACTGTGGTGTCCAGAAAGCCACAAGGGAATTTTTGAGTCTCAGGTTAATATAGGGATAGAAAGCGATGTTGTTTTTGTGAACTATCAAAAGTTCACACATCAGATCAGATGTTTTATTTGGCATGTGGACAAGAACTCATCTTCCAATTTACAAAAAACGGATTGGTGCATATGGAGCTGTTTATGTTCTGATGGTTCTTGTCGTTTGTAGATAGAGGTATTACCTGAATGAGAACTCGCTGAGTGTTAGTATATTAGCTGTGTTGTTCTGCTGATAGGCTTTCTTGCTCTAGGAATACTTTTCCAATGTCATGCTCATGTAGTATGTTTAGCACAGAGGGATAAAAAATCTTAGTGTCTAGAATGGTTTCATTTGGGATGAGCCCAAGGCTAGACTGTTTAAATGATTGTTAATGTCCTGTATGTAACTGGGTATTTGCTTAACCAAGTTTTTCTGAATATTGTCCACCCAGACAGAAATATTTTCTGTAAGTGTGACATTTCCAGGTATTGTCAGTCTTCTAGGGGTTCATTACTTGTGTATTTTAGGACAGATATAGAAGTGGCCCACTCTTGAGCCTGCAAGAATACTTTCTTCCCAGTAATTTTTAATACCGGAAGAGAGCCCTTTTGTTATTCTGTAAAACATTTTTTTGTAGATGAATGTGAAATATTTAGTGTCTTTCATCAGAACTTTCGCTTGTCTCTGCATCTCTTTTAATGGGTCTGCTGCATTCATAATCACTAAAGTTCCCCTTTGTCTTTTGTGATCATATTGTTTTCTGTTCCTGGATGCTTAGGTTCAGTACACTTTGCATTGTTTGTCAAATACAGATGATGTGACTATGTGTCTGAAACACTTGATATACCTTTCCAGTGTGGGATTGATTCCTGGCTATGGGGTCCAAGTGATTTTGTTTGTAGGTCTGTTGTAATGATGTATCATAGTGCCCGTGCTCTTGGCTGCAGGCGGTGACATTCTGATTTCCTAATTACACTACCTTGCTCTGATTGGCCAGGTATCTTTGTCGCCACCCAGTGATAGCCTTTATATACTCTGTCATGTCTACACTATGGTGCCCTTTCGTGGTGTACTAGTTCCTGACGTTTGTTCTGTATCTCTCTGATCGTGTATGATCTGGCCTGCCTGACGAAGTTCCTGAGTCTCCTGTGTTGCTGCTGTTCCGTTGCTGACCGTATCTGGCTGAGAACCCGCTCTGTTGCTGACCGTACCTGGCTGAGAACCTGCTCCGTTGCTGACCGTACCTGGCTGAGTACCCATTCCGTTACTGACCGTGTCAGGCTGATTACCGCGCTGTTGCCATCTTTGCTTGGCTATACCACTTGGTTGCCTCCGTTTGGTCCAGTAATACCCGCTGTGGCCTTTCCATTATGCAAGTCTGTGTGCATCTCGTGGAGCTATTATTCTTGTAGACCGTAGGCTGAGCATTCGTGCTTTAGCTGCTCTCTTAACTGCCTCAGGAGGTGTGTACATGGGAAGTACCGGTACAGTGTTTCATAGCACTGACTGTGTTACTCTGATCACTCTCTGTGTCTACCTCCCTTTCAATGCTGGGCTCACTTCCTTTGGGAGTTGCAGTATCTCTCTGGGTGTTACCTACTGACCCTTTGTGGGCCTAGATCTTCCAGGTAGGGTCCACTGCAGTAACCTTGGGCTCAAGAGCCAGCGGTTGTGTTATACCATCCTTCAGTGTGAGGGGACACTGGTTGCCTTCCATATATATATATATATATATATATTATGATCCACCTTTAGCGTTCTAGGGTTTGCCTACTTAAGCAGTTGTCTCGGTCTCCCTGTGACCCTAGTCCTAGGGTCAGTACTGCCTAGTATAAGTGGTTGCCTTGGTCTCCCTGTGACCCTAATCCTAGGGTCAGTGCTGCCTGCTAAAGCGGTTGCCTCGGTCTCACTGTGGTCCAAGTGCCAGGGTCACTGTTGCATCGCTCCTCTTGGGTAAGAAAGTTGCCTTGTGCCTTTCAAATAGCTATTTGTGTCCATAATAACTTCAGCTCCCCCTTTGTCTTCAATGTTTGATGTCTGGACTGATGAGTCAAAATTGAAAATATTTGGCTGTAGCAGAAGGCAATTTGTTCCCAGAAGGGCTGGAGAGTGGTACCAGGATGAGTGTCTGCAGGCAACAGTGAAGCATGGTGGAAGTTCCTTGCAAGTTTGGGGCTCCTTAATACTGAGAAGTACAGGCAGATACTTATCCATCTTGCAATACCAACAAGGAGACATCAGATTCACACCAAATGTATTCTGTAGCATGACAAGACCCCAAACATACAGCTAAAATCATTAAGAATTATCTTCAGTGTAAATACGAATAAGGAGTCCTGGAAGTGGCATGGCCCCAAGTGAGCACTGATGTTAACATCATTGAGTCTGTCTGGGATTAAATGAAGGGAGAAAATCAGCTGAGGCTGCGTAAATCCACAGAAGAAATGTCATTAGTTTTCCAAAATGTTTGAAACAACCTACCTGCCGAGTTCCTTTACAAACTGTGTACAAGTGTACATAGAAGAATTGATGCTGTTTTGAAAGCAAAGGGTGGTCACACCAATATAGATTTTTCTTCTGTTCACTCACTATGCATTTTGTTCATTGATACAAATAAACTATTAGTATGTCTATTTTTGAAAGCATTCTTACTGTACAGCATATTTTCACACTTGTCCAAGACTTTTGCACAGAACTGTATATAAATTTATACTTATATAAAGAGGTGTAAACTAGATGATAAAACACTTTAAGCTGGTATTTGGGGGAAATTTGTACTATTTACTGTCAAACTGGATGTTATTTTATGTTTGACTAAAACATCATCCATTATATACTGTAACACTTCAGTTTCATTACTTTAACTTCTAAAATTGCTTTATGTTTTGGTTTTAGCTAGACAAACGGACAAATAGGCTGAATGCTAATCAGATGTACTGAAGTCAAATCACTGAAAACCACACCAACAAACAAACATACAATACACAATAAAACAAAGTTTAATATGCAGAAAATGCACTGCTATTTATATAAACAATATTTAATTTTTTTAAAAGTTAAAAAGAATTCCCATTGGTTTAATAGGGATTTTAAATCCTTGAATTTTAGTGAGGTCTCCAACTACTGAAAAACATGCAGGGTTTAAAATCCATATGTTCTCCCTATAGTTTAGTTGGTGTGTCCAGAAGTACTCCACATTTATTTTGAACATAGTACCCTATGCATTCAATTAATGACAGATAGGTTGTTACTCACAGGCTCTTAGGGTTAGTATAATTTACAGACCAGACAGGGATTTAAATTAAAATGGTGGCCAAATGGTTACATGTTATCACTGTTATAATGAATGGATATTGTGAGTTATAGAAAATACACTACTGAAGCAACCTAAAGGTGTCTACTAAAAAAAACCCGTTCATGATGTTTGCTTAGTAGAACAACTGGAAAAGTTTTACTATGCAAGAACAATGAATGGATACATTCAATGGATAGATTCCGTTTTTGTAATTTACTTATCACTCATAGCCTCTATTCATTATTATCAGTTGCTTATGAATTACATTATAATTTATTTTTAAAGTCACAGTTAACATATAGCAAGAATAAAATAAAGGAGAACCAATGCTGTAGTTTCTCAGGCAGAATTAGGTACTGCTTTCAAAATACTACTTAAACAGATACTCACAAGATAAATGACCTTGGAATTGTGTACGGACTCTTCCACTACATACATTTAAGAGGATTTTAATGTTGATCAATGATGGAACATACAAAAAGCCACATGGTGCTTCGTAACTGTTAGAAACACTGTGGTATATAGTGGGGGAGATTCACTAACGCACGACAAAGAGGTGATACGGTGGAGGTGACTTATTTAGTGATATCACTTCTCCAATTCCAATGTTATTCTATGGAGTCTATACACTAAGATTTCTCAAATTTTGGAGCTCTTAGTGCATAGGCTCTATAGAATAACATAAGAACTGGAGAAGTGATATCACTGGAGAAGTCATCTCCACTTTATCACTTCTTTATCACCGCTTAGTGAATAACTCCCAATGAGTAGCTGATACAATCACATTTGATTGTCAGTGGATGCTTATGTCTATCATTGGAGATTTGCGAAAAAAAGAGAGAGAAAATAAACCCTGCAGTACTAAGCACGCCTGTAAACCTCTAATCCAAAGCTGGAAAATGGGAAAATCTAAAAAGTAACTTTTATTAATAATATAAAATTGATGAAGTAAACACACAGCTAAAAAATTATCTGTACCCAGACTACAATGTACCACAATAAGTCGATTGACTATACAGTGACTGTATGGATGGATCCAGCATGTATCACCAAAGTGAGGAGCAAAAGAAAGAAAGACTCCTACAAATACCTGTATTTGTTTGCCACTAATGACCTCTAAAACTATATAGGAATAATATATAGGCAAAGCCTTAAACTATATGTTGTTAACTCAAAATGACTTACACTTTGCCTTTAATAAATTAATTGCAGATTAAATCAAACATATAATGCAATTCTGCAGTTATTCTCGTTATTGCTGTACCACAATTAAATTGATTGTATGTATTGTCTTATTGTAAGAAAATAAAGCATGTCTGTACCGTGACTAAAATATTGTCAGGATATTTAAAAATGGGCGTGCCACGAAGGTGGGTGACCCTGACATTCCACATGAACCCATGTCTGTACTCCTACATCACATCTCTCATTCCTTAGGTTCTTATAAGAGGTCGTTAACCATTAATTTATTGAATGCAGCCAAAATGCTTATTCCCAGACGCTGGAAGAGTCCCCTCCCACCATCATTTCAGGAGTGGTTGGCCTCTGTGGAGTCGATGCAGGCAATGGAACATGTAGCGATGTCATCCCTTGGTAAGGGGATGGCTCATTCTACTAGATGGCTCCCTTGGAGTATATATTTGGAGGGTATTGAGTGTGCAGATGAGCTGGGTAATGCATTTCCCCTTCAAGTGTTTAATTCTTCTTTTGGCTGTCTGCTGATCCAGGGTGTATGTGATAGTGGACGATCTACACTTATATACTCGTTGGACTAGAAGCCAGGCATCCCTACCCTCCCTTTCCCTCCCCTCTTCTCTTCCCTACTTTTCCTTTCTGTTGTTGATTTCTTTATTAAATGCATAACCTGGTTCATATGTGTATCTATTCTTGAACTCTTGAAGGTATCCTGTAATATCTACCAGTATTGCTTCCACTGCACTGGAGGCTTTTTACTTTATTTCCTGTACGTTTCTGTGACTCATGCTTTTATGTAACTTTGTATAACTATGGTTGTGCTTACTGTTTGTATTTTATTTCTGATAATTGAATGAACAGCTATTAAACAAAAAATAAAAACGGGCTTGCCACAAAGCACTAATTAGAGTGAGGTGTAATTTTACATGTGAATGAATCCTAAGCCCAGGGTAAGTAGTAGCACTATTATAATATATAAACAATTGATCTAGTGTCTGCAAGATGCTTGATACTGCAAACTGATAATATGTCAAAAATGTAATCAAATATATTCGCTATACTAAATATTTAAAGAGGCTTATTTACAGGTGTTGTACTCTGAGGCCTACAAAATAATCTAATATGATCTTATTTATCAGTTTTAAACAGTAATATTACAGAGCATAATTTTGGCTGGTTACAAATGCTGGCTAATTAGACAATATGAGTGAATAAACACATAAATATAGTAAGAGCCCTACAAAAAGGGAGATGGCTTATTAAGGAGGATTCTATCTAATCTCCCTTATTGATTCTAGACCATTGCGTGAATTTGTACCCTGGTTACATTGTTGCCGGGTCATAAAATAAGCTTGCAACAAAATTCTGGCTAGTTTGTATGATTCAAAATAATTATTAATAAATCCTCCACTATTGATGTGTTCAGGCATTGCAATAATAGGTGTAATAAAAAGAGCACTGACATACATCAGTCGGCTCCATAAAGTAATTGATGCATGTTTCGCCGTAGCTTGAATTCTTTTTTAAGTTAATTTACAGTTATTTACATTGATTTTATTATATATTTGATGTTATATATTTTATTAGACACCTGGGGCTCGATACTATTACCACCGTATAAAAAAACATGCAAAAACAAAACAAAAACAGGTGTTTTTTAAGTCAGATTTTGTTTTCCTATTACCCGAGTTGTGAAAACAAAACCAGTGGTAATTATATGCACTGCCAGTAAAAAAAAAAGCACATAAGAAACAACTAAAAACAATGCTCAAGTAGCATACTATTACCTATGGTCAGTGTTACCTTGTATTTTGTGGTTACATTTCCTGTTGGGAAACCTGCGCCTCAGAGTTTGAAAACCATCATTGTTCAAACTTATTAACCCTTTGAGTGCCAGAGGGGTACACAGTGCATTGCAAAGCAATGCGTTGCCTACCCCTCTGGCACTCAAAAGGTTAACCCCTTTTGAAATTCGACATATAGTGCGCCCATGAACTTTCTAAATTTTAATTCGACAACTATTGCTCCCATTCAACATTGTTTATTCTGCAATTTAATTTGGAATGCTGCATGTATATGCATTGCATAATTAACCCTATGAGTACCAGAGAGGTAGCAACTCATTGCAATGTGTTTGCTAACCCTCTGGTACTCAAAGGGTTAATAGGCAAGGTATGCAGCTGCATACCTTGCCTGTATATGTGTAATAAATGTTATTATATTTTGTACATTGTATTTTATTTAAAAAAAATAGTTCAGATCTCAAGGGGGGGGCATCTGTACCCCTCCTGATACCACCCTATAGGATAGGTGATCAATGCGGTCAAGAACTGCCGAAATTTTCAATAAAGCCCATATAACATATGTTATATGGGCTTTCATATTATAATTATTGTTACATTTAGTAAAAGTATATAATTCAGATCTCGTGTGGGGCATCAGAACCCCTCCTGACACCCCTATAGAACCTATCAAGTAGGATAGATGAACCAAAGCGGGAGACAATTGCAGGCATTTTTAATAAAATGCATATAACCTATGTGTAACGTAGGTTATATGCACTTTTACTATTATACATTTATTTCAGACCTCAAGTGGGATATTAGGACCCCTTCTGATATCCCCCCCTAGCATGGATCACGTATCCAGTAGGATAGGTAATCCATTGGGCAACAAGGAAAGCATTTTCTGCCTTCCTTTCTTACTGGAGCAGCTGTATAAACAATGCTGAATGGGAGCAATATTTGTCAAATTAAAATGGAGAAAGAAGGTCATGGGAATACCATATGTCGGATTTCAAAGGAGGGTTAATATGTTGAAGGGGGGCACTCTATGTCGGATTTCAATAATGTGGGGAGCACATCTAAAGCTAAACTTGCTATTTTTGTCTTCAAACTTAAGCCTATTTCCTTGGACTTTTTAGCACGTTTTTTGGTGGTAGTTTAAGGTGTAGTTGGATAAAAGCAGACAGCGCCATTTTCATTAGTACGTCAAAATCTGCTGTCTACTCCTGTTTTGTTTTACCATGGTTCTGCAATAGAAAATCGGTAAAACACATGTTTGCAAAATACATGTTGCTTGTTTATACTGTAATGTCGGGTTTGGAGAGGGTAATACTATCAAGCCCATTATCCCTACATAAATATTGAAACTCATGTTTTGTGAGAATGCAGGTTATAGAAAAGGATTAGAAGAAGAGTGAACACTCAGCTCTAGGTCACTGATATTTTAGTATGGGAACCTTATTTTAAATCAATCCATAGTAACAAAAATAATTATGATTTAAAAGACATGAACCCATATAAATATTCTTTGATTTTTTTTTAGCTAAAACGTGATGCTTCTGAGTGGTGACTAGTCATAGAACAGGCCATTGTACTGTTGTTTATCCTCAGAAGCTTCTCACATTTTGTATGCGTATTTTGAATACTCTTAGGGTGTCTCCCTAAAAGTGAAGGGTAATCCAGACGTGGACCCCTTGCTCTCAGTGCCTAGGGAATCCAGCTGTACTCTCCTGATGAGGCCCAACAAGGCCGAAATGTACATCAGGGGTTTGCTGGTGTTCCCATGCAGGGGGTACTTGCCCATCATTTTGGAACTGGACTGCCCTTTGGGTGTGATTAGTCTAATATGTATGTGGAAATTTCTCCTCTGTGATGGTACTAGAGAGCTAAAACGTGATGCTTCTGAGTGATGACTAGCCATAGAACAGGCCATTATGCTGTTGTTCACCCTCAGAAGCCTCTCACATTTTGTATGCATGATTCCAATGATTGCAAGTCATGTTCAATTTCAAATGGGACAATGTTAACCTATTACCTAATAGGTGGGTATACTTAGGAATTACTTGCTAGAATCCCTCTTTATATCCACGTATTTAATACAGGTATTTTTTCCTTGGGCTCCTCTCTTCCCCAATCTCTTAATATATGTTCTCTCCATGTAGGCACCCTCTTTGAGAACACTTACTGATATATCAGTTTAGGTATCTGTTGGTACAGGCTTACTTCCTTTTCCACAAAATGGATTTAGTGATGGTGATAATATGAGGAGAGAATGAAAGAGCAATGTCAATTCAATTATCAGCCCTAGGCACTGTGATTCTGATACTGGATTTATGGTAGTGCCATTTTCTGTCACCTGGAAGGGCATTACTGGGCCAGGCCTAGGTAGGGAGGATTAGCTTTGTTTTATGCAAGGTGAGCTTGAGGTGCCTACGAGCCATCCAGTCTGAGATCGATAAGAGGAAATCTGTGACTTTAAGTTGAATATCAGAAGTTATTTGAGGTGCAGATAAATAAAGCTGTGTGTCATTTGCATAGAGGTGATATTTGAGTCTGAATTAGTCAATAATATCACCAAGTGTTATTACGTAAAGAGAGAACAGAAGTGGTCCTAGAGCAAACAAATAGATAATAATCATTATATACTTTGAGTAGTTGATAGAAAGGAGGGCAGCACCAATTTTATTGGTGAAAAGGATGATACAAATAGGTGGCAAACATTTTGGTCAAAAATACTTTTCTCCATTATATTGCAGAATCAATAATTTGATTCCACCTACTATAGCTACAATGTGCTAGCACTGAAGAAATAAAACATATAATTAATACTGTATGAACAGTGATAGTAGCCTAACCATACATAAGTTGTTTTATATTGCAATGGAATATTTTTAAGTTCTTGACTGGTATTCTCAATATCAGCACTGAAAAACATTGCTATTTGAAAGCAAAATATATCAAACTTTACAAAATCAACAAGCCTACTGTTCCTGTTAATGAATACACTTGTTAATTTTTCTTTTCCTTTCCTTACTAGTATTTTGTATTGATGTTTTATGTTTACTTAAACTGGAAATTAGAAGGTTCCCATAATTTTGTCCTATTTCTGAAAAGAAAATATATTTAGACGCACTTGCAATTACTTAAGCTAGACAAGAAAATAAAACATGTTTAGTTAATGTGATTGATGCAGAAAAAATAAGTACTAATGCATTTCTAATGGCTATTTGTCAATTCTTAGACTATAATGTCTTTATTTGATATTCTATCTATCTATCTATCTATCTATCTATCTATCTATCTATTAATGTATCTATATCTTTGCAATTATTTTCTGACTATAAAAACAACAAGCATATTTCGGACAAGAAATAGTTTTCTTTATTGTTCTTTCTTTTGCCTTAACAAACTAAAATAAATAAGCACTTTAAATGTATTGCATTCTTACAAACCATATCACTATAATAATGTCCAATTTAACATACTCCCTACTGTGTGTAATCCACCAACAAGAGTATTATAGATTAGTATATATGGAAGTAACAAAAATGCAGTTTCAATGACTCTGATGCATTAACCAGTGTTCACATTATTAATACTTTTATAGATACAAAGATTCATGAGGAGTTTCTGTAGCTTTGATCAAGTCCTATTCATCATCATTGTTACATGACTCCAACATATAGACATTTTTTCTTTTATGAAACAAATGGCAAACTACAGTATCAATCAGAATTGTTATATTTCTTAATATTTCAGTATCTTCAAAGTAGAAATAAAGAAGTTTCTAGAATGTAAAAAATAATGCTGCAAAATTTTAATTGGTGTATTCCATCTACTAAAGATGCATTATACAACCTGTGTCAGGACTGTATTAAATTATATCTAGTTATAATGTATAAATGCTTTTTCTCAGGTTAAAAACTGTACTAGAGGGAATCACTGCTCAGTAAAATATACCTGTAATTGACAGAGATGTGTTCTCATTAGAACAAAAGAAACTATAGTGCTTTAAAAAGTTGTGAAGTTGCACTGCAGAAGAATTTTAAAATAAAACTTATAATAGGTCTATTCTTTATTATCATTGAAGAGCTGTATAAGAGCCATAGTCTAATGACCATATGCACAAATACAAACATGGATCAAGTGTGAGAAAACCCATCTATATCATAGTGACAAATAAAAAGAATAACTGTTTTAGCTGGGATTTTTAACCTCATGAATGATTGCTACCGCTGTAGTAGGCAATGATTTAAAAGCCCCATTTAAATCAAAGGAAATTTAAAAAAAATATTATTTGTTTTCATTGGTGCAGTTGGTTTTATCTGGAATTACTCCACTTTTGTCCTATATATATATATATATATATATATATATATATATCTATATATATATATATATATATATAGCACTTCATTTAGAAATGTGTAGGGGGAAACTGGTTTGGATGGAAGAAGGACCCTGAGAATGTCATGGCATGGCATTAATCATAATTCAGTAGCTATGCCATATAAGAAATGTTGCATGAGAGTCTTATTATGGGTCTATTTTAAATTGAATTAATGCTAGGAAAAATAAATCCTAATCACAGTGAATCTTGTTATTGTCCAGATCATTATTATTGAATAATTTAACTATGTCTGAAATGTGTTATTGACACAGTACAGTCTTCTGGGAATGTTTACTGATAGTCATATAACTTCAAAGAAATGTAAGGTGGATCTATATCACAACAGTTACTCTATAAAATTCTGGAACGAAATAGATACAGTAGTGTGGGATCAATCTGCACCTAATGAGCAAAAGGTGACATTAAAAATTCCCTTTTGCTTTCCCAGGCAAACTAACTAATAATCCATTGAATTCAAGTAACATCTACAGAAGATTGCTAAGCAATGTATTTGGGATTTCTCTAGCTTCCACTAAGTTTGACACTGCTCTTCAACTTTAATGAGCCATATGATGCTTTCTAGAGAAATTATGTCTCATATTATTACTTTTGTGCCAAATGAGTGAAATGTGTCGGAGGATTAATAATGTGATCTTAATGTTTTGTTTTGTGTTGCTCCAGGTGTGGTTGTGTGGTGGAAGCATGGAAGTCCTTCCATGTTCAAGAGTTGCGCATATAGAACGAAAAAGAAAACCATACAACAACAATATTGATTTCTATACCAAGAGAAATGCATTACGGGTAGCTGAGGTTTGGATGGATGATTACAAATCACATGTTTATATTGCATGGAACTTACCATTAGAGGTACTGTACATTTTTTTGTATTAATTATATAAAGCTTTTTTTTATCTTATAGATGTTTTCCAGTAACATACCATGCTCATAGTTTCTGGAAAACAAATATAAGAATATTTTGGGGAAAAAATGACAAACAAAATAAATAATTTAAAAGAATAGTAATGTTTAATTTTGCAGAAGCATTTTACATTTGTTAATGAATCTGACAGTCTTCTGTTAATAATAAAATCTGATTTCTCCACTTTGTATTTCAATATTTCCTTAACCCCTTAAGGACCAGCAGTCCTGGGGTGTCTGGTCCTTTAAGGACCAGATAGGCGAGTTTGACGTGCCATCCCACGTGACTGATCATGTGGGGCGGCAGGTCGAACGAAGGACTTAGAGAGATTGCTCCGGTCTTGGAATGATCAATTTCAGTCCCCATTATTGCGGTGTGTAAAAGTACTTGACGTACCAGGACCGTCACTGGTCCTTAAGTACCGGACCAACGTGATGGTCCGGGTACATCACAGGACGTGAAGGGGTTAATATAGCCAGTGTCCATATTCTAATTTGACCAAATCTTTGGCTCACATTAACTGATAATGTCCCGATTGATGTTATTCATTTCTTTTACTAGTCTCTAGGCATGGTAGCGAACTTACAGACTGAATGCTAAGCACTCAGGTGTCTAAAGATTAAAGTCCAAAGTGCCTGACAAAACCCAGTGATTCTTAGCATCTTCTGTTAGTGAGCTTGGTTTCCCACTACAATTGGTAGTGGGTCATAACCTCTAGGGAATGAAGGCCATTTATTTTGTTGGGAAGCCATGTTGAGAGAATGGACCATGCTGGTCCAGTGTGTGTTGACATATTTTTAATTAATTTAATCTGGAGCTTTGATCTGTCTCTCATCGGTGACCCTTTCAGAAGTATATGATCATAACTGATTAGCTCATAATGGATACAACATTCCATTATACAATGCCGTCATTGACTATGAAAAGGCCTTTGACTCAGTGAAAAAGTAACAATATTCAATGTCCTTTTCCTGAATAGATAGAATTGATATAAATATCCTCCAATCTATATATGAAAATGCAACTGTATCAATACAGGTCAACACTGATACATTTAAGATCAGAATAGAAAGGGATGTCCAATAAGGAAGCACAATCTCCCCAAAACTAATTTTGTTTAGAAGAAATTTTCTACAAACTAAATTGGAACAACAAGGACTGAAGATTAATGGATACCTACATTACTTAAGTTTTGCAGACTATATGCCAATAGTCCTGAAGAACTCCAAGAAAACATTAAAAGCTACAACAGAAAACCAAAACAGAAAAGTCATGTTTAACAAATTTACCATACCATAGAAAATCACAGTAGATGTAGAAAATGTCAACACATGGAAAACTACCCATGATGGTAATTGAGAATTAATAAAATATTTTGGAAAACTTAGTAATATTGTTTTTAACCCTAGTATTTAACACTAAATGCATTGTGTTAAGGGACATGTTTCTACTCTGCCTAAAGCAAAAAGATTGTGAATAGTGTGTCCTTCGAGTTCTTCCTACATATGGCTGTGAAACATGGACAGTATGGTACATCAGCTTTTGAACATAACAAAAATAGACTGAAACCATGTGCATGGATTTGTCAGCAATTAAAGGCTTATGGCATCAATGAAAGAGTAAATTGCCTCAAAAGCAAATGGGCAGGTCATAAAACAAGAAGGCCAGATGGTAGATGGACCAAACAAATTTTGCAATGGATTCCACTTGATACAAAACCCCCAAGAAGACAAGATGAGCTGATGAAATTACCAAATTTGTTGGTGCACAGTGGCAACAGAAAGCACAAGACCAAAATTGTTGGAATCTTGAGGAGGAGGCCTTCATCCTGAAGTAGATCTAAAATGGCTGATATACATATACATAACATATACATACATATATATTATATGAAAACTTTAAGTAACTTTTGATATTATAGAAATCATTGTTCTCTAATTATATTCATAATTTTTATTTTCAGTACAGAAAACTTCAGCAATTGCATGTTTTTATTTTAATTATTATTTTAACATGGGTATTATTGATTGAGCTATAGATATGATTTATTGTTTAATTTTACTGTACAGTCACACTATTTTGAATGATTTACTGCTTTAACCTTAGTGAGGGCTTTTTCTTGAGGTGTTGTGTAACCTTCAAACCTGGTTTATTATTGTGCTGTGGGATTTTTTCCTTTAGTGGCTCATATGCACTCCTAAAAGGTATAGTGTTCTTTAGTGAGATCTGTAATTTTTATTCAATATTAGACTCCTGCTCACTTCAATCAGGCTGGTTCAACAACTCAATTTGTTAAGGCTGAAGTTATTGGATCAAGTACTAAAATATTAGAAATACTGATTGGCTTTAATGTAACCTTTGAACTAGCTATTACCCATAATTTCTATGCATTTTTCTCAGGAGCAAAACAGCCCAGAAATGTGTTCCCTAAGACACTAAACAGCCAGAATATCATAGCACCTAAAAAAAGCCATTAAGAGAGCTTTTTCAGGTAATGTTCTTCCCATTTTCTGATTTAGCACAAATGTAATCTAGGTCTATATTAGTTAATTTGTAATTTAAACCTTTTTATCAAATAGTATTAATAATTTGCTTTTTAAATAAATTATAATTAAGACAACATAGTAAGAATAATAACCCTATGTTATACCAGATGAAGATATTGCAAGAATAAAGAAATCAACCAAATATTACAAAGATGTGTTAGTAATTCAGCACACTACCGTGAAGGCAAATTAGTGAATAGACAGCTTATCTACATTGAGTCTCAGATTATGAGCAACAGCTTAGTAAACTAAATATATGTAAAATATGTTTCCATTTACAACAACACATTGTTCCCTATCTTTCAAGCAGTTTTCTTTCCAATTGCAAAGGTTATCCACTAACCCTAATTTCCTTATTTTATACATCAGCCTCCTGTGTTGCACTCTATCAAATGACTTTGATAAATTTAGATATACTACTACTGCTTTACCATTATCTAGGTTAATCCTTCTTCATAGAAGCTCAGAAGATTAGTTTTGCACCATCATAAAACCATGTTGATTTCTGTTAATAATCATGTAATCCTCAATGTAATCCCTTATTATCATTTTATAACAGTTTCTCACTACATATGTCAAACTCATAGGCCTGTAATTCCCAGGTTCTGTTTTAGTTCCTTTTTTAAATAAAGACATTACGTTGGCTTTATGCCAATCTTGTGGAACTGAGCCTGTGGTGAGAGAATCTTTAAAAAGTAAAAATAGGGACCTTGCTAACAATCAACTCACCCATCTCATTTTCAAAAGGTCTAAAGCAGTCCCTCTTAAGTTTTTGCTATCTATTGTCAGAAACATTGCTATGATGAGGAGGAGATGGTTAATTTTTTGTAAGCCAAATTCTCTGAAAATCTGTTTTCATTGTGTGTAAACTACCTCATTTTAGACAATGGCCTCTTTACTTAAATGGAGGGGGGAAAATAGTTGACTGACTTTATGGTATGTTATGACTAGGCCCCAGACAATTACAGTCTATGTGGCTAAGGGAAGATATACTCCCATTTTATCTGATGATAGAAAACAGAGAAAATTCCTGTCTATTGAAAAAAAAAACAATTATCAGAGGAAATGTTAATATGGAATAAGTGTGTCATCTTCAGAGTGCATAGCGTTATTACTAGTGTTTTTAATTTTTCTCAAATTATTATAATAATATATTCATGACATCATAATAAAATTAGGAATTTAGACTGTCCAATTAGATAATAATGATGATGTCATATTCTAATGAGACCCAATCAGAGGAGATGGGGCTAGGCTTTTTGATAACAGGAATTTTACATTATAAATATTTAGGTTTTGAAAGGCAAAGGGTCTTGGCTCCTGAGTTCCTGATCATCTTGCTTACCTGTTCTGTTCCTGATGGATGCTAAGGAATTTCTAAGAAACACTTATTGACTGGTAACTATAGCTTTCCTTATTTTAATTCTTCAAAAATCCAGAATCAAATATATATTTCTTCTATATTTGAGGAAACATAATTTTTCTTACAAATTGTCTTAATTGAACTGGCCACCCATTTAGAATTAGTTATAAAAAGCTATATTGGCTGTAGTTACTCTGGAATTAAGCAGAATTGATTAATTCATTTGTAATATTTTGTCAGATAAGTGTAAAATAGTTGATAGCAGTTAGATCTATATAGCATTGTTGAAATATTAGTTAATATAAGTTTTGATATTTCTAGAATAATATATTGTGTTTCTGGAAAGGTTATTTTAGCTAATATTTGATCTGGGTAATTCTTTGAATTTGGTTATTAACCCTTTAACTGCTATTTTTCTATTTTGAGGTGGTTCTAAAGATTCTTTGTGCATGTGATTGTGGGCCTAACTTATGTACAGAGGGAAGTTTATTTATACCTCTCTCTAGACAAAAGAAGCTGCCATCTTGGGTTGGGTGTCCTATATTAATAAGTGGATTAACACTTGGAGTACCCTATAGGTGTTACATAGGATTGCTAGTGTCATGTTTATAGTATATGTTGCATTTAGTTTTAACTGTCTAGACATATATTACTAGATTTGATTCTGTGTATATTCTTGGTACAATCTATCATTGATAATACTAAATGCAATTTATGTTTTATTCAGAAGTATACATATTGAAATCAGTAGATAATTAAATTATATTTAACTAAATTTGGGATTTTATTCCAGTTAGTTTTTCTAAATTTCACCATTGCATATGGTACAAGGAGATTGTCAAAGGACCTGGTTTACTATTAAAGCCTACTCATCTGACAACATACCTTAAACCTCAATTGGCATAGTTTATACAGTTTCTGGGGCAGATGTTTTCATATATGCTGCTTCCAAATGTATTTTAATTAATTGTAAGGATCAATTATCCTTTTCTATGCTGCTGAGTTCAATTATTATTATTTAATACCTCTGAATATGCCTATTTGTGGTTAACCCTTTAATTGTTGGTAATGTTAATTGTGATAATTGTGGTTTGAGTGACTGTATATCTATTGCAATTGCTGTTCATTAATTTATATCATTGTTGTTTACACTTTATATGTAGTATATTTTACTTAAATTATATATATTTTTGCACAAATATGCATAATTGATTATATTAATCAATTCTTTACTGTGAAGTAGTGTGTTAATACCTAGTATAGTGTAAAGTTCTTGAACTTATTTTTATCTATTTATTTGAAGTTATACAACCTAATTGGGTCTCCTGTTAACCTTTTCTTGTATTATCTTCAACATATTGTATTTGAAAACATTTTTGGATTGCTCTCTTGCTCTATCTTTCAATTGGAGTTTCTTTATCTGTTTTGATAATCCAACTGCCTTTATGTAATCTTTTTTGCACTGTATTTCAAGAAATACTTTTCTGTTCCTTCAGACTTAAATAGTTCAAATGCCTTTTATTCCTTGCATTTCTTTTGTTACATTTGCCTTTAACCACACTGGCTGTGATGTACTTACTTTGCATTTGTTCTACACTGGTCTGGTGTGTACTGTGGAATATATTTCTGCAACCTAAATTTAAATTCTGACAATTTTCTTCAGTATTTTTGCCTTTAAATAATGTATCCCAGTCTATATGTTGCATTGATCATCTTAACATTTTAAAGTTAGCCTTTTTAAAATGAAGAGTTTGGTTGAACCTATTCAGTTTTGCTTTGCCAAACTGATCTCAATTGTAACCATGTTGTGATTAAGGATGGGTGAAATTTTCACCTCAAACTGAAATTGGCAAAAATGGCACTTTCTGCTTGGCAAAAAATTACCATTTTCCCATTTTTTTTTGCATAGCTCATTGCATTGAAATCAATGGGTAGAAACATTTTTCTCCACCACATGAAGGTTTTCCAAAGCCACATAAAAGGGTGTCAGGCTCTCACAGTATGCCGTTCTGTGTTTGTCTGAGGAAAGCGCAGCATGTGTTTGAGCTAGAGAAGATAGGTAAATAAAGGGTAATTGAAGTATAATTTAGGGAGGACATTTGTTCTCTGTAGTAGGGTAGAGTCTGGGGGCACAATGGTGAAGAAGAAGGAAGGAAGGAAGTTGTTCCAAAATACCCCAAAATTTGCTGTGACTGATTGGGGTCCAAATTTCTTGCTGATTTTAGTTTTATTGTCTCTATGCTAGGGAATTCTGGGGAAATACATTGTAGATTTTATTTTATAGTTATATAGTTTTTTTTGACTAACTGTGATAAGCTAGGGTGGACAACTTAAGAAAATAAATTTAAAAAATAATAAAAAAAACATAAATAATTAAACAAATTAATATATTAGACAGCTGATTGGGAGCTCTGAGACTGAGGCAGACTTGATAGACAGCAGACGACATTGAGAATTTTATTGAGAGCCAAGGCAAGACATCACACTCCATCAGTTGTGTACTGTAGAGAGTAAAAACACACAGTAGTTGAGTAATGTCTAGCAAATGTACAAGTGGGAGAGGGAAAGGTGGAGCAGTGCAGGGATGTGGAAGTAAAGTGGTAGTACAAAATCTGACTGCAGCAATCTTTGCTGCAGCATGTGCAGTAAATTATGATGATCCCGCTCCTCCTGGGGTGGATTCAGTTTGTCAAGGTCCCACCAATCACACCACGCCAGTCCCCCACCACCACTACCATACACATCTGCCACATTGTAGGTTGTTCTTTATTTTTTTTAATCGCTTGATATCATCATGAATATGTGACAGTGTCACTTAAGAAGGAAGTAAATGTTGTGGGCAAAGGACAAATGTAGTCTGCATGCTAACACATTTTTCAAGGTTGCTGACTTCCAGATACTTATTTCTCCACAACAGCCCTCAGAAGAAGTAATATTGTGCTGGGAAATGTTGCATCATGTTAAACATAGGAGAAAAATGTATTGGAATAAAACAAAATGTGTTGGAATAGGAGAAAAAGTGTTAGAACTGGAGAAAAGTGTGATGGAATATGAAAAAATGTGTTGGAATAGGTGAAAATTTTTCTGGAATAGGAGAAAAGGAGGAAAACTTTGCACTGGAGGAAAGGAAAAAACTTTCGCGAAAAAAGAAAAATCGACCATTTTTTGTGAAAAGGCATGTGGAAAATTGTTCTCACTTTTTGCCCACCCCTAGTTGTGATCACAGAGGGATCACTTTTTCTTTATTATGCTATATTACCGTAAAATCTTGGGTATAATACGCACAATTTTACCCCTCTTGACCTTATGTCAAGTGGGGGGTGCGTATTATACCCAAGAGTTTTTTTCCAGACTTTAAAAAAAAAAAAAAGTTAGCGCTTTCTGCTCCCTCTGTCTCCCTGCACGATCCGGTGATAAAGAAAGACTTACTTTTTGAAGCTGTAATTCAATATCTGTATGGTGTACCAGTATCTGAAAAAAGATCCCTCTCTCCAATCTTCCCTGCGGGCGGCACGCTTGCATCTGCCGCCCGCTTCCTTCAAATCGGCTTTCAGGACCTTGAGATCCTCACAGGGCAATACCATGGGAGGAAGGTCCTGAAAACCGATTGAAGGAAGCGGGCGGCAGATGCAAGCGTGCCGCCCGCAGGGAAGATGGGAGAGAGGGATCTTTTTGCAGATACTGGTACACCATACAAATATTGAATTACAGCTTCAAAAAGTAAGTCTTTCTTTATCACTGGATCGTGCAGGGAGAGAGAGGGAGCTGGAAGCTCTAACTTTTTTTTTTTTTTAGGAAGGGGAAAACAAGGGTGCGTATTATACATAGGCACTCTTGTTTTCCCTTAAATCTTGGGCATAATAAACACCTGCGTATTATACACAGGTGCGTATTATACCTGAGATTTTACGGTAGTTAATGGTTCTAATATGCACATAAAATATACATATGCATAATTCAGTCTTTACTTAAGTAACTCTTTTCTTTTTTGTGTTGTTATTTACCTAAGCACTCCTCACTTGGCTGTATAGCACTAACCCCCTGTAGTTAGTGCTCTAGATAATTTTATTGTATTCACAATGTAGATGCTGGTGAATGAAAACTGTATCCTTTCACAGCATATTCTTCCATGCACTCACTAATATATGAGTGATTACAAGGAATAATTTGACGTTTGATTAATGAGAAAATGATGATTATGAATGGAAATGTGTATTTCTATGCATTATCATTTGTTACTCAATAAAGAAACCCCTAAATACTGTTTTCACAATTAATGCACTTATGTGCATATTAAACAGTAGTGTACTTTTAATGCACTAAGTCATATGCTGGAAAATTACGTTTAGTACAGGAGTAGAGGAGAAGAAAAAAAAATCTGCATATTCATATGTGACATCACAAAAATGTTATGTGTAACTAAATGCACTCAAGTTGTACAATACCTCAAAGTACTGCATGAAAAAACATAAACTTATGAATTAATAGAAAAAGAAGGAAAATAAGAATCAGTGCATTTTGTGTTGTGGTAAATATGATAAATCAGTAAATGTATTTATCACACAACAATATTTGTTTCTGGAAGTAAGCTGTGTCACAGAGGATTTTCCTTATTCAAATATATTTATAATTCAATTATTTATTTATGAAGAACATGTATTTTGCCTAAAACACAGCTTAGAGAAATGTGAAATGCCCTAACAGGGGCTTGGCTTCCATTGAAGCTTATCTACATATTTCCCTATAGATTTGAATAAGAATCTGTCTTGCCAGATTTGGATACCTGAGCCTGCTCACTGTATCTAAGAAGAAAATGTAAAATCTTTAAAAATACCATACAACATGGTAGGTAAAACAAGCACAATAATCAGGGAGCACTAAAGCAGAGTGCAAACTATGCAAATATTTATTTCTCTGCACTACTATTGTTCTAATGCATCTAGTGTTACAAATGATGTATGAAAGAGTTAAATGGAACTGACATGGAAATGCATAATGTGTGTGCTCTAGTGACACCAGTGTTGTTCCAGTTCACTGGTGTTACATGGCATAATCTAAACAGTTCCATGAATCTAAAATATTACAACAAATATGAACAATTTATAGTGCTAGGTATGCTACCATGCCATCCCTGTTCCATTAGATTATTGTTACCTTTTTGCATACCATTTTACAAAGAATGAAAAGAAACTGAAAACAATCTGAAATAAAATGAAAACTACAAGCTACCAAATGGCCAACATGGGAGCCTAAAGGACCAGAAACAAGTGAAGATAAAAAAGATTATGTAATAAAGAAATTTCACATGGAAAGTATTTTAATGGCTAAAAAGACAGGGAAGCAGAGCAGAAATACTATGGAGCTCAATACAACATTGATTTTATACAAATTTGTATGTTAAATAGTCATTTTAAGGCCAATTAAAGTGAAACAGTAGCTACATTACCACAACGCATAACCAGGGTTATACAGAAAGGCCCAGTAGTACATATGATTAAAAGAATACAAGCCTTTTTCCGTCCAATTTCTTTTTTCCATTTTAACTCTTTATGGATCAGATAAGGGTGCAACACATTGCTCCTCTGGTCCTAAACCACGAACAAAATATCTTTTAAAATAGAAACATAGAAATGACGGCAGATGAGAACCATTCGGTCCATCTAGTCTGCCCATTTTCCTACTGTAAAAAGCTCAAGCCTTTTTTGGTCCTTGGTCTTTTCTTACATTAAGGACAGCCTTATGCCTATCCCATACATGCTTAAATTCTGTCACTGTATTAACTTCTGACACTTCTGCTGGTAAGCTGTTCCACTTATCTACTACCCTCTCAGTGAAGTAAAACTTTCTTACATTACATCTAAACCTGTGTCCATCTGGTTTTAGACTATGGCCTCTTGTCCTAACATTTTTACTCCTTTGAAATATACTTCCATCCTGCACTTTGTTGAATCCCTTCATGTATTTGACTGTTTCTATCATATCCCCTCTCTCACTTCTCTCCTCCAAGCTATACATGTTCAGATCCTCTAGTCTATCCTGATATTTATTTTCCTGTAAACCAGTCACCATTTTAGTAGCCCTTCTCTGTATTGTCTCTAGAGTATCTATATCCTTCTGGAGATGGGGTCTCCAGTACTGTACACAATACTCTAGGTGAGGTCTAACTAGAGATCTGAATTTAGAGATTAAGGTCCTTAATTATGAAGCTACTGGGTGCAATTATGCAGCACAGTATTTACATCAAAGGCCACTTGTGAAAGTTGTATTATTCAAAGCTGGCTTTATATGTCCCACAAACAGGATATGGAGTTTTTTTTTTTATAAAAAATTATTGTTCAATCTCTTTGTTTTAGAATATTCTAAAGTTTTTTTTTTGTTCATTTACAGAATCCAGGAATTGACATTGGGGACATATCTGAAAGAATAACATTAAGAAAAAACTTGAAGTGTAAGAACTTCCAGTGGTACCTGGACAATGTTTATCCAGAAATGAGACGATACAATAATACTGTTGCATATGGAGAGGTAACACAAAATAATTAAATTATGGAAAATGCATGTATATCTATAAAAGAGACTAATATACTATAAAAAAGGGAAGCAAAAAAAAAAAAAAAGCACTGCTTAAGTGCAGATGGAACATCAGATGCCTTGCTGAGGGTTTAGGCCAGTGATTCTTGACTCCAGTCCACAGGACAAATCAGCATGTAATGGTTTAGAGTATTTATGTTTAAGCACACAATTTCAACACTAATTGTACCAATTGCATGTGATTAAGTAAGGATATCCTTAAAGACTTACCTGTTGGTTTGTTCTGAGGACTAACATTAAAAATCACTGTTTTTGCCACTCCCATTGAAAGGGTAATTGATATTCTTGCCTGCTCACTGCCCAGATACTCAGGCCCTCAAAAGTCATCATCCATTCTCTGTTGGAAGTACAAAAGAAGAATAGTGAATATTCCTCTAAGTGTAAAATCCACATCCATCAATTGCATATAACAGGACCCCCCCCATGTGTGTGTGCTCACGTCTTCAAGGCCTTTCTTGCCTCTTTGATTAGCAATATGACTTGATCTGACCTTCATTCTTGGTCACCTATAGGCAAACAGCTCACTTCTCCTCCCAATCTTCCTCACCTCCTACTCATTTTCTCTGCTGGTCCATAATTCATAATCTGATACTTATTCACGAAAAAATGAACAGATTGGGCCTATTGTAGGGCCTAAGGGGCTTATATGGGGAAAAGACTGTCTAATAAACAGTCAAAATGGAGACCTTCAGTTTTATTTAAAAAAAAATAAAGACTTTTTTTTAAAGAAGTTATTTTTATTGAAGGCCCCCCAAAAAAGTACACACATGATATACAGAGCAGTACAGTTGCACAATACAGAGGTATAATTGCATAGACAGTTAACAGTATTGCAAGAAATAAGCCAACATATGGTCTTACATTTTACCATAAACCCCAACAGCAACAACAGAAAAGAAAAAAAAATGGGGGAGAAAGGGAGGAATTTTGGACACAATCAATAACTGAAATACAAAAGGTGGAACATGTGCAAAGCACAGGCAGCTCAACATGGTAGAGCAGAGGAAGATCATATGACACAACAAGCAGCACACACCTTCCCCATTCATGCATCTTGCATCCAAGTTTGCCTAGGCACAAGGTCTTCAAAGACAAATTCAGGCCTAATTGTGCCCACAACCAAGAGAGAAAAGAAAAAAAGGGGGTAGGGAAAGAGAAGAAAAAAGAACGGAAAAAAGAAAAAGGAAAGAGAGGGAAGGAAAGAAGGACGGCTCCTTCCTCACCGTCCGTTACTCCATTTGAGGCAATCAAGGACCCCAAATATTCTCGCAACAGCAATACAAAGCACCTGTGTAAGACGAGTAGCCTATAGTGTAGAATATTTCGTTTTGCAGTGTTCAGCCAGCCAGTATTTGATGGGGATCGATCTGACATCCAAACAGCTGCCAATACCCTACCAGCCAGAACCAGTATCATAGTGAAAACCTTTTGTGAAAATGCAGTGTATTTCATCAGGCGTAATGGACAAGAGAGCTAGCGTTGGGGATGGCAGAATGCACCTCTCCAAGTGATGTGACAGACTGTGACCTGGGACTAGAATGCCTGGACCCCAAAAAACGCCCATATCATAAGAAATAAGGTACTTCCCTCTGTCTTCACCACACCATGGGCAGTGATGAGTCCCGTATCCCCATTAGAGTAATTTGAGAGGGGGTAGAATATACTTGATCTAAAATCTTCAATTCTAAGAGTTGATTTTTGGGATACTCTGGATGAACTCGCCAAGGCCATATCCCATTCCGTATCCTCCAACGCCCAAACTGCCTCCCTTTTAGCACAAAGACATGACATGGGAGAGGGAGAATCCATAAAGAAAGGTAACCATATGTCTCAGTCATCGAGTCTTGTGTTCTGTTGTCACAGTTTAAACTCCTCAAGCACTGTAGAACTCCCCGCCACTGTGATCAAATTACATGATGGAGGCACAAGTAGGTATAGCATAAAGAGTTAGGAATCCCAAATTCATCCCTAAGCTGCTTGAAAGATTTAAGAACATTATCACAGTATAAATGTCCCACAGTAGAAATACAATGTCTATTACAATCAGATACAAAGTTCAGCTGCAGTAAGTGGTATTATCCCAGAGGGGAGTTACTGGATCCACAGCAATAAAAACCATGAGATGCTGAATGTTTTTCCATGACTTAAGGGAAGTAACTGCTGCAGTGGTCAGTGAGGACCCCAACTGTGGTCCCAGGACTAAGAGGTTTATGGATGGGAGATATGTCACCATGTAGGGCAGCACTGTCCAGAGATACAAAGGCATAAGAGCTATCTGGGTTAGCCCACTTCACCGCATATTGAGCCTTAGTTACCAGATTGAAAGAATCGAAATCCAGAAGTGCTATACCTCACTCCGAACTAGGCCTATGCAATGTCACCAGATTGATCCTGTCCCTCCTTCCACCACACAAGAAGGCAGACATAAGTCCATCCAGTTCCCTAATATATGATTTGGGGAGACCCACAGGGGAGCTCAGAAAGACATATATAAGCCTATGAAAAAATATCATCTTAAGTAAATCCCTAAAGGAGCTAATAATATGGGCCACACTGCAACTCAGGAAGTCGTGTAGTGAGGCTGACACAGTAATGCCAAGATATTTGAAGGAGTGAAGTGCCCGCAGTGGACAGTAGACCAATGAAGCTGTGGCAAGAAGAGGGTCCAGGAGAAACAGACTATTTAGACTAGTTAACCACCACACCTGAAAATAGGCCAAAGTGGTCCTCTATTTCCAACAATTGCCCCAAAGAGTGGCCAGTGTCACCTAAGTAGAGGAGCATGTCATCAGCTCATAAGACATTTTTCTCTTTCATCCCCCAGATCTGGAAACTCACAATCTGGGGATACCTGACTAGCAAGGCCAGAGGTTCTAAGGCCAAGGCAAACAAGACAGCCGACAATGGGCATCCCTGCCAAGTTCCCCTGTGAAGGCCAAAAAAGTCCTGTCTGATCTGGACAAATAATCATTGATATCACTTGGGTCAAGGGACTTGCTAAGATTTTGGCAATAATTGCAACATCAATCACCAGGAGCGAAATGAGTATATTCAACTCACAAATGAAAAGATCCTTCCCAGGCTTTGGAAGCACTACAATGGAGGCAGTATTCATGAATGGTGAAAGAGAACCATTATCAAAGGCAGCAAGAAATGCACTTAATAATTGAGGCACCAGGATTTCTGCATAGGTTTTGTACAAATAAGATGGCAGCCCATCTCTACCTGGAGCTTTGTTGTTCTGGGATGGCTGCACCATCTCCACCACCAACCCAATCTGCCCTAGGAGGTGAGGCTGGAATATATACACTTTAATTGGAAGCAGAGTAGCCAATAAACCAATGTACAATACAAGATAAAACAATGCAGATTGTAATGTGATATCACATCCTCACTTTTTATATACACTCTAAGTCCACCAACAATTCAATTTCTTCTTTTAAGAGAGACATCCCTTCCCCTTGACATGTCACTCTTTATAATATATATACGTATATATATATATATGTGGTTTCAGTAGTTTAATATCCAATTAAATGTTCCTTATTTTTTAGAATGAAAACTTTACTTGCTGATAAACTATGCAAACAGATTAATAATTAATAAACTAGCAAAGGATGGCTCTATACCTTCCTTTATGAAAAGAAGATATATTAATAATTACATTCAATATACAATAAAAAAAATGTATTGTGTTTTGTATTGTATATTGAATATTATTACTATATCCTCTTTTCATAACGGAAGGTATAGTGCCTTCCTTTGCTGGTTTATTTCTATGTATTTATCTGTTCACCCTAGGAGTGGGGAGCTTTAAGTCAGGCTTCTTTCTTTCTGCCAGATGTGAATATTTGGAATCATTGCACCACAAGTAGATAATTTTAGATTAATAATTAAAATCTCATTCAAAAGTAGGTTTTCTAAAGCATCACCTATTGTGCTCTGTTTTCCGATTTTAATATGATATGTATTTCCCTTATTTAAACTAGAATTGCACCTTTAAGAGGTAGATGTCCACACCTAATCCATACCTTGTTTTCAGGTTATAATTAATAAGAATGCAAGATACAAAAACCCCAGAATCGTTTAGAACACTAATTATTATGGACAATATGCTCAAAGAAAAGTGAAGATGTTCCAGGGCAAACCATTTGCACTAAAGAGAGGAATAAAAATTTAAAAAAAAATCCCATTGATTTAAATGGGGAATTTAATCCACTGAATGCCTGAGAAGTTGCCAACCATTGCTTTGCAATCCACTGAAGACCGCTCTAGCATTCAACTCGTCATTTAAATCGATGTAAATTCTTAGTGTTCCCCTATAGTGCAAATAGTTTGCCCCAGAACTCCTCTGCTTTTCTTTTTTACATACGGCCCTAATAATTATCCATTGACATCTCATGTGTTTTATGGAGTATATTCCAAGGGCAATAGATTGTAAAATGAGCATTGAACAGCATGTGAAATATTTAAATCCTATTTCTAAACCCATGTATTTATTTTTACAGCTCCGAAACAACAAAGCAAAAGATGTATGTCTAGACCAAGGCCCACAAGAAAATCATACAGCTATAATGTACCCATGCCACGGCTGGGGACCACAGGTTTGATGTCTTTTCTATTTGTTTTATGGTTCACAGTTCATCAGTTATAACTACACATAGAAGATTACAAAGATTTACACAATTTAACAGTAATAGACTTGGTAATTCTGGAATAATGAACTTGTGGTGATTTCATAGCTGAGGGCTTTGTTTACCAAGTGCAGACTCATAAAATCACTGAAGTGATATTATGCCTGACTCCTTTCTCATCAGATCTAAATATCAAACACATCTGAGTCACATTAGTTGTAACATGAAATAAAACTATTGGAGATACTTTCTTAGGCTAAAAACAGATGTGCATATTGGTGGGGACTGTTTATAAAATGTTTTTAAATATACACTTTTTTATGTTATGTTCATAGTGTAACTCCTTGTAAAGTAAGACACTAATGGGGCGCTTATTAAAGTGCAAAGCAATAGCACCTTACCCACATAGCTGCTGGTATTATTTGGAGAAACAGTTAAATAGCCCTAAATTGTGAATGCTTTACCACCACCACCACCACCGTGAAGTTGTCTGGTACATTATAGAAAAAGGTGCACCGGTATCAATTGGCAAATTGAGTGTTAGTAAACTAAAGTGAGTGTGCTAATTCTGTAATGAACTGAAATTATACATTATTTACTTTAAGAAACCTGAGACAAATACACACTCTTTTGAGAGTATTTAGCAGCAGTTAAAAGAACCTTTATTGTATTCTCGGGTTTTCTTCTCTACCAGGAATTTCAGTAGCGTATGATTGCCCTTAAAGCTGGTACTATAATTTACGTTATTTATACTGGCATCTTCAGGGTTAAATTTGTATGTGTAGTAATCCTATGGAGTACATGCATAATCTACTGGCTATCACACTGTCAACTAATCAGATATAGTCAACTTTATCTGTTTAGTTTATACTATTTACCGGAAGAACTGTTTCATATCTGTCTAATTACTTAACAGGGCAGTTGTCCGAATCTCAGTCTTGCCCTGCTATAATTTTTTTACTTCTGTTTTAATTTGCCCTTTTTAAGAAGGTCTTAATTTTAATAATAAAAGTTAAGTTTTAATTCATTTCAGCCCGAATATCTTCTGAATCAATCCTACTGATTGCTATAATTGATTGGGATGGGTTTGGCGCTTTATATTTTGTTTTCCTTCTTTTGCTTGTGTCTAGTACATTTACAATTGGTCAGAATACCCAACATATCTCAGTGTTTATACCTACACATATAACCCAAGTTACTGTACATTGTTTCCATTTTTAGAATTAATGTGTAACTCGGTATTCACTTTAACACAGTATGGCTCCCATGGAATTCCATTGTGAATTAATAGCTCTGGCGCGTATGTTTAGAAAGCTCTGTTGTCACTGACCACCTCCTGAACTAGGTAGTTCAATTATATAATTTTACAATTTCAAGCATTTGATAAAAAATAAAGTAATAGTAGCTGTTGACACATCTGTATGAATGGCACCATTCAGGATTATGTGGTCAATAAATGGTTAGAAAATACTGTGGTTTAAGGCCGTTCTTTTTCAACATTTGGATGTCTTCTTTAAAGGTACGCAGTAAATCAACAGATAAATGTAACTCAAGATCAACACAAGAGCTAAATAGAAAAATACCAGTAAAAAAAGCAGAAAATCAATCCCCAGCTTCACTGCAATTTCTGTTTGTATACTAATCTGACCCAGACCTTCACATAGAAATTGCACTGAAAATTCTGCAGCGTGTCATAATTTATATAAAAGTTATAAGTAATTGGAATATGCAGCATCAAAGCAAATGCTACCATCAAGACTAATATGACCGTTTCACAATGCTGTGTGCAATGTAGCCTCTAAATATCCAAATCTACTCAAACTGGGCCATGCTTAGTTTGAATAATAAATCCCCTATAACGGTTAACAGATATCCCAGTTTAATATCCACAAGGGACAAATTAAATGTAGACTTAGTTAAAGATTATATAACCCCTTTAATCAGTAACTCTTAATATTACATGTATGTGTACATTTTAATAGGCAAATGACATTATGCTGTTTCACAAAAGAACATATAAATTATTATTTGCAAATGAAGGAAGGATTTACTGCTATACCAATATGGCCATATTTAATACATACTTACCTATTTATAGGCCAGTTGGTAGCCAAGAAAAGATATCCTGATTAAATCTGAGTTATGCAGCAGATGTTGAATGTTTATAATTTCCTGAAAGTATTTGATAAGAGGTTGCAGATGGTTTGTCCTAAAATTAGTTCCAGTTCTTCATAGTACACAAACCTCAGAATATACATGTCAGAAATAATGCCGGTTGATCATTTATATGCTAAACATTTTTTTTCACCAAAAGTGCATATCCTATACCATATTTTCCTCTCCATATACATAAACCATAACCTTTTTCCCCTGAAAAAAAATGGTTATATGTTTGCTTAACCTTTGAGTGCAAGAGTAATGTATTGCACACTCCTCTGCCACTCAAAGAGTTACATTTATGCTACTATTACTAGTTTTAGTTAGACAAATCTGTTTCAAAAGCATATATGTGTTGTATGTATTTTCAGCTTGGAAGGTATACAAAAGAAGGTTACCTTCATCTGGGCACCCTCGGGAGCACAATTCTCTTACCTGATACTCGCTGCTTGGTTGATAACAAGAAAAGCAAATTCCCTCAGCTCATGGACTGTGATAAAGTAAAAAGCACACTCCACAAACGCTGGAGTTTTATACAGGTAGGCAACTATTAGCTACAATTGACCTCTCAATGTTTTACATCCTCTTCCTCTCATAACATTAAAATTCTCAAGGAACCCTTGGGGGGTTATGCACTAAGGCATGGAGAAATCTTGGTGCATTGGCTCCAAAGAATATCATAGAACTTGGAGAGGTGATATTACTGGAGAAGTCATCTCTGCTTTATCACCCCTTTATCAATCCTTAGTGCATCTCCACCTGGTATTTTTATTTATTTATTACTAGTTTACACTATGCTTTATACCTGGTATAGAAAAGCAAAGCAACTGAGCAAACAAATAAATAATTAAATAAATAAATACATAATTGAGTTGGTGACAGCTGGAGATGGCTACATTGAGAAATCGCTCTGTCCCGAAACCCTTCAGTTTTCTCCCAAATACCTCCTTATTGTGTCCTCTTCCAAAACTTTTGGCCATTCAGCAACTTAATTAATTCCCATGGATCCGATATCTGTAGTTTTTTTCTTGGTTTGCACATAGTGGTGACTAGAAGGGTCAATACAATGAAGCCGAAGCCAAACCCAACTGATCCAGTATGGTTTTATTTACATGCATGGACTGCATAGAGTATCAGGAGAATAAAAAGGTATTTTAAACTTAATTCATTGGTTACATGATACAACTACCCTAAGACATCATAAAAATCATATAAAAGAAGATATTTCTAGATGTAAGATCACCAAAAGAATCAGAAATTGGGTGAAGTGTCATCCTTAACAAAATGATGAAGCAGAGAAATTTAAAAAGAGGATTCTTCATAAATATTTGAAGAATGTGAAATAAGCTTACACTTATGTACATCCTACTGTCCATACTGCTTATTTATGTTGAAAAATGTTTAATAAACAGTTAAAAAAACAAATTAATACAAATTCTACATATCTCCCTAGTACTGTAGGGATGGGCAAAAGTTTTTTTCCTTAAATGTGAAATTTATGAAAAAATGTACTTCCTGCCTTCCATGGTATTTCTCATGGAAAGTACAGTTAACACATGTGAAGATATTCACCATAAATTCATGCTGATTCACCAGTATAAAAGAGAGTTTCAGTTTACTGTATGCTGTCAGTCTGTGCTTTGAAGAGAGCTGCTATTTTTTTTTTTTTTTGCTAGCTAGCACAAACAGGTAAGCAGAGAGACGGAGCTGGAGTTGCTTGATTTAGTATTAGGTGGTAGCCAGTTTTTTTTAGATGGGGTGGTATGGATGTGAAGGGTGAAAGAACAGTTAAAAAAACAAGACCTTTTTGACTGATTTTAAGACAAGCAGGTGATCCTTCCTGCCTGAGCTGGATTAGTCGGAGACTCAGTTGAAACTGAGAGACAGTCAGATACTTCACAGACAAGCATAATACATCAGCTGATGCTGATATTGAAGTGAACAAGTCTGTCCTATACTTTACTGTAAAAATTATCACTGCAGTCATTCACAGAGAAACAGAAATCTGCTAACATGTTGAAACTAGCAACATGGTTGCAAGAACTCCGGGTGCGTGCGATTTATAGACAGTGACAATGACAGTGACAACTGTACGGTTTAAAAAAAAAAATAAATCAATAAAAATCAATCAATAAAGTATGTGATAGGTAACAGACAGGCTGGAGATCCTATATTTGTGTTGAGAGGGAGAATGACAGTACTGGACAGTACTAGACAGTACTAGATGAGATAGAGTTCCAAGGCAAGACATCCCTCACAATGAGTTCTGTTGTATACTTTACAGTGAAAACACACACAGTAGCTGTGTGTAATATCCAGTAAATGCACAAGAGGTAGGATGAAAGGATTAGGAGCAATACAGGGAATTGTGATTAACGTAGTAGTCCATAAATGATGGGGATCACTTCTCTCCTGAGGAGGATACAGTTCGTCAAAGCTCACCAAAAGTTCCACCACCACTGACAAGTGCTATTTCAAACTATCTAAAACACGGAAAATTAGTTGCATTCCAGTGTTGATGACATAGTGCAAGAAGGTATAGCAGCTCAATCAATTGCTGCATCTGACAGTTAGACAATCAAGCACAAAAACATCCTGAAAGTAGTAGAGAATGTTGTGAAAATCTATCAAAAGGGAAAAGTCAAAAGACATTGTTTGAGACCTCTAAGAGCTTAGAACAATATAAAAGTAGTGGGGAAGAACTGCTGGGTGATACTGAAGTTGACCTAATGACTGATGATGTAGATGTAGATCTAGAATATTCCTCCTGTATTCTCCTCCTCTTCAGATGCAGATGAAGTTGAGTGAGAGAAATAATGACATGGCTAGAACTTTAGCTGAAAGGCAAAGGCTCAAACCTCCACCACTGAAAAGGAGCACTGTGCCTTTCTATAAACTGGTTGAGAAAACAATTGGAAAGTCTGACTGTGGACAAGCAAAGATGGCAAAAAGTACATCCTGTCAGTCGTCATCAGCATCATAGCCGCTTCCTAGTCCCTCTCAGCCAGACACACTAATAGTGCTGAGTATTCAGCAACAACAAAGGTTATCAGTACAGCCTTTGCTTTGAGTGTGACTGCTGCTGTTTGAAGTGTAGCACCTGTGACACCTAATAGTAGTACAAATTCAGTAACATCTAGTCCCAGTAGGAGGAGTAGTAGTAGTAGCAGCATCCTCTGAGGAATCCTGCAGTCTATGAAGTCCATGAACCAAAAGCTAAGCATGTTGCTATCTGTTGTCTGTGTAAGAACCGTGTGAGCAGGGGGAATACAGGCTCTCACTTAGGTACCTCCTCAGTGAGTTCTAATCTGTAGCACAACCACAGGTCTGACTGCGACACGCACCATCAACAGGTCAGGTGTGCCACAACTATCAGCAGCAGAATACTCCTAAATGTTCCCAGGTCTCTGGGGTACATAATAGAAGTGCTGTTGTTGTCTTAGAGAGTGTTCCAAGATTTTCTTCTCCTGCTGCAGACTCTGAGTTTGTTTTTGGAGATGACAAAAGTCATAGAGTGCTTACATATACCAGCACCATCACCTCCACAAGTCATATCATTAAAGCAATACAGTTTCACAGTTTTTCTACCATGCACTGCCATTTCACACTTATTAAGTTCTTAAAAAGAAATCAAAACATGCACAAAAATAATTGAAAACTATGCCTATGGAATAGTAAACTTGGTAAAATATTGGCATTTGATATGCTGCCATTTACTTTGTTGAAAACAAACGCTTTAAATAACTGATTTCTTGCGTTGCAGCCAACTGGAATATCCAGTTAAGCTAGAATCTGATTCCTCAACATCATCCATCACTGGTTCCTGTATAGTATAACCAGTGTCCTCTTCTAATTTGACTAAATCTTCATCTTTTTTATGAGTCTGACATAGCCAATAATGTCCCAGTTGATGTTATTTAGTTTTTGTACTAGTTCTTCTAAGAGTAAAACTGTACTCATAGATAGAATGTTAAACGTTCCAATGTATGAAGAACAAGGGCAGTCTGATAGAATCTGGTAATTCTTCTTAGTACCCTCTGCAATTGAGCTGGTCTTCCCACTGCCATAGGAAGTAGTTCTCAAGCATTCAGGGTATGAAGGCCATTTTGTTGGTTGAGAAGCCATACTGAGGGAATGGACCGTAATCTGCCACTCTGTTTCAGTGCAGCTTTGTAGATTTTGGACTGATTTAATTTGGTGTCTTAGCTTTGATCTGTCCACCTTAGGTGACCCTGCAGGAGGATATGCTCCCGATGGCATAGTTCTTGGCTTCACTGACACACTCAAACACTCCTTCAACAATAAGGCATCAACCCATGGGAGTGTGTTCTAATCCTATATAGTGTGGTATACTTTTGTTTAAGGAGGATACATCTAGGGACAACTAAATAAAACCTGGTCCTATCTGATATTAAATTAAGTAGATGTGTTGTTCAGGTAGGGAGGTAAGCTGACTACTAATATTTAGACCTTAAAATCTGCATATTGGGATGACTAGTTCGGCATTCAAGGAATCAGTCTCCAAGAAGATGGGATACCCTGGAGGACAAGGGTATTTCTGCAAGAGTACATGTACCCTCAGTATGTATAGGTGCATATTAGTGTGCTGTACTCCATTGGTAACAGTACACAAAGACATTTACAACTGACATTTTAACCCTTTGAGTGCCAGAGGGGTACGCAACACATTGTAAAGCAATGCATTGAGTACCTCTCTGGCACTCAGAGGGTTAATGGAAACAACTAAAACACACTATGGAATATGCAATTTAATGTGGGGAAAGTATAAAGTCAAGCATTTGGGAATAAAAAAATCCCAATGCTACTTATAAACCTAATGGAATCATTTTAGGGAACTGGGAATCCTTGAAAACTACTAGCTTAGAAACAGTGACCAGTGTCAAATAGCAGCAGCAAAAGCAAACAGAGTCCTGTCTTGTTTGAAAAGTATTGAAGCAAGAGTGGGTAACATAATTTTTCCATTGTGCAAATCATTAGTAAGCCTTCACCTAGAAAATGCAGTGCAGTTTTAGGCACCAGTTCTGAAAAAGGAGAGGGGACTAGCAAAGGAAAGAACCAGAAGCAGACAGGGGAAGGGCATACAGCAAGTCACTGATAGATAGGTAAGCTGCAGCAGGTAAGGTGGCAGGGGACGTGACAGCAACAAAATGAATTAAGGGAATGGAGGACTGGATGTATGAGGAATGGCTAGACAAACTTGGTTTATTTACTCTAGAGAAAAGATGACTAATAGGAGATCTTATCACAATATACAAGTATATGAGAGGTCAATACAAGGATCTCTCTGTTGAGCTAGTCATTCCAAGGTCTGATGAAATAACTAGGGGACATCCCTTGAGATTAGAGGATAGGAGGTTTCGACATCAGCAGAGGAAGGGGGGTTTCTACAGTAAGGTCCGTTAAATTATGGAATTCCTTACCCAAGGGTGTGGTTATGGTAGATACAGTGGTTACATTTAAGAGAAGATTAGATACATTTCTGTCTAAAGGGAACATACAGGGTTATACTGTGTATTAGTAGGCAAAACAGGAAGGACTGATAAATAATAACTTATTTGGTAGCTGGAAAGCTATATAATTCTTTGTCGCTGGGTTATGAGACAAAGGTTGAACTTGATGGACTTGTGTCTTTTTTCAACCTAATTTACTATGTTACTTATTGTGTTAAAAGTGGTTTAATTGGCCTAATTATCCCATAATATCAAAATAACCTGCAATAATTAATTACGTCATAATATCAAAAGAACGCTCAACTATCGTATATTTCAAGAAATAAAACATTACAGAGAATTCAAAACTGTGTATCATCATATTTTACAAAAATGTCAAGCAAGAATTTTTATTTTAATAATTTTCAGATTCTTTTGATAAAAATACACATCACAATTCACAGTACAGCATCCCATACAAGCTTAGCTGCACAAACAAAATATGTATGAAAAATGAATGCCACATATTTTCTGAGTAATCTGATAACTAGTGTGTACTGTGCGCACATATTAAATGTTATAAATAATGTTTTCATAGAAGTTACCAATCCACAATAAAAATGGTTTAGAATGACTCTCAGTGAACTCAATTCCCAAGCAATGATTGGATTGTTGTGAAGAGCATCACAACAATTCAATCACTTCTGACAGGCTTGCACACAAACCTTTACAGCTGTAACTCCTTAGTGAATATTTCTAGTCCCTCTGAAGTTGAAGTATCTGCATCAATGGGGGGCAATCAATCTCACAGTATCCAATTTGTACAATACACCCTATTATTTGATGACTAAACACAGAAACAGCCTTGCAGAGGCATAGTCACTTTATTTGAATGGCATATCTATCCATTTCATTATTTTATTTCTTTTTATTTATATTCCATCCATTTAATTATTTTATTTAATTCCCTAATATTACTTTTATTGTTATTTTTTTCTGTTTTGTTTTTTTTCTATTCATGGGATTATATGAAGGGTTTGTGTATTGATTTGATCAGCTATCTCACTGATAGTTGAATGATCACAACTTGTGTCTGTGATCAGCTTTCCAAGACAGAGCTGATCAGAGCTAGGAACCATGATCGGGATCTCATAGACCCTTATCATGGGCCCCACTTTAATCATACCTCATTAGGGGAATCAGGTACCTTCTGCTATTGACTGCTCAGCAACTAGTGCTAAATGATCAAAACAGCGACAACAGGCAGACAGTGCTTCTAGTTACAAGATGAACCTTCAGGGTAGTTTATGAGCTCTGGGAATATGGGCATATCATCACATATGTCAGTGATGACATGGCCTGCTTACCCAAGCATCCCATAAAACCTGGGATTTGGTTTTTTTTGAAAGGCAGACAAAATTATTGGGTAAGTGCACAATGAGATCATGATAAATCAGGATCTAGGATCACTCTAAAGTCCCACTCCCTATGCCTAAAAACATCAATTTACTAAGCTACACCCCCACCCCCAAATCCTACCCTTAATGCCACTTGCTCAAAGAGCAATGAAGCAGTCTGTAGGTAAAGTGATATATTCTTTTAGTCAGATCAAGGTCTATGTCATGTATTAACATGGTGTAGAAAACTTTGTAACCCACTACTGTCAGCTTCCCTGAGCATGCTATGGAGCAGGAATATAGGACTTGTGGGCATTAAAGTCTAACACTGGTAGAATGTATTGCCAGTAGTCACTATACCAAAAATGTACTGGGTCCAATAGCACCCTACAATCACTGTTATTAATAACCTTGTACTAATCACTGGATGATCAGTAATGGGGGGGGGGGGAATTGGACACAGCATGTCATGATGTTTATTTAATTTATTGGACAGTAAGATGATAAAAGCCAAGGTCTAAAAAAACTCTATAGTCTTCAGTAGAGTGTATTTATTATTATACAGATTCATTTTATCAACCATATTCTGTATAATAATATAGGGCATTTTCTTTGGGGGCTTTTTCCTAAAGCAACATTTTCTTATAAAATGGATTAATTGAATATAGTAGTTACAATTAAGAAGTTTTTTTATAGGGATTACACACATTCAATAATTGTACATTTTTCTATTTTTTTTAGAATGGAGCAATAATGAACAAAGGGACAGGACGCTGCCTAGAAGTTGAAAGTAGAGGCAATGGTGGTATCGATTTGATTCTTCGTAGTTGTACAGGTCAAAGGTGGACAATTAAAAATTTTATCAAATAGGAAAAAACAAAACAGTGTATCCCAGGACTTACACATTCCTGTAATTACAAAAAACAGATATGGGGATAAACTGTTTCTCAAAGGAATTAATCAGATATTTCTACAGAATCATATGCCTTGAATTGTTCTTGTATTCTTCAAAATTGAAGCAGGTCAGAACTTTTCATGCAGCATTCAAATTAATGGCATCCATGATGTTTATTCTTTGGGATTTGTAATGGGCCAGTACAATTTAATTCATCCTGCATGTTTTGTGGTTATTTAAACAACTTTACAGGCAAAAGTAAATATTTTCTTGAAATCCCCACATAATAGCACAAGCACACAAATTTACTCTGTTCTCTTCTACAGTTCTTGCAAAAGTTAAAGTTCTTATACTACTCACAGAGTAGTGACTGTACTTTCAAACCAATTTATTAGTCCCTCTTGGAATCATATGTTTTGACTGTGGAGATCTAACACCAAAATAAATAACTATTGCCAAAAAATAAATAGGTAATCTGTGCCATCATTACTGCAATACTATTGCATATTCACCTGTGATTATGTTATATGGAAATCAATTCTTGTTTTGTATAAGTTTTCAGATATATTTGCAGTTATCTACAATTCCTGAAAACTGCAATACAATTTCAAATGAAAACAATTTCATATATTATTTTAGATAAAAACACTTAATATGGAGCTGGTAAGTTCTAAACTAATGCAACTTTATTATGCCACGTATTTTTGTTCACAGTGTAATTTTTATGTTTAAAATAATGCAGAAGAGAGAGATAACCAAATAATCAGTTTTCCAACTTGTTTACAAACAAAGAAGAATACCTAACACGCTCATAACATCCCAGACACCTTCACTAACTATTCGTTATTGGAAGACACCCTGGTGCTACAGGGGATATATGACATACAATTAAATAGAGAAGAAACACAGATAACCCTGCTAAACTAGCACTCAGGAAAAAATTCTTCTTTTATGTGAATAGTGTCTGGTTGGACCTTAAACCATATTAAAACATAACATTTATTAAATACACTTAAATAAAATCAGACATACTAATATCCTATAGCTAATACAGTGTATCGTGTACCCCAAAAAACAGGCAAGCCGGTTTAAGTGCACCAGCAATATACACCTCTAGATTCAGAGAAGAACCTTGTAGATAGACTAAAAGCTATAGGTATGAATCTAATAAGACAATGATGGGAATAAGTATGGGATCATCTATATTCCATCAGTAATCAAATGTATTTTTATTTTAACGTCTCTAGCTTTAGGATATGAGCATATCTGATTTTATTTAAGTGTATTTAATAAATGTTATGTTTTAATAAGGTTTAAGGTCCAACCAGGCACTATTCATGTAAAAGAAGATTTATTTCCTGAATGCTAGTTCAGCAGGGTTATCTGTGTCTCTTCTCTATTTAATTATGCAACTTATTTACAAACCATCTAATGATTTACTCATCTCAGTTATTATATTTTGAGTACCTTGAGATGGACAACTTTTATTTTATCACTATTAGCACTATTACATTGGTTTCAATTAATAGTTGGCCACCTTTCAGTGAACACAAACCCTTTGTGAAAGAACAGGCTCTTCAAATAATTTCTTGAATTGTTCATTGATAGTTATGATTATTTCAAATGAGAAGCAACCAAAGATAAGCTAACATTTCTCAGTTCACAGTTACTGCAAAACACTGGAATACAGATATGTTGTTAACATATATGTAGAATAAATATAAATTGGGTGTGTGTCCTTCTGTACAAATGGATCCTTTCTGTCTCTCTGTTCTAAGTACAAAATCAAATATTGCTGGTCAGAGCTGACTGAGATCTTGAAATATCATCCGTAACCAGTAGAGATATACATAAATTTTGCTTTTAGACGACAGCTTTAACTAATTCCTGTTCTCTGGTGTTCAAGTAAAAAAAAAAAAAAACATGCTTGTAGTTTTCTAAAATAATATAACTAAATAAATAAATTATTTTTGGTCATGTTGATCTGTATTTTTGCTTAGAAATTATGTAAGAGGTCTGTAAAATGCATGTGATATATGTAATAGACACACTTTTAAAAGAAACATGTATAGTAAACTTTTTCTTACACAATTAAAGGGATAGTAACACTTAATGTGTCATATATATATAGTAGGGTTTATCCTCCTGAGTAAAACAAGGGGACCCCTGCTGCTAATAGGTGTTTTATTCAATAGTTATTGCAGCTCAGTCTTGATTTTTTTAGGTGCAGTATCTCAATGGCCTGAAATGTTACAGTGGTGCTGTTTCTACACCATCTTATGAACAACTCTGATCAGCTGACCATAAACCTCCATAGGAGCTGAAATAAATTTTGAATAAAACTCTTCTCCACAATGGGAGTTCCCTTGTTTTTCTCAGGAGGAAAAACTCTACAATATAAATGATAGGACACGTCTAGTGTTACTGTTCCTTTAATCTCTTGGATATTAAAGCAGTCTTGATTCCATTGTTTCAAGATATGGTGGTGGAGACCTCTGTGGCATCTAAGGAGTAAAACTGGACCTATCACTTTACAACTTAGGAGATTCTTAAAGACCTTTTGAAGTAACCTACAGTTTGTGTTACACATTTTTTTAATTTAAATATTAGATTCTGCGTTATTTAGGTTGTTTGTGTGTATACTCTTCCGCCCACCTACTTCCCAGTATTCTAAACTCCAGTGTATTGGGATATGGGATTTTGTCAATCCTTTGGGTGCCAGAGGGGTTATATATCTCTCTCTGGCACTTAAAATGGTTTAACTGAATAGCATACGTTCTGTCTTTTATTGAATTTATTATTTTGTAAAAAGAGAGGGTGGTGGTCCTCTCTATTTCAATACTATCTAGAGAAGACTATAATTTTAAAGAGGGAGGGGGTGTCCCCATGTCCCCTCTCTCATTCAGTAACTCTCAGTGGTGTATTTCATTTTAAAGAGAAAGGAGGGATTCTCATGTCTCTTCCCTTCATATGACCCCAGTGCCTTTGACAATATTTGACTGAAATATACAAAAGTGGACGGGCACTGGTAAAATATAAATACTGAGGGAAACCACTTAAATAGTGTGGTGCACTGTAAGACACTATAGAATGGAATAATTGAAGAAGGAGAGTAAAGAGAAGAAACCCCTTTAAAGAGTAGTCTAATGCTGAGGCACTCAACCCAGGCAAAAGGAAGTAAGACAAAATAAACTTAGCATAGATGACAAAATAAAAACAGGTAAAATCCACACTGAGAGTGATATAAGTGGTGGCTGAAATGTAAGTAGATGCAAGTCATACAGAAACATATATCATTACCCCTACAAATAGTGAGTAAGTATAACACTGCATGCACAATAGAAAATAACCACTAATGCTAGCAATACACACTAGATAAGCATCTCATCAATACAAAGTGAAAATGAGTGCAAAAATCCTATAATAAAGTACAGCGTGAAACCCTAACATAATAAAAAATAGCCTCCATGTATATAAAGTGCAAATAATGAAATGCCAGTGGGTAGTGATAAAAAAGATACTTTTCAGTCTTGAAATAGAAAGCAATCAGTAGGGAAACATGAACACATTAAAGCAATATTCTCTCAGAGCTGACCTTACAATGCATATTGCCAACAAATTGCTTTATCAGGGGATAAGGGGACGGTAACGGCTCGATACATTTAAACTATGGTTGAATGAATCATAGTATAATATGTGGATCATCTGACTCATCATCAATTAAGAGATAATGTGTGAATCATATGACTCATTTTCGTGCTTTCATATAAGAGAGTGATATACATAAAGTAACCAGAAAACTGAGTATGTAAAACCTGTTGCAAGGCCTGCCAATAAGACCAACATAAAATTAGCACTGATAATATTGATACATATGAAACTTGATACTTTATTGTTAGTATACGTCTGTGCTGTTGATCATATGTTGGATCTAAATAAATGCAATTGCACACCTAGAGTAAAAGATACAGATGAACTATTGATGTGTATATATAATTAACCATTTTTGATGTCAAAACAATATAAAATACAGCACAGAATAATTACAGTTCTCTAAATATACAAAAATTGTCAAGTGATGTGACATTATAATTTACGCAGACCCTCTCCCCTTTGGCACCTTCACACTAATAGGGTTGAGAGGCAGGGATGCACTATTTCTGCTTCTCAGTCAAATGCATGGAGAGATACGTATCTCTTTAAAAATCAGAATTTTCTGATGGGCATTGAAAGAGAGAGGGGGGATGTGGGGATGCCCCCTCTCTCGTTGTAAAATATGCTAATAGTGAGTATATATGTATGTGCTTGTGTGTATATACATAATTATGTGTGTTTGTTTGTCCACGTGTATGTCTATGGGATCACCATTCCCCTAGAAATAAATGAGTAAAGCAATCCCTATAGATTTTAATGCGACAGAGGCTGTGACACTAATTGCACAGAGTACCTGGGGGGAGGCCCTACCCTCTGGCACGCCAAGGGTAAACACTAAACACATGTAAAATTAATACACTAGAGTGTAGAGAGTAGCATTGAATGAAAAGTAATCTAACAAAATATCTCATAAACTATTGTTTTGAACATACCTGTCAAATACAACAAAAAAAGTGATTTTAAAAGCTCTTTCATAATCTTGTAAGTTGTCATATGGTGATAGGTCTACCGTGTTGTTGCAGGACTTATCTTCATCACAACAAATGGGTCCATATAATCTACATTGCTAACTTTAACCTCCATTGAGGGCCTATATGTGCATTAGATATTTGCTACATTTCTGCTGCCTATCTTAAAACCCCCAAACAACTGTCAGTATGAAATTATAGAAAACAAAATACATATTTGCTTTTCTTCTCATATAGAATAAGTGTTAGAGAGTCTAGAGAGGCAAGTTGTATAGAGACCTATCTATATTATAACAGGTTCATCTGAACTGATCCTTAAACATTCACCATGGTCACCCTATCTCTCAGACATCCAACTCTTGTTGTTTTAAAAAATATATAGGAACATTTAAATGGTGACAAGAAAGGGGCTGAACTTAGTATATCACTCATTCAGAGGTATGCTATGTTGCTCTTTATAAGTGCATCTAATTGTAAATTGTATGTAGGAAAAATAGACTGAATCACAATATTCCATTTTATGGAATTACACATATTGAGAGGTCAATTAGTTTATATAAAAATTAATAAATAATAATAATAACTTTCTACTTTGTTTATCCTCCTTGGAAGTTACACTGTTTAGATTTGCTTTACTGTTTTCAACCTAAACCCATCAAGATTTATGATTACTGCATTGGACAACGCTGTGAGGAAAAGTGAAAAACATTTTATAGTATCATTCCCAAAAAAGTAGAATAGAATGTACTTATTTTTTCAGGTAGACATGCCTTTATTTCTTAGACTTCTTTACAAATAATATGCTTTAAAGGGATAGTAATATTTCACTTTAAAAGCTGCTCAGGTGGTTCAACATAATGAATAGCACTACTGTCTGATGCTGTTACTCTTCAAAACAGTTATGATGTAATTATATGCTGAAGTTGATCCCTCATGTCCCTTTTGCTGATCCTAAGCCACCCCCCCTCCCCAGATCTGAAGTCTGGTCAAGCCTGACCAGACAGATCACAACTAGGGACAATCTTGTTCCAGTCAGTATAAGGAATAACCTGCCCTCCTTGATGAAGGATGCAGGTTTTTCCTAATACTAATTGAAGATTGTCCCTTGTTGTGATTCACTGTAGGATTTAGAAAAAATGCTTATGTCAGCAAAAGGGGCATGAGGAATCAACTTCAGGATATAATTTAATGTTAACAAAAGAGTATTGAAGAGTAAGAGTATTATATGGCAGTACTATTCATTATGCTGAATGATCTGAGCTGCGTTTAAAGTGAAATATTATTATTCCTTTAATAATCATGTATTCTTAAGATTGTTGAACATGACTTGTTAATTGTGAAAAAGAAGTATTGATTGAAAATGTATGCAAGTTCCAGTTCACCTGTTTTTCATATTTTATTTTTTAAGAAGTTCCGAATTTTAATGAAATGTGTGTAATTTTAGTGACAATATAATTTAATGAATAAAGTTCATGTCTTTTAAAAAATGACATTAAATGTGCTTCAATTTAAATTCACATATTCCTTTTAGAGTTTGAATGTTGCTAGCATCAGTATTCTAACTTTTGGCCTATACTACTTAAAGGAGCAGTAAACTTGTTTTTATTAAAACACATATTTTACAGAGCATTTCCTGCTGAATAAAACAAGGTCACTCCCATCGCTGTCAGATGTTTTATTCAAAAATTATATCAGTTCAAATAATCAGGAAGTGAAATTACTGTGTTTACTTCCTGATAGTTCTAACTGACAGGAAGTGACAGGCAGTTTCTATCACATTCTATGGAGAACTGTATGTCTCTGACTTTTCTGACTTTCCTCTCCATTAGAATCTAACAGGAAATCTAATTAGAATCTGACCACTAGAGGGCACTGCTAATGTAAAAAAACATGGGTTTAAACTGTAATAACTCTGGAAATACAAATCTCTTGGCAGTGGGAGTACCATTATTTTACTAAATAGGAAAATCCCTACAATATATATTTTTTCATAAAAAAAAGTATTTTTCTCCTTTAATAAGCCGAATGGCTCATCTGCCATGAAAAGAGCCACAAAAAAAAAGTATTGAGACTTTTTGTAACTCAGGGCCTTGATTTCTGCTCACTATGGATTCTATCAAGGGTACACTAATTCAACCATTCCAAAATATGATTTTGTACTGGTCTGACATTTTCTTCTTCTGAATCTCAAGGCTGTATAAACAGAAAATAGACCTAACTGGCAGCAAAATGTTGTGTCACTGCTTGATCCCATCATATACTCTACCATGTGAACAAGTATTTTGTCCAAGGTATTATGACCCTTTTTGGGCAAAATATTTTAAATATCAATCAGATATATTTATATGGAGTGTGGAGACCCCATATTATTCAAATAACTCACTGTTAGCTAGAAATGTTTAATAATAATTATTAGAGGGTCCATTATAATTTAAATGCACCCAAGGAGGGCGCCTTGAAACCGGTATTGCCAGAGAAATTAGATTACAGTGTTTATCCTTACCTGTATAGAGATATTCCATGGCACAACGGGGTCATGCTCTGGTTCTCTCTTCCGGTGTAAACAAAATGCAAAAATAATAATAATCATAATAATAACAATAACAACAACAATAATAATAAATACATAAGATTTCCAAAGAATAAACATCCTTCTTGGGCCAATGCTAATCAGCATTTAAATTACTCCCAACCAACCACTGCCTAGGAGTAAGGGTCAAACACTGCATCCCTCTCTTCCCTTTCTAAGCAAAAGGGTTAGAAGATGGGGACATGACTTCCTCTGGCAAATATTTGGTGCCTCTACCCCATATTAATGTAAACACATTTATCCTATTCTAGTAGAGAAAGTATAAGAGGTCCTTTGACTTCTTTCTTGAGCCTTTTTTAATTTTCTTATGGGGGCTATAAAGCCCCATATTATTCTTATGTAGTAAATTTGCATCAGTCCTGAAGTTTTAACAAGAGGATGTCAAGATATAGGGAGGGTGATCAGGTGTATCAGTGCACTAGGCATTAACTGTAGGGCCAGACAGAGGATGGGCAGCTTATTCCCCTGGTTAACCCCGCTTAATCTTGTACAAATAAATACGAGGAGCATATGGGCCTAGATTTGAGAACATTTTCCCATGCTCCTGAATGATCCCAAGGCATAACTTTTTACTTTAAGATGCTATCTGAGAACCTAATTCCCAGTTTGAAAAACAATGTAATTGCCAGAATAGCATATAGCAATAGAGTTAAGAAGGATACTATTGTCCATATGGTGGGTATAAATATGAGGTAAGATTGTTTTTATTGCTCAAAAACATCACCGTGATTACTATGAGCTCCCTGTGCCAATGCTTTTGCCCCCTTATATTCTCTTACTTTTCTCATGTATTCTACCACCAAGTGGAATTAGTAGAGGTGTGTCTGAAGTCTGGTCCATGTCAGTGCCAGCCAATATTACTGGCTGCGGAGAACTTTGTTTTGGCCATTCATTTGAGGTTTCAGTGCTTCAACAATGATATTGTGAATTGTCTGACACTGAAAGTTGCTGTATGCTGGACTTTGGTGCGTTCACACAGTAGATAGTTACTCATGTGAAAGGCACCACTGTCCAGTATATGATCCAGTATATGAACAATGTCGAATTTAAATGGAGAAAAAAAGTCATGGGAGCACTATAAGTCGAATTTTAAAGGGGAAGGGTTAAAATGTTGAATGTGAACAATATTTGTTGAATTAAAATTGTGAAAGAAAGCACTATAAGTCGAATTTTAAAGGGAAGGGTTAAAAAGTCGAATGTGAATAGGTGTCGAATTAAAATGGAGAAAGAAGGTCATGTGAGCACTATCAGTCGAATTTTAAAGGGGAAGAGTTAAAATGTTGTATGCAAACAATATTTGTCAAATTAAAATGGTGAAAGAAAGGGTGGTTAATATGTAGAAGGTGGGCACTCAATGTCAGATTTCGATAATGTGGGGAACACATCTAACGCTAAACTTGATCTTTCCATTGTCAAACGGATGCCTGTTTCCTTGGACTATGACATTCTGCGTGTTTTTTTTTAGGTGGTAGTTGAATAAAAGCAGACATCACCAATTTTTTAGTTCGTAGAAATATGCTATCTACTCCAATTTTGGTTTACCGTGGTTCTTCAATAGAATACCATTTTAACACAGGTTTGCAAAATACACGTTTCTGGGCTAGATTCTATTGCAGGTGCTAAATATTAAAGGGACTGACAGCGCAGGCGCACAGACATCACTATCGCAAGATGTCCATGCTTCCTGCTATTGTCAGCCTCGGAATAAGTCGTAAATCAGTTAAATCAGGTAATAATTCTGGCGACTAGCGCTACTAAGCAGCTAGTCTCCAGATAGAGACTTAATTAAGATAAAGATTTTGTGGGGTGGTAGTTCCCCTTTAACACCCTTTTTATCAAACATTTTATCTCTGCTTTTATCTCCAGGTATCCCCATAGACTTGAATAGGAATCTTTTTTTATAAAACGGGAGGTAACAGTCTCGGAGCTCTCAGTCTCAGCCTGGCATTAATGATAGCAGCGTGCACGGAAGCCATGACGGTCCTGGTACATCACTGGTCCTTAACGCAAATCCAGCCATGACGTACCAGGACCGTCAAGGGTCCTTAAGGGGTTAAACAAGAAGAGTTTGGTATACTGAATAACATCTAGATAGGGTTCTAGTTATACTATATATCACTAGCAACTTTACAAAGATTGTGCCACCATTCTGAGGAAGTCATGTGCTGGATTGCTTCATTTTAGCATGAAGATACTGTGCATATATACCACAAGCAAAGAGAATAGCATATAAGAATTAAGAGAAGTATTATATGACCAACCAGTGAGGAATACAAAAATAGACACACATTTATTTTGCTAAATTTAATGCATAGAAAGTGTTCTGTTTTTGTATGCATTTTCTATTGTATTCTTTTATATTGCTCCCATATATTCTATGCTTTGCTTCTTATAGTCTTCTTGTGTTACATCTGAATAGCACGTTCACACTCCAATGGGTGGAAGCCACTAAGAGAAAAGACTGATTAAATGAAGGGTACAGAGCTTTTTTTAAATATTGTATGTCTTGTGGTATAATAATGTAAATAATAATGTGTTGTATGTCTCATTTGCCACACCCCTGGGACTAGACAAGGCAGTAAGTCCTCTGTTGCAGTATTTAATTAATATCCCAACAAAGCAATGCATTCTGTACCCCTCTGGCACTCAAACGGTTAAGGTCTAATACAACATTTATTTTCTATTTTTTTTAAACTGGATAGCAGTGAAGGGGTTAACTTTCTCAGATGAAACAGCGCAAGTCCCTGTGACACTGCAACGTGATCCCTCCCCAACTCTTATTTTTTTGTATGGTGGCAATATTTATCAATATTTATGGTGTACTTTAAGTTTGGCAGCCAGGGGGTTAAATCCCGGCATGCCACTGCTTTGCACACACCCTCTGGCAAGGTAAGTGTTGGACTGCCGTTGTTTGCTGACATATGTGTTAGGAGACTCTAATATCGGCAAGATTATGATATTGTGACACTTAAGCCTGAAACATCAGAATCTTACCTTTTTCAACTGGGTGCCATTTTGTTACTCGGCCAAAGGTGCGTGACATTATGTAAGGAATGATGTTTTACTAAAGTGAACCCATTAAAAGTGAGATCTTCAAAGCCTCCAGTATAAATATCAATCAATTAAATTATTACCAATATATATTAAATAGCATGTATCCCATTATAATCCATTTTAATGGATGAAAAATACATGCTGCAATGCTGAACCAGTTGAACCTTGATAAAAAGCCAAAGTAAAGGTTTAGTGATATAGTATTGCTCTCAGTTAACAAAGCAGGAAATTTATTTTTAAAAAGATATTAAGCTAAAAGCTGACCTAAAAGTTGTCCACCTGTTACCTACAGAGCTTTTAGTCTCATTATATTTATAATTAATTACTCATGTAACCAAAAAAATCACCTACCGTATGTGGCAGGCTTCCACCAGAGGGGAATATTCATGCACACCTATTTCAAGATGGAAGCTCCCAATTAGGAAGGGCGTAGAAAGGTGATCAGTCCTATTTAACAAATTTAAAATAAACTTTTCTGTTTAATTAATAAGCAAAACTGTTTCTAAAGTAATAAGACCACTTTAGGATGAAGAAAATATATATATATATTTTATAGGGCGTTTCCTGCTGATCAAAACAAGGACGCGGCTGGGAGATTTCTAAACATTATTAAAGCTCAAATGTTTTTTAATCAACAGTACCAGCTAATGTTCAAAGGGCCTATTTTTATAATGCACTCTGTGGGAAATCATGATTCAAAAAGTAAAAAAAACAGAATGTGCATAAATTGGAAATAGTCATTAAGAAATACATTTGACAGTGCTGCTTAAGAAAAATGATCCTCACCACCCGGACCAAAAGAAAGAAATCTACACAAAAATATCAAAAGCGCTACTGTACAAGAGAATGAAAATCGGAGATATCAATACCTATAATAATCTCTTGTAATAATATGGATAGGGCTAACTTTATCCCAAAAATAATAATAAAAGTCTGGAAAATAAAACTATCATGAACTATCGAAACGTAATATAAGAATATCCTTTAATAAAATATATATCAATATAAAAATATGATTATTTCAAGTAATCAATCTTTACCATCATATCACTGGTTATTATATTAAAATGTAGTTTTATAATTATAACCAATAGCACAGGCAGCTGATTATTAGTATCTCCAATCGACCACCCCAATCACAACTCTGGAACACATAGCTGTGCTGGCAAAGTAAATTATTTACATATACCTGCTTGTCAGTTCCGTGGACCAAATAATCATGCAGTTGGTAGACAAAGAAAGACAAACAAACATACGCTGTCTGTGATATGGCTATACAAATCTATCATCCAAATACCAGAACACATGAATATATATAAAAATCACATAGTCACTAACACATATGGGCTGGAGCATTTGTTGAACTCACCTGATCAGCGTCCAATATGTCACAATGTTGATGTTTGTAAAATACACGTTCTATATAAGAAAGGACATCATTAGACCTGGACCATGTGTGATTCAAACAGATGCTTCAATTCCAGTATTATTGGGAAAAAAGACATCTTCTACATGCACAATTAACTCTTGTATGTAAAGAATGAAAACTTCATATATAACACTCTGCCAATATTAACTTGTTCCAACCACGGAGGAATCTGTATGCATCATATACACATAAGTGAATGGTGCAGTATTCTTAGTTGGTATTTATTGAAACACAGCTAATTGTAAGGCTGGATATAACAGTAGTCCATCAACAATTCTGGGCTATAGAAGATGGAGAAGATAGTAAAAAATGACTATATATATATATTCGCTGCAGAAGAAATATATCTGGCCAAAATCACATATGAAAAAAATCTTCCAACGTATGATAAATCTTCCAACGGTTAAAAAAAATATCTCTGTATTATGTGTCACTCATTATCTCTCATTTAGACATAACTTTGCCTTTAGTCAGACACAGTCCATGGATCCTTCAATCTTGTATATGCAATATACTGGCCACAATGTATCAATTCACAGTTACACAGTTGTAATTTATATTTCACACCTTATCATACAATCGATGCTATGCGGCTTCCAGAGTGAAAAAAGGATTTATTGCATTTGTGTATTCGATGTTAATTTTAATTACAGTAAGTTCTACAATGTTTTGAACTGACCAAACTTAATTTTATCAGTAATTCCCACTATTCTTTGTGACGGTATAAGAATAGTCTCTTACTTTTCCATCACCTCTAAATACAAAACAGTTGAGTATAATGAATTGATATTACCTCAATTTCTCAGACCGATATCTTATTGTCCACTTCTTATTACATAATACAGGAGTGCTTATGGCATCGCGTTTACCACACTAGTATAAAATAACAATTGGGTATATTCATGCTTTTCTGTTACCTTCAATCGTAAAGTCGGTGTCTCATTAACCGCTTCTTGTACTGGTAGTGCATAGATGTATATAAAGTCAGCGTTTCTCATGCTACCGCTGTCATTACACGTGTTACCTTCACTGGGGAATACCAATATTTTTCTTAACTTGACTGTTCCGTTCTTATTGCTTCATCTGTGTAAATGATCCTAGTTGTCCTTATTAGTGATGAGCGAGCACCCCAATGCTCGGGTGTTCGGGTGCTCTGACCGAGCACCCCCGGAGGCTCGAGTGCTCGGCCGAGCACCCGAGCCCCATTGAAGTCAATGGGAGGACTCGAGCATTACACCAGGCACCCCCTGCTCTGATGAGGGGAGGGTGCCTGGTCCATAGGAAAAGGGCAGAAAATTATGGAAACACCACAGAAATGGTTCAGGGACAGCATAGGGAGGATGTCTGGATGCATCTTGGACGTCGCTGCTGGGAACGATCTTTCGCCCGTAGTATGCCATTTTTACAGACTGACCGTAAAACACACAAAAAGGAAGATAAAAACGACTTTAGGCGAAAAATTGTTACCAAACAGTATTTGCTGTATATTTACTTGTATATCATCTGCAAATTCTCCCAAAAATTTCCTCGATTTTTCTGAACTGAGGCCATGATTAAGAGGGAAACGTGCGCAGAGGCAAATTCTCCCAAAAATTTCCTTGATTTTTCTGAACTGAGGCCATGATTAAGAGGGAAACGTGCGCAAAGGCAAATTCTCCCAAAAATTTCCTCGATTTTTCTGAACTGGGGCCATGATTAAGAGGGAAACGTGCGCTGAGCCGACCATCTAAAACATTATGGGTGAGGGTCTGCTGCGGAGCTGACCATCCTAAACATTATATGCGAAGGCCCGCTAGTGAGCTGACGCTATAAAACATTATATGAGAGGGCCCGCTAGAGAGCTGACCCAATAAAACATTATATGAGAAGGCCCGCTGGTGAGCTGACCTATACAACAATTGTCAAACTGCGCCCGCTGGTGAGCTGGCCCTAGATAAAAAGTATATCACAGGGCCCGCTGGTGAGCTGGCCCTATATAAAAATTATATCACTGGGCCCGCTGGTGAGCTGGCCCTATATAAAAATTATATCCCAGGGTATATGGAAGAGAGTCAACCATATACCCATTTTTTGGGTGGAAGGGGTGAATGGGAATACAGAGTATTCCCATCATTGTAAATAACATATATAAAGTGAGTTTATGTTCCCCCGGGGCTTTCCTCCAGTGGAGTGGAGAAGTCAGGGGAAATCCAGGCCTTGTTCATTTTTATAAGTGTCAACCTATCAGCATTGTCGGTGGAAAGGCGGATACGCTTATCTGTTATGATGCCACCAGCAACACTAAATACCCGCTCAGACAGAACGCTGGCGGCAGGGCAGGCCAGCACCTCCAAGGCGTAGAGTGCCAGTTCATACCACGTGTCCAGCTTGGACACCCAGTAGTTGTAAGGCACAGAGGGATCATTGAGGACGCTGACACGGTCTGCTACGTACTCCTTCACCATCTTCCAAAACTTTTCCCTCCTTGTGACACTAGGCTGCGCATCAGGGTGAGGGTGCTGGTGGGGTGTCATGAAGGTGTCCCACGCCTTGGAGAGTGTTGCCCTGCCTTTGTCGGAACTGCTGTGTGCTCCCCTTTTCTCCCCTTCTCGGTTGGCCAAGGTAGCACGTACTCTGCCGCCAGCGTTGTCAGATGGAAAATTTTGGAGCAATTTTTCAACAAGAACCTTCTGGTATTGCACCATTTTGCTTGTCCTCTCCACCGGAGGAATGAGAGATGAGAAATTCTCTTTGTAGCGGGGTCCAGAAGGGTGAACACCCAGTAATCCGTGTTGTCTAAAATGCGTATAACGCGTGGGTCACGGGAAAGGCAGCCTAACATAAAGTCAGCCATGTGTGCCAGAGTACCAACAGGCAAGATTTCGCTGTCCTCACCAGGAGGATGACTCTCAATCTCCTCATCCTCTTCCTCCTCTTCTGCCCACCCATGCTGAAGAGATGGAACTAAAGTTCCATGGCTACCCTCTGTAGCGGAGGCAACCGTGTCTTCCTCCTCTTCCTCCGCCTCCTCCAATTGTCGCTGAGAAGACGAAGTGAGGGTGCTCTGGCTATCACCTTGTGTAAGCTCTTCCTCCCGCATTTCCACCTCTTCCACATGCAAAGCGTCAGTTTTAATTGTGAGCAGCGAGCGTTTCAGTAGACACAGAAGTGGGATGGTTACACTGATAATAGCGTTATCGCCGCTCACCATCTGTGTCGATTCCTCAAAATTGCGTAAAACCTCACAGAGGTCTGACATCCATTCCCACTCCTCACTTCTGATTACAGGAAGTTGAACGGAGAGGCGACGACCGTGTAACAGCTGGTACTCCACTACTGCCCTCTGCTGCTCACAAAGCCGGGCCAACATGTGGAAGGTGGAGTTCCAGCGCGTGCTCACATCACACAGCAGCCGGTGAGCTGGCAATTGTAAGCGCTGCTGCAGCTTCAACAGGCTGGCTGAAGCTGTAGATGACTTACGGAAATGTGCACACACGCGGCGCACCTTGGTCAAGAGATCATGCAAATTGGGGTAGGTTTTTAGAAATCGCTGAACCACTAAATTAAATACATGCGCTAGGCATGGTACGTGTGTGAGCTTGCCGAGCTCCAAAGCCGCCACCAAGTTACGCCCATTATCACACACAACCATGCCTGGTTGCAGGTTGAGTGGCGAGAGCCACTGCTCGGTCTGGTGACTAATCCCCTGCAACAGCTCTGAGGCCGTGTGCTGTTTGTCCCCAAGGCAGATCAGCTTCAGCACGGCCTGTTGACGCTTCCCCACTGCAGTGCTACACTGCTTCCAGCTACCGGCTGATGGGTGAGTGGCGCTGCGCGCAGAGAATTCGGAGGTGGAAACGGAGGAGGAGGAGCCAATAACGTAGGTGCTGGCGGAAACCCTGATGGAGGTAGGGCCCGCAATCCTCGGCGTGGGTAGCACCTGTGCCATCCCAGGGTCCGAGTCGCTCCCAGCCTCCACGACATTCACAAAGTGTGCCGTCAGGGAAATGTAGCGTCCCTGGCCGCAAGCACTTGTCCATGTGTCAGTCGTTAAGTGGACCTTCCCAGTAACTGCGTTGGTCAGGGCACGGGTGATGTTACGGGACACATGGTGGTGTAATGCGGGGATGGCACACCGGGAAAAGTAGTGGCGGCTGGGGACCGTGTACCGAGGGACAGCTGCTGCCATCAGGCTGCGGAAGGACTCAGTCTCCACAAGCCTAAATGGCAGCATTTCGATGGCCAGTAATTTGGAAAGGTGTGAGGTTAGTGCTATGGCCTGTGGGTGGGTGGCTGGGTATTTTCGCTTGCGCTCAAATGCCTGGGGTAACGACATTTGGACGCTGTGCTGGGACAGGGAAGTGGATGTGGTCGCTGATGGTGCTTCAGATGGTACAGGTGCAGGGCGGGAGGTATGCGGGCCTGCGCCTTCGACAGGCGATTGGCCGGCACCGAAAACAGGGGAAGAGGAGGCAGTGGTGTGGCCTGCAGACACAGATGGGCGATCCAGGCGTTCCTGCCACTTATTACGGTGCTTGGATGCCATGTGTCGGATCATGCTGGTGGTGGTGAGGTTTCTAGTGTTCATGCCTCGGCTCATTCTGGTGTGGCACAGGTTGCAAACTACAATTCTTTTGTCGTCCGCACTTACCTTAAAAAAACGCCATACCGCGGAACACCTACCCCTTGGCAAGGGAGATTTACGCAAGGGGGTGCTCCGTGGAACATTTGCGGGCCGGTTTGGTGCGGTCCGCCATCTTTCTGTAGCCACACCACTGCCTCTTCCAGCCTGTTGCGGTGCTGCAGATGGCTCACCCTCAGGACTGCTGTCATCGCTCGGCTCTACACCTTCCCAGGTGGGGTCAGTCACCTCATCGTCCACCAAGTCCTCCTCCACTTCCTCACTCTGATCATCCTCCTCATGTCTTGATCCCACCACATACTCAGTCATTGACAACTGTATATCATCCTCCTCATCAAGGTCTTGAGACAGTAATAGTGGTTGATTTAATGGCAACTGTGTCTCATCATCATCATCATCCACTTCCTTTGACCTTAAATGCCGTTCACCTCTGTCATCTTCTTGTGATTGGGTACCCTCTAGAGGTTGTGAATCAGGGCACAAGATGTCATGTTCCTCTGCAAGCGTGCTTGGAGAGAGGGTCAAATGAAGGATTGGTGATGAGACGAGCTCCTCACTATATCCCAGTGTGGGATCACTTCTTTGACCAGACCCTCTATGGTGGGAGGAAGGATGATCAGAGTGAGGATTATGTTGACCAGACTCTTGGCTACTGAGAGTGGACTTGGTGGAAGACAGGGTGGTGCTTAACCGACTGGAAGCAGTATCAGCTGACATCCAACCGACCACCTGTTCGCAGTTGTCGGACCTCGAGAGTGATGTCCTGCGACGCCCTGTAAAATGAGACATGAAGCTAGGTATGGTGGATGTCTTTCTGTCTTGTGCTCTGGCACCAGGCGCAGTTTCTACGCGTCCTGACCCGCGCCCTGAACTATCAGGATCACGTCCACTTCCCCGTCCCTTTTTACCCGCCTTCTTCATATTACACGGAATATGTGCTGCAAATCTGCAACTTTGCACAGTACACAGAATTTGCTTCTTAACTGCGGCGACGCACAGTGAAGTGAATGGAATATGTGACTTTGATATTTTACAGTTTGAAGACTTAACAGAATTTTTTCCTATTCTGAAACTGTGCACAGTCAACAGAATTTGCTTCTTAACTGCAGCTACGCACAGTGAATGGAATATGTGACTTTGATATTTTACAGTTTGAAGACTTAACAGAATTTTTTCCTATTCTGAAACTGTGCACAGTCAACAGAATGTGCTGCTAAACTGCGGCGACGCACAGTGAATGGAATATGTGACTTTGATATTTTACAGTTTGAAGACTTAACAGAATTTTTTCCTATTCTGAAACTGTGCACAGTCAACAGAATGTGCTGCTAAACTGCGGCGACGCACAGTGAATGGAATATGTGACTTTGATATTTTACAGTTTGAAGACTTAACAGAATTTTTTCCTATTCTGAAACTGTGCACAGTCAACAGAATGTGCTGCTAATCTGCAACTTTGCACACTAAACAGAATGTGCTCTAATCTGCAACTTTGCACACTAAACAGAATGTGCTCTAATCTGCAACTTTGCACACTGAACAGAATGTGCTCTAATCTGCAACTTTGCACACTAAACAGAATGTGCTCTAATCTGCAACTTTGCACACTAAACAGAATATATGAAGTTTTTTTTTTTTTTTTTTTTTCCCCCCACACAAAATAAACTGCTGCCCCCACACACAGTAGTCCTAAAAAGGACTTTTGGGTCTTTTTTTTTTTTCACAATTGCTTGTCTTCTCCCTACACTGACTTTCCCTTCCTATCCTCATCTCTCCCTGGCTAAGACTGAGCCGAACTCGCTGGTCAGGTGCTATACAGCACCCGACCACGGGTTCTGGCCAGCCAATCAGTGTAATGCCAGCAGCCAACATGGCTGCTGGCATTACACTGATGTCAGAGCTTCCCTGCACGTTTATTGGCTGCGCAGCAGCCGCGAAACGTGCGGGGAGGAGACCCGAACATGGCGGGCGAGCACATGCGGTACTCGTACGAGTACCGCCATGTGCCGAGCAGAGCGATGCTCGAGCCGAACCGAGCTTCGGCCGAGCATGCTCGCTCAACACTAGTCCTTATCCAACGCATTTCAAAGTTAGATAGATATGTTTTTCCCTGAGGGAGAAGTTAGCGCTAACTTTGAAACGCTTAGGATAAGGACAACTAAGATCATTTACACAGATGAAGCAATAAGAATGCACTGCCTCTGCTCCTGTCACTCTCCCAAGCATCCTCTGATGAAGGAGGCATTCTGTTAGTAAGCTGGAGCGATCTCTTTGGCTAGATATCGATCTCTGCCAATGAGATTATTCCAGCTTACTAACAGAACGCCTCCATCATCAGAGGATGCTGGGGAGAGTGACAGGAGCAGAGGCAGAGCGACAAGAGCAGTTTTAACTGTAATTTTCTTGCAAATAACGTGTAAAAAAAAATAATAATAATAACATTTTATAATCATTCGCTAAGTATTCTACATAATGATCAAAAATTGTAAAGTGGTGATAGATCAACTTTAACATATCAACACACCCCCTTGCATACGATACCCGCTTATTATTCTGCATTTCCATGGAAATAAATAATTATGCTTCATTTTGTAAACCTGTCGGATGGATGCCGATGTAGGCAGATTTTTGTCAGAATGATGGTGATGTTGAAGACACTTTAGTGAATACTGTCCATGTGCCTTTGACACTGCTTCAAATGGACATTGAGATTTTCTGCCCTCTTCGAACTTTAGTGAATCTAAGCCGGACTCTCCTTCTGCTTTGAGATGTTTTATTGAAAAGTTATTGCAGCTCAAACATGCAGTATTTTGGCTTGAAATGTTATGGTGACATTGCTGCCAGTGCAATCTATGGACAGCTATTGTCCGTAAGAAAAAAAAAAACCCTTCCTAACCTGCTGCAGTAACAGTGACACTGTAAAATGGGAGGCCATGGAGGTACTGCATCCCAAAAATATATGTTTGAGCTGCTAAAACTTTCAAATAAAAATATCTCTCATCAGTGAGCGTATTCTTGTCTTACTCAGCAGGATAAATCCTGCAATGTATATTTGTCAATAGTATGCAATACTTTAATAAAAATACATAGATTGTGCTAAGGACAGCTAGGTCTCTCATATCACTCAGAAAATGCACTGTAACTAAATTGTATGCAGTGCTTTTCAAAGTCATTCATAGTTATTAATTGTGTCAACCCTATATTGTTTTAAATAAAACATTGTGGGGTTGTGGCATTAACCCTTTGAGTGGCACAGGGGTATGCAATGCATTTCTCTGCAATGAATGGCATAGCCCTATGCCACTCAAAGGGTTAAACGTTTGTGAAAATGTAACCGTTTGAGGATCAGATGGATGTGCAATGCATTGCAAAGCAATGTGTTGCACCACCCCCTCTGGTCATCAAGTGGTTAACTCAGAATCCGCCAATTTCTGTTCATTTAAGTGAAACATTAACCCTGAATATCCCATCTTTCATTTTCATGAACATTTTAACCCTTTGAGTGTCAGAGTGGTACGGAATGCATTGCTTTGCATTGGCACTCTGGCACTCAAAGGGTTAAAGTTGGCTTAAACAGTCTACACTGTTATGTTCTGGCCTGCATTAATTCAGTTAGGTCCATTTTGTCTCTCTCTGAATAGTTTTATTATTGCACTCATATATGTCTCGTGCTGCTCTTTATAGACTGTTTACTGTATGTTATACTGTTGGTGATTACTTGTGCTGATGACAAATCTGGATTAATTCTGGAGCAAACCAGCTGTACCACAGCTGAAAAATAAAAATTCTTATTGTTTAAATGTTGCTTGTAACCACCTGAGTGCTAGATAGATCTCCAAAGCATTACTTGCTTTGTTATTATTCATTAACATCAACAATACTCCCACACTACTGTTCATTCTTTGGATAATGCCTTACTGCACAAAATAGATGAGAGTTGGTACCGTGTCGTGCCGTAGAAATACAGGATGCAACATTTTTTTGCAATAAAGGTATCAACTAGTGATGAGCGAGCGTGCTCGGCCGATGCTCGGATCGGCTCGAGCATCGCTCTGCTCGGCACATGGCGGTACTCGTCGAGTACCGCCATGTGCTCGCCCGACATGTTCGGGTAGCGGGGATCTGTGCCGGAAGAGGCACAGATCCGAAGAAGCTCCGCTGGACCACCAGGGACTGGAGGTACGGGGGCATTGCGGAGATGAAGGGGGCATTGCGGAGATGAAGGGGGACATTGTGGAAGAGGGGCATAGACTCTATGCCCCTCTTCCACAATGTCCCCCTTCATCTCCGCTATGCCCGTCTTCCACAATGTGCCCCTTCATCTCCGCTATGCCCCTCTTCCACAATGTGCCCCTTCATCTCCGCTATGCCCCTCTTCCACAATGTCCCCCTTCATCTCCTCTATGGCATAGAGGAGATGAAGGGGGACATTGTGGAAGAGGGGCATAGCGGAGATGAAGGGGCACATTGTGGAAGAGGGGCATAGCGGAGATGAAGGGGCACATTGTGGAAGAGGGGCATAGCGGAGATGAAGGGGGACATTGCGGAGCTGAAGGGGGCATTCTGAGATGAAGGGGGCATAGCGGAGATGAAGGGGGCATTGACCAGGCACCCTCCCCTCATCAGAGCAGGGGGTGCCTGGTGTTGCCCCATTCATTCCAATGGGGCTCGGGTGCTCGGCCGAGCACTCGAGCCTCAGGGGGTGCTCGGTCAGAGCACCCGAGCACCCGAGCATCGTGGTGCTCGCTCAACACTAGTATCAACTTTACAAAAAAATTTTGCTTACTGCACAAAACACTCTTCCATCCCTATGTGAATGTCTAAGAGCATGTACACAAAGGTGGTGCAGTTCTAAGCAAGATAAAATGAACTATTAGTGACACATAAACATTCTCAAGAATTCCATCTATTTAAATCAAACTTTTGATCTTCAGAATAAGTGAGAGATCTCCAAAGTGAGAGATCTCTAAAGCAAAGTAATGGTACATCTGCACCACGTTCATGATTTCATAGATCCTTGACTTGTTTTAAAATGTAATTTTTTTTCACCTTAATTCAAGTTTGTATAGTTGAAAACTGCATTAAAACATTTTTTCACTTTCACTCTGCCCAGAAAAGAAGTATGAATATCTTCTAAACTATATATTTGCTTGAATTTTGGTTAGCATGACATATAGGCAGTTTTTAATGCAGTTTCCAAATATGCAAACATCATTTAAGGTGACAGTTCTACTTTAAATGCTTCAATGTAAGGGCAAATAAGATAGCACATGTCCCTGATTATCCTTATATGTTAAGACATATGTTATCTGCTACATTATACTGGGCTTGCACATGTGAGATAAGAATGTGTATTACCTAATTAACTTGCAATTAATTGTTTTGCAATATGTTGTGTACCTCTCTGACATTCAAAGGGAGGGTCATACATTTATACATTGGTATTCCACTTCTCTGGAAAACTACCACACTACCTGAGCAGTTTGCTCACTCCTGCTCTCCATGCTAACTATAACCTCCGCTCCACCGCAAACAACTCGCTACGTATACCACAATACAAGAAAGAAGCAGGAAGATCTGCCTTCTCCTTCAGAGCTCCAAAGGCCTGGAACAATCTGCCTGAAATAATCAAATCTGCTCCCAGTCTAAAATCCTTAAAAGTAAATGTTTCTTTATATCTAAAAACAGAGTGTAACTGTTTATAATTTTAAAATTTTCATATGTATGTATATTCATATGTGTATGTACATTTAATAACATGTAATATATAATATTTCTCAATTTCTGTAAATATGCAACCCTCTAATGAAAACTGTCCAGGACATACTTGAAAACGAGAGAAATCTCAATATATTCTTCCTGGTAAAACATTTTCTAAATAAAAAAATAAATATATTCCTTGTAACTTTTTACTTTGTTTTCTTTTTTATTGCCACCCATCGTCCCAGCAAAACTACTTTTTCTAGCTGGCACTGATGAAATCCATTATTACTGTATCAATGCTAATGTTAAGGGGGGGGGGAGGCAGTTTGACCATGCCTGTAACTACATGGAAAGCTAAAGGGAGGTACTGGCGATGTTTGGACTGTGAACTTCGACAGCATATGCTTCTATCGTAGCTTAGTGCTTGTAGCAGTGTGTCATATTAACATTTAAACACAAGCACACAAATATGACAATGGCTCATTAAACTACATTTCAATATGCATATAAGCCATTGTTGAAGTAGTGCAAAATCATAAACTTGTTGCATTGTGGATTCAAGGTGGTTTTGGTGTATTTGTGGATTATTTACAAGGATATGATGGTGAAGTGCATATGATGAAAACAAAATCAAGAAACTGGTCCATTATCAACCTTTAATGCATCTTGTCCCAGGAGGGCTACTATAGGATGATCCACATCAGGTGTTGTAAAACGTGGATTCAAGGGGATAAGCGTGGAAGGCTACCATTAGGTAAAAAAAAAAAAAAATCTTTCTTATATATCCTATATAATAATTCGCAAAATGTATGTTTGTCAGAAGCTGTCATGCGCAGTATAGACTGCCCATGCCGCAGCTGATAATGGAGTGAGGCACTTCGAATTCAGACCGTAGTCCTCTCTGCGCATGACTATGGTCTGAATTCGGATCTCTCCATAATATTAGGCACAGGCAGTCTGTACTCTGCATGACTGCACCGCGGCCATTGCTGGGTGGCCCTGTGGCCCGTGTACACGGGCTCTTCAACAAGTATAAGTATATATAACATACCCACGCTTTGTGTTAAGAGCATCAGTACTCTCCAAGGGCCTGATATTTGCGTCAAAAGCACATTTCAAGGGTCTTCAATGTAAAAACTGTATATTGTTTTATTAGAAGATAGTACGTACATGGGATTCTTAAAGGGATAGTAATACTTCGTTTTATCTTTATTTTGTAGGCATTAAAAAACATGAAGAACGATATAAGTCTTATCTCTCAAACCTTTATGGTTTGAGAGATATTCACAAGCAAAGTTTCCCCTCCCACCCCTTTTACCTAGTGTAAGCTATCTCTTCTTAGATGTGGAATGCAGTCCATAGACCAGACAGATAACAGCAGGGGACAATCTTATTCCTATGAGAACAATAAAAGCCCTGCCCCCCTTGACAGGTTTTTTTTAGGTTTTTCCCTTATCTTAATTGAAGATTGTCCCTCTCTGCAATCTACCTGGACACCTCCCTTCTGCTCTGAGTAGTGTTACATCAGTAAAAGGGGCAGGAGGGGATACTTTGTCACTGAATTACTCTTGAACTACAACTCTGAGAGAATTGAAATAACACTCTCCAAAGTCCAAATACTATGATGATTAATTGGAGCTGCTTTTATTATGAAACATTACTATCCCTTTAAGGCTGCTCGCCCCTGGCAAAAATCTTTTTTCTAAACATAGTTAACGTATAGCACTAAAATGCACCATTTTATTTATTAATACAGAACTGTGTTTTTTACGATTGCCCCAAATTTTTTTTTAAACATATCAACTACTATTAGTAGATATGTGTTAAAAGAAGTATTGGCCAGCTGGAGATACTAATCATTAAAAACAGAGTTCTGTATTATTATAATAAACAATAGACAGTATACTTGTGTAGTATAGGTTAACAGGTATAGAAAAAAAGATTTTGCCAGGGGTGAGCAACCATAGGAATCCCATGTCCATTTAAAATACACCGATATACAGTATAGAGCTCTGCATACGTTAATACAGAAATGTGGTTTTTATAATTGCTCTCCCCTGCCAAATAACTTTTTTTTTATTGACTATATCTACTAACATACACCAGGGGCTCAATTCTATTCCATCCAGTAAAACAGCTGGTAAGGGGAAAAAATACCACTGACAAACCCACTTATGTACCGCAGCTATTCTATAGCTGGGCCGTACATGGAACAACCAGCGTTGGTCACAAAAACTCGTTGTGGCCCAATGCTCGTTGCCGATTTTGTTTTTTCAAAGGAAAAAAGGCAAGTCTCGTTTGACACAAAATGAGCTGAAAATAGACACCCTACCCCACCTCCCACTAATTCTACACTATCCCTAACATGAGCACTTAAATAATACTATCACTAACACTATCCTAGCATCCAGAAATGTAACTTTCCTGTCATCCACTGTCCATCTTCTTCAATCTTCTAGCTTTTCCTCTTCTGTAATCAGTAAAATCTTTACAAAAAATCATCCTTTGAGTCTCGTTTGACACAAAATGAGCTGAAAATAGACACCCTACCCCACCTCCCACTAATTCTACACTATCCCTAACATGAGCACTTAAATAATACTATCACTAACACTATCCTAGCATCCAGAAATGTAACTTTCCTGTCATCCACTGTCCATCTTCTTCAATCTTCTAGCTTTTCCTCTTCTGTAATCAGTAAAATCTTTACAAAAAATCATCCTTTGAGTTTGTTTTGGAATTTAAAAAATGTCCCCCCAGGGATGCCACAGTTATCTCTTTGAGTGCAGGAGGGGTAGCTCTCCAGGTTACAAAGGTTAAAACAATGTTGTCTTGAGAAAGCTCCTTCTGGGACCGAAACGTTGACCTGCTATTTTGCCACTTTATCTTTGCAATAAATTTATTAGTCATGTCCCACGGGTGCTTCCCATTATTTTGACTTTATCCAATCACATATAGGGATTGTGCACCTGGGCCTTTGCTTACAAGTTGGGAGTGAGTGCTTTCTAATTTCATATATATATATATATATATATATATATATATATATATATTTCTCTTTTTTGCAATTCCAACATACACACACACATGCTCAAGACTTAACAGGATAATTTTATCCAATATGCAAACCCTAACTTTGAGCTGCTTCTGATGAAATTACCCTGTTAAGTCTTGGTTTGTGTTTTTATATCTATAAGCAAAAAGCATAAAAGAAGTACTTTTTTTGGGAGGGGTTGTGTATTATTATAGTTACCTTAGAAATAGCAGTTACAAGATCACAGCTAGCAATAAACGGCAATAACGCAGTGACAGAATAAATGTAGCCCCTGGGAAGTAACACCCAACAAATACGTACGGCAAATATAAGTGCATAGCCAGTGTATGAAGATTTTAAGCAGCCTGCGCTAGCTAGCTACGTGGTTACATAGCTAAAGCCTGCTCCGCATAATGTTATCTCATCTCCAGCCTGCAGGAGATCTTTAGTTGCAGAGCAGCTGTCAGCTGAGCACTAATCTTAGTCCACGTGCACGACGGGCAGGGAAACAAAGGCTAGAGTCAGAGTTTATTGTGTAAGACAGTGAGAAGCTGAGCCGGCCAGCACATTGACTGGTGCTTCTCACTTTTGGGGCCTGTTTAATGTTTTGTTGGGGGCTCCATGTCCAGTAGGGCTGACGGGGCCTGAGGGGGCCTTTGCTACACCTCCAAGATATACGTTTTTGAAATTAAGAGCATGATGTCAGTTTAGGAAAGGCTGCGGTACAGCTCTGTACCACAGCCTGTCACTCCTTACCTCTTCCCCTTGCCAGGTTTTCCCTGTTACCACCTCCTCCGGTGACGGAGGATTTTGGCATGTGACCTGGCATGCTCTCTTGTAAATGAGAGTGCGCCAGCTCACATGCTGGATTCCTCCTTCAGAGGAGGTAACGCGGAACAACTGGGGAGGGGAAGAGATGAAGATTGACAGGCTGCGGCACAGAGTGGTGCCACAGCCTGTCCAGAGGTGACATCAAGCCCTTAATTTCAAAAAAATATAGCTCAGTCCATACTGCAAGAAAAATAAAAACGAATTGAAGATTATTTGGGATGGAACATAAAGATAAGAAGAATCTGAATGGAGGCGAGAGTTCCCCTTTGAATTGAACTTTTAACACATTTAACCCTTTTAGTGTCAGAGGGGTACGGAATGCATTGCTGTGCATACCCCTCTGGCACTCAAAGGGTTAATACTAGAGGTCTCCAATGCATTGCAAAGTTATGTATTAGAGACCACTTTAGCATTAAAGGAGTTAAAAAGTAACTTTTAAAGTAATGGAGACCTTATTTCTTCCTTATGGTTCCTTTGTTTGGCCCAAAATTGCATTAGTTTACTTTGATACATAAAGGCCATTTTAGCCTAGCATTTAAAAGAAAAGAGGATTAATTTGCGGGGAAGACAATAAAGGAAAAATAAAAATGACATTTGATTTAAATGGGGCTTTTAATCACGTCAATGCAACAGAGGTCTCACACATTTCTTTGCAATGTGACCTCCAGCACTCAAAAGATTAACATGTCCATTTAAATCCATGAGGATTTTTTTACTTCTCCCCTGTAGTGTAGTTGGTCTTCCGTAGAATGACTTTCCTGTTCTTTTGAACATAAGGCCCATTTTTGTTTATATATGTACAGAACCAAGGAATATGTTGGTGTTTTATCGTTAATAATAATAATAATACTAATATGGCCTCTACTTTCATGGTAACATATGAGGACACATACACAGCCTGCACTTAAGGACCAGGGACCTTTTTTTTTTCCACGATCCTGGTTCAGGGCTCTCCGAATGGCACGCAGCCACATGGGGAGCCCTAAAATCCATGACGTGCATGTACATCGTGGGTCCTTTAGGGACATTCACCCCATGACATACATGTACGTCCTTGGTCATTAAGGGGTTAATCACCATATGGTCCATTCCCAGACAAGTTGTAAACTGAATCCACACATTTAACGTTTACTGGATTCTATGTGATGTTTACTGTACATACAGTGAAATGCTGATAGTGTTCTACAAAGTAAAACACTTAAAGGATTATTGTTGATGTGTTGGACTTGTTACACATAAACTTGATACATAAGAAACTTTATGAGAAAATAAAAGTAAAACATTTCCCATTATGAATATATAACAGCATCTGGATTACTCAAAGCTATAGAGAACCTGAGGCTGATGTAAAAAAAATAACCAGAACAAACCTAATTCACCAAATGGGGTAAATAAACATTATCAAGAGTCAAATTGACTTTAACCCCTTGAATGGGTCTCCAATGCGTTGTGAAGAAATGTGTTGGAGACCTCTCTAGCATTCAAGAAGTTAAAAGACCCATTTATTAATATGATTTTTTTCCCTTCCCTAAGGTACAGTTAGTTTGTCCCAGATATAATCCAGCTCTTCTTAATATATCATATTTCCTAGTTTGTAGAGTTGTTATCATTTTAACTTTTTAAGGAATACTTATGAATCTAAACTTACCTAAAATACAACTAAATTAAACCTGCAGCAGGGAATAAGAATGGACTCACCTCCATTTTTTTCCCTTGAAGTACAGTTTTTCCACTGCTAATAATACAGAGAGACCCCCCATGAATTCCCACCATGCTAGTGTATAAAATGGGTCGTCTGTTTACAGTACGTGGTCAGTCTGGTAGAGATAGCAGAAGTAGGTGAATTTTTGATCTAGAGTCAGACAGGCAAAGAGAGTAAGCTGGATTTGCTTGGTAAAGAAGTATTGGTGGTAGGTAATGGTTCTCTGGTCATGTGGTTGTGGGTGTGAACGATAAACAGAAAGTTGAAAAATAAATACATAAAAAACCTTTTGACTGATAAGTGATTGTGACAATCAGATTGGCAAGTAATCTTGTGAGCTGGCAGAGTCTGAGACATGACTAAGTGACAGATTACATAGTTACATGATAAATAAAAAGACCTAACTCCATCAAGTTCAACATTTTCTACAGTATGACAAGAAAATGAGAATTACATAATCCTTCCCAACTCCAGGATGGGAGCAGACAGAAACACAGGTGCAACCCCTTCACAATCAACCATTTCCACATAGGAGGGAAGAAGAAAACAAATTGCTTTTTTTTTTTTGCTTTATCTATCCAAGTCACACAAGTTTATAATCCTTTTACCTTATTCTTCAATATGCCACTTAACTTCAAGACAGTGAACTAATACATCATACTGTGTTAAGTATACACATTCACTCCTACATCAGTACAGATAAGAGAAACAAGCATATACGGATGCATGGTATAACACGGTGCTTCACCTGATGCTGTGTGCTTTATCTTATTCTTATTCTTATTACAAGCTGCTGGTTCTGAAGCTAACAGGTTTATCTTGTACTTTACTGCAAAGCCTTACACTGCAGGTGTTGGGAGAGAAAGTGCTGAAATTTTGAAACTCTACAGGCAGGAAGCTAAAGAGGGGAACAGAAGGTGCTCACTGTTGCATGGAGTATGGGTGTGATTTGTAGAGAGTAAAACTGACAGAAACAGGCAGAGACAGTTAAAAAAAAATAAATTAAAAATTCTTTTTAGACATTTCCAGACAGACAGCAGATAAAACATCATACCACCTAACAGTTCAGTTCTGTTATGTCTGAAACAATCACCTTAGGTATGCCAAGGGTTACACACAGAGCGGATAGTCAGACAGAGCCACAGGTCAGCACCAGGATGGATAGTCAGACAAGCCAGATAATACAAGGAAGGCCAAATATAGAACTGCACTGGACACCAACGAAAGGTCGACTGAGCCCTGTGTCCATGCAGTATAAATAGGCTAGCCACAGGAAGAGGAGGAGTAACTTTGGGTGACTGTCCCTTTAAATGAAGCGCACATCCATGCCCTTGGACGTGTGCCCATAGATGACATCACCCTTCACGGCCGGGACGTCGAATCCTGAAGCGGCCGGAGACCTAGGAGCCACCAGAACACAGGACGTGGCTGAGCCGCTAAGGGGAGCAAGGGGCCTGACCACCATAAGCAGGATGTGGCTGGAGCCGCTGGATACATGATGTGGTCGGCTCTGGCAGCTGCCACAAAGGTACGCTGACAGTACCCCCTTAAAGACCTCCCCCACGGACCGGGGTGTGGTCTGTCAGAAAAGTGGGAATGAAAGTTTCAAATCAGAATGGGAGCATGCAAGTCTGCAGAGGAAACCCATGAGTGCTCCTCAGTGCTGTAACCCTTCCAGCGCACCAAATACTGTTATCGTCTCCTAACTTTCCGGGAATCCAAAATCATTTGTACCTCATATTTGTCATGATCTCCCACCCAAATGGGGGCTGGCTGAACCATAGTGGAAGTATAGTGGTTACATATCAACGGTTTAAATAGGGATACATGGAATACATTGTGGATTCTCATCGTGGCTGGGATCTCCAGAGCGTATGCCACTGGGTGGATTCTCCGAATGACCCAAAAGGGACCAACAAAATGAGGAACCAGCTTTCTATATGGCACCTGGAGGTTGAGATTACAGGAAGACAGCCATACCCTCTCCCCTACCTGGAAGGTAGGTGCAGGTAATTGCCTACGGTCAGCCTGCCTCTTATGCCGTTGCATAGCACCATGTAGGGTATTCTGTACTCGTACCCAAGAGGAATGGAGAGCCCGTAAGTGCTCATCCAGAGCCGGAATCACTTGTGCTTCGAAAGTCTCAGGAAGTGCGGATGTCTGAAACCCATAATTTATCAGAAACGGTGAACTCTGAGACCATGAGTTAATAGCACAATTCCTGGCAAACTCTGCCCAAGGTAACAAAGCAGCCCAGTTGTCGTGGTGGTTGCTTATGTAACAAAGGAGAAATTGTTCGAGGGCTTGGTTAGATCTTTCAGCTGCACCATTCGATTGGGGGTGATATGCAAAGGAAAAGGCAAGCTGAACTCCCAGTTGAGAGCAAAAACACCTCCAGAATCAGGACACAAACTGGCTTCCTCTGTCTGAAACAATCACCTTAGGTATGCCATGGAGTCGGAATACCTCCTTAGCGAAAACCTCGGCCAACTCTTGAGCAGAAGACAGTCTTTTAAGGGGTACAAAGTGCTCTATTTTAGAAAACCTGTCCACTATCACTAGGATTACAGTGTAACCCAAGGATACTGGAAGTTTCACCATGAAGTCTAAGGACAGATGGGACCATGGACGGTCCCCATTCGGGGTGGGTTGTAGGAGTCCTACAGACAGGATTCTTGGGGATTTGCTTTGGGCACAGGTAGGGCAAGCTGCCACGAAATCAGAACAATCCTTTCTCAGACTCGGCCACCAGAATAAACAAAAGATCGACCATATCAACTGATCGCGCCCAGTATGACCAGCCGTCTTGGAAGTATGATACGTCTCCAGGAGTTTGGTGCGTAGCTTGACCAGCACAAAACACGTCCCTCTAGGTTTCTCTGCTGGGGCAGAAGCCTGAGTTGCCAAAATCTCCTCTCCCAAAGGAGAGGTGATACTGGTTCAAATAGTGGCCAGTATACGATCAGCCGGAATGATCGAGGAAGGAGGGGACTCTACCCTAGAATCGGAACAATATTGGTGAGATAGCGTGTCCGCTCTGATATTTTTAGAGCCCGGAAGGTATGAAACGATAAAGTGGAATCCAGACAGGAACAGTGCCCTTCTGGCCTGATGAGCCGACAAACGTTTGGCCTCTGACAAATAAGTCAAACTTTTATGATCTGTAAGGATCAGAGTCGGTGCACTGGTTCCTTCAAGAAGGTATCGCCATTCTTTCAGAGCCAATATGATAGCCAGCAATTCTCTATCAACTATGTCATAAATCTGCTCTGCCTTGGATAATTTCCTGGAAAAGTATCCACAAGGAAGAAGAGCCACCCTAGGAGCCGAGTTCTGAGACAGGAGGGTGCATCAACCTCCAGAGTGAAGGGCAGGGTGAGATTGGGGTGTACTAGTATTGGTGCTGTAGAAAATGCTGCTTTAAGCTTTTCAAAAGCCATTAGTGCTTTGGGAGACCAATCAGAGGCATCGGCACCCTTGCAAGTCATGTCTGTTAGCAGCTTGACCACCGAAGAGAGGTTCTTAATGAACTTTCTGTAATAGTTTGTGAAGCCCAAGAACCTTTGAAGCAATTTTAGGCCTACCGGATGAGGCCATTCCAATATAGAGGATAATTTTTGGAGGTTCATCACAAAACCAGAGGCGGATATCACATATCCCAGAAATGTCACTTGTGACTTATGAAACTCGCATTTCTCTAGTTTGCAGTATAACCCATGTGCTTTCAACAACCGTAGTACCCTCAGCACATCAGCATGATGAGCCTCCAAAGTGGGTGAATGGATTAGTATGTCGTCCAAATATACGACAACCGAGCTTGGCAGCAAATCTCTCAGAACATCAGTTCTGGAAGATAGCAGGAGCGTTGCACAGCCCGAAGGGCAGAACTAGATATTCATAATGTCCGCTCCTGGTGTTAAATGCTGTCTTCCAATCATGTCCTTCCTTCATACGGACCAGGCTATATGCTGCCCTTAAAGTGTTAGTAATGTCCAACAAAAAGTTTTTTGCATTTAGAAGAGCTTAAAAAGCTTAAAAACCTTATCTCTCAAACCGCTACGGTTTAAGAGATACAGGCGTTTAAACTTCGCTGTCTCCTGCTGACAGCTGTAAAGCTGTCAGCAGGAGATTCGTGTCAGTCGACACGGAGGAGCTTGAGAAGTGCCGCGATCTCGTTACTTACAAGGAATCCCTTCATTGGAATGGTCTAAAACATGTGCTTGGTTTTCAAGCACACGTTTTAGACCATTCCAATGAAGGGATTCCTTGTAAGTAACGAGATCAATACATTGATCTTGTGCATCAACCCTGGTTATGATATTCTGTAAAGATGGGTTACCCGTATCGTCCGTAGACATGGCCCTTTCATAGTGTCACGGTTCGAGCAAAGAAACTCAGAACAAGTACTAAAAGGTAACACCAACTTTATTAGGTACAATCAAGGAAACAGAAATATCACAATAAACTGTATGAGAGAGAAGCGCACAACAGAGCAAGCGACAACTACCAGAAATAGAAGACTGCTTCCGTGTGACTCTCTATGATCAGTCCCAGCGATGGGACAAGGAGTAGTCTGCAATGCCACAAGTCCGCACCTGGGAGAAGCCAAACTAATAGGAAGGCAACTAGGAGTAAGTCTGCTAGAGCCACAGGCCCGCACCAGATTGGATATCTTTTACTTCATGGGCAGCCACACTAGAGGATAGTCAGATAGAGCCACAGGTCAGCACCAGAACAGATGGTCAGACAAGCCAGGGGTTATACATGGAGCAGGTAGTTAGCCAGAGCCACAGGTTTGCCCCAGATAGGATATCCACTGAAGCGTTGGTATGCTGTATACTCAGTGGACAGAGCCCCAGGCCAACACCAGAACAGAAAGTCAGACAAGCCAGGAGTCATACACGGAATGGGTAGTCAGCCAGAGCCACAGGTCTGCACCAGAATGGTTATCCGACTAAGCCAAGGATCATACACAGAGCGGGTAGTCAGACAGAGCCACAGGTCAGGATCAGAACGGATAGTCAGACAAGCCAGACAATACATGGAACACCAAATATAGAACTGCACTGGACACAAACAAAAGGGCGACTGAGTCCTGTGTCCATGCAGTATATAAAGGCTAGCCACAAGAAGAGGAGGAGTAAATTTGGGTGACTGTCCCTTTAAATGAAGCGCATGTCCATGCCCTTAGACGTGTGCCCATAGATTTGGTCACCCATCATGGCCGGGACGTCGAATTCGGAAGCGGATAGAGCCGTGCAGAGACCCTGGAGGTGGCTGTGCAGCCAGAACACAGGAATCGGCTGAGTCGCGAAGGGGAGCAAGTGGCCTAACCACCAGAAGCAGGATGCGGCTGGAGCCACTGGATTCATGATGCGGTCGGCTCTGGCAGCCGCCGCCGCAGAGGTACGCTGACTGGTAGCAGATAGAAATTTATATTGACCCAAATTAGGTGCATAGATAGTGGCAATAGTGTACAGGACCTTCCAGAGCAACCCCTTAAAAAAGGTATCTGCCCTCAGGCTCCCTAAAAACATCATGGGTCACCCAAGGCAGTGATCCTATGCATCAAAATAGCCACTTCTCTCTTTTTTGTATTATCAGGGTATACAGAATGTCTGAATGGTGGTATAGTGTCTGTTAGTGAAGGAGGGGGGTTGCTGTGAAGCAGGTTTCCTGGATAAGGATGATATCTACACCCAGCAGAAGAAACTGTTTCTCATGGACATTCAGACCTTTGGCATTTATAGTGAGAACTAGGATATTACACAAGCAGGATTGCCCGCCCTGTCTTTTGGCATTACAATGGAATATAGTCACTTGTGAACCTAGTATCCCACCAGACTCCCCCACCCCCACAAACACGTCAGAATGAACCAGCTCAGAGCTACAAGGTGGAGAAAAAGAGAGAAGAAACAGAAAGAAGAGTAAAGCCAAAACATATATAATAAAAAGGGCAGAAAATAAATGACCTGGAAAAGTACCGTTGGTTCACCAGAGTAGACAATATAGGCTCCCAAATAGGGATGGACGAAACTTTTCGCCTCAAACTGAAATCGGCAAAAAATGGCATTTTCCACTTGGTGAAAAATTTCCCACGAAAAGTGCGATTTTCTCCTTTTTCCCACTTTTTTCTCCCATTGAAATCAATGGGAACATTAAAGTTACACACAACACATAGCAAATATTATTTTATTTCCCAAAGGCATAGTATAAAAGGGGCATGAGGGTGCCTGTGTTAGTGGGATGTGGGGAAAGAATCATTTGAACAGGGGATGATTTTTGGGGAAGATGTTTACTGGGATTGGGGGGCAGTTAATAAAATATAAATCTTAAATAAAATAAAAAAAATCCCCATAAGATATGGTATAAAAGGGGTCCGAGGAAGGCGCCTGTGAAGGTGAATGAATGAATCAGCTGAACAGGGAATCTGGGGGGACAGTTAATAAAAAAATAAATCAATAAACTAAAATAAGACATTTGTATGTAAAGTGATAGACAGGAACCCCCTGACTTAAGTTGCCAATTTACTTTATAGAGTTCTTTTTAGAGGATGATTTGTTAGATTTGTTGTTAGAGCCCTGAGGAAACATTGATTTGTAAGTCTTAGGCTTGTTAGAAACAAACCCCCCCAATTTTTTTCTTTTTGTAGGACTATGATTTTTTTTTGTTTTTTTTTTCAAAGCACAAGCCCTGAGAAAATAAAAATGCTCTACTGGACTAGTGCCAGCAGGTCATGTTGGCCAGTGGCCACTGGCCATTGTCAAATGTCCTCCTCCTGAGTCTGAGTCCATAACTGTGTTTAAGCAGCAGAATGATTAGGCAGCTGAAAGGGAATGAGATCAACAATAGCAGTAACATGGGTGATGAATGATAAAGGTTCCATTTGCCACGGCTATCTCCAGTGATGCATCTGAGGCAGTAGCAGCACAATAAGTAGCCCCCAGTCTATGTGGAGAAAAGAAGAAGTTGGCCAATAATTGTTCTCCACCTGCCCCTCCTCCAAAATCATGGGTGTGTTGTTATCAGAATAGAAATGTTTCCCTTGAGAGCAGGAACTGTGGCTCTCATCAGCAACTGCAATGTGCACAGTGTGTTTGGTAAATAACATCTGGGGGCACAACTGTATTCAGACATCATGACACCAGAGCCCAAGTACTGCCACTGTCACTATACACCTTGTCCAGACCCCCGCTAAGGACATATGACAATTTGCTGACAGTTTAATAGCAATGATGAAACCTCCCTTCCAACATCCTAGCATATTATGCGGGATGGAATCTCCTCAGATGCCACTTGATGACCTTGTATCAATTCTCCTCCACCACCATGGGATGTGTGGTCAGTGCACCACACAGTGTGCAATGGGTAGAGACGAACTGCCATATCCTAACATCAACCAAGTGACTATCATTTGGTGGGGTGGTAGCGATGAACGAGGTGGACTGGCAGAAGATGTAGTTTTTTACTCTAGAGTAAGATGGTGATGGTGATGGTGAGCTAGTTGTTTCTCTCATCATAGACCTTCCAGTGTCTGTCTTTGTTTCTCTATTCTTCCTCCTCTTTGTTGCCTTTCTGGAGAGTCAGGGTACAGTAACAGTTGTGCTAGATTTCTGTAATGGGTGTTTGGCTTTAACATGTTTGACATAAATGTCATGGTGTCTGTGTTTCATGTGTGATTTCAGGGAGGTTGTGTCAAGGTGTGTTCTCTCCTTTCCCCTTCTCCCTGACTTGTAACAAATTGTGCACAGTGCCATTGGTGATGACTGCACTGTGCCTGCCCCAAGAGAAAAATAGTCCCACACCCAGAACTTCAGAGGGGAGGGGGAAGGTGAAGAAGAATGGCCTCTTTCTTCTTGTCCTCCACATTCCTCTTCACTATCTGTGCTGGCAGCAGATGATGTTGCTGCTACTGCCTCAAAATCAGCACTGCAACTAGGACCAGGAATATTGAATCTACTCATAGTGATAGTAGTCACTATGAGCCTCTCCTGCCTCAATTTTGGAAAAAGAAAAAGATCACAGCAGAACAGCACAGCACGTCTATCTCACTCTCTAGCTGCTTCTGTTGTGTTTGATTGCCACAAATAAGTAAAGTTTTTATAGGAAAAGGAGAAAACCACGTAAATTAATGGGCAGAAATTTTCTAGCCATTGAAAAAATGGCAAGACATTTTGGCCAATGGGCAAAAAATGCAAAAAGTTTAACCGTTAGTTTTGAAGCAGATTTTCCCGCAAAAAAGCAGACAACAACGAGGTTTGTGCAGAATTTCTCACGGGAACATGGTGAGAGATTTCACCCACCTCTTCTCCCAAACAAACCAGAGAACCCACAGGAGGGTTTAACATAACCCCAAGAAGGGAAGGACACTTGTTGGAAAAACAGGATGCATGAAGGTTTATAAAGGAGGCCAACCAAGCTCTAGCACCACACTAGGGTGATCCTCCCTTCCCTACTTCCCATCCACCCTGGGGCAGAGATTTACCCCACCCCACAAGCCCCGCAGACGAAGGCCAGAGATCAAGGGTGCACAGGGGTCAAAGCCGACCTCTTCCGACCTGTTGTGCTCCCTAGCAAGCCCCAAAGCAGGCCAGGGTGGTTAATAGCTTGAGAAAGGAGGGAAGGGATAGAGACAGAGAGAAGAGAAAAAAAGAGCTCTTTCAATGTTTCTCGCCCTCCCACACTGGACAACAAATGATCCCCTCACCTCTATCCCACCAGCCCCCCTTCCCCCACCTAACAAAAACATAAAACTAACCTATCATTCTAAACCTTATAGGGATGGGAGGGGCCACTGGGAACCAGTCAGAATATCAAAATTGGCAACAAGATGGCCATCCATAACAGGGAACTCAAATCAAATAAACCCCAAACAACTGACCTCCATCTAGAAGACAGGATATACCCAGACCTCACATCATGGGCTTATTCCAGAGTGTAATTGCAGAAATGACCAGCTAGAAATATCAGAAAATACCGCAAAAGTTATTGAGGAAAAACCATTAAAGACGAATTATATGTAATTTTAGTAACTGGAATTTCTATGGAAATCAGCAGCAAATTAAGATTTGAAAACCAGACCCATCACCCAAGAAACATTTTGTTTGAGTGGCAACAAGGTCTAATATTCCCAAGTTCATTAACTAACTCAAATCTTGTGGAGTTGACAAGACATCAAATAGGTATGGTTGGAGAAGAGAAAGAAATGCTTCCTTCACTAAAAAAATCATCCTGCTGTCTGAGGAGAGAAAAAAAAACACTGTCAGAAGCTTTGTGAATATTCTGTGCGTTGTGGGAATTGAAAATGCAAATTGACCATTCCTCCAGAAATGGCCTCCTCTACTCTCATTAACTGTTGACAGAGAAGATGTAATGGGATATGCAAACATACATATCTTAATTCCACAGTGGCAATAAAGTCTCCAGGAGAAAGAGCCTCTATAGTTAGCTTACATATATACATTTGTTCCCCTACTATAGGTCTATAACCAGTCTGAAAACCTACTGTAGACTTTGTAAATATGTAAAGGATAGGAAATAGGCCTTCCTCTTAATGGTGTAGGAAAACTGCAAACAGAAAAGAGAAAGATGTTCTTAGTAAAGACAAGATAGAGGCAGTGACCAGCTTGGTGAGTGGCACAGTCAGTCCACTCTCGGAGATCAAGTGAGGAGGATAGCTCTAGAAGACTGGAAGCCCAGGGGACAGAGGGGTCATCAACATGACACTTAAAATCACCCAGAGAAAGGACAGGATGTAAGAGGAAAGAAAGAAGGAGAGCCAAGATTCGAAATCTGAGAGAAAGTTTGAAGGAGAAGAGGAGTTAGCAGGTGGCCTGTATATCACAGCCAAATGTATAGACAGAGGGTAATAGAGCTGGATTGCATGTACTTCAAAAGAAGAAAAGTGCACAGATGGTGGGACTGTGAGGGTCTGGAAGGGGTAGCAGGAGGAGAGAAGGAGACCTACCCCCTCACCCCAACCAGTAGAGTGAGGGGTGTGTGAGAAGCAGAACCCTCCATAAGAGAGTGCAGCCTCCACAGCTGTGTCCTGTGCAGGCAACCAAGTTTCTATGAAAACAAACAACTGCAGTGATTTCTCACAGAAACAATCATGAGTGGGGGTTGTCTTGTTAACTATGGAGCTGGTATTCAACAGAGCACAGGAGAAGGGGAGAAAGGAGAAAGAAGAGGAATGTTTATGAGATTTGAGGGGATGGAACCTTTCAAGTAGGGGTGGGACGAAATGGAAAACCGTGGTTGATAACAGTTAGGTATGGGGTTTGGGCCTGGATCGGGAGTAATATCCCCTGCAGCAAGCAGAAGAAAAAGACAAAGGGCAGAAATATGGGAGTGGGCCTTATATTGGTGTTTTGGAATAGGGAATGCAGAGGGACAATGGGTTAATATCTGGGGAATTGTGTGAGAGCAGACAGTTGTGATGGGGAGGAGAGGGGGGAGATGTGGAATTATGGATTGACAAGCTCTGGGGATAAACTCCCTTTCTCAAGTCTAAAGCATTTCTGAGCACAAAGACACAGAATTCACAGTTAAAACAGTTAATACAGTAAATACATTGAATTTAAAGCTGTGTTGTTTGCTGGGGTTAACACAGCGGGACTGCTGATAAGACAAGGACCAAGAGAAAATCCACACTCTTCTTGCAAAGGGTCGTAAATACAAGGGAGGAGTAGTGGTGATAATGAACACCACAGACTACTTAAAAGAGGGGGACAGGCAATTGTCAGATGGTAAATACTACAAAAAACTAAATGAAGACCCCCACCAAGGAATACACATCACAACTCAAGTTGCTCATCAAATCCTTTCCTAAGAAGCTACAACCAGAACTGGAATTACTCATATCAACCAGTGCCTACATGGGCAACTTCTATATGCTTCCCAAAATCCACAAGATAGATAACCCTGGCAGACCTATAATTACAGGAATGGGAACACATACAGAACAAATCTCAGGACTTGTAGAAAATATCATAAAATCTCTTGTCACCAACACCAACAGCTTCATAAAAGACACCACTGATTTCCTCAACAAACTGAGCCAAATCACAAACCTCCCGGAGGAATCTCTGTACAGCAACATTCCACATAAAGATGGCATCAACACTTGCTTCAATTTTCTATCCTACAGTGATGACCAAAAATACAGCCCCCAAATTATCACAGAACTGATACTTTTCATCCTCACACATAATTATTTCAGTTTCAACAATGAGGTCTACCTACAAACCATGGGTACTACTATGGGTACTAAGATGGCACCCCAATATGCTAATCTATTTATGGCAGACCTAGAACAGAGATTCCTAGACATACACCATACCAAACCACCAATGCATTGATGATATTTTCATCATCTGGACTGAGAGTGAGTAAAAACTCATACAATTCCATGATTCTTTTAACTCATTCCACCCTTCAATCAAACTAAAAATCTAATACTCTACAAAATCTATAAACTTTCTGGACACAACTGTGGCATGTACCAATGGCACAATCCACACCTCGCTCTACAAAAAGCCCACAGACAGATGCAGCTACCTTCACAGCTCCAGTTTCCACCCCTCCCATACTAAACAGGGCATCACCTACAGCCAAGCAACTAGGTACCATCGAATTTGCTCTGGCCTAATGACTGTAACTCACACCTAAATGTACTCTCCCAGTCTATGAGACAGAAAGGTTAAAAATCTAGGATTATTACCAAACAAATCCACTCTGCTCTAAAAACACCATGAATGTACCTGCTGCAGTACAGGAAGAAAAAAATCTCTACACGGGTACCACTTGTAGTCACCTACAACTAGTGATGATCGAGCACCCCGATGCTCGGGTGTTCGGGTGCTCTGGCCGAGCGCCCCCGGAGGCTCGAGTGCTCGGCCGAGCACCCGAGCCCCATTGAAGTCAATGGGAGGACTCGAGCATTACACCAGGCACCCCCTGCTCTGATGAGGGGAGGGTGCCTGGTTCATAGGAAAAGGTCAGAAAATGATGGAAACACCACAGAAATGGTTCAGGGACAGCATAGGGAGGATGTCTGGATGCATCTTGGACTCCAACGTCGCTGCTGGGAACGATGTTTCGCCCGTAGTATGCCATTTTTACAGACTGACCGTAAAACACACAAAAAGGAAGATAAAAACGAATCTGCGGCTAGGCACACTAAACAATATGTGACGCTAATCTGCGGCTAGGCACACTAAACAATATGTGACGCTAATCTGCGGCTAGGCACACTAAACAATATGTGACGCTAATCTGCGGCTAGGCACACTAAACAATATGTGACGCTAATCTGCGGCTAGGCACACTAAACAATATGTGACGTTAATCTGTGGCTAGGCACACTAAACAATATGTGACGCTAATCTGCGGCTAGGCACACGAAACAGAATGTGACGCTAATCTGCGGCTAGGCACACGAAACAGAATGTGACGCTAATCTGCGGCTAGGCACAGTGAACGGAATATGTGACGTTAATTTGTGAATTTGCACACTAAACAGAATGTGACAATAATCTATGGCTAGGCACACGTTTAAAATGGCCCTTTTTGTCGCTGCGTTGTAAAATCAGAATATGTCAGCTTGTCACTGCACTGTGAAATATTTGTCCCTGTGCACCTAGTACAATGTCACCTTAGAACATGTCCCCCCCCACAAAAAAATGAAATTCTGCCACCCCCAAAAAAATTAAATGCTGCCCCCACACACAACAGTCCTAAAAAGGACTTTTGGGTCTTGAAAGAGTTTCAACAATTTTATTCTCCCTACACTGACTTCCTGTGCATCTAGTATTATATGTCACCTTTCAAATATCCCCCCCACAAAAAAAAGGAAATTGTGCCCCCCCAAACAAAATATAAATGCTGCCCCCACACACAACAGTCCTAAAAAGGACTTTTGGGTCTTGAAAGAGTTTCAACAATTTTATTCTCCCTACACTGACTTCCTGTGCATCTAGTATTATATGTCACCTTTCAAATATCCCCCCCACAAAAAAAAGGAAATTGTGCCCCCCCAAACAAAATATAAATGCTGCCCCCACACACAACAGTCCTAAAAAGGACTTTTGGGTCTTGAAAGAGTTTCAACAATTTAGTTCTCCCTACACTGACTTTCCCTGCCTAAGCGCATCTCTCCCTGGCTAAGAATGAGCCGAACTCGCGCGTCGGGTGCTATACAGCACCCGATCACGGGTTCTGGCCAGCCAATCAGTGTAATGCCAGCAGCCAACATGGCTGCTGGCATTACACTGATGTCAGAGCCTCCCCGCACGTTTATTGGCTGCGCAGCAGCCGCGAAACGTGCGGGGAGGAGACCCGAACATGGCGGGCGAGCACATGCGGTACTCGTACGAGTACCGCCATGTGCCGAGCAGAGCGATGCTCGAGCCGAACCGAGCTTCGGCGGAGCATGCTCGCTCATCACTACCTACAACCCAACTCTTGAAGAAATATGGAAAGTTATTAAAGATCTACAACCAATGCTAGCAGAAGATGATAATCTGAAAAATATCTTCTCTGAAACCCCCTTTTGGCCTTTAGACAACTACCAAACCTTCAACAAAAACTAAACAGCAGGAAACTACACACTGTTGAGAAGAATACAGAAAAAGGTACCAGACAATGAAAGAAACCTCGCTGTAAACTATGCCTGCATATATGCCCCTACAATAAAGCCACCCACAACAACAAAACCTACAGCATTAAAGGATCATACTCCTGCACATCTAGCATTGTGGTATATATGATACATTGCACCAAATGCCACCTAGGGTGCTACATTGGGGAAACCACCCAGCAATTAAATGGCAGAATGAACATGCACAGACACTCTATCAAACATCACAAAGAAGGATCCTACTGCACCCCTGTGGGACACCATTTTACCCAGCCTGACCACTCAATTAAGGACCTAAAAATCAAAGTGCTCAAAGGGAACTTTAGAAATACCCAAAAAATACAAACTTTTGAAGCCAGAATTATTATATTTTTTAACAGCAAGAATAGAGGACTAAATGTTGATTTGGGTTTCGTATCCCACTATCAAAGTTTCACATCACCCCTCTATCATTATCTTACTCTTCATATATATCCGCATGTTAAAATACATTCTAATTACAGGTTTCATATTATTATTAACATATTAAGAATATGTACTGACATATGCTATCCCATACATGCAGGCGTATATATATGTGGGTGGACTATTCTATATGTATATATGGGTTTATGTGCATATATGTACATGTAGGTATACATGCATGTATGTATGTATGTGTTTATGTATGTATACGTATATGTACTAGTACATATATATAGGTACTTGTGTATAGATATATGTTTTAGTATGCATTCCTACATATCCTGTGCACGTATTTAGGTATATACATATATGTATGTGTTCATATGTATGTGTTTATATGTATATGTGTATATGCTATATACATGTATATTTGTGTGTGTGTATATAGATATTTTGTATGGGTATGTGTATGTGTGTATATGTGTATATGCATGTGTATGTGTGTGTGTATGTATGTGTGTGCGTGTATATATATGTATATATATATATATATATATATATATATATATATATACACATATATAAAGAATTTCAAGAGATGTGCACTCACTTAAAAGCAGTACAATTGCCGGGGTGTCGTTTCTTGTCAGTACATATGTAGCAATATAATCAAAACGGAGGAATGCACTCACAGGACTTCCAAAGAGTAAATGATCAGTGATAGTTTATTCCATCAATGTTTCGGCCCTGCTGTGGGCCTTTGTCAAGATGCTTATAGAACAAACCTAAACAGCCCATATAAATACATAACCCAGTGCAAAAATGGCACCAAAATGATGTCATACCCCAACAAGAGAATAAAACATAAAACATAATGAAGTGAAATTCAAAATACCTGTAAACTTACACCAGAGTGATAAGAGTAAATTACCCATCTACATATAAGTGTATAGTGTATAATAAAATCATCACCATATATTCTAATCTAATCATAAAACAACAGTCAATCATCTGATACCACTCCCATAAACATTCCATCATATCGATACAAAAAACATCCTCTGCAAGAAGAGTGTGGATTTTCTCTTGGTCCCTGTCTTATCAGCAGTTCCGATGTGTTAACCCCAGCAAACGACACAGCTTTGAATTCAATGTATTAACTGTATTAACTGTGAATTCTGTGTCCTTGTGCTCAGAAATGCTTTAGACTTGAGAAAGGGAGTTTATCCTGAAAGCTTGTCAATCCATAATTCTGTTAGTCCAATAAAAAAGAAATTACAAGATATTAATAAATTGTTTGCTATTTTACATCTAGATCACTGGACTAATACGGCTACAATCTTAACGCTATATATATATATATATATATATATATACTTTTCTTGCAGAATCTGTATGTTGGACGTCTCTCTAGCATTCAAGGTGTTAAAAATCCTATTTATATCGGGAATTTTCATTTCTCCCCTATGGAACGTTGGTTTGCCCCTGAATATGTCCTTAAAATTTTTAGAGCACTGGGTTTCTTCATTTTTAGCCTTCAGAATCCAAAACTGAAATGAAGATCACTTTAGTGAGGCAGTTAGAAATATTTTGTGTTCACGTCATTCTATAGCCATATAATATTTATTTTGTAACATCATACGAAATTTAGGTTTATATACCCCAGATGGCGAGATTAATAACATTTTTGAAAATGTATAGCTATAAAACCACACAGATGGCAAACATATTATTCTCTGGGTACATTACCAGCCTATTGAAGAGATATATTTGGCTTTCCAGCACAATACATACTACAGCATGTATATTGTATTGAACTTTTATTTGCACACCCACAAGCATACTGTATCCATTTGCCACTATCGAACATATCCAAACAATATAATGATTTTAATAATGTATGGCTCAACTTCACATGCTAGGCTAAAAAGTATGACTCCAGTACATTAGTTTCTAAATTACATATACTGAATTGTATTGTAACCCAGCAAACCCTTGTATCTTAACAAATAGAGTTATATTCACTTAAGCTGCAATTCTGAAGCAAACCAACTGCACCATACGGAACAAATACGAATCCACCAGATTGCCATTGATTTAAATGGGGGTTTTAACCCATTAAATGATAGCGAGATCTCCATTTAAATATTTGATAATTTTCATTTCTCATTGCACCTGCATTAAAGTCTTAACAGTTGAGTGTTTGCTCCAATATGCATTAAAACAATCATAAGCTCTATTGCATACTGCTTGCTGCATCCATTGGTGTAGGGGGCTAACTTCAGTTGGGCTATGATGGTGTATTCATACATTCACCCCAGTATGTATGCATTTCCATGAGAGAATGAACCAACATTTGAACCTAAATGGTTTTGAACATTAATGTAAACTGTTTAGGTGCCTACTTCATATACATCATACTAGTGGGTTTGGGTTGTTGTCAAAGGTATTTAGTATGCATGGATACTTTAGTGTGAAATGCATTCCAAATCAATATGTTGCAGACCCCTCTGGTCCTGAAGTGTTAAACACGTCCTATGTGTTGTTGATTATATTAATCAAAAGACCATGGATGCATAGTATAAGAAATACTAATAGTCATTTCTGTGCTGTGAGCTCTGTTTGTGGTAACACATACTAATGTATGCTAACTAAGATATCTGTGAACAGATCCTAACTAGCACATGAAACAGCAATGAGACAGACCTTCACGTTACCGAAGATGACAATTTTCCTATATGGGTAGGTAATTTAAAGAGCTTTTAGCTCCCATACTCAAATATTATATTTCAACCCAAGCCACAATGGAATAATATACCGTACATTTTTATTTTATTTACTTTTATTGACACAATAAATATGTGGATGGGATAAAATTATTTCAGAACTAATGGTATAATAACATATTTCAGGGGTTTATTTAAATATACACATGGTGACAATAATGTGTTCTGCTTAGGTAGGGTCCATGTATTAAGTGAAAATGAATGAGAACCACTGGTCTAATCACCTTTATTATTCGTTGATAGATTCTGTTGTTTGCTTCGGATGTCAGTTTTAGCAAGTTTAGGTGTTTGCCCAATAAATTAAACTAATGATTGATGAAAGGGGAGTGGAGGATATCCCATATTTTTAAATATGAAATATAGCTTTGTTATATAATAAAACTTTTATTTCTGCCAAATAAAAGCATTAACGATAGAATTGGATGGGCATAGCCTGAAGCACATGTAATGCCGATTACCCCGTCTCCAAATACAAACTTGTATCGCATGTATGGCTTCTAGTTCATGTGATCCAGAAAATTTGTTGGCCAATGCATGCAGATAACCCTAGCCAGGGAAAGATAAGCCTTCATTCTCACCCAACACCTTTCAAAAATAAATTCCCCTGGACCCCCCACCTAGCCAATAGAGAGTGAAAATTTAACCCTGGCGAGTAGAAATTCAGCCCTAGTGGGTATGTTATAGCTTGCAGTGGCGAGTAACTTTTCAGGTCTGGCTAGTAGCAAAGGACCTCAAATTTTAAGCCCTGTATACATTTTAACATACAATCCCAATAATTTAATTCTTAAAAAAGTTAATAAAAATATTGGCTGTGGTGTGATCATAATGTATTAGTTTTATGTTTATAGGATTTTGCATTCAAGAGAATCAGGAGCTGTGGGAATTCAACAAACTTTCACTATACTAATATAAAAAAAAAATAATTGTGTGTCTGTGTGTGAGTAGATTAGTACTTACATATATTGTATACTACACATGAATGAACATTCCGGTGTTTAGATATGTCTATAAACAGATAGTATGTTTAGATGTGGGGAATAGAAAAAATATTTTTTTAAATTATGGAACTCGACAAGAATTATATACAGGACACAATATCAACATACTCATTGGGGCCACTCTGTCCAGTAGTACCCAGGGTGTATATACAAAATGATTCTCTATGGCATTTTGATGAATATGTTAAATTCTAATTGCCCTGGAATTTTTCAAACCTCTTGCTGGAAACCTAGAAAAATACTAGGGCACTCCATGGTAGGGCACTCCACAGTCTTTTTTACCCACTTAACTTCTATGTTGCCCTATACTGTTCCTCAAAGACCTTGATATTTGCCCTATTTCCTTTTTACCACAACCACAGATAACTAAATACACTACATAGGGGTACCACAAGTAATACATTGCTTTACATCAAATGACTAACAACCATTGCCTACACTCTTAAACCTCTTTCCCCTCTGCATCATATATGTTAAGTTCCCACAGCTGAGATTATTGCATCTATAGTTGCCTTAAGGTGCACTAATGTCCCTAAGAAATGTTCTATTTTTCTATTATTTTATAGTAATTGTTTAGGATAGCTATGAGCAAAATTATCTTACCGTTACATAGCTCCCATTGTCATCCTTCAACACTTGGTCTTGTCTAAGTACCTGTCAATGTGCCTAGATGATAGATTTAATTTGAGTTCCATTATACATTGTAATGTGTGATGAAAGCTTGGTTATTGGAGCTACCCCCTTTCTTGTTTTTTTTCTTCTTTAGGATAATACCTATATCTAAAATCAGTGTCCTCTCAAATGCTCTATATAACATATATTCGGTATTAAAGATGGGCAAACATTTTATCCTCAAATCAAAAATTGGAAAATAATGGCACTTTCCTCTTGGCGAATAATTTCCCACAAAAAGTGCAGTTTTTTTTTCACTTCTTTTCACCTAGATCATTGCATTGAAATCAATGGGAACATTGAAGTTACACACAACACAAAGAAAATGTTATTTTATTTTCAATAGGCATAATATAAAAAGGGTTTGAGGGTGGTATTGGGGGGACAGTAAAAAGTAAAAAAAATAAAATAAAATAAGAAATTAGTATGTAACGTGACAGAGGCAGGGACCCCCTGATGAAAGCTGAGAATGGAGCAGTCTGATACTTAACGGGATAGAGTGTTTTGTAGAGGATGATTTGTAGGACTTAGACTTGCTGCTAGAGGTCCAAGCCCTGAGGAGACATTGATTTGTAGGAATTAGACTTGTTTGCACAAGTCCTAAGGAAACATTGATTTATTGTAGGACTTAAGCTTGTTAGGCCCAAGTCCTGAGGAAAAATTGATTTGTAGGATTTTGGCTCGTTAACATCATAAGCCCTGAGGAATCACATCAGAGATCATTTTTATCTATCAGGATTGTTAACATCACAAGCCCTGAGGAATCAGTGATTTTCTTTTTCTTGTATAAAGGCTACTTAATGATAATATAATAAAATAGAATAAATTTCATAAGAAATCTAAATATCATGTCTTTGTTGAGAGTTGTCTATGTACCTCCCTCTGTACAGGGAGGTGAGATGGCTTATTACAATTGTTAAAGTACTTACAGATACTCAAATTAATAAATGTTAAAGGTGAATTAGAAAAATGATTGTTTGCTCTTTATGATTTATTAATTTGAGTATCTGTAGCTGGACTTCCTTTTTCAATGTAGTGTCAATAACTTATGTTATGTTGTATCTGGTATATTGCTGTATTTAGAAGCAGTAGCAAGAGTGGAAAAATAAAAATTATCCTTGATTTTATATGGGACTCTTCTTAACTAGGGATGGGCAAAATGTCTGGGGGTTTTTTTGCAGGAATTTTCAAAGAAAACTGGTAGAAATTCCCATTGATAGAAAACCCATTACATTTTTCGCTAACCCAAATCATGTTGCTGTGAGAACTTTTCCATGGCACTAGACATACACACACACACACACACACACACACACACACACAGCTGCAGTTGAATATTTTTGCAAATATCACTGACTTTTATTGATTCATTTCTATAGAGCTGATTGGATCTGGTGATGTTTATATATAATTCTATATATATTCTAAGGGTTATTAAAGCTGTATGGACATTTGGATTTTTCATACTTATCCATATATATGTTTGCTATATATATATATATATATATATATATATATATATCCTTATAACATAAAGTCCTAGAATGCGTCACTCACTGTGTGTGAAAGCGCATATGCGCAGTAGGGACTCGCAGAACGAGCTGATCTGGAGTGGAGAGCTCCAGAAGGCTAACAGCCTTTCTGTGCTCCAGCTCCGGGGCAGCAGCAGAGGCGGCTGGATGACAAACTGTCACCCAGAGCCTCCGTTGATGCCCTGGAGCAGGGAGCACAGACAGGCTGTGAGCCATCCGGAGTTCCCCATTCCGGATCATCCTGTGTATACGGGCTTTGTAACTAGTAAAAAAAAAAAAAAAAAAAAAAATATATATATATATATATATATATATTTTTTTTTTTTTATATATCTTTCTATTTATAGGACTTGTATGAGATACACATACAAATCCTTGGGGTTATGCACTAAGCGGTGATAAAGAAGCGATAAAGGGAAGATGACTTCTCCAATAATATCACTTCTCCAGTCTCTATGTTATTCTATGGAACCTATGCACAAAAATTTTTCCAACAAGAAATCTTAGCACATTGGCTAAATAGCATAACATAGGAATTGGAGAAGCAATATCACTAGAGATGTTATCTCCACATTATCACCTCTTTATCTCCCCTTAGTATATCTCCCCCTTTGTTGTAGATAACTGTCTCTATCTTCTGTATACTCTGTTTAATATTTTCCCCGGGGACCTTGGACTCCCACACTGTTCCTCCGAGATATCCTAAGTCGCAGGCCTGGGGATAAGAAATGAATACACGCAGACACGAATCTTGTGCTATAACTTCTTATCCAATTTATTAAGAGAAATTCACCAGTTTATATAATGCAAAATCAGTGGGTGGTAGGCATGTTAATTAAGGGGAGATATTTCCCCTCCCAGGATACATGAACAGATATGGACATTGTCGGTCATTTAACCAATGGGAATACAGAGGGAGGTTAAGAGTTAAAAGGTTTCGGACGCATTCACACCTGCAAATTACTTCATCATTTGGCAGAATGCCCCTTACCGCAATAAGACAAAACAAGTTATAAAAAGAATTGTTCTGGACATGTTGTTCACAAATTCAAATGTCACAAGTTGATATCATTTACTTAATTAGCTCTTATCAAACTATAACTATTAGAACAAACCATAGCTAGAAATATTATATTTTGAGCGGAGCATAGCCAATGCGCATCTGTAGGCCTTGCAGAAGCAAATATTTTCCCTTTCAGTCCCCTCTTTTGTTCTTATTAAAAGAACAATAAAACAACCCTTAATTGTTACACAAAGCCCCCCCCAGGTTGTTTGGTAATTATTCTGTCAATCATCTTAATAGGAGGGGGTTACTGGCAATGATGGAATGGGGTGGACCTTTTCATAGACATCACTCAGTACTAGTGCTTGGAAAGGAACATCATAAGTGGGGTCTAACTTTTTAGGGGAATGTCTTCACACTGATTTTACCAACTGAGGGCATAGTGAAGCGGGCACAACTAATAAGGAATGGGCAGCACTGGGCGAAACAGCAGGTCATGAGAAGGATGGAAACACAAAGGAGAAAACCTATCACCAGTGTCTTGAGCCAGGCAAAATTAGGAAGCCATGACCACAACCAATCCCACCACTCATCTCCTATTGTACTCTGTTTAATATTGTTAACTGTGTCATGCAATCCCTGGATATGATCATGTATTGACTTAGAATGGTCAGATAGATTGAAGCAACACATTCCCTTAAATTCCTCGCACCCATGGTTATGCTTCAATAACGGATAGTCAATGGTGGCCCTGTTTTGGAGTGTCATGCCCCTCAAGCTCTTGACATCAGCCAAGAGTTCTTCCATAGCAATAGAGGTGTGGTTAATAGCCTTGACCATAGCACAGGCGAGTTTTCTAACGATCTTTGCAGTGCCTACTGCCAAACCAGGGACCCCAATGACTGAAATGCCTAGAGATAAAATTTCTGCATCACTCATTAGCCTGATACTGGAATCACAATCCTCTGGCAATTGTAAGGCCTGCCGTTTGACCCGCCCTATATCTGGGATGGGTGTTCTTGTTGGTGGGTCAGATCTAGAGGGTAGTGATATGGCAATCCTACTAATAGCACATGGGCCACCTGTGGTGTTCCCTGGAATATAGGAGTAAGAAGTATTCCCACATGAAAGAAACCATCCTTTGGATAGCTTGACAGGGTAATAGGCAGTTTGGGTGGTAACTGTAAAATTACAGGTCATTCTATTGCGGGGCACCTGTGGTAGAGGGCTTGATGCCACCTACCAGTTATCAGTCCTCCTGGACTGAAAAAAAAAAACTAGGGAATCCGGAAAAATACACACAATATTCTGCTGGGGCAATATATATAGTACGTATGGATGTCATATTTGGCCACAAACTGTTAGCAGGGATAAAGTTGATCCAAATCTGACAAAAATTGTTGATCTGCATTATGTCTAAAGCCATATATGACCATACATTTGGAGTCTCTATTTCCCCAAAATGTCTGCGGGCCCTAAGGAGGACGGATCTAGTCTCATTACAAATCAGCATAGTTTCAGAATGATACACGTAGTAAAGCATGGTAATCATAGTAATGAGCATTACAACACTCAAAATTATCATATAAACACGTTCAAAGTTTTGATATGGTGGATCTGGGGTACGTAATTCAAATCGGATGTAGCTCCTCCCACCAACAGAGTCATTGTCAGAGTATTCTTGGGGAGATTGTTCTTGATGGATTAGTGGCAGATAAAGAGTAAGAAATTCATCAACGAACTGTTCATCAAGAGAGGGTGTTATTTCATCAGGGGAGCCTTCTTGACGCTACATGTGTGTATCCATGTTGGGCTATTCTCAGTCAATACAGCTGTTCGGGTTCCTACGAGGACGGTAGTTCGTTCACCAAATGGGGGGTCCAAAGTCTTGTTTCAGACGAGTTATTTGACTAATACGGAGTCGCCTGGTTGGAATGGGTGCACTGGCTTGCCTGTAGGTAAGGGAAGAAAAAAGACTAACATCACCATAGATGCCATTCAATTTATCAATAGATTGTGATACATATTCATATTTAATACATTCCAAGTCACCTAAAGACTTGGGGCACTTATGTGACTTTGCCTAGTACCTTTCCTCAATTTATCCTTAATTAAACTATTGTCCTATTGATCATCAGATGGCATCCAAATCCGGGAATTATTTCTGTACATAGTACTTTTGCAATGGTTTTGACATTTTCCCTGGCCACAGGAAAAGGCTTTGACCCATTTGAAAATCCAATCACATATAACCAACAGGTATTGGATGCATCCTGATTTGGGCATGTGTGTAAAATCTATTTGTAACTGTTGCATTGGTCCCTCAGGAGGTGGCAACTGGTCATGAGCACTATGCATTATTATTTTTTTTTTTTTGTAAATTATTTATTATGTATATGAGACATCTATATATTTAATTCTCTACTAGTTCTATTTTTGTACATTATTTATTATGTATATGAGACATCTATATATTTAATTCTCTTCTAGTTCTATCAAATTCATAATTACAAACCTAGTCTGTATGGAGTTATACGTCTGTTTCCTATCAGGTCTTTTAAGGTATCCCCATTCTACCCTCCTTGTCTGACCATAGACCATTATGGTCGAGTGTCAGACCCTCCTTAAACCAAAACTGTAGGTCATCCTTAGAGACTAATACTCGCAATGAGTATATATTGGGAATGGAAATGGAGGTATCATTACCATGTGGAACTGAATGTCTGTGGTAGTATTATAAACTGGGTGGGATGGACCATGTAAGGCTGGGTCTTTAGAAATGTAATTTACAAATGCATTCACACTAGGGTCATTATTGTCAACTGTACTATGGCCCTTGCATGTGACTACTGCTATGGTTTATGGCAATAATATAAAATCCAACAGATCATTTACCACTTGATGATGTAAAAAAAAAAATAATTTCTGTCAGCTGTCACAAATCCTCTATTTTTCTATATAATTCCAACACTATGCACCACACCAAAAGCATACCTGAAATCTGTCACTATAGGCACATCTCTGTTTACTAATAATGAGCATGCTTGTGCTACAGCTGTTAGTTAGCAGCTTGGACAGATAGAAAAGGGAAAGAGTTAGCCATTAATACCTTATCAGGTAATTGGACTACAGAAAATACTGCCAGGTATATGCACCCTATCAGCTGGTTTTGAGCATGACCCATCCACATATATTGTCTCACTGTATTCAAAGGGAACAGACTACAGGTCAGGTCATAATGAGGTATCCATTATTATTATTCTTCATATATACATATATATATAGCGCCAAGTAATTCCTCAGTGCTTGTACAATAGGGAATGAATGATCTATAATTAATCATGTGCCTCAACCTCTGATATGTCAGAGGGAAAATATAAAAGTAATGTATGTAAGGTCACAAAGAGTACTGAGTGTGAAAGGTAATATTGAATGTATAAATAGTGTCATAACCAAATCCTTTCTGTGCACTCATGTGTCTGAACAGCCCCTACCATCAGACTGCTACTGCTCCTAAGCATTCAGACAGGCCCTGAACCACTGATGATATTGCTTTAAATAATAAAACACCAATCTACAGTGTAGTCATTTATTTTCCTTTGTAAGGACATCCTGAAACAGTGGGACCTCCCTCCTTACAGTACAGATGAACTGGAGAGAGTAGTTGGGCAGTCCCAGAACAGAAACAAAACATAAGGCTGTAGACTTTTGGCACTTTATATGCCATGTCCATAATCCATTGTATTACATCATGAGCATCTCTCAAGATATCCTGTCTCAATGTGTAGTCGTGGTGAGAACAGTCTGAAATCCATTGTCTACAGTAAATGCCATGCCTAGGAAAAATAACATTGCAGATTTTAGTCTTTGGCTTTGGGAGCAAGATAATGACTTTTACTCATTCAGGAGCCAGCAGCCACTGTCCATGTGACAGTACGAATCCTAGGTAGTTCACAGTCTCTTGACAATACTGTAGTTTAGCAGGTGATACCTTATGACCAGATGTTACAACAAAGAAGATGTATCTTTCACACAGGACTCTTCATCTGGGCTACACATCAACCACAAATCATCCACATACGGAAACAATGTGGAGCCACAATCAGGTGACCAAGACGCTAGGATTTTCCTGACCACAGCAAAATAGACAGTGGGGGAATCGATCACACAATCTATTTCACGCATACTGATTCCCTTTATACGTGAAAGCAAACAGTGGTTGCATGTCAGGGCACCCTGGAATGCTAAAAACAGTGCTGCACAAAGAAAAACAAGTGGCAAATGATGGTACTGCAAACAACATATAGTTTGTATCAGGCACTAGGAGTGCAGAGTGCTGAATTAACTCATTCACTGCCCTTGTATGCAGAACTTTCAGCTAGTAAATAATTGGGAAGTGTGTGCAATGTGTCAGGTAAAATGTGTTATAGATACCATAGTGTAAATTGAGTCTAAGGATATGAACACTGATGCCTGAACCAGATTTTCCCCACAGATCCATAAAAACATTCCAGCATTTGCAACAATGGGACAATGAGTAGGGGTCAACCATATACCTTAAATTAAAACATTATTCCATACAATGCTGATACAATGCATATACACTGAGATCTCAAACAAACCACTAACCCTAGCGGTGAGGGCACATTACAAGAAAATATTCTCATCAATAATATGTTAACATTCAAGTTTAATTATAAAGAACATACAAGTATTATAGGGTTAGTCATTTAGGTAGTTATGTGTTGATAAGCAGCAGGTTAACTGGACAAGTGTGATTAATTTAGAAAAAATTTACAGTCTGTAACACAATCTAAAACTATAAGCATGATTCATTTGAAGTCCAAAAACAAAACAACTTTACTACATTTACACCCCTCGGCATCTGTGCCTATCTATATATCCCTCAACCACATCCAGTCATTTTTCATCCAGTTTCTCAGTTCACAAAACAATAAATATTTAACACAGCAGTACACTATGAACAAAGAGATAGGGAAAGGAGTGAGGGAGGGGTGAGAAACACTGACTTCTCATAGAGCTAAAATTTTACAAGTATGGCGTCCTTAACCTCTTCTCTGCCATCATCATGTGAATAAAGTATATCAATATCACTGGAAGCCTATTTCTGGTTCTCTAGCACCCTGATTCCATCTACCTCTGCATTTCCCTCTGCCTCACACTGAAATTATATTTCCACATTCTCCGTATCTTTTTTAAAACAACCCGTCACACCCATCATTCTTATTGCCATTTCCAAGGCTTCACTTTCTCAGCTATGCAAATTATCAATACACATTCTGACTACTTGAGCCACTTCATAACAAAGTGGTCCCAAATCGTCTACCTTAATAAGTCCACATGCATTTTCCCAACCATTATCAAAACTTTTCCACAAACATTCACTTTCCAGTTCCTTCTAACTGAATGCTGTCTGTGTCTCTCTCTCTTTTTTTTTTTCGTAATATATATCACCTCCTACGTCAGTCAAAAAGGGAAATCATCTTTCTCACTCAAATTATCACAATTAACAGGTCATCTAGCACCCATGTGTTTTGTAATTATACTAACAAAAATCTGTAATCAGAAGTAGTCAATTGCTGTCTCTTATTATATATATTTTTGTAATAAATATTGTGATTTTAGGGGATTTAAATGGGATTAAGACAATATTTAGTCCATACAGTCATTACTAACATATCTGGGGACTTATTAACAACCTGGTCTCCCACAGTCATGAGCAGCATTTCTAGGACCAGGTCAAATTTTTTTTTTTTTCCTCAGTTTTACCTTCTGTCTCAAATTCAACAATTTCTCTTCTAACTCCTTTTAAAAGTAAACCTATTTCTTACTCGCTTACCTATTTGGACTCTAGTAATATTATATACGTATTATGTTGCACGCAGTAGTTAACTCTTTATTGTCTTACCAGTATTACACTTCTTAATGGTTATTATAGAATTTCTAGGCTTAGATTGATTAATTCTCATAGTAATAATATCAAAGTATCAGTCCAAAATAAACAATGTCCGTCAGGTCAGTATAAAATGATATACAAATACACACATACATATACATACACATACATATACACATGAACAACACAATTATAATTTTAAGTTTAAATGGTATCAGTGAGACCACTTACCAAGGTCAACAGAGCAATAAAAATAATATCATGCAAATGTTTAGTCGTAACAGACAAAAATTCAAGGACAGACAACAGAACAATGTCACATATTCAGGCATTACAAGTCCCTTGTTTGTGTATTTGCGTTTTTTTGCGTTTTCCTTTTAGATTAACTCATTTTCCTTCTGGTCAATAGGGTGTTCATATACGCTGCCCCTAAAAATCACGAGGTAAAATATTCAATTCTTGTCCCCAAAGGGCAGATTATCTACTCATGCCCATGTATATAAATCTCTCGGGGATAGACCTGGACATATTATCTACTCTGACCCGTACATATATCAGGGGGACAAATTTGAGTGAACTATGTGGTCTAACCCCGTAGATCATCTAGAGACAAAGTATTGTTATTATTATTTTTGTGGAACAAACAATTTACTTATGGACAAAGTATTAGGTACATTCTGTACATAAGAATTATTGGTGAATAACAATTATTATAACGGCATAGTATCCAAACATTATTACTTAAACACATGCATTCAAGTTATATTAATAAGTGTTATATGAAAATACAGGGAAATGTAATGCCATATACATAACATGAAAAATGGTTAGTAACAGTCATATAACAAACAAGGACTGAAATACATATAATTCTGTTAGTATAACAATATGACTTATTCAATCTCAAGGAAGGGTGTGTGTCCATACTTTACAGGAGCCTGGTTACCCTGTTATCACTATATTGAGGTCAGGACTCGAACCTGCCTCCCAACCAGGTGCCTAAATCACCTGGTTACGTTGGGCCTGGTTACCCAAATAAAATATTTACTGAGGCCAGGACTCGAACCTGCCTCCCAACCAGGTGCCTAAATCACCTGGCTACGTTGGGCCTGGTTACCCAACTCCAATACAGACCAATCAGGTGCCTAAAACTACCCTATCAACCCACACATGACACTTTAAAACACTAAAAAATCCTAAAATCATGTGTGTCACCTGATTAAGTTGGGCCTGGTTACCCAACTTCAATACAGACCAGTCATCCACAAATAATAATAATATCTTCAGAGACAAGTGAGCAGACCATATGTATAACAGCACATATATGAAAACACATATATATATATATATATATATATATAAAAAAATATAGTCAACTCACGGTCTGTGAAGATGCTGCCGACTACAGCCAAAATTGTTGTAGATAACTGTCTCTATCTTCTGTATACTCTGTTTAATATTTTCCCCGGGGACCTTGGACTCCCACACTGTTCCTCCGAGATATCCTAAGTCGCAGGCCTGGGGATAAGAAATGAATACACGCAGACACGAATCTTGTGCTATAACTTCTTATCCAATTTATTAAGAGAAATTCACCAGTTTATATAATGCAAAATCAGTGGGTGGTAGGCATGTTAATTAAGGGGAGATATTTCCCCTCCCAGGATACATGAACAGATATGGACATTGTCGGTCATTTAACCAATGGGAATACAGAGGGAGGTTAAGAGTTAAAAGGTTTCGGACGCATTCACACCTGCAAATTACTTCATCATTTGGCAGAATGCCCCTTACCGCAATAAGACAAAACAAGTTATAAAAAGAATTGTTCTGGACATGTTGTTCACAAATTCAAATGTCACAAGTTGATATCATTTACTTAATTAGCTCTTATCAAACTATAACTATTAGAACAAACCATAGCTAGAAATATTATATTTTGAGCGGAGCATAGCCAATGCGCATCTGTAGGCCTTGCAGAAGCAAATATTTTCCCTTTCACCCTTGTTTCCAAGTCAGCATTTGTAGAGTTAATACAACTATATTAATATTTCCATATTATAAATGTGTTTGTTTGAAATATATATGTTTATAGTGATCTTGGTACATACATATTTTTTCACTTCGATTCGATTAGATTGGAATTTGAACATTTCAATCTGACAATTGACTGTGGTGTACAAACTATTTTACTATATATATTTCAATTAGATTTTTTTGTGTATTTTTTTGTATTTTTATTTTTGCTTATTTTTTGGGGGGGTAGTTTTTTATATTTAAAATCTTTAAAATTATGCTGTTTGGAAATACCCATCATTAAACCTGTATCAGCGTATTGGAATTAAATAATGAAGCTAATGGCTAGTTAATGGTTAAGATTAATGTGCAATATATTTAAATAGTTTTATATAGTCATCAAAAATAAATTATTACCATTCATATTAACAAATAAAGCTGTCTTAGCAAACCATTGAAATGTTAATCTAACCTTAGCCTACAGCAGGGAAATATCTCTGATATATTTTACCTTTGAACAGATATGTGAGGAATCAAGGCAAAAGCTGCGCTGTTTATGATAAGCTTTTTATCAAAAAGCATATAATTTAATGATTCAAAATCTACACACAAAAATAATTATTAATTTTATGGCAATATTACTTTGACTAAGGAATTTGCAATATGCTATCTAATCATTTAATGTTTCATTACTAAAGAATTATCTGCCTTTAACCCTTTGAGTGCCAGAGTGGTACACAATGCATTGCTTTACAATGCATTGTGTATCACTCTGGCACTCAAAGGGTTAATTTTTAAATACAGAAGCCCCTGTAGTTCCCTGTGGCCTTAACTAGTGTTATGCTGACAGCGGGAAGCTAAAGAGTAGCAGTAGTAAACCAACTGAATTATAAGTGACAAACAAAAATTACAACATTCCCCATAATTTAAATGGACCTTTTAAACCATAGAATGCTAGAGAAGGTTCTTCTGAATACGCTGGAGACTTTTCTAGCATTCAAGGGGTTAAAAGTAGAGATGGGCAAAAATTTCCCCCTGAGAAGTTAAACATGTGAAAATTGATACTTTTTACATTTTGCAGGAACTCCTTCCTACATATTAAAATCAATAATAATATTATAATTCCTTCCTATGTGTAGAGTTTCACATATTTATTTCCAGTGTCAGTTTACTGCATTATCAGTCTTTGCTGGAAGAGAATGAAAGCCACTGAAATTACCCCCAACCCAGCCTTGCCCTACTGGTAGCCACAGAACCACACATACTGATCTGCCAGCCTTATTCCATTGCATTGGTAGCTATAAAATAATACTTAGTGCTCTCTAGCCTTGATTCACAGTGACTGAGTCTGAAACCCCACCCCTGTTATTCTGTGGGAAGTCTAGTGCCATAAAAAGCATAGGTAGAAATGTCAAAGTTCTCACAGAAACTTCTAAAATGGAAGACTGCTGCACACACTTGTCTGAAGGGTGCTCAAGGCCTAAACAACTCATCCAATGTATTCAATGTAGCAAGCCGGGCACTCCATGATTTAAAACTCACTTTTCTTTATTAAGATACATAAAAAACTGTCGGTTGTAGTCCGACGTTTCAGTCCTACATTGGACTTTCTTCAGGGACAACTTGAAGTTGTCCCTGAAGAAAGTCCAATGTAGGACTGAAACGTCGGACTACAACCGACAGTTTTTTATGTATCTTAATAAAGAAAAGAAAATTCTCACAGAAACATGATTTGGGTTAGCGAAAAATGTAATGGGGTTTCTATTAATGAGAATTTCTACCAGTTTTCTTTGAAAATTCCTGCAAAAAAAAAAAAAAAACAGACATTTTTCCCATCTCTAGTTAAGAAGAGTCTCATATAAAATCAAGGAGAATTTTTATTTTTCCATACTGCTTCTAAATACAGCAATATACCAGATACAACATAACATAAGTTAATGGCACTACAATGAAAAAGGAGGTCCAGATACAGACACTCAGATTAATAAATATTAACCCTTTGAACGCCAGAGGGGTACGCAACGCATTGCAAAGCAATGCGTTGTGCATCCCTCTGGCACTCAAAGGATTAATGGTGAATTAGAAAAATGATTGTTTGCTCTTTATGATTTATTAATTTGAGTATCTGTAGCTGGACCTCCTTTTTCAATGTAGTGCCAATAACTTATGTTATGTTGTATCTGGTATATTGCTGTATTTAGAAGCAGTAGCAAGAGTGGAAAAATAACAATTCTCCTTGATTTTATGAGACTCTTCTTAACTAGGGATGGGAAAAATGTCTGTTTTTTTTTTTTTGTTTTACAGGAATTTTCAAAGAAAACTGGTAGAAATTCCCATTAATCGAAAACCCATTACATTTTTCGCTAACCCCCATCATGTAATTTCTACCTATGCTTTTTATGGCACTAGACATACACATACATACACACACACACACATGAAAATGGCAGTTATACTTCAGGAAAGAGAACTTTAAATTTCTTGATCAATGAGATCAAATAACAGTCATAGTAGGCTTACATATATAGTTACATAGTTACATAGTAATTTAGGTTGAAAAAAGACTTGCGTCCATCCAGTTCAACCCTTTTCCTATTCCTGTTTACCATCGTTGATCCAAAAGAAGGCAAAAAAAAAAAAATACCATCAATATAGCAATTTCAAATTCTGCCTTCTCCATGCTATAACTATCTTCTTCCTACTTTTGGTCATTTGACTGAGAACACTGAAGGCAGATTTAATGCGAGTTTTTCTTTTAATTCATTTTTATTTACATTTGGGTAATATTTTGCTCAAACCAGCTTGCTTTATGAATTGTGAGCAAAATCAAGCTTTTATAAACGGTTTAATCTTTACCTATAGCTGTAAATTAGTGTATCACACTTACTGAACTAACAAGAGGTGGATCCGCAGGACAGGTGAAGAATTATATGTACCCAAGGCAGCGACCTTCAGCCTCGGTCCTGAACTGGCAAGTAATGGAGTAAGTAAAATAGACATTTACACATTTGCAAGTCATGGCTGCTATAGGAGAATTGCTAAGCTGTGATTTGTTTGATGGCAGACAGACACAAAGATCATTGAACAGGCAGAGTTCAATCAAAGTGGCAGTCAAATCAGGGTACATAGAACAGGAAGACAATTTATCAATAACACTTTCCAAGTAAACTACATTGCTTGTGAGGGTTTCGATATAGGCCAAGGAGGCAAGTCTAAGGAATGCATCCATTTATGAATAATAATATATAATAATAATCATATTAACTGACTTGCCTATGCGAAGCAAGAAATATAACAAAATGTGTGTCAATTTTGTTGATAAACACAAGTATATATGTATGTGTTCTCCCCCCCACACACACACACTGACTGCAATGAGATGAGCCATCTTGAAGCTGGCAGATGGAATTACCAGAACTACTGTATCCGGCCATTGCTGACAGATGAATAAGTGATGGCCAAATATTATCAGCCCATTGCTGGATGGGGGAATTGTTATTCACTCCATGATTAATTTTGGTTATAGCATTTTTATATAGTAATTAAATAAGATGAAATGTTCAGAAGGTGGAATGATAGGGAGGAGCAATGAGAAATACGAAGATAGAGGAACAGCATTTCAATAAGAAGTTGTAATAAATGCAAGTTAGAGTGAAAATTCTGAAAAAATGGAACAGAGCAGTGAGGGTAACAAATAGATAATGACAGAAATAGGACATGAAAGAGAAAGCCATGACTTGATTTTATTAATTTACATTTTCCAAATGAAATTTAGAAAAGTATCTGACACATTGCTTCATAATGCTTTGCACACTCTAGCATTCAAAAATCTGAAAGTCTCATTAAAATCAAAAGAGATTTTTATTTGTTCCTTATGCTACAGATGGTTTGCCCTAAAATTTCTACAGTGTTTCTAAGTAAGGGCTGGAATCTGGATCCTTTTGCAGTTGATAGCATGATCACTCATAGACCAATGGTTCTCAATCTGTTTTTGCTCAAGGTACCCTAACATACAATCTGAAATATGCAGGGCATTCCTACCAATGTATAGGTCCTTTCTGGAGGACTTAACCCTTTGAGTGGCAGAGAGGTATCCAATGCATTGCAACGTAATTCATTGGATACCTCTCTGGCACTTAAAGATTTAATGACAGGTACAATACATAAATCTAGAGTCGTTCTTTGTTCTCAAGAAGAGTTTCTGTAAATATACATTAGAGATTGAATTTTTGTTAATGACATTTTAGAAACAGTTGGGCACCCTAAGCTGGTGTCCATGGCACACCAAAGTGTCAGGGCAGCCTGAGGAGAACCACTATACAATAACAATCATTAGCTGGTGAGATGGCTCAGTTGGATAAGGCACCAGCTGTAGAATCTGTTGAAACCACAAGGTCACAGGATCAACTCAGCCTTTCATCCTTCTGAGGTAGATAAAATGAGTACCATTAAATTGGGTAATAATATCTATACCCCCCAGGACATATGAGAGACAATCTCAATGTATCCTTCCTGGTAAAATACTTTGATATTCCACATTATAAATTGGTTTACTTACATTGGGGTACCCCAACTAAGTTCGACAAGGTCTGGGGACGATGGCAGACCTGGTGGACAGAGAGAGCAGATGGTGCTATGACTCCTGATGATGTGCAACTTTATAGTGATGAATGATTGATTGTGATCATATCTACTTGCTGTGTGGATGATTGTGTGTGACCTTTGTGCGTAATGGGTTCTTATGTCGTTAATGGCTGGCGGGTGGGGGGGTGCTGCGGGCTCGGGAGAGAGAGGACTTGGGGGTGGGAGATATAGTAATAGATAAGTTAGGTTAGTTTTTATGAGTTTGGGTTATTGAAGTTTGAAATAATAATGAAAAACCTCAGGTTGTCTCTATACATTCTACTGATCTGCATATGTTCTTTTCATTGCTACTAAGGTCTATGTATTATTGTTGTACCTGTGTGATTTAACATGTTCCCTTTTTCTCTTTGTATTTAAACTGTATGGAGCAATCTGATAATAAAATATATTTAAAAAAAAATACTTTGATATTATTATTGAGATAAAACCATTGATTACAATGATCCTCTGCGATGTAATACAGCTCTAAAGCAGCCTCAAGGAAGCAGATTCACTTAGAAAAGTGGTGCAGTTCTGGAGCAAACTGACTGCACATTAGGGCACAAATAAAAGTCCTGACTGCTTTAACCCTTTGAGTGCCAGAGGGGTGAAAAGCAATGTGTTAAATGGGGCATTCCAGACACACTTAAGCAAGGCACCCTTGCTGCTCGTAGCTCTTCACATGACCACACCCCATTTCTCACATGACCATACCCCATTTCTCACATGACCATACCCCCAGTCATATCCAGTGTTTACAGAAATACCCTTGGCCTACAACAAACAAGAATAAGGAAAGCTTTATCATGTTTGTTGCTACAGAGCTCTCCAACATATTCTGTAACAATGCATTTGAGATCTCTCTCTAGCATCCAGAGGGTTAAATAATAGCCTATGAAGTGGTAAAAAACTGATGCAAAGATATTGCGATTACTCTGGCCACACTCATGATCAGTGGCTCAGTCATTCTGATTGTTTTACCTGTGCTCAAGTTGTGATATACTCAAAATCTGAGCGGTTGGTGTTCTTCAACAACTGGAGCTGAGAAAAACAATCCTTTGATCAATAATGATGCAGCAAATAAAATATTATATAAAAGATTTGCTCTCTCTGCTATTCAAGTTACTCTTTAAAGTGTTAGTAATGTCCAACAAAAAGTGTTTGTTTTTTTCAGCTTAAAAAGCTGAGCTAAATGCAAAAAAACGTATCTCTCAAATCGCTATGGTTTAAGAGACACAGGCGTTTAAAGTTCGCTGTCTCCTACTGACAGCTGTAAAGCGCCACTTCTCAAGCGCCTCCGTGTCGACCAACACGGATCTCCTGCTGACAACTTTACAGATGCCAGTAGGAGACAGCAAACTTTAAATGCCTGTATCTCTTAAACCATAGTGGTTTGAGAGATATATGGTTTTTTGCATATAGCTCAGCTTTTTAAGCTCTTCTATATGCAAAAAACTTTTTGTTGGACATTACTAACACTTTAATCCCGTACAATACATTAATCACAAGATTACATACCTTCTTTTATACCATGACTTAGGTTTGCCATTCACACAATTAAGCTGATGTGTTAAGAGAACTGGGAAGACATGCACTATGGTACAATAAGGTCTTATTTGGTAAAACTGTGGCAAATTTGACCCAACTGTATCTCAGGCTATGCATTAAATTGTCTTTACCAATCAAAATCATATCCCTGTGATTGCTCCTCAAATATATTTTCTGCATTCCTCAAATTACACTTATTCAAGCACACCATTTCACATGCAATTTAGCATGCTGGTGCAATCTGTGTATTTCAAAGTTTATCATATTTCAAAGTTCTTCATACTTTGATATTACACTTATTTTAAAAACTCTCCACAGGGGTGTACATTAGATCAAACTTCTCATACAGAAGAGGTGTATCTGGAGAAAATACATTTGTTTATAATTCTTCTCCTCCTGCACCTCCTCCAAATTCATGGGTGTGTTGGAATACTACTTTTTCCCTTGAGAGCAGGAAGATACTGTGGCTTTCATCAGCAACTGCAATGTGTACAGTGAGTGTTAGGAAACATTGTGAAATAGGAGAAGGACTGGGAACAATAGACATATCTTCTCTCCTATAGAAACAACTGAAACAGCTGCAGCCAAACACCATGATGCTTAGGTCTGCAGTGTCAAATCATACCTATACAAACTATGGCCCTTGTCCCACAAGTCTCTGGCTGCTTTATAGTAGGTGACACACAGTTGACTGGGACTGTGATGTGAGCGGAGTGATTGAAGCAGACTTGATAGAGGAGATTCAGAATTTTGTTGAGGGCCAAGGCAAGCCATCACACTCCATTAGTTGTGTTGTGTACTTTAGAGTAAAAATACACACAGTAGCTGAATAATGTCCAGCAAACAAAGAAGAGGCAGGGTGAGGGGGGAAAAGGAGTAGTGCAGAGATGTGGGAGTAAAGTAATAGTTCAGAAAGCAGCTATGGTTGTGGCAAATTGTGCAATTAATGATGATGATCCCTCTCCTTCAGGGGAGGATGCAGTTGGTCAAGGTCCCACCAAAAGATCCACCACCACTAGAGCCAGTACTATAAAAAAAGAAGAACACTGAAGATGACAACAAGTCACATTCTACTGTTGATGATGGTGGCATAATGGAAGAAGGTGTAGCAGCTGAACCAACTGCTGCATCTGACAGTGAGACAAACAAGCATAAAAATTCCCAAAGTAGAAGTGAACTTTGTGAAAGTAAAAGTAAAAAGAAATTGTTTGACACCTCTAAAATCATAGAGGAATATAAAGCTAGTGGACAAGAAGAGGCAAGAGATGTGAGGATGACCTAATGATGAATGATGATGATGCAGATTGAGACTATCTTCCTCCAGCATCATCCTCTTGTTCAAATGCAGATGCAGTTCAAAGAGATGATAACATGTTAGCAGAAAGGGTTAATCTTCAACAACTGAAAAGGAACGCTGTGCCTGTCAATAAACTGTTTGAGAAAACAATTGGAAGGCCTGACCCTGTACAAGCAAAAATGTTTAAAAATACATATTCATCCTGTCATTCATCATCAGCATCATCACAGCTTCCAAGTCCAAGCCTCATTCAGTGACACACACGTGTTGAATAACCAGCCGCAACAACAACAAAAACACAAGTAATTAACATCGACAACCTTAGTTATGATGAGTGATTCTGCTACTGCTGGAAGTGCTGCACCTTTGTAGTAGCAGTAGAATTGGATACACATCTAGCTCCAGTAGTAGTAGCTGCCCCTCAAGAACCCCACGGTCCATGAAGTCCACAGTATAGAGATATTTCAATTAGGATCCAAAAGCTAAGCATGTTGCTATCTGTTGTCTGTGCAAAAAGCATGTGAACAGGGTGATAGCAGACTCACTCCTAGGCACCTCCTCAATGAGTTCCCACCAGAAGAACAACCACATGTCTGACTGGGAGACACACCATCAACAGGTAGGTCAGCGGTGCCAAAACTAGAAGCAGCAGTAGCACTCTAAAAATTTCCCAGGGCTCTGGGACAGATAAGAGAAGTAGTGATGTTATAGATGTGGCAGACAGTGTGCCACTGCCAACAGTTAATTCCAAATAACACCTATGGCTCCTGCTGCAGATGAGTATGATGTCTCTTGGTTTGCTGTAGGAGATGGCAAGAGTCATAGACTGCCCACATATACTGCCTCAACCTGCACCACATCCACTAGTTATGTTAAAGCAAAAAAGCTACAGGGTTCTTCTGCCATGTACTGCCACTGACTGAGATCCTGAGAAGGAGTCAAAAACCTCACAAAAACAATTCCAAAGCATATCTGTGAAATGGCAATTTTACCAAGATGTTGGAAGTGAACATGTTGCCGTATTGTTTTGTAGAAAATTGAGGTTTCAGAAAACTGATTTCATGTGTCGCTCCACACTGACATATTCCAAGGAACACTTATTTTTCTAGGATGGCTATGCCAGAATTGTACAAGCAGAGAATTGTACAAGCAGGTGTTTAGTGTGGTGGGCAAAGAGCTGTAAAGTGTGTACGTCAAGAAAATCCACCTGACAAAATATATGTGGACAAGTGGGCAGACCACAGACTATATGACTGTCACTGCTCACTGGGTTTCCCACCCTCCACTACCAGTGGGCAATACTAGCTTACAGAATCAGGTGACAGCCAGTAATCATGCCTCTATTTTTTGCAGTGTGATTAAAAGGCAGCAGCAGTACAGCCCATACCATTGGCATGCCACCTTGTGCATGCAAAGTTTTGAGAGACAGTCCCACAAAGTAGATGTCTTATGTAAACTAGAGCAGGGGATAGAGGAATGGCTCGTACCCAGCTCCTTAAAAGTTGGTTTTGTGCTGATAATGGCTACAATATAATTGCTGCCTTGAGAATAGGTGATATGATGCATGTGTTCTGCTTTGCTCATGTACTAAATTTAATTGTGACCAAATTTCTGGCAGAATCTGAAACCCTCAGAGAAAAGCCCACAAAATCTGTGCCCGTTTTAGTCACTCCTACAGTGCATGCAACACTCTATATTCCATACAAGAGTGTAACAACCTGCCCCATCACCAGCTGAAAATTGAGGTCCCTACCAGGTAGAATTCCACACCATACATGCTAGAGCATTTCTATGAGCAGAATAAGACCATTAACGGGTACACCATGCAAAACTGGAAGGCTTTGGAGGGAGACTCTTTGTCACCTTGCCAATGGCAACTAATGTGCAGTGTAAGGAAGCTGGTGAAACCCTGTGAGGAGGCAACTATGCTGGTGAGTCGCATTGGGGCAGGAATCAGTGAAATTCTACCACTGACATTTTTATTGCAGAAAAGATGAGGCGCATGGCTGAGGAATCTTACCATAATGACAACATAGACATGTACCAGCTAGTCACAGACATGATAGTGTGCATATTGTCCATTAAAATCAATGAGGAATACATTATTGCTGCTTTGCTGGACCCCCGCTTCAAACACAAAATTTCAGAATTTCTGCCAAAGCGCTGTCAGCAGTTATCACAACAAGGAGTCATGACAATCAGCAGCTTATCTCTGAGGAATCAAATTCTGTCAAGGAATATAGAAATATGCTTATTGATCGAGTGGAAGGTTGCATTGTGGATGATGAGAAGGAAAAAGTTAGGGCACAAAAATGTCTTCTTTGTCTTCTTTCCTGTAAAAAAAATTGAACTTCAATGCAAGTAATGATTAAAAAAAAAAATACCCCAAGATATGCCAGAGTTAACCCTTTGAGCGCCGGCAGGATATCCCTCTGGTGCTCAAAGGGTTAAGTGTAGTGTTTCATGTCTTTTAAAAATAATATTCATCCATTCCATTGTCAAAAAAGAAGTATTTTGTTTTTTCCAATAAATAAATGTGCTGCCAATCCTTAATGAAACTTCAGCTGCCGCCACTTCCTTTGGCCGTGGCAGTAGGGGTGGGTGAAAAATGTGAAACATTTTTCACATGACTTTTCACAGAAAATGGACAAAAACGTTTTCTCTTTTTCTCCAATGCAAGATGTTCCTCCTTTTCGCCTATTCCAGCAAATGCTTTGTCTATTCCAACACATTATTCTCCTATTCTAACACATTTTTAGCTTAGTCTAACACATTTTTCCCCTATTCAACACATTTTTCTCCTATTCTAACACATTTGTCTCCTATTCCAACACATTTTTTTCCTATGTTTAATATGGTGCAACGTTTCCCAACACAATATTACTTCTTCTAAGGGCTGTAGTGGAGAAATAATTAGCTGAAAGTCAAAGTTGTGAGTCCTACAGCAACAAATACTTTGAAAAATGTGTTAGTATGCAGAGTGCCTCTGTCCTTTGCCCACAACATTTACTTCCTGCTTAAGTGACAGTGGCATGTTTTCATGATGCTGTCAAGTGATTTAAAAAAAAAAAGTACAACCTACAATGTGGCAAATGTGTACGGCAGTGGTGGTGGGGGACTGGCGTGGTGTGATTAGTGGGACCTTGACAAACTGCATCCACCCCAGGAGGAGAGCGATCATCATTGCTGCAGTCAGCTTTTGCACTAACATTTTACTCCCACGCTCCTACACTTCCTCCACCATTCCCCCACTAGCTTGTGCATTTGCTAGACATTACTCGACTACTGTGTGTTTTTACTCAAAACTGATGGAGTGTGATGTCTTGCCTTGGCCCACAACAAATGTTGTCTGCTATCTATCAAGTCTGCCTCAGTCACAGAACTCCCAGTCAGCTAATATATTTATTTGTTTAATTATGTATGTTTTTTCTTATTTATTTATTTTAAGTTGTCCACCATATCTTATCACAGTCCCAAAAAAAAAAAATAATAATTATATATATATATATATATATATATCTATATATATATATATAACTAAAAAACAAAATCAACAACTTCTTTCCCAGACTTCCCCAGCACAGAGACAATAAATGTAAAATCAGCAAGCAATTTGGACCACAGCTGTCTGTGTCTTGCCAGTCAGTCATACAAAATTTTGGGGTATTTTGGGTCAACTTCCTTCCTCCCTTCTTATCCCCATTGTTCCCCCTAGACTGCCCTACTACAGAGAACAAATGTCCTATCTAAATGACTCTCTAAAACTAAGCTTCAATTCCCCTTTATTTGCCTATCTTCTCTAGCTCAAAAACATGCTGCTCTCACAAACACAGAAAGGCTGCTGTGAGAGTCTGACAGTCTTTTATATGGCTGTAGAAAACTTTCATGAGGTGGAGAAAAAATGTTCTACTCATTGATTTCAATGCAATGAGCTAGGCAAATAAAGAGGAGAATACAGCACTTTTTGCAGGACATTTTTTGCCAAGTGGAAAGTGGCATTTTTCACAGATTTCAGTTTGAGGCGACAATTTTCACCCATCCTTATGTGGCAGCAATGTCTAGTGGCACAGCCTCACACCATACCTTGTGGTCAGAATGAAAGAATTTTGAACAGAGACTGGCAGATCTTGGGGGAATTTGTTTAACATTACTTGCATTGAAGTCTAATTTTATTTTACAGGAAAGAACACGAAGAAAATAAGAAGGAAGAAGATTAGAAAGAACAGAAGACAGAAGATTGAAAGAGATGATGGACAGTAGCTGACCGGGGTGCTGAAGACTCCACTGGAAATCAGGATTACTATAAATTGTTTATTGTCAATGGCTGTTTTTTTAAACTTAGTTGGATTAACCCTAGGAGTGCCAGTGGGTTAAGCTTACCCCACTGACATACATAGGGTTAATTCTAATAACTTTACCACATTTTTTTCAGTGCTTTGGATGTGTTAATATGTGGCTTAGGGCCCCATATCAATACATCCACTGATGACAGGTTTTTTTAATGCTTGTTTTATCTTTCAATTCCTGCATCAGCACTTTGGAGATCCATTAAGGGACTCTGAGCCTAGAAAAACTGGGTCCAGATTCTCACATGAGAAAGTGGTCCCCTTAATGGATCTTGGTGCCTAATGCATGGAACTGAATTGAATTGCATATTTTTTAGGGTTTTTTCAATGGACAAAAAAACGCACGCATATTTATCACCTGACGTGGTTTTTTTATCCTGGATCTTTTTACAGCACAGGTAATTGAATAGCTTAATGAGTTTGAAAAAATACCATCAGCTGTTTTTTTATGTTGAGAGGAATTGAATAGAGGATTACAAACAACTGTTTGTTTTGGGAACTTACCTGTTCACTCAGATACCAATTTGGTGTGCTTCTACCTGAGACATTACTCCTTCAAACCAAGATGGTGCTGAAATGTAGGTACCTTTTTGCATTTGCAGGTAGTGAAGATATAAATATCTACCACAGGAATGTCCAGTTAACTGCCAGCTAGCCATTTTCACTTAAGGGATGGTACAACAGCTGAAAAGTCCTCAGCTGAATACCCCACTCGACAGGTACTAATGGGCAAAAGCACAAATGGGCCAAACAAGAGCACTTCAGTGAATAACTGTTCTCATTTGTGTCAAATGTGTTTACACACCCTAAATATTGTAGAGGTGCACAACGCTTCACAATGCACTGTAGATCTCTCATCTTTAAACCTTTGAATGCTGGAAAGGTACACAATGCATCTCACCCCTCTAGCACTCATAGGGATAAGGGGTATAAAGCCCCTTTACTTGGTTGACTATTGTGTATTTGTAATAAATAATTACTAAATAATTTGTAATAAATACTAATACATTAGTAAAAACTTATAAAATGTATGTATTTTATGAAATTAATGGAACAAGGAGTTAAAACATTGGAAACAAGATTTGTGCATAACCTTTTGTAATACAGAGTTTGAGAAGGGAGGAAGAATAGGGAGATGTATAGAGCATTCTTAGTGTATGCTTAAGAACCGTCGCTAAATTCACAATGATGTGTCATATTTATTAGGGATGGGTGACATTTTTTTACCTGAAACTAAAAAAAGTGAAAAACAGCTCCTTTGAAAAGTGCAGATTTTTTGCTTTTTCCCCAACTTTCTTATTGCATTGAAATCAATAAATATCCCCACATGGAAAGTTTGCCTTCCTTTCCTACCATGATATTATAAAAGGGATGACAGGTTCCCACAGCATGTAATTCTGTATTTGTTAGAGTGAAAGAAAGAGAAAGACAGAGAGAAAAAGGAGCTAGAGATGATAGGCAAATAAGTTGGACTTTAGTTTAGGGAGTCTGTTGGACAGCCAATTTGTTGACTGTGTTAAGTTTAGGGGATGTGAAGAGAGAAAGGAAATTTACCCTAAATACTCCAACATCATGTTCGACTGAGAAGAGACAGGCAGGTGATCCAAGTTCTTTCTTGAGCTGGCTGAGCCCCTGTAACTGACAGATATACATTACAGACAGAAACCCAAGAGGAAGACAAGTACAACTCCCACTGACTAATGCAACAACCAGAAGGAAAGGGGCCAGCACATTGACTAAAGTCTATTCTTTTCCTTTACTGATATAAATTAAAATAAATGCAGCTGCTGAAATTTTCATGACAATGGCTGCAAGAAAAGAGGGGTAGAAATAGATGTACTTGCAGGGGGTGTGTTATTTATTTATATTTTGAGACACTGACAGATAGAGATAGTTGATAAAAAAAAATAAAAAAATTAAATTAAATTAAAAAAAAAAATTCCCTGGTAAGTGACAGAGACAGGAATCCTGACATGAGCTGTGACTGAGGCTGATAGATACTAGAGAAAGAGTCTTATATGATACAGTAGTTTGTAAATGGCAAAACATCATCACACACAAACAGTTCTGTTGAGTACTTTACTGTTAAAATCCATACTACTTTAATAATGTCCAGCAAACAAACTAGGGGCAGCGGTAGCGAGAGAGGAGTAGAAGCATTGCAGGGATGTGTTTGTAAAGTGATAGCCCAAAAAACTGACTACAGCCATGGTTGCTGCAGCATTTGCAAGAAATGATGATGATCCTTCTCCTCCTGAGGAAGCTGTTTGTGAAAGTGACAAAACATTCCACACTCTCCAGAAGTATTAATAAACCATATAAAAACACTGCTTCATCTGATAGTAAGCAAAACAAGTACAATGCTTGTCCTAGTAGCAAACATTATGAAAATTTTTCTAAGGTGGAAAAAAAAGCCTCTTTTGAGATGTCAAAAAGCCTGGAGGAATATAAACATAGAAGTAATAAGTGGTGAGTGATGCTGATGATGACCTAATAATTGATTATGCTGTTGATCTAGAATATATCCCTCCAACATTCTTCTCTTCTTCTGATACAAATGAAGATAAGAGTGAGAGTGATGATGACATGGAGAGAAGGAAAGGCTCATTTGTTACACCACTAAATAAAATCCTATGCCTGTTTTTCAACAGCTTAAGAAATAAATTGGAACGTCTGACTCTGGACAAGTACAGATTCTAAAAATAAAAAATCATCCTATTCAACCACCACCCTGCCACTAGGGATGGGCGAAAATTTTCACCTCAAACTGAAATCAGTGAATAATGGCACTTCCTGCTTTGCAAATAATTTCCTGTGAAAAGTGCAGTTTTTCTACTTTTTTTCCTGCTTTTTTCGCCTAGCTCATTCCATTGAAATCAATGGGAACATTGAAGTTACACAGAACACATAGCAAATATTATTTTATTTCCCAAAGGCATAGTGTAAAAGGGGCATAAAGATGCCTGTGTTGGTAGGGTGTGGGGAAAGGATCAGTTGAACAGGGGATGAGTTTTTGGGGGGTTGTTTACTGGGATTGGGGGGCAGTTAATAAAAAATAAATCCTAAATAAAATTAAAAGACCCATAAGACATGGTATAAAAGGGGTCTGAGGAGGGTGCCTGTGTTGGTGGGTGGAGTCTGGGAAATGAACCATGTGATATCAGGGCACTTGTGCCAAGGTGCTTTCCCTCCTTTCCATTGACTTATCACAAATTGTGCACAGTGCTCTTGGTGATGACTGCACTGTGCCTGCCCCAAGAGAAAAATAGTTCCACACCCATGACTTCAGGGGTGAGGGAACAGGTGGATAAAAATGGCCTCTTTCTTCTTGTCCTACACATTCCCCTTCACTGTCTGTGGCAGTGAATGGTGTTGTTGCTGTTGCTGCTACTGCCTCACAATCAGCACTGCAACTAGGACCAGGAGTATTTCAACTGCTGGCTAGTGGAATGTATCCTAGTCCTGTATCACTTGTTGACACCATTCTCACTGTGTCTATGGTGGTCTGTGGCACACTAGCTTGCTCCTCAGCATCCTGCTACCCTTGCAATTCAGCAGCAAAATGGATTAGAGAAATTTCAGATTCCTCAAATTCCAAAACCTCACTGCTAGTGGTGGTGGTGATGCACATCCTTCTCCAGCATCATCATCACCACCACCACTAGTCCCTAGGTGCTGCTGCTGCTGCTCTGTTACAGACACCTTACTGCTGCTTGAAGGAGGTGATGACAGAGGGTCTTGGTGATGCGAAGAAGGCAGGCTGGCAGCAGTAGCAGCAGGCACAGGCAGCTGATCTGTGCTCCTGCTGCTGGTGGTGGTGGTATTAATTCTGCATCTGCTCTCCCCCAATATCAGTTCTGGCCTCTTCAGAATCATGTTCCACTTGAACATTGTAGTGAAGGGAAGGGGAGGACTCCCAGAGCCAGAGGAATGGTGCGGGCTCTCTTGATTGCTAGTCTGGACGCTCTCAAATGTTTCCACTAGCACTCCGGCTGCTTCACCATTACTGCTACTACTACTACTAACACCAACCACAACATGTTCATCCGCAGTGTCTTCCTCCTCAGTCTCAAAGTCTAATATGAGGTACAGCAATGGTGGCTGCAGGTACAGCAATGGTGACACTGGTAGCAAGGTCAGCATGTCTTGCAGCAGGCACAGGCAGCTGACCTGTCCTGCTCTCACTAGTATTACCCTTCTATTTCTCCCTTGCCATTATTTTCCCCAAGCTCCCTAGGGGTGATTTAGGGGGACTGGATAGCATTGGTTCAGTACTGCTCACTTCCTCCTCAGACTCAGTGGACACATAATAAGGGTACTTCCAATTCCTCCTTTTACCCCTCATAGTGAATACAGTCACTATGAGCCTCTCCTGCCTCAATTTAAGAAATAATTCACAGCAGAACAGCACAGCACGTCTACCTCGTTCTGTAGCTGCTTCTATTGAGTTTTTCTTCCTCAAATACCTAACTTTTTATAGAAAAAAGCAAAAACAACTTAAATCAATGGGCGAAAACTTTCTAGCCACTGAAAAATTGGAGGGGAATTTTGGCCAATGGGTCAAAAATGCAGAAATTTTAATCACTGTTTTAAAAGTGGATTTTTCTGTGAAAAAAGCGGACAATAACGTGGTTTTCACTGGATTTCTTACGGGAACATGGCAACAACTTTTGCCCATCCCTACCAGTCTCACACACACTAGTGCTGTGTAATCAGCAACACATGCCAATAACATCCACAACTCTACCCATTATGAGTGCTACTGTCGCTGCTGGAAATACAGCACCTTTGACACCTACAAGTAGTATAATTGTAACATCAGTCCCCAGCTGAAGACTAGCCCCTGTTGAATGCCTCAGTCCATGAAGTCTACAGTATAGCGATACTTCACTCATGATTGAAAAGCTAAAAATGTTGTCTGTGTTAAAAACATTTGAGCAGGGGGGAAAAAGCAGAATCACACCTAGACACATCCTCATACCTGAAGCAAAACCACAGGTCTGATTGGAATACACATGTCAGAGATGCTATGACTAGAAGGAGTAGAATTACTTGTATGAGTTCTAAAGCTCTGGAGCACATAATAGTATTGATATGTATATATATATGTGTGTCAGGGAGTGCCACAATTTAATTAATAGCTCCTACTACTATTCTGCAAATGCAAAATATGGAGGAGTATGACTGAGTTTCTTGAAGGAGATTACAAGTTATAGAAAGCCCACACCACTGCAATAACCTCACCAACTCCACTGCCACAAGACATGTTGTTAAGAGCAATAAACTTACAGTTATTTCACTATGCACAGCCATCCCATACTCACTGAGTTCTTAGAAAGGAGTCAAAACCTGCATAAAACCAATCCCAAAGTACGCTTGTTGTGGAAAAATGTTGACAGTTGACATGCTTCCCTTTTCTTTTGTTGAAAACAGAGGTTTTAAAGAACTGATGTCATGTGTTGCACCCTGCTGCAATATAACAAGCCGTAATTATATTTCAATGATGCCAGTGCTAGAGTTGTAGAAGGAGGTGGTTAGTATCGTGGGCAAAGGATAAAGGGACTGCTAAAATATTTTCAAGCCATGTGCTGCTGTAGGACTCTTCCTGCTCCCAGCGTTTACTTCTGGCCATTGATTTCTCCACTTCAGCCCTCAGCAGTAGTAATGAGGAGGAAAATATTATTGTCATAGAAATCATAAATGAAAAATGGCAAAGCTCTTTTGGGAAATCTATTGGCATTGGGTAAAAATAGGAACTTTTATGTATTTCTATTGGCAACATTTTTTTTTTTTTGCTGGAAATGCAAGAAATTGCTAATTTTCACCAAATTCAGGCAGAAACATTTTTGACCTTTCACCCATCTCTGTTATTTTTAAAACAGTAAAGTCAATCATCATATATAATAATTCGCCAAGTTGTGTGTAACGCCCGACATGCGCAGTAGACACTTCTGCGCGTGCGGCAGTCACACGCAGTGGAGACTGCTCGCGCCGCGGCTGATACAGAGCTCGGCGCTCCGAAGGAGCGTCCAGCTCTGTATCAGCCGAGGCGCGGCCAGTCTCCACTGCGTGTGACTGCCCCGCGACCGGCTGCCAGAGGCTCTGTATCAGCCGAGGCGCGGGCAGTCTCCACTGCGTGTGACTGCCCCGCGACCGGCTGCCTGAGGCACTGTGGCCCGTGTAACGGGCTGTTCAACTAGTATGAGAATATTCGAAGAAAATTCACTAACGAGAACAGTTTTCATAAGCAATGAACTGGAGAAATGTACAGCATTCAAAAGGTTAAAAGCCCCATTTAAATCAACTGGAAGTTTTGACATTTGTATTGATGTTTGATGAAGCTGGTTTTCTCCAGATTGACTCAGTTAGTTGTAAATCAATTTTAAGGGAAACTTTACAATGCCATTACAGCTGAAATTAAGAATTTGTGAGTGCAAATATTTCTAACTTAACATTTTTTATTTCTGTTGCCTTGAAGAATACTGAAAGCAAGAGCTTTTCTAGTGTAGTATACAGAGATGCTACAGTCAAGTCAGTCAGCTCTTTAAAGGGGATCTATCACCCCTATACAAGTTAGCCTTAGTAGTTAGAGTATATAGAGTGTAAAACTGTATTAATTGAAGTAATAAATGCTGCCCTCCACCTACTTCCGGATAGACTGTGATTACCTGCTCTGCAACGCAGTCTGTCACTCTGCCTCTGCTCCCCTTCCTCTATCCAGCCTCCTCCAATGGCAGGGGCTTTCTGCCTGTAACCTGAGCGATCTCTAGCAAATGAGATCACTCCAGCTTACAGGCAGAAAGCCTCTGTCATTGGAGGAGGCTGGTTAGAGGGTGGGGAGCCAAGGCAGAGTGAACAGACTGCAGTACAGAGCAGGTAACAGCAGTCTGACAGGACATAGGTGCAGGGCAACATTTATTACTTCGATTTCAGCCCAATAGAGATTTTAAAAACAAAATTAATAAGGTTTACACTTATTCGCTATATAACCATTAAGACTAACTTGTATAGGGGTGATAGATCTCCTTTAACTCTTTGTGTGACAGAGGGGTGTGCAAAGCATTGCAAAGCATTATGCTGCATACTCATCTGATACTCACAGAGTTAAATTAAACCTTTGAGTGCCACAGAGGTAGCGTTGGATAGTTCTCTGGCACTCAGAGGGTTACAGACTTCTGTTTATTGTTCCTTTAATAAAGAGGATGGCTGTGAACATCTGCTGACTGAAAAATACCAAAAGGATGTTAACTCCATGGATAATGGAGAGGTCTCCAATGCATTGCTTCACAGTAAGTTGGAGACCACTCTATCATATTACCTAAGGGGTTAAAGCAAGAAGTCAGATGGCAGAAATAGACTATAACAGCTTTACTAATTGTTTCTGATGGTCTACTGAAACACTTCAAGTCCTTGATAATAATATCACAGTCACACAAGTCCTAATTAATAGTATTAATTATTCCTATTGGGACTTGCATGATGACATGCTCTGATGAAAGTCAAAACAAAAGACTGAAACCACTAAGCTTTTGTATTATTTGCAGAAAACAGGTTTAACCCTTTGAGTGCCAGAGGGGTATGCAACACATTGCAAAGCAATGAGTTGCGTCCCCTCTGGCACTCAAAGAGTTAATGTAGTAGTAATGTAAAGAGGAACATAATTTGCAAAAGGAACCTTCAGTTTTAGTTTCTATGCATGAAATGCTGATTTATTAAGTGCATTTGAGTTGTGTACATTTTTTAACACACCATTGCTGCCATCTAGTGGACAAAACTAAGCAATGTCTCTCAATTGAAAGTGCTACCAAAGCTTCTCTTGACATGTATATAAGGTAATACTACTTCATGTATTTCAAGGGGTACAAATATTAGTGTCAAAGAATGAAAAAACAAAAGAAAACAAAACAAAAGACACCCCCTGAATAAGTTACAAGGCAACAATTACCGAGTTTTAACACATTGTTCATTTATGTGTATGTATGTGTGCGCATAAGAGTGTGTGTGTACATACAAATATATATGTATATATGTCTAAAATGGAAATGGGCAGGCCACATAGCAAATCCTGAAGGTAGTTGGACTAAACAAATTTTGGAATCTATTCCACTCAACACTAAACACCCAAGAATAAGAGGAAGGCAAGATAGAAGAAATTACCAAATTTGTTGGTACACAGTGGCAACAATAAGCACAAGACTGAGTTTGTTGGAAACTTGTTGAGAAGGCCTTCATTCTGCAGTGGATCGACAATGGTTGATATATATTCATATTCATAAACAATGTTTCTGCTCTTAAAAGGATAGTAATACTCTATTATTACTATCCCCCATATTGTACATATTTGTAAAATAATTTAATAGCCCCCAGGTTCATCAAACCTCTATGGTTTGAGAGATAACCGAAGGCAAAGTTCCCCCCTCCCTCCCCTGAAGTCAGTGTTGTGCTGACTGCAGGGATATCCGGTCTGACATTCATCAGGCGGTTCTGCAGCAGAGCCACAATCGCGTTAGTGGCAAAGAATTATTTCACTGAAACGGTCTTTTACATGTGCTTGCAAACCTAGCACATGTAGATAACCATTTCAGTGAAATAATTTTTTCTCTAACACAATCTCGGCTCAGTTGCAGAGCTGCAAGCCTGTCCTACGACAGACTTCCCCTGCAGTCAGTACAACAGGGAGGGGGAGGGAGGGGGAACTTTGTCTTTGATTATCTCTCAAACCATAAAGTTTTGAGAGATGAACCTGGGGGTTATTAAATTCTTTTACAAATATGTACAATATGGGGGATAGTAATAATAAAATATTACTATCCCTTTAAAGCGGAACTTTCAGCTATTACTAAGTCACCATTCATTCATTAAGCGCATGATGACTAGCTTGGAAATCCATGTCTTACCTTTAAAAAATCGCAGATTCTAAAGAAATCTTTGCCATTTGGAGACTGACAGGTAGGTTACTGTGGTCTGCGCGCCTGCTCTGTCATTCGCTTCCAGTTACCATGTGGTACGTTGCAATGCTACTTAATGGAGACCAGGACTGACACCGCCGGTGCGCAGACAAGATGTCTGCATTGTAGCCTGGGTTCTGGTCTCCAAACTTTCTTTAGAATCTGCGATTTTTATAAAGGTAAGACATGGATTTCCAAGCTAGTCGCCATGCGCTTAATGAATGCATGGCAACTTAATAGCTGAAAGTTCCGCTTTAAGCAATTGCTCCAGTTGTATATTTCACATTAACTATGAAACATTAAGGCTGATATACTAAGGATACTTGGAGCAATTCTGGTGCAGTAGGTTTGCTGCAGAATTGCTCAAATTATTTTAGTATATGACCCTCAATGAAATGAAAACAAAATATGCTTGATAACAATGGCTGCAAAACATTATTATTTTGTAAGTGGCATATGGGCAACCTCATAATTCCATTATTCATAACTGGGTGATTTTTGACTGTAACATTTTCTGATTCACCTGTTGTAATCTCTATTGAACCTAAATATCATTGACTGCAAGAGCTATCCAACTGCAGTGGATGTGCATTTTCACATATATTCATTTCCATTATGCCTACTCATCTAGGCATAGTGGAAATGGTGAGTAAGGATTCTGCACAGACCATTTATCATTACCATGCATCCAAAATACATTACTATTTTACTAAAATATACTGGTTATACACATTTCAAAAGTACACTTACGCAATTGCACTACCTCTGATCATGTCAATAAATAATCATACCATAGTACTTGGAGTGGGTGAAAGGTCCCTTCACGTTCACACGAAAACCACTTGGTTGTCCTCTTTTTAGCAGGAAAATCAGTTTTAAATAAAGTGATTAAATCTTTGCTGTTTTCTTCCTTTGTCAAAAATGTTTTGCTATTTTTTCAATGGCTACAAACTTGTTGCCCCTTTGCTTACATGATCTTCATGTTTTCGCTATAAAAACGTGATGTTTCCAGGAAGTGAAACACAATACATGCGGCTAGAGAGAGAAAGAGGGTGCTAGACTGTTTTTCTGTGATTTATATAGCAAAATTGAGGCAGAAGAGGGTCATAGTGTGTGCACCTGGAATATAAATAAAAGGAGGCTCTGGAAGGACTGTTATGCATCAATTGAGAGGTGGCAGGTGTGACAGTAGGGGATCCTATGTCACATTTATCATCACCTCCAACCAGTGAGACTGTAATAGTGCAGCAGCAGCTAGGAGAGACTGGTGGTGGTGATGATGACGAGGGTGAAGCAGCTGGGGTGGAAGAGATATAAATGGCCTTTTTAGACCAAACCAAGAAAGAATGGGAGACAGATATGGGGATGAGCCTCACCACCACTACAAGCAGTGAGGCAAATTTGCTGAATTTGCTGCTTTTGAAATTCCTGCTGCTCCTGAGTTGCAAGGGCAGCAGGATGATGAGGAGCAGGCTAGTGTGCCACAGACCATCATGGACACAGTGGGAATGGGGTCCAGCAGTACCGATGTTAGACTAGGGCAGGTTTCACTTGCCAGCAGCAATACTCCTAGTCCTAGATGCAGTGCTGATTCTGAGGCAGTAGCAGAAACAGCAGCAACATCAACCTCTTCCCTAGCCAGTGAAGAAGAGGTGAAAAAGTAAGAGGATATTCTTCTCCACCTTTCCCCTCCCCTCTGAGGTACTGGGTGTGGGACTATTTTTCTCTTGGGGCAGGCACAGTGCAGTCATCAGCTACAGCACTGTGCACTATATGTGATATGATTGGACAGTGTATACCTAGCTCATGAAGACATCTCTCAGTCTGTAACTCTCAATGTTTCAATGTTATGTCTACAAGCCCTTTAAGTGATTTTTATACTGAATACAATAAACAGATTGATGTTTTTACCAAGATACATTGTGTCAATTACATGCTTGTTGCTGCCTATGCTTTGCTGCTACGGACAGGGCTTTTTCTTTCTACATAAACCAGAGTCCTACAGAAAAAAAAAAAATGTGGGGGCTTGTTTCTAACAAACCTAAGTCGTACAAATCACTAATTCCTCAGGACTTGTATCACGGTGCCTGTGATTGCCTCTGCGACACTGTGCTTGCAGGCAACATTGCTGTACTTCCTGGTTGTCACGCTGAAGCACATTCGCTATTCTTATTGGCCACAGCTAATTGCCAGAAGGAGTCTCCACCCACTTGCTAAGCCTTATAGGCCTCAGCCTGCCTTTACTCATTTGCTCTTTCGTGGGGTACCTGTGCGCTATAGCTCTTGTGATTCCGATGCTCCATTTCCCTGTATGACTCCTGTCTACGTTCCGACTTCGGCTCCGTTGATTCCTGACTAGCTGACTTCCATTCCGGTCCGACTCCTGGCTTTGGCTGACTACCCGCTCCGGTCTGACTCCTGGCTTTGGCTGACTACATGCTACGGTCTGACTCCTGGGTTTGGCTGACTACCCGTTCCAGTCTGACTTCTGGCTTTGGCTGACTACCTGCTCTGATCAGACTCCTGGCTTTGGCTTTCTACCCCTGCTCTGGCTGACTTCCGATTATCCTTTATCGTGGCCTACTGTGTCCGCTTGCACTCTCCATGCCTAGCACTGCCTCATTCTCTAGGCCATTGGGTACCCTAGAGTTCTAGGGATTCAGCCACCACTGCTTGTTGGTTACCCTAGAGAGTTCTAGGGATTCAATCACCACTGCCTTTTGGTTACACTAGAGCATTCTAGGGATTCGCTGTCACCATTGCCTGTTGGTTACCCTAGAGCGTTCTAGGGATTCAGTCACCAGTGCCTGTTGGTTACCCTAGCGTACTAGGGATTCACTGTTACCATTGCCTGTTGGTTACCCTAAAGCATTCTAGGGATTCTCACTCATCGCTGCCTGTTGGTTACCCTAACGTTCTAGGGACTACCGTCTCTATACTGAACTACCCTAGCGTACCAGGTTATTTTCCCTCTGTTTACAGGGGCTTCCCAGCTGCTCCTGCTCTAGTAGCTGCTATCATCCTTGCTACTAGCATTTATTCATATATTCAGTAAGAGTGGTGTTTGCCTCCTTACAGTCGGGTGATTTAGTGTTGCCTCCATTCCTGGCTGGTGAGGGTTAGGAAAGTGCTCCGGTATGGTCCTTACACCTGGTCCTGTGAGAGTTGGGGAAGTGCTATCTTACTTTATTTTATGCTGATTCTCAATAAGGTTATTATTTTACTGTATCTGTTCTTCTCAGTGTTTTTATTCCAAGTCACTCCATGACAACTTGTGATGCAAGCAAGCCAAAGTCTTACAAATCAAAGTTTACTCATGGCTTGGGCCTAACACAAGTCTAAGTCCTGCAACAAATCAATGTTTCCTCAATGCTTGTTCCTCTATTAAGTCTAAGCCCTAAAAATTAATGTTTCCTCAGGTTTAGGCCTGAATTTGACAGCAGAGAAGAACCATTCTGCCTATCTAGTCTGCCTATTTTCCTGCGGTAAAAACCTCAAACCTTATGTGGTCCTTAGTCTTGTCTTATGTTCAGGACAGCTTTATGCCTATCCCATGCATGCTTAAATTGCATCTAAATAAAATACAATTTGCTATGTGTTGTGTCTAAAAAGCAGGAGGAAAAAAAGCAGTAAAACTGATATCATTTGCTGATTTTGGTTTAAAGTGAAACTTTTCACCCATCCCTTTATAGTACCCATGAATGATGTCTTTTTTAAGTAAATGGGATTTTCTTTTCATTTCCCACCTGTGATGTAGTCTGTTTGTTCCAGAATTACACTTTTCTTTTTAACTAAGGCCCATAATATAACATGGCCATTTATCAGAAGAATATGCACTTAAAATTATACTTAGAGGATGTAAATCATTTATAGTTTCTGTAATCCTTATAACCATGGAGAGTTGGAGTTTATAGGATTAACAATATGAGGTAAAGATGAAACATTTGCAAATACTGTCAGCCAAAAATGCAGTTCATATATCACAGTTTGGATTCCAGATGTCATTAGTGACATTGCAGTGCTACATATAATAAACTAGTACATCACACAACAAAATGAAAACCTTTCTAAGATGTTTTCTTTATAATATAAACAAAAAGCAAACTGGATTTGTCATGCCAATATTGCAAATATGCTACTGTTATTTATGTTGTTTTTTAGCCTGTATGGCATTGCTATTTTTACAGACTTATAATTAAGAACTACTTATTAAAACCAAGAGACAAAGGTTGCTAGAAGAAAATGTAAATAATACATTTATTATAAGCTAACAACACTGTAAAATATTGTGTTCTTTATATATGAAATATGACTTCAGATTGAAGAAAATGAAAGTACTTCAAGGATACATAAACTAAACAGTTTGTATTCGTCCACACTGAAGACATGTGCAATGAATTACTGGAAAGTGATTTATGGGCAAGAATTGTACCTTATGAAGCAAATGACTCTTACATTATGGATGATCTGCAGTCTTAAAATTGTCACTTGTAATATTTCTTGCAAAATGATATAATCATTAAAATAAGGATGCACTTTGTCATTCTGAAGCAACTTTGAGCATGGCAGGTACACAATTATTTAGCAAAATTGTTTTTGTTTTTTCTCAATGTTATTGAATTTATTAAAATAACAAATATGATACAGTGAGTAAGTGAACACACCGATAACAAAGAATGATGCAGGGAGAGTTATCAATGCATAAAAAACTGCAGGAAACTGAAACTGTTTCAAATATTTTCTTCAAAGGGAAAGGTTAATCAAAGACCAAACCAGTGTTGCACTGGATATAGCACAGGGGGAGTCCCCACAGGTATATCCATAGGAGAGAGGAGAGCAAAGTGTAGGAACAGTAAACAACATGATAGAGAGAAAGAAAAGACAAAGAGGAAGCAATGATTCACTAAAAAGAAGGAAGTAGGAGGAAACTGTATATGAAAATCACAGATGTCATCCCTGAGTGACCTGGAGATCACAAACAAACCAACAGGACAGCCAAGGTTTCCAGACACAATTAAATTCCTCTAGGCAGTGCACTGAGACAGCTTGCAGTTTTTGCTTTGAGTGGACGGTGGACTCCAAAGAAATCCTTTGAGATAGTGAGAGGGTAATAGTAGACCTTCAATTGAGATGAATATGATACTAAAACTCTAATTCTAAAATTATGAATGTTATCAGTGGTGTTAGCATAGATTCTGGCTAATCATTGATGGGTTCTATACAATGTTTATAATTGCTTTGTTTTTGACCCAGTTTGGCAAGGAGTGTAGGAGTGTCTTATGAATAGAAATTCACTGTGCAAAAGGTGAAGAGATGTTAAGAACAGATTCCCAAGCAACCATGAAACTAGGTTTGGAGGGAGGGTCAAAAATTTTGAGGAATTTCTACCACTTGGCAAGAGATTTATGGAATATAACAGGATTAGTGAAAAGATTTTAAAATTGGGAACTTTCATAAAATGAGTAACTTCTGTTGATCAAATCTAGTATGAAATTATGTAATTGAGTATTTTTCCAGAAAGAATAAGGTGACAGGCCATGATTGTGTACTAAGTCTTCAAAGGAAACAACATCTGAGTTAGAAATAAGCTTCTACAAGGTATGAACATACGTGAAAACAAGAGAAATCTCAATGTATTCTTCCTGGTAAAACAATTTCTAAATAAATGGATGTTAAGCATCTTCCAAATAAAAAAGGAACTGTCTTGCTTGCGGGGGATCAGAATTGTGGCAGATGAAAAGATGGGATGAGGGATATGGAACCAAGGAGTGGGAGCAGTTACATTTAGACCAGAATGATGCCACATGACCTAAAACTATGTGATCTTTACAAGACTTAGGAAGTCTGTATGTGTCCACCCCACTGAGTTAATTTAAGTCTACACCAAGGTTTAACGGTCATAAGCACAGAGACAATAAAAGCAAGAGCAACAAGCAAATCAGACCCCAGCTGCTTGTGTCATGTTAGTCAGTCACACTGAATTTTGGGGTATTAGGGGTCAACCTCCTTTCTCCCTTCTTCTTCTCCAGAGTGCCCCCAGACATCCCTAACAGAGAGAATAAATATCCTACCAAAAAGACACTCAAAACTAAGCTTCAATTCCCCCTTTATTTGCCTGTCTTCTCTAGCTCAAAAACGTGCTGCTTTCTTCTCTCACAAACACAGAATGGCATTTTGTAAGAGCCTGACAGCCTTTTATAGGCCTATAGAAAAGTAGAGAAAACTTTTTTGTGGTGGTGGGGAAGCATTCTTCTTCCCATTGATTTCAATGTAATAAGTTATGTGAAAAAAAAGTGGAAAAACTGCCCTTTTTATGGGAAATTATACAGCAAAAGGGAAGTGCCATTTTTTTTACTGATTTTGGTTTGAGGTGAAAGTTTTCACCCATCCCTACTCATGATGTATAAGTGAGGGCAAGAACATTTCTAAACAGTTTACCAAAATGTTTGCAAAAAGTTTAATGCCCATATTTAATAGGGAGATCTGTCTGTAACTACTACATTGTCAAGTTTCAGAATAACTGTAATATGTGCTTCTAGGGACTGCTTTGAAATGGGAGCACCAATCACAATCTGGTTGAAGATGTTAGAGAGTTGAGGAAAAAAGAAATGTATATTTTTTTTTATAATATACAATAGTGAAACAACCAGGACTGGGGAATTACATCACAAATGACCCTGCTAATAATCTACATCTGAAGAGTGTAGCAACACTACACACCACTGTTCTACAAACACTGCATCCCCACAACTATGAACTTCCACCAACACACATCATGAGCCAACAGCAACAGTAGACTAAAACACTGACTGTGTGCCAAAAGATGTTCTTTTCTTCACCGCATAACCTCATTCTGCATAGACACATCATAAAACACTGCTGTACTAGCAATGTACTTAATCATCCTATAATAACACTAATCTATAATACAGCCCCACTACAACTTTTGTTTGTTATAAAGTACTTATACTTCAAAAGTTAAATCCATAAACCACCTTAACCCCCCAGCTATCCATTCAGCAGTGGCAGTGCTCCAAAACGAATAAACATTACTCAAAGTTGCCTTTTGCTACTGCAACACTGCACAGTCTTGCACCAAAACAGTGCCCCTGTATACACTCAAAGTAATTATCAACTAATAGTACAGAAGTACTTTAAAACCTAAAGTCAATTTATACCATTAAACACTCATAATGCCAAGATGAGCACATTTCAACAAAATGATTGTTTAGCAATACTGCTTGTCTCTCAATTGAAAATCTAAGCTAACATTACAGCATAAAATTACTACAAATCCTACATCAGAAAGAGAACTGCACAAAATAACCCAGCACTGAAATTATAGCTTATACATTTTTGTCACAAATTGTAACTGTCACTGTCACTGATGATGAGACCATCTCTATATCACTAAGTGCGATTTCGCCAGCGGTGCCATTGATGAGGTAATTACATAGTAACATAGTAACATAGTAGATAAGGCTGAAAAAAGACATGCGTCCATCAAGTCCAGCCCATGCCAATAACACCCCTGTTGATCCAGAGGAAGGCAACAAAAAAGCCCTCTGGAGCAATTTCCAATGTAGGTGTGTGTGTGAGTGTGTCAAATAGTTCCCCGGCTCAATATCCTATTTGCTTTGAAGCCATCTGTCATAACTGTCAATATTGTTCTGTGCTAGATAGGCATCCATTGCTTTTTTGAATGCAGTTACATTATCTGCAAGCACAGCATCCCAAGGCAAAGAATTCCATAGCCTTACCGCCCTTACTGTAAAGAATCCCTGCCTGTGTTTTAGTCGAAAGCGCCTTTCCTCAAGTCTTAATGGATGACCTCTTGTTCTTAGCTCAGCTCTTTGCATAAATAATTCATTGGATAGTTCTTTGTATTGGCCTTGAATGTATTTGTAAATGGTAATCATATCACCCCTTAGACGTCTCTTTTCTAATGTAAACAAACCCAGTTTGGCTAGTCTCTCTTTGTAACTCAGATCCTCCAATCCCTTTATCAGTTTTGTTGCACGTCTCTGCACCTTTTCCAGTTCAGTAATGTCTTTTTTTAGAACAGGCGCCCAAAATTGTACTCCATATTCTAGATGAGGCCTAACCAAGGATTTATACAGAGGTAGGATAATATTAGCATCCCTTGCTTCTACACCTCTTTTTATGCAGGCTAGTACTCTATTTGCTCTTGCAGCAGCTGAGTGACTCTGCACACTGCTGTGAAGACTATTGTCTATCAGTACACCTAAATCTTTCTCTAATGAGGATTTCCCAAGTTGTTTCCCATTTAGAGTATATGTAGCAAGTTTGTTTCTACAACCCAAATGCATAACCTTACATTTATCTACATTAAATGACATCTGCCACTTTTCTGCCCATTCACTTAGTTTATCTAAATCCTTCTGTAGGGAAAAAACATTGAGCTCTGTATGTATTTCCTTACATAGCTTAGTGTCATCAGCAAAGATTGAGATGCTACTTTCAATTCCCACTTCTAGATCATTAATAAACAAATTAAAAAGCATTGGGCCCAGGACTGAACCCTGCGGTACCCCACTTATAACCCTAGACCAATTTGAAAAAGTTCCATTTACAACAACTCTCTGCCATCTATCATTTAACCAGTTCTCAATCCATGTACAGATACCACCACCCAAACCGAAGCCTTTTAATTTATGCAGTAACCTGTTGTGAGGCACTGTGTCAAAGGCTTTTGCAAAATCCAAGTATACTACATCAACAGCAATTCCCCTGTCCAAATTACTACTCACTCTTTCATAAAATGCAAGTAAATTAGTCTGACATGATCTGTTCTTCATGAAACCATGCTGATTCCTACTAATGATATATTTGGGATATGATATCATTCTCACAGGGAGATTAGCAGGGAGATGATCATTTAAAACCAATATGTAAACCCCAAGCGTATAGCGGACTGTTCTGTCCGCTTTCTGCCCCCGTAGTTCCCTTTCTAATGGTGATAAACACCACAAGTGAAAAGTGGATAGTTCCAGCCATAAAAACATCAGCAGGACTCCTGGGCATTTCACAGAGGCTACAGAGATGGTGTGTAAGCAGACACAGCAATGTGAGAGAGATAAGCAATTCTTTCATTTTATTCTTGTATGTGTATATGCTACATGCACAGATTGGTTTTAAATAATAAATGCACTGCTTTTAGATGGATTTCTTTTATGTTTTGCTTCCTTGAACCCTAGAGTTCAATAATATAACACAGTTCTTCTATTATGTGCTGCCATCCCACACTTACTAAGTTCGTAGAAAGAACTTAAAACCTCCATAAAAGTAATACAAAAGTATGTCTATAGTAAACTTGCCAAAATGTTGGAGGTTGACATGCTGCCCTTTTCTTTTCTCAGATGAACTGATGTCATGAGTTTCACCCACTGGAATATGCCAAGCCACAGTTATTTTTCAAGGATGGTTGTGCCAATGATACTAAAAGGGATAGTAACCCCCCCAGAAAACTTGAAGCCAAAAGCTAGTAATAAGCACAACATACCTAACTCCTTTATTCCCATCTCTCAAACTGTTATGGTTTGAGAGATGTAAGAAAAGAAAGACCTCCGCTCCCTCCCCCTTCCCATGCATCTGCTGTATAGCGGACGTCATGAGATTCTGCTTCCGTGAATAGACGGCGGCTCTTCAGGAGCACTGTCATCTCGATATCTCGGTATAATTACTTCATCGGAATGATTAACAACGCGTGCCTGGTTTGCAAGCACATGTTGTAGACCATACCGATGAAGTAATTATACCGAGATATCGAGATGACAGCGCTCCTGCAGAGCCGCCGTAAGTCGGTCGACCGGATTCTGCCTCTGACAGCTTTATAGCTCATCAGGCAGAAAGGGGAGGGAGTGGAGGTCTTTATTTTCTTATTTCTCTCAAACCATAATGGTTTGAGAGATGGGAACAAGGGAGTTAGGTATGTTGTGCTTATTACTAGCTTTTGGCTTCAAGTTTTCTTGGGGGGGTTACTATCCCTTTAAGCAGGAAGTTAGTGTTGTGGGAAAAGGACAAAGGCCTGCTAACAATTTGTTCAAGGCATATCTTGCTGAAGGACTCACAACAGGACTCACAGAAGAAGTAATATTGTGGTGGGAAATCTTGCAGTTATAGAAAACAAAAGTGAAATATAACAAAGTTCTTGTTGGAAATTTACTGGCAGTGGTGAAAGGAGGAACATTGTATGTATTTTCTATGGGTGGGAAGTTTTGCAAAAAAAGTAGAGAATCTTTTTTTTTCGTGAAAAGTCCTCTGGGAAATTTCTCTGACTTTTTGCCCATTTTGACTGATGATATGCCAGCTCTACTAATTCACTGCCATATTGCAATCCTAACCCTTATCACCCTTTAGTGCATTCCCCCTGTTATTCAGAGAGTTCTTCTGGTATAAAAACCTCTCTGAAAATAAAAAGGGTAGGTTGTGTACTCAGTTAAGAAATTGACTTAGATAAAGCATCTCATTACAAGCTTGGGTAAAGAAAAGTAAACTATCTATTCTATACAGAACAACTTTTTTCTACACATGGTTTAGAAAAGCAAGCTTATGATTATAGTTTACATTTTAGAAATCTAGAATTAATTAAATAAATATTAATTTAAATATGTTAGGAATACGTGGTTGTATATGTATGCAAACCTATTTCTTAAGTGTTTCTTTAAATAAATAAATAAACAATATATCATTGTAACATACTGTTAAATATGTCTTAAGTATTAATGAACCTGAAGATAAAAAAATCTTGCTGAAATATTGATCTTTATTTGAAAAGTATGTACTGGGCATTTGACTGCGAGTGTGAATTGGGCAAAATTAAGTGTTTCTTTTTCTCTGCCCACATTCAAATGAACATGTATTATTTCTTTATTTGTACATTGAGAACATTACCTACGTGATGCTAGTGGAACAAATGAATCATTATGCATAACATGACTGCCAAATAATGGATTGGTGGCTGCATCAACTATGACTTTATCCCACAATTATCTGTTCTCTGTATAAAACCATTACAGCAAGATGTAGCACTAACAATACACTGGCCATAACACATTTCTTTCCTAGAGAAAGCATGTACACAAATGATTGTGCTTATTGTACAGATGTTTGTTGAACTACTTAATATGAGAATGAGATTTATCAAAGTGAACAGCACATATAAAATCTTAGTCTCTGCCCCCTACTTATGTAATTATTTATAAACACATCTTAATACTCTGTCCTTAATGCTCAAGCATATTTACCTGCCTAATTTATTGTATGTAATAATCTCAAAGGAGTCTTTCAGCATTGTAAGTCCTTATGACTTCGTAAGGAACAAGTGTGTTACAACTTCATAAAAAGCAGGAACAGGAATACTCACAAGTGGAATTGGGCTGCAAAGCACAAACTCAGCACCCAAATTTTACATGGAGAGAACAATACCCAAATATCATTGTGCGTATTGGCTAAACACCACAAAAATAATACTCACATTGTGGAAGTAATGTTATTCAACAACAGATGACCTCAAAGCAGGAGGTGAAAATTAAAACATATCTTCACTTAGTCATGAAGATACCACTATTTAGCTGTATACAGTCAAAGCTGGCAGGGTTGGCAATGGAGCAGAAAAATGGACACAATAAATAAAAGAATATGGGGAATATATTTTATTAAACATAAAGAACAATCCGACTATCAACAAACTTTGTGCAAGTACTAAGGATGGAAGAAAAGTCCTGTTTTGTTCCTGCTGGTGATTTCATGAAAATTACATGTTTTTCTTCTTTTTCCACAAGAACAGTTCCATTTTCCACCTATGTTTTCCAATGGCTGCAAATCTCCTACCTCAACAGTACAAAAACCCAGAATTTCCCAAAATGTAACGTGTTGTTGTTTAGTAGAGAAAAAGAATAGACGCAGCAGAGAAAGGAAGAGAGAGGAAAAAAATGAAACATTAAAATAAAATTTGCTTTAAGTGCTGGATAGACCTATAACCAGCAGGAGAATATTGGTGGACCCTGCTGCTGCTGATACAGATGTGGAGGAAGAAGTCAGCAGTAGCAGCAGTCAAGGGAGCCTGCATAACACTGAAACAATGATTTCCAGTTCCCCACTGGCATTGTCCCTGTGGGGAAGTATAATGAAGAAGACAGAATTGGCTAACAGTATGAGCAGTAGCACAGATCACCTGTCTGTGCCTACTACTACTTCTGCCAGTGTGCCTTCTTCTTCTGAGAAGATTGGCAAGCGTAGCAGCAGAGGACCATCCTTCACACTTCACATCCCCAACCAGTGTGGAAGAGAGTATGAGATAGTTTTTGGCAGAGAGCAAAAAGGAATGGGATAAAGAGATGCAAATGGAGATGGGCATCACCACCACCACCACCAGCAGTGATAATCAGGAGTTTGCTGCCAGAGGCAGAAGTTCATCTGTCACAGCAGGAGCAGGATGATGATGAGCGGGTTAGTGTGACACAGACATCAGTGGCCACCAGTGATATGGGACCAGGACCTGCTCCACTTGCCACCAATACTTCTGATCCTGGCTCTAGATGTTGAGGCAGCAGTATCACCTACCCAAGACAGTGAAGATGATTCTGGAGAAGAAGAATGAGGAATTCTTCTCCACTTGTCTTCTCACTGAAATCAAGGGTGTGGGAATATTTTTCCCTTGGAACAGGCAATGTGCAGTCATCAGTGACTGCACTGTGCACTTTGTGTGATAAGGGGAAAGGCGGTAACACACCTTGGAACATCTGCCCTCATAAAGCACATGCAAAATAGACACCACAACATTTATATTAAGCATGTAAAAGCCAAAATCCAAAAAAAGAGCTGTCACTGTCACACTGTCTCTCTGAACAGGAGGCACAAAGACCAGAAGAAGGCTAGAGAAACCCCGGCTGGATGTTCGATCATGAGCCTAACACCTGCACCATAAATGTCTAATTTTGATAGTTTCCAGGTTGCAGGAATATGCACACTATTTCCCTGTACCTGCACCTGCAGAATCCTACCTCCTCCTTTGGCATACCTCATTCGCCTCTCTTACCTCCTCCTCCAGCTGATAGCAAGTGTGTAGATGTGAGGAACTCTAACAAAACACCATGAAGCTTATGGTCCCCAATGTGAAATCATCCCACCAGAAACCAATTACTGCTGCTGTCACTATGCCCCTTGTCCGCTCTCCTTTAAGGACATGTGACAACTTGCAGTTTTAATAGTAATTATGAACCCTCCCTGCCAACAGCTTAGCATATTCTGGTGGATGGAATCTCCTCAAATGCTGCTTGATTCCGTTGTTATGATTATCCTCTATCACATTTCCATGTGCATCACATAGTATGCAATGTGGGGACATGAACTACCAGATCCGCCTGACATCTACAGAATGACTGTCATATGGTGGAAGAGGTAATGATGACCAAGGTGGATTGCCAGACAATGTAGTTACATCTTCCCATGCATAAACCCTAGAGCAAGAAGGTGATGGCGAGCCAGATGTTTTACTCTCCATCGAACAATCAAGCTTTGGATGGGTTTCTCTAATCTTCCTCATTGATTTTCAGTTTGCCTCTTGTTGCCTTTGGGAAGATAAAGCGAGGACAGCCTGATTTATTTGGTGTGGGTTTGGCTTTAACATGCTTCACATAAATATCATGGTGTCTGTGTTTCATATTTGTTATGAGGGCAGATGTGACAAGGTGCATTCACACCTTTCCCATTTTCACTGATTTATCATAAATTGTGCACAGTGCCATCACTGATGACTACACTGTGCCTACCCCAATTGAAAAATAGTTCCACACTCATACCTTTGGGGGGTGGAAGATGGAGAAGAATGGTCTCTTTCTTCTTCTCCTCCACATTCCCCTTCAATGGCTGGGGCAGAGAATGATGTGGCTTCTGTTGCTGCTGCTTCAAAATCAGCACGACAAATAGGACCAGGAGTATTGCTGCTGGTAAGTGGAACCTGTCCAAGTCCCACATCACTACTTATAGATCCCATTACCACTATGGCCACAGTGGTCCATGGCATAGTAGACTGCTCCTCATCATCCAGTTGCCCTTGCAGTCCATCCCCATTTGTATCTCGGTCTCCCATTCCTTCTCACTTTGGGCTAAAAAGGCCATTAATGTCTTTTCCAACCCAGCTGCTCTACCATCACCTTCATCGTCATCACCACCAGTCCCTCCTTGCTGCTGCTGATCTTTTAGAGTCACACTGATTGGAGATGGTGACAAATGTTATAGAGGGTCCCCTACTGTCACAAATGCCATCTTTTGAGGTGAATAAGGCAAACTGTCAGCACTAGCAGCAGGAACAGACAGCTTATCTGTGCTGATGGGGGTATTACTGCTGCTAGCCACCAGTTATATAGTTACATAGTAGTTTTGGTTGAGAAAATACTCTAATCCATCAAGTTCAACCCTTTTCCTATTCCTGTTTATTGTTGTTAATTCAAAAGAAGGCCAAAAAGCCTCTCAATACAGCAATTTCAAATTCTGCTTTGAATGGGGGGAAATTCCTTTGTGATTCTAAATGGCAATCAGATTCCTCCTTGGATCAACAAGCACTAAATAAATAAATATTAATCTTAATACTAACATGCATAGCCCTCTATGTTCTGCTCTTTTAAAAAAGCATCCAGGCCCTTTTTAAAGGCATCTAATATATTCGATAGAACCACCTCCTCAGGCAGTGAATTCCATACCTTTATTGTCCTTACCATAAAGAATCCTTTCTGCTATTGTAGACAAAATCTCCTTTTCTCAAGTCTAAGTAGGTGTCCCCTTGTCCTTTGTACTGTTCTGTTAGTGAACAGGTATTTGGAGAGCCCTTTGTATGGGCCCTGAACATATTTATATAATGTTATCATATCCCTTCTAAGATGCTATTTCTCTAGTGTGTACAAGTTTAACTTTTGTAGCCTTTCTTCATAACTAAAACTTTCCATTCCCCTTATTAGTTTTGTAGCCCACCTCTGCACTTTCTCTAGTTCCATAATGCCCTTTTTCAGAAAAGGCACCCAGAATTGAATAGCATATTCAAGGTGGGGTCTTACCATAGACCTGTAAAGAATAATATCTTTCTCCCATGAGTCAATACCCCTTTTAATACATGCCTTATTAGCCTTTGCAGCCTCCAGCTGGCACTGCGCGCTAGCTACTGCTAAGTCTATTGTCTAATTTACTCCCAAATCCTTTAGATTTCCCCAAAGAAACACCATTTAAACTAGATGTTGCATTTTTATTATTATACCCAAAATACATAACTTTACACTTAACCAATTTGTGAAAATCTTCTTGTAATGAAGACATATCCCGTTCAGACTTTATTACCCTACTTAATTTTGTGTCATTGGCAAACACTGACGCATGGCTCCCTATGCCCACTGGGAGATCATTAATAAACAAATTAAAAAGAAGAGGTCCCAGGATAAATCCCTAAGATAGTCTGCTTACCACATTTACCCAATTGGAGAACTTCCCATTTACCACCACTCTGTCACGGTTTTAATGAACACTCAGACAATTGGGTAGGTTAAAAAGCTTTATTAGACAGTATAAAGTGCAAAAAGGCCCCTCACGGGTCCAAACTTTATTACAAGTGTAAGCAAGTTTGACACAGGACAGGGCATACAAATAGCAGTACAATACTGGAGGTTTTACCGGCCTTAACAAATACCGGGTAAGGCAGCCTGAATACAAATGCAATAAGGTCTAGGGAGGCTCTACCGGCCTTACTGAATACCGGGTAAGGCAGCCTGTATCTGGCGCAACAAGGAACTGAGGAGGCTCTACCGGCCTTACCGTATACCGGGTAAGACAGCCTGTAATCTGGTGCAACAAGGACTTGAGCGGCTCTACAGTGATGCTAGCAGATAGAAGGTAATAGGCAGGCAACATAACTGCTAGTGACTGGATAGCACTGACAGGTGTAACGGAGGACACAGAGAATCACAGTATCACGGTGCCCGTGATTGCTGCAGTTCCTTGTCTGTCACCAGTAGGGGGCTGCTATTGGCTGTCTGCAGATAGCCCGCCTTTCATTGTCTATTTAAACCTGGATTGGGCACCCTTTGGTTGCCCTTTCGTGTTGTTTCTGACCTTCTTGCTATCACTATGCCAGTGATAGCTGGGCCTCTGTTCCAGTGTTCCTGAGTTCCTGACCTCATGTGTTCCTGAGTTCCTGATCTCTACTGTTCCAGTGTTTCCTGCATGCTGAAGTACTTCCAGTCCTGGTTCCGGCCTAGTCTCTGGTGTTGCAGTTCCTGCTGAACTTCTTCTCTGCTGTTTCCTGACCTGACTGATCGTTGCTGGTTCCTGTCATCGCATCGCCTGTCTCCTGTATCCTGGCGACCTCCTGCCTGGTCGCGTCGGCGACATTGCTTGTTACTCCAGTGTGCGGTCACTGGTTTGCTCCACAGCCTATCGGCTACACAATTCTGTGTTGGTCCCAGCGTGCGGACGCTGGTTTGCTCCTAAGCCTTGCGGCTAGGCATACTTGCTTGTTACACCAGTGTGCGGTCACTGGTTTGCTCCAAAGCCTATCGGCTATACAATCCTGTGTTAGTCCCAGCGTGCGGACGTTGGTTTGCTCCAAAGCCTTGCGGCTAGACAAACTCGCTTATTACACCAGTGTGCGGTCACTGGTTTGCTCCAAAGCCTATCGGCTGTACTATCCTGTGTTGGTCCCAGCGTGCGGACGCTGGTTTGCTCCAAAGCCTTGCGGCTATACAAACTCGCTTGTTACACCAGTGTGCGGTCACTGGTTTGCTCCAAAGCCTATTAGCTATACAATTCTGTGTTGGTCCCAGCGTGCGGACGCTGGTTTGCTCCAAAGCCTTGCGGCTATACAAACTCACTTGTTACACCAGTGTGCGGTCACTGGTTTGCTCCAAAGCCTATCAGCTATACAATTCTGTGTTGGTCCCAGCGTGCGGACGCTGGTTTGCTCCTAAGGCTTACGGCTATACTAACTCGCTGGTTACACCAGTGTGCGGACGCTGGTTTGCTACAAAGCCTTGCGGCTTTACGATTTCCCTGTTAGTCTCAGTGTGTGTACACTGGGTTGCTTACGATCCTGTCAATTTGCCATTACCATCTGACTGCTGCTACTATCTCTGGGCTGCCCTGCCCGGTATTGGTAAGGCCGGTAGAACCTTTTGCCACATTCCATCTGAGGTTGCCTTACCCGGTATTGGCAGGGCCGGTAGAGCCTACATTATGAATCTATTGAGGCTGCCTTGCCCGGTAATTTGGTAAGGCCGGTAGAACCGTTATGCGATTCCATCTGCAGGTTGCCTTACCCGGTATTGGCAAGGCCGGTAGAGCCTAACATTCTATTACTTCAGACTGTCCTGTCCGGTATATTGACAGGACCGGTAGAGTCTGCCTTCTGTCTTATTATATTCTGAATACATCTGTATGTATGTGATTGCCATCCTACGTTATCAATTTATTATTTCAATAAAATTGATTTTTACCTAAAACTTGTGTCTGAGAGTCATAATAAACCGTGACACACAGGCTGGCGTAATGGATAGGCAACGTTAACCGCTTAGTGACTGGATAGCACTGACTGTGAACTTATCGGAGGCCACAGAGAAGTACAGGCTGATGTATAATGGAGAGGCAACATTAACCGCTTAGTGACTGGATAGCACTGACTGGTGTACGTATAGGAGGCCACAGAGAAGCACAGGCTGGACGTATAATGGATAGGCTACGTTAACCACTTAGTGACTGGATAGCACTGACTGGTGTACGTATCGGAGGCCACAGAGAAGCACAGGCTGGGCGTATAATGGATAGGCAACGTTAACCGCTTAGTGACTGGACAGTACAGACCGAGTGTACTTAGCGGAGGCCATACTGATACACAGGCGTAAAGTAATGGGAGCAACCAATCTGACAATAGCTGGAATGCCACAAACAGCATAAGTCAGACAATGCCTGGATCAGTATTAGAGAGTGGTAGTCAGCCAAAGCCTGAATCGGTACACAAGAGCGGTAGTCAGCCAAAGCCTGGTTCGGTACACAAGAGGGGTAGTCAGCCAAAGCCTGGATCGGTACACTGGAGCGGTAGTCAGCCAAAGCCTGGTTCGGTACACAAGAGCGGTAGTAAGCCAAAGCCTGGATCGGTACACCAGAGCAGTAGTCAGCCAAAGCCTGGATTGGTACACAGGAGTAGCACAGGAACGAGGTCAGATGAAAACCGGATCAAACACGGAACAGGAGCTCAGGAAAAGTAAGGTCAGAGACACTTTCGTCCCAAGCCTATTTCATTCATTTTTTGTGTGGAACCGTAGTCTTCCTCAGTATCATGTCCCAGAAGGACAATGCTGTGGGGAAGGGAAATCTCAGGATCAGGGGGATGTTGTGGGCTCACTTGACTGCCAGTCAGGCTGCTATGCATCATCTCCCCTTCAACCTAAGTATTAGCAGAAGAATCCCACCAGCTGCTTCACTATCAGTAACAAATTCAGATTTTATCATCACCCTGTCCCTCACTCCCAACTCTAGATGGGTGAAAATTTTCACCTCAAATCAAATACGGTGAATAATGGCACTTCCCGCTTGGTGAATAACTTCCATCAAAAAAAGCAGTTTTTCCACTTTTTAGCCTAGCTCATTGCATTGAAATCAATGGGAACATTGAATTTACACACAACACATAAATGTTCTTTTATTTCCCACAGGCATAGTATAAACGGAGTCTGAGTTGCCTGTGATGGTGGCGTTTGGGGAAGGAATCAGTTGAACAGAAACATTTTTGGGAGGTTTTTACTGGTATTGGGGGGACAGTAAAAGAAATATTAACTGTGCTATCGAAAACCACCTCCAAGTAAAAATATCCAGCAGGCGCAAAATGTGCATCCATTGGACACAATTAAAACTTAGTTGAAGTTGCCATTCTATGATATGCAATGACTTCAATCCATGTTAAGGACCACATATTATTTGGCAAAAAAACTTTGCCATCAAAAGTAGGTGCAGAGACTCAAACGTGCTGTGAAAATCACTGGTGTGTGTGTTAGAAAAGTGCTTTCCAACACACACACAGGAATGAGTGGCTAGTGATCGCTACACATTCAATTGCGGTTCTTTTTTAAAATCTGAGTAAAGAGGTTACATTTAAAATAAAAAATATGAAATGAGGGCTAAAAGAACAATTGTTTAATAAATGAAAATATATTTCAAATTCAGTTCAAATATAGTCCTGCATCCTTTTCTGCACACTGTACCCTGCAACTGCACATGAAGACCAAGCCTTAAGAGGAGTCAGCAACAGTACTTCCATTAATGTAAGCAATCCTTATCCCATTTGATGTCCAAAGTCAGAAATTAATTGATGGCCACACTGGCAGCAATGGGGTTAATTTCACAACCAACTATACCTTAGAATACTATCACAAGCACCCTATATCTAATCACAAGCCAAGGCACCTGTTTAGCTAACCTAACACCTAATCACAGTGAGAAGCACAAACCCCTGCCCAACCTGCTTAACGCCTATCAATAGGTCACTATTTAACCCCTCGGATACCATAGATGAGTACAATGCATTAGGGGACATATCGGCATCCAAGGAGTTAAAGCATGCATTTAGTCTTTTATAATGGGACTAGTAAATCTATCTACAAGAACAATGTGCAAACCAAGAAGGGTTTAAAGCAAGCGTGTATTGAGTTGTGGCCAGGGAGGCCCAATTTGGGACCCTGCCAAGGGCCCACTGGATCTCAATCTGAATCTAGGAATCTGTCTATCCCATTGCCACTTATCCTCCATTTGTATGTAGTTGACAGAGGCAGGGACCCCAACATGATCTGTTACTGAGGCAGACAGATACTGGAAGCGATAGAGTATTATGTAAAGGACAAGACATCACACACAATCAGTTCTTTTGTGTACTTCACAATTAAAACACACACACCAGTTTAATAATATCCAGCAAACATTCTAGGGGAAGGAAGTGGGTGAAATAAGTAGGAGCAGTTTAGTGATGTGTTAGGAAAGTAGTATTCCAAAAACTGACTACAGCCATGGTTGTTGCAGAGTGTGTAATGAATGTTGATAATCCTTCTCCTCCTGAGAAGCATGTTTGTCAAAGATCCATAAAAATGTTCCTTCACCATCTGGACCTTGTCAGTGAGTCAAATTTTAGTGATGATGGCACAATGAAAGAAGGTGGAGCAGTTCAACCAACTGCTGCATCTGACAGTGAGACAAACTCATGCAACACCTGTTCTGAAATTAGTAGAGAATGTTATAAAAACCCCTTTAAATGGAAATGTAAAAAGAAATTGCTTGCGACTTCAGAAAGCCTAGAGGAATATAAATGTAGAAGTGAAGAAGCAGCAGGTGATAGTGAAGATCACTTAATCACTGGTGATGATATTGATCTTGAATATATCACTCCAGCATCCTCTCTTCTTTACAATACAGATGAAGTTGAGTATAAGAGAGATGATGACATGGCCATAAAATCAGTTGAAAGGCTTTACTCTCACTGTCAAGCAAGCAGTTGGCTGAATTGCTACAACTTTCTCCACAATGATATCAACAGTAGAATGTGACTTGTTGTCATCTTCAGTGTTCTTACATTGTTTTCATAATATTTCTAGTGGTGGTGGTCAAAGTGGAACTTCTCACACCCTCAGACTCACCTAACACTGAGTACAGCTAGCTGGAAGGAACTTAGATCACATCTGACTGTGTCTTCTAAGTCACACAACATTTTGAGCTATTTGGGGTAAATCTCCATTACTCCCTTCTCAAAACCCATACTCTTCTATGAGTCTTTGTGGTCATTTATACAAAATGTTGGGGTATATTGGGTAATTCTCCTTTGTTCCTTTCTCAGACCCCAAACTCCTCTAGTACAGAGATAAGAGACATATCTGGAAGAAACTTGATCTGTATTTTCCCAGTCAGTCACACAAAATTTGGGGTTATTTGAGGTAATTCTCCATTGCTCCCTTCTCACACACCAGACTCCCCTAGCACAGCGATCACAACAAGATGTGGATGGAATTTGGATCACAGCTGCCTTTCTCAGGCAACCAAGATTTTGGGGTATTTTAGGTAACCTCCTATCTCCAGTCCCCCAGACTCCTCTAGCACAGAGAACACATTGCCTGTCAACAAGATTCCCTGAACTATACTCCAAAATTCATTTATTTGCCTAGGCAAGTTTCTTGTCTCTTACAAATACAGAAATTACTTGCTGTGGGAACCTGACACCCCTTTTAAACTATCCCTAAGGAAAAAGAAGGGAACCTTAACATGTGGTAGGGGAAATTCAGTCTTACCATTAATTTCAATGCACTGATCTAGGTGAGAATAAATGGAAAATCTGCACTTTTTGAGAAAAATATCCGGCTCTGTGGGAAGTTACATGTTATTTGTTGTCATTTTAGACATATCAAGTGACCGGGTTGCAGCCTGTCAGAATTCAGAGGGTTATTTTAATAAGTTTTCATATTTGCAATGCTCTTTGTTTGTTTTACAAATACATATATTATGTGGCCAGTAGCTTTGATAAAGCTGCTTTTCAGACATGAAAAGCATTAGTGGCCAGTTATTTTTAATTATACAACTGGGGATTTGGAATAGGCAAAAGATTAAAAAATCATGCAGGAATTTGTTCTCACTTTACGCCGACCCCTACTGTAGAGCTCATTTGGTTTACACACCAATTGTATAATGTTCAAAAACTTCAGGGTTGCAGGTTCTAGTCCTAGCAGGATCAAATCAGCCTTTCAACCTGCTGATGTAGCTAAAATGATTGCCATTAAATTGAGTAATAACATCTATACTCCAGGATATGAGTGAGAATCTAAATGCATCCTTCCTGGTAAAATACATTAATTTTATTAATATCTATATTTGACTTGTTTATTTGTCATGTCAGATGTATTGTTTGGTGATACGTGTCAGAGTCACATCACTCAGACTCAGGATGGCTGACCGCTTTTCACTCATTCTAACACTTTTTCTTGTAGGGGGTTAACTCTTCTTCTCACCCACTCCCATAAAACATCTAACACTTCCCCAAACAAACAGCTCACTTTATTGTTCTTATTTGGCAGAAATTGCTAGACATCACAATAATCTCCTTTCTCACTCGCAAGGATAGACTGACAACCTGTGGGATTACAATACCCTTTTACATTAGCACTGCAGGTATACCTGCACCATTGGGAGGAAATGTATCTCTGGCACTGAATTTAATAAAATACATAAAGGAAAAAAAGCAGAAAATTGGCACTTTTCACAAAAATCTTTCCATGCATGGAAGTGCCTTTTTTGTCTGTTTCATTTTTTAAGCAAAATGTTTTACCTATCCCTAGTGGTTGGCTGCAGGGATCAGTGCTTGGACCTGTTCTCTTCAACATCTTCATTAGAAATTTTATTTGTAGTATTCAAGGAAAAAGGAATGGACAGCAGAAAGTGATCAAAAATACAATGTTGAAAAGGTAATGAGTTTAGGACACAGAAATCAAGAAGTTATAGATAGGATTTATGATACTTTGCTGACAAAAAGGCAGGAGACTTGGAAGTTATAATTTCATATGACTTGATGGTAGGCAAGCAATGCTGTAAAGCAGTGGGGAAAGTAAATCAAGTTCTTAGTTGTATAAGAAGAGAGAGGTTCTAATGCTACTCTGTAGATTACTGGTAAGACCTCCCCAAGAGTATTGGGTACAGTCTGGAAACCACATCTTCAAAAGAACATTAATAAATTAGTGGCTGCTCAAAGAATAGCCACTAAAATGGTGCATGGTCGTCAAGACAAAGAGTATCAGGTGCAATACAAAATACTTAAATTGTTCCATTTGGAAGGAAAGAGGTTGATATGATAGAATCATTTAAATATATAATGGAATTTAACATAGTTCAGGAGGGAAGAATTTTTCAGACATGGTGATTGACCCCTAGGTTGCTGATGCATCAAGATAATTGTGATCTAGCAACAGAGAGGTTAAGCATAGGAGTGTGTGTAAGTTATTGTATGGGGGCATGGGGAATAAGACATTGCTTGACTAATCCAGCCCAAAGGAGACAACTGATGTCTTGCAATTTCCATTGGTCTCCTTGAGCCTTTCTTTGGGGTCAATTTGGACTGTTTTTCAGTATTCCAAAAGGATTCCAAGGGGCCATTAAAGTAAAAGCACATTTTGATCTTCATTATATGCTTCCAGGCAACCACATATACTGAGTGGGAACCCCAGCATTATGTCTTTGGATGTCCAAGTATCAGCCTTGTTATTCTACTGAACTGGTAACCACACAGACCTACACATACTGAGTCTGAGCCCCGGTAGGATGTATTTGGCATAGGCTGAAACTGTCAATGTTCTTGTGGGATATTTTCTGGTATAAGAGAAAAGGTTAAGACATTTTCTATGGTTTCTATGTGTATGGACGTCCATGGAATAAGAAGCAAATTGCAGGATTTCCACAAAATCCCCATGAAAGAAAATGGGACTTTTCACTCATTTGCTAGTATGCATTACATCAGTCATATACACTGACACATTCCTACATTCATCCCACTATATTCCTGCTTTGACTAGATATTTGGCATCATAATGACTGTCACACCAAATCACTTACATTTCCCAACCAAGGAATTATGCTTTACCTAAGATGTGAATAAAAAGGTATTTGATATTCAGTTTGCATGCCTTTCTCCATATGCAGATTAGATGAATTATATTTAATCAACCTTGTCAAGTTGCAATCAGTTGATAGCCATTCCGTGCCAACATACACTGATTAGCCTCATTGCATGTAACATCATTTTCTGCTAACTCACTAATGCAGTCTCATTGTGAAAGAAAGGGATGGATTGAGTTTATTAAAATATCTACATTTCGTGCATCATTACATCAAATAGAGCTGCTTTTCTCAGATAACGTGAAGCTATAAACACCCTTGCTATTATAATCAGTTTAAAACAAATAAGATGAGAATGATTCTAATAGCTATAGCTGAACTTGAATATAATGATTAAAAACTTTGGCCTATATTTATAAGAGTATACTGGATTTATTCTTGAGTAAACCAACTGTACCACAGGGGATGAATAAAACATTTGTTAAATTAATTAGGGCTTTTAACCTCTTGAATGCTACAGAGGTCTCTAATTTATTGTAAAGCAATGCATTTGAGACCTCTTTAGAATTCAAAGGGTTAAAAAGCTCTGTTCAAGGGCATGGGAATTTAGGAATTTGTATTTGTCCATTATGGTAGAGTTGATTTATTCCAGAATAACTTCAGTTCAAGTTTCATAATAATGGGCCATATAGGGAGGTTTATTAAATATATTCTAAAACATATTAGAATGGTCATTAATCAGTTGCTGTTGTTCATTCAGTGTGGTGATATTATAAAGGCTGTTTTATAAATATGAAGTTAATCAGTGATTCCATACATACATGGCCACCATGATTTTTTAACCCTTTGAGTGCCAGAGGGGTACACAATGCATTGAAAAGTACTCAAAGGGTTAAGAACACAACACAAACGGTGTAAAATATTTTGCGAACATTTAAGTAGCAAGTAGCACCATATCTTTATAAATACGTTGCACTATGTTTTTCCATTTGCTATAAAGTCAATTTAGCAAAAACTCTACTAAGGATCATTAAGACTTCTAAAACTGGAGGTGAGAATTTTATAAGTGCCGATCATAGCTTGTCCTGTATAATGCAGATGGTTTGCCCTAGAATTGCACCGGTTGGCTTCTAGACATGTTTCATGTTCAGAAAAAGTGGAGCAATTCTTAAACAATCTAACAGCAGCATAGGGGCAAATAAAAATTTCCAATGATTTAAATGACACTTTTAACTCCCTAAATACTAGAGAGATCTCCATTGCATTGTTGGTGTTAAGAATTAAGATCAGAATATAATTCATTGGGTGATTTTTTACTTCTCCCATATGGTGAAATGATTTTGCTCTAGAAAGACTCTTTCCTTTGAACATTGCGCCCTTAGTAGAGACTAGCATCTGTTGGATCATAGTAAGCCATACTGTGGGACATATCTAAATAACATAAAGTGCTAGAATACTTTGCTTCCTGTGTGCTTAACCACAAATGTGCAGTAGAGACTGCCCAAACAATGCAGTTATGCTCAGTAGAGACTGAACAAACGCTCCAGCTTCCAATCAGAGGCACTGATGATATGGAGTGGGGAGCACTGAACGGCCCACCGCCCCCAGCTCCGGGGCAGCAGCCGAGGCCGCTGGCTGGCACCTTGGCCCGTGTACACGGGCCTTCAATACTAGGGTATGTATAAAGCAAAAAATAAAACACTTGTGTGTTAAACTGGTATCCTTTTAAAATAGCTCATTCTAAACAGCACAGCCACATTTCGCACATTAAACATGTCGCCTTGATTTAAAGAGCGACATGAAAATCTCGCTCTGCATATAAGAGCAAGATTCTCATGGAGAGTCTTTAAGCGGTGCTCCCCTCTGCATCCATGTTATTGTCCACATTAATCTTTTGAGTGACTCCGACCCTCCATCATGTGGAAGTAGAACACAGTCAGCAATCATGGCTTATGTTATAAGACAGCAGTAGAATACAGCACATCAAAAGATAAGTCCACATTCCTCATTCCGTTTCTTCTTTTAACATGCTGTATTCTCCTGTTGTCTTATAACATAAACCACAATTGCTGACTGTGTTCTACTTGCACGATAGGAGGTCGGAGACACGAAAAGGGTTAATGTGGGCAATAACACGGATGCTGTGGGGAGCAATGTTTAAAGACGCGACATGAGAACTTATCCATTTTTCTTTTTAGTATGCTAGAGCATGATCTAACAATTGTGAAGTATCTCTCTGGTATTCAAGGTTTAAAAGTCACATTTACGTGGCACTCCCTGTACCCATACTCTAGGGGATTACTCCCCTCCTCATGATGCCTACCCCCAAATTTATTATATACTCCTGGGTCACCAGCATCTCCAATATCTCTCCAGTGCCACCATACATAACATTATGTGGTCAGATCATGTCCTGTAGAGATGTTTTTAAATATCCCTTAATACTTTCCTAGACCATCCCTGTGGTGCTTGCACCCTCCAGTTCTTGACAATCCCAATCTTGTTTCTGAACTCCCAACTGACTGACTTTCTAAATATTAACTACCACACAGATATATCAGTTCACCCTCTATGGGAGACCCTGAAATGCTATATCAGGGGTGCTTTCTTCAAACACTCAGCTTGCAAAAAAACACGACAAGGATAGGGAACTACAGTGCATTTTCACTATGATTTCCACCCTCAAGGGTTCTCATAAGGCTACTAGGGAGTCCTGCTCACAGAGACCGCCCTCAAACCTTAACTGCGTTACGTCTTCAAGTCAGAAACTTGCTTCTATCGAGGGTGGATAGATTGCTCAACTAGTCCAAACAATCTTACTATGAATATAATAATAAGAGTGGCAGGTTCATGGCAAGCCAGATCAGGGGCCCTATGGAACCCTATTCTGTTCACCAAATATAATTCCCTTTAGGTGCAATTTCTAAATAATTCCCAGTGATTGCTGAGACCTTTCGGTATTATTGTCACCCCTGCTTCCGTTCCGGCTGATGCCTCACTGACGCCAGGTTTGCCTCTGTCCCGGTCCACTTCCGGGTTCTTCCGACGCCGCGTCACGTGCACCATGACGTCTTCTAGCGGTGTCTATATCCTGACACTCTGGACATGCGCGGGTGCACTCTAATAGTGTTCCCAGTCTGCCTACAGTCTGGCGCTTCTACCCAGTCTGACCACGATTAGTCTCTGCTTCCTCTGTTGGATCCTGTTGCTGTCGGTACCGGTCAGTTCTCAGCCATCTTCTGATCTCCAGATATCTTTCCAGTGCTGCCTCTTGCTGTGTTATTCACATGAATCTTCTTAGGATCTCCAGACCTGTTTCCAGTACTGCCTTCTGCTGTGTTCTTTCTCCTGAGCCATCCTAGGATCTCCAGGTCTCCTGTCTTCTATTCCTGCATTTCCAGTTCCACCTTAGCCACAGGACAGGTCAGTTCTCCAGTCTAGGAGAGTACTTCCTTTTCTCTCTGTCTTTACCCCTTGGAGAGTTGCAGCCCTCTGGCCTCCTCTCTCAAGCTCCGCTCCCTACCCCTCGCTCTCAAGCCTTCACTCTCCCCCACAGGAGAGAAGGTGCTGTCTGTAGGTTTTCATCCAGGGCTCACCGCCAGCTTCTCTGGGGTTTGTCATCTGGCCTTGCGGCTGGCATCTTTACCTGGCCTAGGCTGCAGCACGGTACCTGTACAGACAGCCAACGTACGTCGAGCATCGCGCCCCATTCTTCGCTCCCTAGCACTCCCTCTCCTGTGGGTTCCATTCCTCCTGGTCCTACCGGTGTGACAATTATGAATCACTGTACAACCTCTCCATGGAGCGCTCACAGACCCATATCCAGAAAGTACGTCAATTTATCCAGTCCTCTTCAATTCTCAAACTGTATCCCAGTCAGTCGGATGACTTGGAAAACAACATCATGGTAGAGTTGATATGAGTTGCTATTAGACAGATGGCAGCAAGGAAAAACCCCGGCAGAGCGAGATCCAGGAGGAAATGGAGTGTTGTGTACTCTCGCCCCAGTATCCAGAGCAACTCTACCACCCACTCTCATCATCCTCAGCCAGCAGCGGAGATCCTGGTAATGTACTGACTGGGAGGGTACCGTTGTTTGGGCGGGGTTTTTTTCTGGGTCTAAGTCATCCTGTACCTGGAGGTGCAGGGTGCAAAGCTGGCCAGACCCGAGGACTGTAGGGACTGGCTGGGGACAAATACTGTGCGGACATGGCACTACCAGACTATGTGTCAACTCCAGACAGCAGCGAGCTGACCCGTGTGGATCATGCTGTGGCTGTCAGAGGTGGACAAGGGGGAGAAATGTCACAGGAACCACTGGGCCCCTGGCTCTTGGAGGGGCCTGAGGACCAGCCTCCTGCCCACAAACTATGGACCTAGCCCTGGAACAGGGTATGGCCTCTCCCTGAGACTAATCTCTGCCCTGTTTTCCCCTTGCCATGTAGGATCCTGTAATAGATCATAGTCAGTTACTGAAGCCCTTGTCTGGGCCTGGAACTGTTATCCCAAGAACCCCAGAGACTGTGGACATTTCTGGGCCCAAAGAGACTGACAAACATGGACTGCTGGCTTGCTTCCAAGGAAATGGGCAGTAAGGGTTAATTATTTGAGTTTAGCCAAAGTTACTTCCAATGTGTATTGTAGCCCCTCAAGCCAGTGTATTGTGAACTGTATTGAGACCCCTCTGTGGTGTGCTAACCTACTCACATCTGGCCCTTTGTATTGTGTTGTACCATTTGTTGCCAGCCCTTTTGTGTAGTAATGCAATCATGTCTGTGTTATTGTATTTGCTGGGACCTTCTGTTGCTGGCCATTTGTCTTGTATATTGTGATTGTATTATCCCTGTGAGTCACCTATTGTATCCTGCCTGCCCATGTATTTCAATGTAGGTTTTGTGTATAAATATGTATGTTTTTTTCCAATAAAGTCAGTTCTTGTCTTAACCTACACTGGTGTTGTCTGCTGAGGTAAAGCTTGCTGTATCCAGAGTGTGTTCACCCTACACTGAGTCTTGCCTAAGTGACTGGGTGAATGGCAATATGATCCGGGTTCCTGACTGGAGGAGATCCTGAGTGTCCTGGGGTAAGGATGCACAGTTTTGGAGGAGCTACTCAGTCTGAGTACAGGTATTTGTCACAGCCTCCTTTAGTCTCTCTCTATTACTAAGCTGTTCACATATCTATTTTATGTCACTGGCACCACTACAGGCATTCCAAATTGTGGATATCACTACTACAAGACTTGTGCTTCCCTGTCCCATTAAAAAACCTACCTTGGCTTCCTCCTAGAGATTGGCCTGCTTCACTTTCGGCCCACATATTTGACCCATCGATCAGCTGGTCACGATTCGGGACTCTTTTGGCCTATAATCTCATTGATAATGAACATCTCCAGTCCTTCGACTCTCTCAACGAGGTGTTGGAGTTGAATCTTGTTGATCATTGGCATTATATGCAACTCTGCTCTTTTCTCTTCTCCCATCTGCAAAAGGCAGCCTTCTCTTGCCTGCCCTGTTACTCTCTTTGAATGCCACCTTATTGAGCTCCACAAAATCAGCTTGGAACATCTTGACCATATATGACATCTTACTGCCCAAAAGGGACTTTGCTTTACCTGACAAGTGTAAGTTACTCTGTGAAAGAAAACTGGGACACTCCTTATCTGATGTAGAATGGCAGGATATGAGGTGGATTCTTACCCATTGGTTCACAAATTCTATCCCTCGAGCCCAGACACATGTTGAAGATGTGGCTCCCACCTGGGCACCCTTAGACATATCTTTTGGGACTGCCTACTTCTACATACCTTCTGGTCCAAGAGTTCAGAATTTATGAAGACTATATTGGCATTTCTCAATACTCTTTTTTTTTACAAACCATCTCTATCTGGGGGATGTCTGTAGGGATAGAAGCAAATTACTCATGTTTCAGCATTACATACACCCAGTAAAATGATTTATACCGGCCAAATGGAAACAGACCTTGGCCCCCAAGTTCAATGTGTGGCTATCTCAAATGCCATATATTTTGACAATGGAAAGACTGACAGATATTAAAACCCATATGGGTCTTCCTTTTGGGGACATTTGGCACCTTTGGTTTCATATTGGGATGGAATTGCTTGAGTGCAGAGGGTTGTGACCGGGACAGAGGGGCAGAGCACTATTTTGGGGGTCATTACGCTAGTGGACGGTTTGCTCCTATGGCTGAGACTTGAGGCTCTATACAGACATGTTCTTGCAATATGGATTTCTGTCTTATTTTTCCCTTTGCTTTCTTTTCTTGCCTTTCTCTTTTTGGTCTCCCCGTCCTCTTTTTCCTCTTCTTCTTCCACATGCCCCCGATTGTGCAGGTTTCACTCACTAGTGCCTTTACAGTTATCCACTGTGCTTCACGCAGTTATTACCTTCTTTATGAATTTATCATGACCCCTGGAAGTATAAAATGCATGTTATATTATTGGACCAGAAAGGTATTATTGTACAACTGTGTATTATGGTTTCATATGCTTTTATGTTGTCTTCTGTGCATGTAATTATTTGATACAATGAAGTATTTTAAAAATGAAAAAAATTTAAATTTAAATCAATGGGAATTTGGAGATGCTTAGTTCCAGAATTGCTCCAGTTCCTCTTAGAATGCCAGCCTATCTGATATGGAAAGTTTATAATCAAATGTAACCTAATGAAATAAATCCCTCACATAGGTTACACTACGGGTATCTGTGATTGCCAGTCTTTTCAAAGCCATGCTACTACACTGATTTAGTATCCAATATTTCCATCAGTGCAGAATGCTAGCTAATAATATATTCATAATGTGTGCAATAATACAATATATATACCTGTAAACTCTCTGGATCTCCCTCAGAGTCTCTGATTTTTGGAGTTAAAGGGATAGTAATGTTTCACAAAAACAGCAGCTCCAATTAATCTTCATAGTATTTGAGCCATAGAGTTATTTCAATACTGTCAGAGTTGTAGTTCAAGAGTAACTGAATGCTAAAGTATCCCCCTCCTGCCCCTTTTACCTAGTGTAACACTGCTCACCTCAGATGTGGAATCTGGTTGCTTGACCAGACAAATAACAGCAAGGTGCAATCTTCTTACTGTGAGAACAATGAAAACCCTGCCCCTTGAACTCTTGAACTACAACTCTGACAGAACTTAAATAACACTCTCCAAGGCCCACATACTATGATGATTAATTAGAGCTGTTTTTATTATGAAACATTACTATGCCTTTAATTACCAGGTTTCCAGGGAGAGAGGCTGATTCTCTGGCTTTGGTGAGTTTCCAGGGTACCTCAGCACACTTTTCATCCATTATGCCTGCTTCAGCCCCTGCTCTGCGCAATTCCAGTACATTCTAATATTAAACCCTACCTTTCATCTGATCAATCCTGATTAAGCCCCTCCCACCAGTTAAACTCCACCCACTTCTTCAAAAAGAAAGATATGACAATATGTGGTGCATACAGATGATAAAACTAGCTCATTAAATAAAACTTTAAAGATAAAGCGCACATAAACATGATATTCAAAAGAAAAAACTTTATTCTATTTCAGAAATAATGACAAATTTTTTTTATACATGTTGTATATTTACATAGAGTTTGGTTATAGTAAACTTCTAGTACATATGGCAGTTATCTTTCCTTTATATGCAGAGATAATTTAAATATTATATATATTTTGTTAAATAAGTTGCATGCTGAGCATTACTTTCAGTAATATTTACAAAGTATGTATTTGTATTTTACATAAGAGCCAGTTTTTGACTTCCGCTTTGGGCTTTTTTAAGCTTATAGGATGTCAGTCATGGCTGTAAAGGTAATAAGGCTCTGAAAAAGTTGGTAAGAAAGGGGATACACCATGGTGCTGCTGGCAATCTTCTGAAAAATGATTTCATTATATTGGAAGCAACAAAACAAATGAAAATCAAATATTTACATATGGGAAGATGCAAACCATAATCAACATCATGTACATTATATCTCACATTTGCTGTTTATTTATTAAAACAGGAGTTCATCATTATTAAAATCAAAACACTAAGATTCTCCTTATATAAACATTACATAGCATGTGTTTACATTGTGTTTGATTGTGAATGATATCCAAAAAAGATTTGGCAATGGAATGCCAAGAAGGCAATTTTTTCTTTTCTCTGGCCCTAAAGCACAACCAATAATATATTTTTATGGATATCCCATTGTGAGCATAGGTGCGCTAGTATAAATGGCTTAGTGACTAATACACCAACCTCTGCTAAGATAAAGAGATCTTACACTGATGAGCAGAAGTGGAAAAACATGTCATGGAATTTTTCTGTGATATCTAATAAGTTATATAAGTATATAAGTAAGTATATAATACTAATATAATCTATTCTGCCCTCATAATGGTAGAGGTGTCTCCAATGCATTGCATATCAATGCCATGGAGAATTCTCTTGTTTATTCGGAGTAGCATTTTGGTTAATTAATTGACGTTGAAGCCAATATACTGGCTGTGAGGCAAAGAAGCATATTTTATCTCATAGTGTCAATAGTTCCTTGTGACCTTAGGCAAGTCACTATTCCCCTTGTGCCTCAGACACCAAACTGTTAGACTGTAAGCAGTGTGGGGCAGGAACTCACTGTATAGTGCTGGGCCAAATCAAATGTGCCATACAAGCAAAATAAAAATTCAGAGTGATTTAAGTAGGACTTGTAAAACCTCCATTTAAATCAACTTAAATTTTCATTTGCTTCAGAATTGTTCCTAATAATGTCTTAATAAAAACTGATCTCTTGGTTGAGATTTTATCTCATTTGTTTGGATACCATGGGGGTTATGCACTAAGGCATAATAAAGAGGTGATACCACTGAGAAAACTTCTCCAGTGATATCACTTTTCAAGTTCTATGTTATTCTATAGAGTATATGCACTAAGATGCCCAAATTTGGAGAAATCTTAGTGCACTGGTTCCATAGAATAACATAGGAACTGGAGAAGTGATATCAGTGGAGAAATTATATCCATGTTATCATCTCTTTATCACGCCTTAGTGAATAGCTCCCCATAAGTCCTTAACATATTATATATCACAGCAAACACCATCTAAAATCCCCTCAAGTAATCACACCCTTAATCCCTGCATGCCAGAGGGGTGTGCTTTGCAATTCATTGTATAACCAGCCATATGGCACTCAAAGGGTTAAAACCTTCTATACAAATGTTTTTTTCATATGATAACAATATAGAATATGACCCTAAATTTATAGGCAACCAAGGAAGACAGAATATTTTATATAAAGGCAATATCATAACATCCAACACAACCATTAGGGGGCACTTGTGCATTTTAAGTGTACAAATTTAATTTTAAAATGTTCCCAAATAAAGATGTTTATGTATTTCAAACATGAAATATCACATAAGTTATTAGTGTTAATTAAAGAATTTAAGCCTTTTCATTTACCTTCATTTACCATGGCAACATTGCTGTTTTGAAAGAAATAACTGCTTAGCTATAAATTATATCATATAATAATTAGTTTGTGTACTTCACTTTTTTCTATTACCCATGTATTGCAGACAATATCAAAGTAAAGTGTAAGGGTGTGATTGTATCCTATATATATATGATGATTACATCATTAACAGGCGAGACAAGCTTTGGGTAGGATTTCACATTAAGAATTGTTGTATTTGTATGCTGCCGAGGACTTCGAAGGAAACCCAAAAGATTTGTTATGCTTAATTATTGAAGCAATCAAATTGCTATCTTATAGCACATAATCAGCCAGCTCCTCTTTTCATAATTACACGTATTTTGCACTTTAACTTCATACTAGTGAGAAGTACTAATAAAAACACCCCCTTTTATATCACACAAATAAAAGTACACTCAAGTCATAAACAAATGAAAAAGGTGCATGTTCATGTAGTAAATAGCCATAAAGAGGCACATTGTGGTTTTGCATATTTTTGAACCATTGCAATTTAATGCTACATGCCCCTCAACATGCAATCAAAAGTATTTTTTTTCTCATAACAACAACTTTTATATGTAATGTATGGTATGCAGTAATAAAAACAAAATAATGTTGTAGCAAAATAGTTTGTGGACTGAACTCCTGTTTATTCTTTGTTGAATTAGTTAATTGAAGATACAAGTATAACAGAAAATATGTACGAAGGGCTAGGCCTGCAAATTAAATTTTCAGTCTTTTCAAAATGGCCACATTGCAGTCTAAAATGGAACATATTTTAGAATTGGAAAAAGTGATTGTGTAGCTCATTAGTGAGTGGCTACTAAGTGTCTACAAACTTATAGGGAAATGCACTGTAACCCATCTGTTCCCTTACCTGATATTTCAAACCTCTCACCACCCCATCTTTGTACTCAAACTATACCTGTTTAACTCATTCATTGCCCAAGGAGGTTGAAATAATTTCAAATCAATTATTTCTGTCTCTCTTGGGCACCAAAGGAGATAATCTGATTTAAAAAGATATATATAGATATAACCTAAATGTGCAAATATTAGGATGTCCTATTGTATGAGGGCATCTGCAGGACTCCTGTGGGGTTGTACACTAAATTTTGATAAATAAGTGATTGATAAAGTGGAGATAACTTATCCAGTGATATCATTTCTCCAGTTCCTATGTTATTTTATGGAGCTAATGTACTAACATCTCTTCCACTTGAAAAATCTTAGTGAATTGGCACCAAAGAATAACATAGGAACTGGAGAAGTGATATCACTGGAGAAGCTATCTCCATTTTGTCACCTCTTTATCACATCTTAATCCATCTCCCCTCTCTTCTTCTTTACCCTCTTATCCTTGGAGTGGAGGAGGGTTAACATTAAATGTGGGTATTTTGTTCTTTAATCACTTTGGGGGTTATCTACTAAGATGTGATAAAGAGGTAATAAGTTTAGATGACTTATCCAGTGATTGTGGGGGAGATTCACTAAGCGGTGATAAAGAGGTGATAAACTGGAGATGACTCCTCAAGTTTATCACTTCTCCAGTTCCTATGTTATTCTATAGAGCCTATGCACTAAGATCTCCAAAGCTGAAGAAATCTTAGTGCATATGCTCTATAGAATAACATAAGAATTGGAGAAGTGATAACCTGGAGGAATCATCTCTACTTTATCACCTCTTTATCACTGCTTAGTGAATCTCCCCCATCATTTCCCAGTTCCTATGTTATTCTATAAAACCTATCCATTAAGATCTCCAGAACAGAAGAAATCGTATTGCATTGGCTCCATAGAATAAAATAGGAATTGGTGATATCACTGGAGAAGTTATCGCCACTTTATCACATCTTAGTGCATAACCCCATTTTTCTCTCAACTTTGGGCATCAAGAAGGTCCCTGCCCCCTCACACCACCATAATTTTCGTTACTTCCTTGACTTCTGGGTGAAAGGTAATTTTAAAGGAACAGTAAACTTTTTATGAAAAACTAAATGTTATAGAGATTTTTCTGATGAGTAATACAAAAACATTTGTATCAACAGTTATTGCCCCAAAGCCTTTTTTTAATATAATGCACTCTATGGGAGAGCTTTGACTTTCCAAGTAAGTGATACAAACATCATCTCTTACTGTCCAGAAAATTGCAATTAACAAACAACAAACGTAATTTGTACTAGAATAACTTTTTAAAGAAAAATCTATTAGGAGTAACCTTGTGGCTTCATTTCTTTTTTATTAGATCTGTAAATAAAACCACAAATTAAAAAGGAGCATTTATACATGTTTTATAACCATATTGATACTACTGAGAAAAATATTGTGTTTGGGATGTGAGCCTCTTTATAAATCAATGTATTCATAGAAATCTATTTTAGACAATAAACTATTCTGACTTCAGAGGGCTGTTCTTCAAATGACATTACAATGAAACCATGAAACATAAGTAGTGTACAATGTTACATTGATTTAACTCAGGGGGACGTTTTATGACATATATAACCAAGGTCAGAGCCAGGGTACAACTTCCATTATCCTCAACCAGCCAACTGCTGGTTGGTAATGATAGAGTTGCAGTTTCCAACAGCTGGAGTAGCAAAGGGTTTCCTATCCCTGACCAACAGGCTACATTTTTCTATAGATTTAAGTTTTGCTACTAAAGTGAGGAAATAAATATTTTTTCAAACCTAATCAGAATTCAGTGTCAGGATCTGTACATTACACATAAATGACAGATGCATGTATTTACACAGGACCAGAAGGGAAACATGGCAGAGGATTCTTACCTGTGAGTTAAAGCTAAACCTAGGGGCTAACAAATGTATTTAGGTAACAGAGATTGTATGAATAATAGACTCAAATCACATGGTAGAATTCTCTATATGGTGATAGCAACATTGAGGAGAGTAAGAGTAAATAATATAGGATTTTTTTCTTCTTCATAAAGTAAAAGTTCACAAGAATACTTAAAAGGTAATCACAAATGTATCAGACAATATTCTATTGTACTTGAAAGTGCAGACTTTCAGTGCTATGCTATATAGTATCATATACAATATTATTTATGTTACATGTCATGTATAGTAAATAATTCAGATATGCATATATTTATTTTTTTTTTACATTTTGGTTTATTGGATTTATAATTTTCCAACCACAGTCTGTCATCTCCCTATTAACAGTAAAGGGTAAAAAGAAAAAAAATATATTTTAATGTCAGATTCATTAATATATTTAAATAATAATATAAATAATAATTAAATAATGTGTATTTTAGAGGACAGAATTGTAATTGGTAATATTAATTAAATAAGGTTTCTAATCTATTAATGTGTATAGTTTACAACTGGCCTTAAGCAGAAAGCAATAAATGAATGATTCGGGAGCAAATTCTCTGCAACATAAGGGAAAAAGGAAAATGCACATTGATTTAAAAGGAAACATGAAATGGAAGGGAGAGCACCCACAGCAAGTAAAGGATAGTATGTCAAGTAATCTGATGGCATATAGATCTCATCAACTGGTTTGTAGCACACAGGGATTTGCTGTGCAGACCCTCCCCATATAAAGATACCACCAAAATATCTGTAAATGTATCAAGTGGTGGAACATGAGCAGAGCAGCCAGTGAAGTGATATTTAAAAAATATGTACTATAAAACATACATACTGACAAACCTCAACATGCTTTTAACCCACTGAATGTTAATGAGGTCTGCAACACATTCCATGCTCTTGTTCTTTCTGTTGCATGCACGTCCTTGAAATCCTACTCTGACTAAATCTTGGCCTGTCTCTCCTGTTGGTGTTATGCTGTATGGTATGATAAAGAGGTGATAAAGTGGAGATGACTTTACCAATGATATCACTTCTCCAATTCCTACGTCATTCTATGGAGCCTATGCTCTAGGATCACTAAAGTTGGAAAAATCTTGTGTATTGACTCCATAAAATAACATAGGACTTGGAGAATTTAGAACACTGGAGAAGTCATCCCTGGTCCTCCCCTTCCTCTTTCCTAGACTCTCTCAGTCTCTCTCATTCTTGTAAGCTCCTTCTTTTAATCTGTGCTCCCTCATTCTTTCTTGCTCTCTCATTCTTTTTTGCTCTCTCTCGTGCACAGTATCATTTTCTCTTGTTCCCTGATGCAATTCGTCTGTCTCTGTTGCTCTCTGATGCACTCTGTTTCACTTTCTCTTGTGAGCTTCCATTCTTTCACCTATTTTCTCTATGTTTTGCCCTCATGATCACAATCTCTCTTTTGTATGCTCTCATTCTCTCTCTTGCTCTATCTCTTGAACACTTTTATTTGTACTCTTGTGAGCTCTTATTTTCTTCCCCTTGCCCTCTCTCTCTCTCTTGCTCTCCTTCATTCTAACCATCTCCTCTCTATTACTCCTTCTCCTATTTTGTAATATGAAAAAAAATTTCTGAAGGACATACAAAAAAGATTTAAGGTGTTATATACCATCTGATGTTACATAAATATTTTTACAAGGCAGCTATGCCAATAAATCTATGAGTTTGTCTTCTATGTCTTGATTATCCTTGAAAGCTTTCAAAGTATCTTTAGAGACACAATATTAAGGTAGAGGACTATATATTGAATACACAATTTAAAGTACCAATACAGCATTAGAAAACTGGAATTAAGTTTGTTCTTTAAATTGATTGATGCATTTTTTATCTCTTATACCCTATGATTACTGAAATGTCAAATGCTTTTGCATTGAGTATAAAATCTCCACAAGCACTGAAACCATTGCTTTTTTATCCAGTGAATGGATAGCTGCAATTTCTCCAGCCCAATAAAAAGCAGCTTATTTGTGCTTTTAAGGAACTGGAACATCTCATGGATGTACCATTTGTGCTCTGCAAAAATTAAGCAATGAAAACAACTGCTATTGCTCTGTGGAATTATGTCTTTGTTAGTGGTATTTTCAACTCCCCCCCCTCCAAAAAAAAAAAAAAGAAAAAAAAAAACAGGCAGAAACACCATCACTTAAATATATAAATATAAAAATATCAGGAACCACAGGATATGCAGAGATAATAAATGGCCATGTATTCCAGTTATGTGCTATCTTAAAAAATAAATAAGTTGCATTACATAAGTAATTTTAGTTTTAAGTAAAAATCAGGTAATATTAAAAAGTATTTTCACTTTTTTCCTAGTGCTTATTGTAGTGCATGTTTAATTGTTGCAGCTATTAAAATATTTGAGAATGGTATGTTTAGTATCCAAAAACAGTTACTTAATATAAAGCTAGCATTCATGGGTTTGAAAACTGCATCATTTAATTTTTTTAAGCACAATAATTTTTGGGGATATCATTTTGTACTTGCATTTGAGATGCTGCTTTGGAAATGTCTCTAGCATCCAAATAATAAATCAAAATTTGTTTCCACACAATATTAGGCTACCAAAGTAACAAAGAGTTAAGTCAATGTCATCATTTTGGCTTTTATTTAGTCTAGTTGCTGTGTTGCTAATTTAGGGCTTGATTCTATTGCAAGTGATACATCTTATTACTACTTTTATCTCCAGTTGAAGTTTATAGGAAAACTTGAAGATAAAAACCGGTGATGAACACATCACCTGCAATGGAATCCAGCCATTAAATTGCAATACAATATCAAAAAAGAAGGTGTTTGCAGTGACTCCCTAGCTGTTGTTGGACAACAATCTCAGCATCCCCTCCTGAATTCCAACAACAGCTGGTGAGCTACATATCACAAAACAATGCCTTAAGATCTTGTTTTTTTATTTATTTTTGTCATTTAGTATATGCTCTACTGTGGTATGAATACCGATAGAGACATATTTCTTTTCAACATATATCTGTTCACATAAGCTTAAAGCAAAAAGGGAACGGTGTTACCGTGCAAAAAGAGGCAGGGGGAAAGCAGACATTTTAGTGTATGAAATATGTACTGTAATTATTCACATATATTCCAGGGCCACAACGTTGGCAGCAAGGTATCGGCTTGACTAAATACCATTTTACATTATATAATGTATGTATGTAGCGGTATGTATTTATGTATAGCAATATGATGATTGAGTATAGGAAGAATGCATGGGCATAAAATGGGATGAATGGAAGGATGTGGAAAAAAGGTGGAGGGATGGAAGTGGCAGGGGCAATAAAATGAGAGACTTGGGGTACGTAGGAGAGGATGAGGTATGTTGGAGATGACTAAATGGTACTTGTGCAAGTAGAAAGGGCCAGGTGTGAGTTTTGCTTAATGGGAGGGATATACACACACACATAGGCAGGTCTCCAGTGGTTTAGTATGCAATGCATTAGAGAGCTCGATAGAATGCAAAGAGTTAATATAGAAGCAATGAGGACACACACACCATGATTATTGTATTGTAGAGTGGATGGTGTGTCAGCGCTGTGGTTTACACATGTCAGTGAGGTCATGGAGCCAGTGCGCACACAAACATATACTCTCACACTCTCATATGGTTTGGCTGATGTGCTAATAGGAATCTGATCTCCCTGTATACATCAGTGCGCTGGAGAAATGTGTGAATTTTAGCTTCCCTGGCAGAAGGGGTTTGAGAGAGAGGGAGGGAGATGAGAAGTTACTGTGGCTGTGTAAGGTTGAAGGAGCAGTGCGTGTGGAGAAGAATGTAGCACTGATAGTGTTAATAAACTTTTACTGTGTTAAGTGGCTGAGAGAGTTAGTGGGAAGGGTATTTCCCTACACCGTGCATAGGAGGATGAATTTACTGGACTGAATGTGTCTTGGGATGGTGTGAATTAAAAGGGGATAATGGATGTACTGTGAATGTAATATGGAACAGGTATGTGATAACAGGCAGAGTAAATAAGTTTAATTACAACTTCCTTTGGGAAGGTTTTCATAGGGCAGTGATGTATGATAGTGTAATATGGTAAAACAGTGGTATGCTGAATATTTGGAAGATAGCAGTGCATATAATAGATGACACCCCAATTAACCCCCTGAGTGCTAGCGTGGTCCGAAACGCACTGCAAAGCCTACACCTGACACACCTAAGGTCACACCTGGGAACTTTATGTTGTGGAGTTCCCAGAGGGGAGTCCTGTGGTGCTGAAGGGGGTAGATAAATCAAGCAATTTCCATTGAAGTGGTGGGGCTTAATCATGAGTGGGGGCGGGCTTAACAGACATCATAAAGTGGTAGTGGACAATTGATGGGAAAAATGGCAGCACAAATAACCCAGTGCAAGTGCACAGAAAGATTAACCCCTTGAGTCTCAGAGGGGTAGTCAACACATTTTGTGTACCCCATTGGCACTCAAAGGGCTAAAATTAAAATATAAAAAAATCTGTTTGTCACAGCTCCAGGACAGACCCTACTGGGAAGGGTTGGGCAGAGGAGACGCTTCTTTGGGGAGGATGTGAGTATATCAGTGGCTATGTTTTAGTTGATGCGGCCACAGTCAGCCATGATCTTAGTTCTTGGAAGAGGGGATAGTGAGGGTAGGGTAAACTCCTTGTGGAGATTTTGAAAGGAGTTCAAATTAGAGCTATTCTGGAGGAAAGCAAGTACATTAGACAATCTGTGCTGGTAATAGGAACAAGATTTCCTTTTTGTTAATGATTGCACAAAATCCTGTATGCAGTGTATGAAAATATATCTAAAATGTTTCCATGAGCCCTCCTGACTGAAAAACTGCAGCAAAAATCTCAAATAGCAATACAAATTTAACAGCAATGTGAGGAAACTGTGTCTATAGTTCACTGGTGCTTCTAAAATTAGGTAAGAGTGCTGCTAACATTAAGTGCATTAACATTAGGTATGGTGAAGATGTTGTTGGCATGAAAACAATGATAATAATGTAATCCCTCCCACCCATGTATTCCCATTGCGCTGTGTTGTGAGGTTACTACATGTTGTAGGTCTTTTGCTTGGTAGACAATGAGAAAGCTTCTGAAAGTTTGATGCAAGCTTTTATAGGCAGACAGGCAAAGAGAAGGAGCTGGAGTTATTTGATTTAAGGAGTATTGGTGGCAGCCAGCTGTTGAACTCATGGTAGTGGGAATATTTTAACCTTAGGGTAGGGGCAGTGCAGTTATCAACAATCACAACATGCACAGTTTGTGAAAAGGTTGTGAAAAAGAGGGAAGGAGGGATCACACCTTGGCATATCAGTTACAATTAAGCACGTACAATATAACAACTCTAAGACAATGTTAAACTATCCCCATGAAATCAGGACCTGTAGCTGCCACCATGATCCTTGTCCATCTCCAAACACAATGACCTGCCCCAAAATTCAACACTGAAATGTCTGTTCAGGCAGCTGCTAACCAGCCCAGAACAACAATGTTATAATCATCTGCATTTCCTTCTGCTAGACTCCAAGACTGGCTAGTAGTATTTTCTCAGTTGTCCCCCAGCACCATCAGAGTCCTCCCCTTCAGAAGTATTAGTCACCCACCGTAAGTAATCACTTGTTTTGGACCCCTTGTCAGTCCACCAACACATTACTACCAGGAAGAAAACAATTTCAATGGTTGTGTTGCCATAAGCCTCAACTTGCTAACAATTTATTCAAAGCTTATCAGTTAGTAGGCCTCAGTCTGATAACTATTTTTCCAAAACTTTTGTTACCATGGGATTCATCCTGCTGACAAGTTTATCAAGCTTACAGCATCTTAAACTTCAGCCTAGAAACTATTTTTTCAAGGTATTTGTTATCATAGGAATCATACTGTTAAAATTTATTTTAAGGCTTACCTTACAGTAGGTCTCAGCCTGGTAACTTTTTTTTCAACGTTTACTGACACATCCAAAATAATATTCATTCCAGGGATGATGCCTTTGACATATTGCTTTTTTTAAGAAGAATGGCATGAGTTGGGTCTCTGGGAGGATCACAGCAGCAGACACTCTGATTGTTGTCACTCTGTGTTTTCACTTGAATAGACTGTGGCTAATAATCACCATTTAGTTAGACTTTTAATTAGCAGTAGTTTAATTTGCAGTAGTCAGTAGTGGGTCTATAGCTGCTTTAGTTTACAACTGCCATCAGCCATGGTGCCTACAACCCATCATTCCAACTTGACATAGCCACTGTTGAGTTGGGGTGATGGGTTGTTGGTATCATGGCTGAATACTTATTTAGTAATAGGCTACATGTATCAAATATAAGTGTCACAAAGGCTATATTTAGAGGAAAACAACAGCACCATAATGCATAAGTTCTCATGAATGCATATTTCCCTTTGAACTTCATAAATATTAGAGAGGTGTACAATGCATTGCTTCACAATGCAACATATACCTTTTTTCTTTTAAGGGGTTACAAGCCACATTTACAGTAATGAGTAATTTGCTTGCTTTCCTATCATTCATCTGAAGTCTTTAATTGATCCACTTTCCCATTAACTGTTTTTGGTGCTTTTCTATGAACAACCCACATGTCATACATTGTTTGTCAGTAGACCCTTATCTTTGAAAATATAACATTGGCTTGTGCATAACCCCTAACATGACTAAAAATTTACTAAGAATGCAGAAAAAAAATATTGACACTACTATAAAGTGAATAACAAACTGTCCTGCAGTGTATTTTTCACATGGCTTATGGTTCTAAGATAATTAATTTACATTTCTAAAATACCAAAATTTGTGGTTTTATGCATAGATTCCTATAAAAAAGTAGCTAATAAAAAAGAAATATATATACTCTTTTCTATTTTGCATCATTCTGCATTTTACATCCCAAGTTAGGATTGGTCGTTTGCATTTTTACCACAAGATTGGTTTTGCTATGATATGGCCAGAAGATGGAGCTATAGCTAAACAAAAGTGTTTTTTTCACAGCTACACTGAAATATACTGAAATTGTTAAAAAAAACCCATGAACATCATATTAGTCAGAGCAGCTAGAAGCCTCTTTAGTAACATGGTATCTCATTGGTTTGAGTTGACAATTGAGTTGTGCCAGGACCACAAAACTGCATGGACTACAATCAGTCAGTTTTCTTGTTTTTTATACGACATACCTGCACTTAAATGTTTGTAATCACTAGAGACAAGGAAAAGGGTAGACAAGGCATACCATTTTGGAAAGAAGACAACCCTCTGCATTAAATATGTGGTACCTTGTCTTTCTACCTATAGTTCAATGCTCACAAATCTTTCCAGAATGTGGCAGAAAGGAAAAAAGATCACATTTCTTTTTTATATTTCTAGCCTTTCAGAGGTACGGATATCTTTGAAAACCATGGAATTTTCTACTATATTCCATAGTAGTTGTTCACCCAAGAGAAATATCACCACATTGGTAAAAGCTGACATATTATAGTGCATGCCAGAACTACAAAACTACCCTTACAAAAGTCTTTTTCTTACATTTTTCAAGTATGTTCCCCACTTCAATGGTACTGATATCTTTAAACGCCATAGAATTTCCTACTGAATTTAGTACCTACTGCTAGCCATGGGAAAATGGTACCCCATTATGAACTGACACACTCTAAGAGGTACCAGAAGCACAAAGCCATGTCTACAACAATCATTTTAACATATATATATATTAATGTGCAAAAGGTTTAGGCAGGTGTGGGAAAAATGCTGTAAAGTAAGAATGCTTCTAAAAATAGACATGGTAATAGTTTATATTTATCAATTAACAAAAAGCATAGTAAGTAAACAAAAGAAAAATCTAAATCAAATCAATATTTGGTGTGACCACCCTTTTCCTTCAAAATAGCATCGGTTCTTATAGGTACACTTGCACACAATTTTTTAAGGAACTTGGAAGGTGGCTACTTCCAAACATCTTGGAGAACACGAGCTGCCACATCCTGATCTCTACAGAATGGCTATCAGCTGGCGGGGGAGGTAACTAAGAAAGAGGAGGATTGCCAGAAGATATAGCTATGCCTTCCCACATCTGGATCGTAGAGCAAGAAAGTGATGGGGAGCCAGGTGTTTCACTTGCCATTGAACTTTCAGACTCTGGCTGGGTTTCACTATTCTTCCTCCTCTTTGATTTATGCCTCACCTCTTGTTACCTTTGGAGAGAGTCAGGAAGTACAGCAACAGCTGTGCCAAAATTCTTTGGTGGGGATTTGGCTTTAACATGTTTCACATAAATATCATGGTGTCTATGTTTCATATGTGTGATGAGGGCGGTTGTGCCAAGGTGCGTTTCCTCCTTTCCCCTGATTTATCACAAATTATGCACAATGCAGTCACTGATTACTGCACTGTGCCTGCCTCAAGAGAAAATTAGTCCCACACCCATCTGCCAAAAAAATGGTAAACAAACAAATAATAATGATATGACTTGCTAATAGCATTTATATAGGGCATCTCTCAACAAGAGGGTACTCTGTAGGAAAAACACTAGATAGTACATTTGTTTTCATATCAACACCTTACTGTCCTCTTAAGACTTTGTTTTTTAGAACTAAATATGAGTTAATATGTTATATCAATCAGATATGGTAATAATGAAAATATTTTTATATGTGATGTCTGGAACTATACAACTATTTTTCAAATATAAATATAGAGCTGACATTTGTTTCTTAAGGTATTAGCATCAAAGTCATAATGATGATCTGTAAATAACATAAAACATTGCAACTACATTGAGAAATTTGTTTAACTCCTTAAAGTGCAGCCGCACAGCCAGCAGTTAAGGACCACAGAGCTTTTTTTTTTTTTTTGCTTTTTTTTTTCAAGAAATGGATTCAGGGGTCCCTGCACAGCTGGGATCCCTGAATTCCAGGACCGTCATGGGTCCTTAACCCAAGTTTACCCATGACAGTCCTGGCACGTCAAGGGACATACTGGGGTTAATAACCTGCTGAATTTACTTAAAAAAGGCAGATACATTCGACTTGTGAAGATGGAGGAGGCTTGGCTAAACTCTAGGATAAAGCATGGTATCTACAACAATTACAGATCTCTCTCCATACTGTAGTACCCTCCAAGATCATGAGAATGGCAAATATCCTAATTGCCACTTTAAGTCACTGCATAACTAAAACACTTCCATGTGTACAAAATGACCCATGTAGTTCATAATCCTCCTGGACACTTCTGCATGGCACATGGAGATCTAAATACTCATGGAAGATGTGGTAAACAATTAGATGTCATTATAATGAAGTAAATATTAAAATAGGGAAAAACTATGAAAAAGGCCAATTTTATTGTTGGAACATAATAGACATACTGTAGATAAATTGGCAGTTTGTGGGTCAAAACTGGTCCTTTCAATGCTAAAAGGTGATATACAAATTGTTTAGTTTTAGTTTCAGAGCTAAATGCACTGACGGAATGATGTTTATCCTACTATAAATTAAATTTTTTTCATTACACTTTAATGAATACCATGAACTTTCACAAAAAATGCATGTGAATATAATTTGAATCACTGAACATTTACTAACAATCTTTCATCATGACTTTGATGAATAGAGCCCTGTTTAATTGGTATCTGTAGGAACATATTAGTAAGCATTTGGCAAATAAGTGCAGGAAGACAAATTTTAAATGACAAATACTACATGGATAGACTAGGTTAATAGCTTGAAAGTCTATTCTTTTTTTCCTGTACTGATACAGGAACCCCCCCCCCCCATAGTTCCATTTCATGCAAATGTCTATTACTAGTTAGCAACCTGCTTATTTTATACAAACTAAATATAACTGATTTTATTTGTTTTGTATTTATTGTTTTGGGGGGGGGGTGTATTAACAATAGATTACAAAATCTATACTGCCTAAAAATGCTATCAAGCATATGGAAAGAAAATATATAGTTTGTTAGATTTCAACTACATTTCAACTTTTCTAAACAAGTGTGAAAATCAAAATATAAAGGATATCAGTGTGATGTCAAAATAAAATTCAACACTAACCAGCAGGATCTGCCTTTTGAATGGTTTGTTTGTGAGCACTGTAGTAGGAACTTGGTGAATGTCCTTATTTTTGAAGAAAAAAATGTGTATTTTTCAACTTACAGTGAATGTATACTCCACAACTAGTTAAACTTAAATGGAGGACAGGATACAGTAAGAATATATATATATAATTCAAACAGAACTCTCAGGTCTGCTTGTTGCTGGCACAAAGACTTTATTAAAGGATCAACGTTTCAATCCCCATTGGGATCTTTATGGAGAACTTGATCTTGATAAAGATCCCAGTGGGGATTGAAACGTTGATCCTTTAATAAAGTCTTTGTGCCAGCAACAAGCAGACCTGAGAGTGCTGTTTGAATTATATTTTTGCAATATTGATACGAGCACCCAGGCTTCAACACTCATTAAAGATATATACAGGGCTCAAAATTTCCACTCCTTACTAGCCAATGGTGAGTGAAAATTTAGCCCTGGCGAGTAGAAATTCAGCCCTGGTGGGTATGTTTTGGCTTGCAGTGGCGAGTAACTTTTCAGGTCTGGCTAGTAGCAAAGGACTTAAAATTATAAGCCCTGATATATATATATATATATATATATATATATATATATATATATATATATATATATATATATATATATATATATATAAAATGACGGAAGGTAGCACCAGTGGGACTTTCTAAGATAACTTTAATATAGCAAATACAGCAAATAAATGGTCCTTTGGTTGGATTGAAACATTGACCATTAATTTGCTGTATTTGCTATATTAAAGTTATATAAAAAAAAGTCCCACTGGTGCTGCCTCCCATCATATTTGATATTATACCCATACTGAGGACTGTGCACATGGGCCAGTATTTTACTTAGAGTGAGTGCTTCCACCCATCCTATTTTTGTATATTCTCATTTATATTAGTGTTATTAATATAGATAGATATATTTATTTATATATAGTGTAAAAGCCCATGTATACCGGCCAAGATCTGGGTAATGTTAACCTTTTGAGTGCCAGAGGTGTACGCAATGCTTTGCTTACCCCTCTGGCACTCAAAGGGTAAAGAGGCCACTACCTCACTGCTCCACGCAATGCAGTCTTGAGTCGCCTCACTCATGCGATGCAATCATGCGCAATAGAAACTGCCTGAACGTGGGTAGTCTCTACTGTGCATGACTGCATCGTGAGAAACATCCTAGCAAATTATTATATAGTATTATATAGGATATATATATATATATATATATATATATATATATACATACATACACACATTGATATTTATATTCAAAAGCTGATGCTGATGAGAGAGAAACCATGGTAGAACATATTTTGTGAGGTGTTGAAAGATAAAGATAAATAGCAGCTTTTACACACCAGAAATGTTAAATGACAGAAAAGAATTACTGATGGACAGCAAATGTATTGTGAAAAGTTTATATATTACTGAACTTTCTAAAATGAAAGTTAAAAGGCATTAACCCGTTGAGTGCTAGAGGGATACGCAATGAATTGAATACCACTCTGGTACTCAAAGGGTTAAGAATAACTGTGCATTGTAATAATTGTTTCACTTTTAATATGACTCATAGAAATGTCAGTATTTTAAGGAAAAAGGATTCAAAATGTGAATCTAATAACAGATGCTTTTTGTATGAAAATGAAGTACAGTATTTAATAATGTTATATGAAATATAAAATAAAGTATAGATTAAGCTCTTGGAAAGCCATTAAATCATTGGTAGTGGAACTGATGGGCTACCAGGGCCATGGTTCCACAAATTATATGACACACTCAGAGCCCATGTTCCTTTAATACAGAAATGTGCAAACTGCAGTCTTCAACAGCTGGAAATCTACAATTCCCATAATACCCAGCCAACAAAGAGCTTGAAGGGGATTATGGTAATTGTATTCCTGCAGCACCTTGAGTCCCGCATGTTGGCCACAACTGGTTTAAGCTGTTGCCTGATAGGTTATCAGGGAAATGGTTTGTTTGCTTCGCCCCCACCAATCAAAAAGCATTAATTGGCCTCTGTATTGAATACATATAAGAACAAGTTCTCAAGCACTTATAAAGAGCAATAAATTATTATGCTCTTATATCATCACTACTACTGTAGTATTGTATGACAAACTGTAGACATGGCAGTAATAACCAAAATAATTTGACAATAACTATTTGAGATATTTCCAAAGCCGGTTTTGTAAAATTAGATAAATATTTTACTCAAACAAATGATGTTGTGCTCTACTCATTATTGCTTCTGTCAGCATATAAAGAACTAGTTAGTTCTGGCTATGGGAAAATATGTACACACATATATATATATATATATATATATATATGTATAAATTCACAGCAGCACACTCAGGACTTGTGTCAATTAGAAAATAAATTTATTGCCAACGTTTTGGCCACACAAGATGGCCTTCCTCATCTTGCGTGGCCAAAATGTTGGCAATAAATTTATTTTCTAATTGACACAAGTCCTGAGTGTGCTGCTGTGAATTTATACTTTTATTCTACTGGCATTACAGACTGCACCCATATGAGTGCTTCCTTATCAACCTTTTATATATATATTTTTTTTTTGTAACCTCCTGTAGCAGTCTGTTGATTTTTCTCCTTCTCCTAATACACATTATCTTAAATTAGATAATGCATTTTTTATTCATTTTCTGTATTCATATGATATTTTATATTACCCTATAAAATTATGTAATTTGAATATCATGCCCATAAATAGAGGCTACTCCACCCACCAGCAAAAACATGACATACTGAACTCTAGTTTCACAACTGTAACACATGAACAAAATGTAACAGGGTAAAACTGAAAATACACCATAAACACTCAACCTTTCCTTGGTTGCCAATAATCAATCCTAAAATAAGTAAAGCAAAAATATATACCCATGCACTGCTTGCAACAGTGGTGATGACACCTTTATAAAATTAATCTATAAGTGAAGATGGAGTTAAAGATCATACAAGGTATTGAACATATAACATAATAATGTTATCACTAAAATTTGAAATTATAATTCAGAACTCCTGTTGTTTATTGCATTAAGAAACAAAACCATTAAAGCATTAAGACAGCCCTTTATGTGCCTGCCAAGAAGGTTGTATTGTTCCACAAGTCTTATCACACTGCTGGTTTTGTATTGCTTGCAGAACGATTTCTTCTTGCAGTTAGTTCACATTATATATTAATTGAAAAAAAAAATGTTCATCTAGGCATGCGCATGCATGGTTACTCTGGTTCACAGTGTTGTGGTGAAAAACCTACTCCATGCCACTTCGCAGAATTTGATTGGCTGCAATCAACATGACACTTATAATAAAGGCCATGGCAAATGCACATATAAGGCTCTTCCGTACACATGTTTGCCTGTTTTGCTTCTGAGAATGCACTGAAAGAAAGCAAAGAAAGAGACAGAGAAAATGTTAGGAAACAGTATGTTAATTCTAATTATGTCATTTGATGCTGGCATTGGTCCAGTTAGATATTATTTGGATTTCCCATACTACATTTAAACCATAACACTCATTTGAATTTTCCATTTTTTATTAGCACTCTCATAAGTCTCCTGTCCTGGTTACATATTTACTAATTTGAAAAACAAATATTTTCACAAGTAGATTTAATAAAAATGCATATGTTAACCCAGATACTTCATATTAATTTTCTGATATATGTTTGAGAAGGCAGAAGAAAGAGAAATAGAGAGCTATAAACAACTTGCATTAATGATAAATCAGACTGGCCTTCATCCAACTAGTGAGCAAATTAACGCTAGTGAAACATTCACAACGTAGAAGTAGCTAGAACAATAATAGATTTGATACTTATCACTGACCATTTATTCTTTAATGTTAGATTTTCTTCTTGTTGGTTGCTCCCACTGACATCTTTTCCTGTGTGACTGTGCATTAGGTCCTTAACACTTAGCGTGCCAGAAAGGTATCCAAAACATTGCATTGCAATGCATTTGAATACCTCTCTAGTATTCAAAGGGTTAATAATAAAATGTAAGGGAGAAACATTATCAGCAGTCATTACACAAGAGCATTGCTAACCATTGTCTTATACTAACACTCATGTTTTTCAGCATTCAGTCTTTGAGAAATTAGAATCATCTTTAGCCATTTGAATCAAGATATAGGCCATACAATATTTTTATTATCTCTTACAGTATGAAACACTTTCATAAGTTGTTTGACTGAAAATGCTGTTGAGGTGATGAAAATGCTGTATCAAGGGCTTCTGTCATGAAATGTAAAGGGACTTTGGGGGCAGTATTCAAGAAACTACAGACGTGCAGTTCCAGGGAAAACTAACTGCACCATAGGGGACAATTGATATTTCTATCTGTTTTAAATCAGGCTTTTAACAAGGGATGGACAAAACATTTCCTTTGAAAAGTTACATTTTCCGCTTTTTTTGCCTAGCTCATTGCACTGAAATCAATGGGAAGACTGAATTTTCCTCCACAACATGGCAGTTTTCCCTACTTTTTCTGCAAGCATATACAAGGGTGCCAGGTTCTCACAACATGCCATTCTGTGTCTGTGAGAGGAAAAAGTAGCACTTGTTTTGAGCTAGAGGATATAGGCTAATAACGGGGAATTAAAGCTTCGTTTAGGGAGTGTTTTAGGTAGTACAGTTGTTCTCTGTATTAGGGGAGTCTGGAGGGAGGAGGAGGGAGGAAAGAGATTGACCCCAAATACCCCAAAATTTGGTGTGACTGTCTGGCAAGACACAGGCAACTAGGATCCAATTTGCTTGCTGATCTTGCTGTTATTATTATATCTGTGTTGGACGTGTCTGAGGGTAAATGAAGGGAGTAAAGATGATTGACCCCCAAATACCCCAAAATTCTGTCTGACCTATTTTGATTTGAAATTCACAGGTATCTGCAGTCCAAGCAATTTCCTTACTGATCTTGCTGTTAATGTCTCTGTGTTAGATGTGTCTGGGGGTGCGAGAATACGAAGCAAAGGAGGTTGACCACAAATACCCCAACATTCTATCTGACTGATTTGATTTGAAAGACACAGGCAGCTGTGGTCCAAGCTATTTTTTTGCTGATCTTGCTGTTATTGTTTCTGAGCTGAGGAAGTCTGGGGAAAGAAATTGATGATTTTGTTTTGTAAGTTATAATTTCTTTTTTGGACAGTGATGTCATGTCCTTCCCTGCCTTTTTGGGTTTTCCTGGCATTTCTTGCCAGGTATTCTTTTTTTCCTCTGCTCAGTTTCCCCGCCTTATTCTGTGACGCTCTTGATGAGCCTTTATCAAACACGTGCACCTTGTGTTGGTGTGCGATCAAAGTGTTCCTGTTGTGATCTAGTTGTTTCCAGCACTTGGCTTGGCTTTCCCTAGACTTCTCCTGATTTGGCTGGTTTGACCTCGGCTTGTTTATTCGACTCCTCTTCTGGCTGTTGATTGTGTACTGCTTTGCTGGACTTGTTCTAACCTTATCTTGCCGACTGTTCTTCTGTCTCATCCCTGGTACTGTCTCTGTCCACTTGTTACTGACTTGGCTTGTCAGCTACTCTTCCTCCAACTCTGGAGGCTCTCCTGTGCCCATTTTGTTGAGTTTGATGCTATTGACCAACTTGTCTAGTTCAACACTGTCAACCAATTTTGTCGAGTTTGACTTTTTGTACATGCTTTCAGGGTTTAACCCTTGCAACCCCTTGGGTTTACAACTGGCTGTTCCTGTTCTTACACTACGACAGAGACAATTGTACTGCCAGCAGGTTACGTATATTGATTCCAGACTGTGAGTAGCTGTCTGTGTCTAGGGTTGTCATCCTGTTAGCCATGTTCCCCAGCCAGAGCACTCTAGCATCTGGATCACTGAGGCCTACTAAGCAGTATTTCCTGTTTTGTTGACTGTTGCAGAGTAGTATGATGACTCTGGCTTTGATGTAGGAGATGGCAAGAGTCATAGATTGTACCTCCACCACCTCCTCTATTTATGTTGTTAAAGCAATAAAGTTACAGAGTTCTTCTGACATGTCCTACCAACCCACACTGACTGAGTTCATGGGAAGGAGTCAACAACTTCACAAACACAATCCCAAAGTACTCCAGTGGAATGGCAATGTTTCCAAGATGTTGGCAGTGGACATGCTGCCATATTCATTTCTAGAAACCTGAGGTTTCAGAGAACTGATGTCATGTATAGCACCACGCTGGCATATCCCAAGCCACATTTATTTTTCCAGGATGGCTGTGCCTGAATTGTACAATCAGGTGTGTTGTGTGGTGGGCAATGGGCTGATGGCAAGAAAATCCACCTGGCAACAGATATGTGGACAAGTGGGCAGAGAACAGACTATATGACTGTGACTGCTGAGTTTCCTTTCAACCACCAACAGTGGGCACAATTAGCTTACAGCATCAGGTGACAGCCAGTAATCATGCCTCTGGTTCTGACTGTGTGATTAAAGGCAGCAGCAGCAGCACCTGGATAGCCCATACCATTGCCATGCCACTTTTTGTACGTAGAGTTTTGAGAGACAGTCCCACAAAGGCTTAGATGGTTTAAGTAAGATAGAGGAATGGCTTGTGCCCTGCTCCTTAAAACCTGGTTTTGTGTCTGCTGATAATTACTCCAACATAATCACTGCACTGTGAATACGTGATATGGTGCATGTGCCCTGCTTTACTCATGCGCTAAATTTAGTTGTGACCAGATTCCTATCACATTCTGAAACCCTCAGAGAGATGCTTACTATTGCCAGCAAAATCTGTGCCCATTTTATTAGCTCCTACAGTGCAAGCAAAACTCTACATTCCATACAAGGGTGTAACAACCAGCCCCACCACCAGCTGAAAATGGAGGTCCCTCCCATGTGGAATTTCACATTGTACATGGTAGATTATTTGTACGAGTAGAATAAGGCCATTAGCAAATGGAAGGCACAACTGGAAGGCTTTGGAGGGAGCCTCTTTGTCACCTGGCCAATGGCAACTAATGTGCAATGTATGTGAGCTGCTGAAACCCTTTGAGGTGGCAACTATGCTGGTGAGCCACATAGGGGCAGGAATTAGTGAAATTCTACGACTGATAATTTCATTGCAGAAAAAATTAAGAGCATGACTGAGGAATCTTACTATAATGATAACACAGACATGCACCAGCTGATAAAAGACATATTAGCGTGCTTTGAACAAGATCCTCTCACAGTGTCCATTAAAAGCAATGTGGAATACACTATTTCTTCTTTGCTGGACCTTGGCTTTAAAGACAAAATTTCAGAATTTCTGACAAAGGGCCAGAAGCAGTTTGTCACAACAAGGAGTCATGAGAATCAGCAGCATCTCTCTGAAGAATCGGATTCTGACAAGGAATATCGAGATATGCTTATTGATAGAGTGGAGGGTTTTCTATGACTGCAAGATTTCCCACTGCAATATTACTTCTTCTGAGGGCTGAAGTGAAGAAATAAATAGCTGAAAGTAAAAGTTGTGAGTCCTTCATAGGGGTGGGTGAAAAAATGAGAGAAATTTCCCTCATGAATTTTCATGGAAACTGGATGATTTTCCTTTTTTCATGAAAGTTTTCTCCTTTTCGCCAATGCAAAATGTTCCTCTTTTTTGCCTATTTTAACAAATGTTTCACCTATATTTCTTATGAGTACAATATTCCCCACTGCAATATTATTTCATCTGAAGGCTGTAGTGGGGAAATAAGCAGCTGAAAATGTGCAGAGTGCCTTTGTCCTTTGTCCACAACACACATATTCATGATGATGTCACGTACAATGTGGCAGATGTGAATAGTAGTGGTGGTTGGGGGCATGGTGTGATTATATATATATATAGTCCTACAGCAGTTTTTACCATTGTTATTTTTGTGTCAAATCGCTATCGTCCTTCTCAGATTATTGATACACATTACTTACTGGTCTTAGCAGTGGTCCCAAGTGTGATAGATCGTAGCAAACCTTCTTCACATTCCTCGTGCTTCTCCTCATCTGTGCTGCTGTTAATATATTTGTCCTGGCTTTCCCTATCATGTGTGGTTTCTGCTACCTGATACTCAGATGGTATGATATGTTGGTTCATTTTTAATAATGTTAGTTTCCCAACATTGCTGCTTGATAGCCACATCCTGCGGTTATTGACAATGTAACCAGCTGCACTGAAAATCTGCTCAGGTTCAACGCTTGCTGGAGGACATCTAAGAGTTTCCACTGCAGTACATGTCAATGCTGGCCACACATGTTGCTTTGTTTGTCAGTAGTCCATGAGGTCATTGTTTCTGCCTAGAACATAGCTATCCTACAAGTATGCAGAAACCACCTCATATGTAGTGGGGCCATTCCTAGGAGCTACACAGTGAATCTGTGTATCAGTTACCAACCCATACTCAGGAAGCAAGTCCCACAAAGATGTACTGCCACCAGTGCCACCACCACCAATGTTGGATAATTGATGCCCCAGTGCTGAGGCCCATGAATCTTTAGCATTCTGCTGTAGCTGCCCCTGTTGCTGCTTGTGGTCTAAGTGGTTTACTGCCTTATTTTTCACTATGCTGTCTAGAAGTGTTTTGGGCCCTAACTTTCTCTCTCTCATCCTTGACAACGCAACCCTCTACTCGATCAATAATCATATATCTATATTCCTTGACAGAATATGATTCTTTAGACAAATGCTGCTGATCATAATAAATCCTTGTTGCCACAACTGCTGATGACTCTTTGGCAGAAATTCTGAAATTTTGTGTTTAAGAGGTGATCCAGCAAAGTGGCAAGAATGTGTTCCTCATTGCTTTTAATTGACTCTATGCGAGGAACTTTTTCAAAGCACACTAACATGTCCTTGACCAGCTGTTTTTTTTTTTTTTTTTTTTTTTTTTTAAAGTATTTTACCAGGAAGAATACATTGAGATTGTCTCTCGTTTTCAAGTATGTCCTGGACTCATTTTATCTACCTTAGAAAGGTGAAAGGCTGAGCTGACCTTGCCGGGACTAGAACCTGCAACCTCACGGTCTAAGCAGATTCTACAGCTGGTGCCTTAACCAACTGAGCCACCTCTCGGTTCATGTTTGCGTTGTCATTATGGTAAGATTCCTCAGCCATGCTCCTAATTTTTTATGCAATAAATATTTCAGTGGTAGAATTTCACTAATTCACTAGATCGAGTGGTTTGCACTGCAGGCAACATGGGGCTCTTCCTGTGAGAGAGGATATGGATTTGGTTGAAGACTGAGTTTTGCAACAAGGCTGCACAGCGAGGTGTGTAGAGCACAGCACTCTTGTTATCCGAGAATATCTAATTCCAGTAGCCAGTTGACTCACTGCACACAATTGTCTGAGTCGAGTCATACTAAAACTTGACTTAAAGTAATAGTATTGAGGCCCTCAAATGTTGGAGGTATTTGGGGGTCAATCTCCAAGGAGTAAGAGCAGTTAGGTGTCAGTTAAAAGGTAAAACTGACTGGGGCCAAGGTTGTTGCAGCGTGTGCAATAAGTGATGGTGATCCATCTCTTCCCAGTGAGGATGCACTTTGTCAATGTTCCACCAAAAGTTCCACCACCACAGTACTAAAAAAAAAAAAAAAAAAAAAACACGTAAGAAGAACACTGAAGATGACAATGAGTCGCATTCTAGTGTTGATGATGGCATAGTGGAGGAAGGTGTAGCAAGTCAACCAACTGCTGCATTTGACAGTGAGACAAACAAGCACCAAAACACCTATACTTAGAGTAGTAGCAAATTTTTTGAGACCTCTAGAAGATTAAAAGAATATAAAGGTAGTGGACAAAAAGCTTTGGGTGATGCTGAGGATGACCTAATCATGAATGATGGTGATGATGATGTAGATCTAGAATATATCCCTCAATCATGTCCAGAAAGTTAACTGAAAGGCAAAGGAGTAATCTTTCACCACTGAAAAGGAGCAATGTGCCTCTCTGTAAATTGTTTGAGAAAGCAATTGGAAGGTCTGACCCTGGACAAGCAAAGATGCCAAAATATACATTATCATCCTGTTAGTCATCATCAGAATTGTTAAGCCTAACAGCTGCACACACTACTTGTGTTGAGTAACTGGCAACAACACAGGTTATCAACATCCACAATTTTAGCTATGATAAATGCCTCTGCATCTGTTGGAATTGCAGTACCTATGACACCTAATAATAGTATAATTGCATCTAGCCCCAGTAGTAGTAGCCCCTCAGGAATGTCGCAGTCCATAAAGACCACAGTTCATAGATACTTCACTCATGATCCAAAAGCTAAGCATGCTGCTATCTGTTGTCTGTGCAAAAAAGCATATGAGCAGGTGGAAAGCTGAATCACACCTAGGCACCTCCTCTATGAGATCCCACCACTGGACTGACTGGGAGGTAAACCATCAACATGTCAGAGGTGCACTGTGTTACATAATAGAAATGCTGTTGGTGTATCACAGAGTGTGCCAAAAAAAAAACAACAACAGGGTAGATGGCGGAGGGTACAAAAATTCAGAAGGTGGAGAGCTCTAGCGGTGTGTGTCCAAAGGACCACATACAACATATCTCTAAATATGTTAGAAGGGGCATGTTGAGAAAAATTTATCTACTGCATCCGGGTCTCCACTCACACATGGCGATGTGGACCTGTACTAAAGATATGTGTAATCTCACACTGGTTGCCCATTCACTCACAGTAGGAGGACTGACATCCTTCCAATGCTGAGGAATAAGAGATTTTGCAGTGAGGAGCATTGCATATAATTTCTTAAAGAAAGGCAAATGTGGGAGTTTTAAAAAGTTTGCCAAATATCCCTAGAAAGAGAAATGTTTAAGCTCCTTCAAATTAGGCTCAGACAGTCTGCCCAAAAAGGACACATATTTGAACATGCCCACCATATATGTGAAGGGGTAGCCCTCTCCAAACTGCAGCGCCAACAGTTAGGGTTAATAGAAAGAGAGAATGTATGGAGTCCAGAAGGTGTAAGATACCATCTGGAAAGGAATTTGAAGTGTGATTTGAGCATTGACGCAGAGATAGAGGCTGCAGAGGCTTCTTTCCATATAGACTTCCAGTCTTCAGTAGGCAATGGGAGTGTTAGTTTCTTTTCCCAAGAGGAGGCATACTTTGGTTTGTAGAAGGGGTGTGGGGACAACAGAATGCCATACATTTTTCCCAGTTTGCCAGATGGGGGTTTGAAGGTTAGTAAAAGAGATTCAAACTTTGTTGGTCGGGACAACCATACCATTTTTACTGGGAGTTGGTTAAGGAAGGGTTTGATGCAAAGGAAGCACCAAAATTCAGACGACAGGAAGTCGTATGTGCGTAGTATATCGTCAAAATATTTAATCTGGCCTTCAGAAGCTAAATCTTCAATGCACATATGGGGAAGTGTCGCCCATTTAGGGAAATCTGAAGCTGCGAGGGTAATGGGTGTGGACCATGAATAAAAGAGTGGTGATGGTAGCAAAGGAGAACATGCAAGTGTCTTTGTTTTATTGTGAATGGACCAAATATTATAAACATGGGTGGGAGCAAAGTGATTTATCTCTTATTTTAGGAGTTAAAAATAATTCAGTTAAAGGGTCCCCCTTCATTGTGGTTCCCCTTTCAATGCGGACCCAGGCTTTATCACTTGCGTTATGTGCCCAGTCTATTATAGAGGCAAGTGCAGAGGCATGGTAGTACAATTGTAAGTTCGGAAGGCCTAGGCCTCCCTGTAATTTGTGCAAATACAAACATCTAGCTGTGATTTTCTAGGTGGTCTAGCCCGCCAGAGAAAGCATCATATAGAGAGATTGATGAGAGTGAAAAATGTAGAAGGAATATGAAATGGCAGTGTTTGTAACAGGTAAATAAGGCGGGGTAAGATATTCATTTTACTAACATTGATTCTACCATGCCATGACAGATACAATTTATTCAATTTCTCCAAGTTGCCTTGGACGGATCGTAGTAAGGATGGAAAATTGAGACGATAGAGGGAATCAAGCAAAGAGGATAAGTTAATCCCTAAGTATTTACTATAAGAGTTCGCCCACTTGACGGGAGAGACATTAAGAGTGAAGGTGGAAGGCTAAGACTATGGCCCTCAGATTTTACGAAAATAATTTTAAAGTCATCGGTAAACATAGCCAATTTACATTCCGTAGCCCCCATCTGGACTACCTCAATACTATCATTAAGACGAATGTGTTGGGCAAAAGGTTCCATAAGAAGAATAAATAAGAGAGGAGAGAGTGGGCAACCCTGTCTAGTGCCACTGGAAATGTTAAAGCTATCTGATAAATGGCCATTGACTCATACACGCGGGCTAGGATTATTATAAAGTGCAAATATTAGGCGTAGCGTTTGTGGACCAAATGCGAAAGCTTGCAACAATTTTTCAAGGAAAAGCCAGTTCACTCTATCAAATGCCTTTTCTGCATCAGTGGCAAGAAATACAGATGGAATTCGTTAGTCATGGACATATTGAATAATGTTCAATATTTTGCTTGTGTTATCACGTGCTTTTCTACCGGGTGTAAAGCCAGCCTGATTGGCGTGAACCAATGAGGCTAAGAGTGGTTTGATATGAACTGCCAGGATTTTGGCATAAATTTTTATATCCAAATTGAGCAGGGATATGGGTCTGCAGCTCTCACATTTCAGCGGATCTTTGACTGGCTTAGGTATGATAGTGACATGAGCCTCTGCAAGCAAAGGGCACCGTCCTACCTCAGAGGGTAGAGTATTGAAAGCAGTGACCATTAAAGGCAACAGTTTTTCCTGAAACGTTTTGTAGTAGACATGGGTTAATCTGTCAGGGCCTGGGCTTCTACCAGAAGGCAGAGTTTGGATGTGCTGTATCAAGATACGCAGATATTCGCGATTCAAGATCAGGTGTAGAAGAAGAGATACCATCTTTCAAATTATAGAGAGATGAGTAATATTCATGAAAGACCACAGCAATGGACATCTTATCATGAACTAAGGAGTCAGTAGACATATGGATAGAAGGGAAGAATATCCAAACTTATTACCATGTTCAATAAATGTGGATTTGGTCTCAAAAAATAGGTGCTCCATCCGAAGATTGAGCAAGGATGTCAATTGTGATCAAAGTTGTGTAAGACAAAGGAAAGTGCTAGCATCACTGGAAGATTTGTGTAGTTTCTAGATGTGCAATGTCAGTCAGCAGTTGTTGAACTTGTGCTGTACATTTTCTCTTCCTAGTGGCCACAATTTTAATAAATTCCCCCCGAAGAACACACTTGAGTGTGGCCCAGATAGAAATAGGGGATGTTTCCTCATCGACCTTGTTGCTGGTATACTGCTCTAACACCGTATTGATATGTGTGTCCGTAAAAGTGATTCATCCAGTCGACACGTAGGAGAAGCGAGAGTACCTCTGAGCATTCTCAAGTCCAACCTGATAGGAGCGTGGTCAGACCACCTGATGTTGTCAATAGCTGCAGATTCTAAAAGATCAATGTGTTCATGAGGTATAAGAAAATAATCAATTCTAGAATAAAGATTATGAGGATGAGAGTAAAAAGTGCAGTCTTTGCGGCTTGGCTGACAGAGCCTCCAAGTGTCTAGGAGTCTATGAGACCAGAAAGAGTTAGAGATAGAGCTAATGAGGGACTTAGAGTATGAAGAGGAGCCAGAAGAACAGTCCAGAGAGGGCTGTAAAGGGTCATTGAGATCCCCTCCTACCACCAGGACCCCTTCACAGTACACATCCAATTTGTCTAGTACAGAGGCTAGAAAGGAATCTTGGGTAGAGTTAGCACCTTTAACACAGACAAACCGACCTTGTGGGTCTTCAAGAGAAGAAAAATTAATAAATAGAATCTGTCTATGAAACAGAATCGCTAAACCTAATTTTTTCAGAGAAGAACAACTTAGGAAGGCTTGTGAATAGAATCTATTAATAAGTGACATTTCTCTAGATCTTTTAAAGTGAGTTTCTTATAGAAAAACTATATCATCTTTCAGGCGATGGAATTTGTGGCGAGCCATTGAACGCTTTGTCTGAGAATTTAACCCCTTCACATCATATGCTAAGAGAGACAAAAAGGATCTAGAGTGTGAGAGAACTGGACTGTCTGTAGACATTATTTATCAGTATGTTGCCCTTTGGGCAGAGCACTGCCAGAAGCGTTTGGAGAGGGGGTGAGGGAGGCGAAAAGAAAAAAAAAAGAAAAAAAAGGGGGGTTAGAGACAGGATGAACCAGAGAGAAGATAGAGGATAGCAGGCTCATGCCATGATCAGCAGACAAACCTGTTGTCCACAGTCCAAATGGTAGGTTCAAAATGAGCCCAAGTAGGACAAGGTAAAGGTAAAAGAAACAGAAGTGAGAAAGGTCCAAAAGTGGACCCCAGCAAGAGGAAAAGACATCAATTAACATGGTACAATTACAAGTACAAGACTGAGAAAAGTATATTATACACAACCGTCGGAATTTAAAGAGGTTGCTGTCAATAAACAGGGAAATACAGCAGCCTAAGACATCCACAAACTATGGGGAGATTTCAATTAGATAAGCGGAGAAGGGGGGAAGGGACCCTTTGTTTGCTGTGGAAATAGGGGGATAAGGGTACCTGTCAGTATTATGAGGTATAAGGAGAATATATCACTGAATGTATACTCAGAAAGAGGACCTGGGAATCATTAGTAAGTAAGTTATAGAGAGCTTGTCTTATGCAGTAGGGCAAGTCTGATCATTAGTGGGGATGGTCTCAGTGACAAAACCCATATGTAGGCATCAAACAAATCCAATACCTTCCCACAGAACACTGAGTAAATAGGCAAACGCAATCATATGTCTCCACATCGGAGCCGTAATAGGCCCAGGAAGGAATATAAGCACATTATGCGGGCGGAATTTATTGAGGGTTTTTTTTTGCCTTCTTTTGGATCAATGATGGTAAACAGGAATAGGAAAAGGGTTGAACTAGATGGACGCAAGCCTTTTTTCAACCTAAATTACTATGTTACTATGAATCAGGATGGCTCATTCGTGAAGCAGACTCCGGTATGGATAAACCTGAAAAATAAGGGTGGCTGAAGCTAGTGGCGGTAATAGAAGTGCAATGTCATTAAGTACAGGTCTTTATAAAAAGCCATTGTAGTAACACATACATATAAGGAATGGCATTAAAGGGATAGTAATACTTAAAATGAAAAAAAAAATATGTTGTAGGGTTTATCCCCCCTGAGTAAAACAAGAGTACTCCGACTGGTGAAAGGTGTTTCATTCGAAAGTTATTAATTTTCAAAGTTGAATTTTTTAGGTGCAATATCACAGTGGCCTGAAATTGTACAGTGGCACTGTTGCTACACGATCCTATGGACAGCTCTGGTCCCGGGACCATATATCTCCATAGGATGGTGTAGCAACAGCGCCACTGTACAATTTCAGGCCACTGTGATATTGCACCTAAAAAATTCAACTTTGAAAATTAATAACTTTCGAATGAAACACCTTTCAGCTGTGGGAGTACTCTTGTTTTACTCAGGGGGATAAACCCTATAACATATTGTTTTTTACATTTTAAGTATTACTATCCCTTTAAGCAGAATATTATAATCAAAACAGTGACTCTGCCCTCTAAGAGCGTATCAGTGTGAGCGAGGCACTCCTCAAAGGGAAGCTGGGTTTTTTTATAAGTTGTACAAAACAAGAAGAAACAGACCGCGCGGAAGACCCTCTGAGTGCAGTAGTTAAAATTACAAAACTTGATCTGTCACCTTTCCCCTCCCTTGTGTTCATAAGAAAGGGATACTCACATTTTACAGAGGTCTTAATTCCGCCTCTAAGATTGTAGCGCCTTCCCAGTATATACCCTGGGATCAGTATTCTTTTCCTCTGGTTTCCTGGGCCTCCCGTCACTAGGGGTATCTGGGGTATATAAGTGGTCCCACCTTAAGGATATAAACCCCAAGATGACAATCACATTACCCACTATCACCTCTGTGAACCGGCTCTCATACAACAAACTCCAAAGGACCAGAGTAAATTTGAAGGATCAAGAGCTTCTATATTTTAAAGAGTGTTTATTGTTGTAACTTAATAGATGAGAGTTGGTACCGTGTTAGCCGTAGAAATACAGGATGCAAAATTTTGCATCTTGTTGTAACTTAACTCTCTTATAAGTACAAAATATACCAGTGTACAGTTACTGGAAAATACACATTTTAAAATTAGTAAAAATTGAAAATAAAATCTGCTGAAGTCTTATTTTGTACTACCACTTTACTCTCACGTCCCTACACTGCTCCACCTCTCCCCCTCCCGCTTGTGCATTTGCTATACATTACTCAACTACTGTGTGTGATTTTACTCTCTACAGTACACAATTGATGGATTGTGATGTCTTCCCCAGCATAGAGACAATAAAAGCAAAATCAGCAAGCAATTTGGATCCCAGCTGCCTGTGTCTTGCCAGTCACAACAAATTTTGGGGTATTTTGGGTCAACCTCCTTCCTCCCTTCTTCTCCCCCATTGTGCCCCCAGACTACCCTACTAAAGAGAACAAATTTCCTATGTAAATTATTCCCTAAAACGAAGCTTCAATTCCTCTTTATTTGCCAGTCTTCTCTAGCTCAAAAACATGCTGCTCTCTCCTCTCACAAACACAGAATGGCATGCTGTGAGAGCCTGTCACATTTTTATATGGCTCTAGAAAACATTGCATGTGGTGGAGAAAAGTTTTTCTACCCATTTGATTTCAATGCAATGAGTTAGCCAAAAAAAAGTGGGAAAAAGAGGAACATTTTTCATCAAGTGGAAAATGTCATTTTCACCAATTTCAGTTTGAGGAGAAAATTTTCACCCATCCCTAGTCATGAGCATCTTATCTTGTACTGTTGTTGTTACCTGGCAATTAGCTGTAGAACTCCACTTGTGACCATTTCCATAAACCCTGCCAAGCCAACATGAGCACAGTCCAGCTCAACTGGTATGTGCTATCCACTCTTGTTGCAATAACACCCTAGTGTGTGGTGGCTCACGGTGGCCTGTCTAAGTCCGAGGTTGCCATAGCCAGGTACTGTAATGGGCGAGAAGCCCCAGTTTCGTTTTAAGTGCATACCACAGAAAAAAAAAACATATTTTTATTTTACCTTTAATTTGCATAAATAGAAATGAATTAGAATTTCTGCCTTTTCATTACCATCAATATAATTTTGGGATAAACTTGGCAATTTCTTCCTAAGCTTTCTATGGAAACAAGAATCCTCCCTGCTGCAATATATAAAAGCCCTGATCTGATGTGAGGGTTTAGTTCTCTGTATGAAGTCAGTATACATGTCTTTTCCTTTGAGATACAGCTAGGTTTTTGCCAAATCCTTATTACTCTCAGTTTGTACTGATCTGTATTAGAAGAAGGGAAAGAACTTGTAGGGACATATTCTAAAACAAAACCATTATCCATAATTATTTCATTCACATTATCTGAATTCTCTTTCTCCCTACTACTTTCATATTCTTGCTAGATTTTGTCAGAATATTATTTATTTATTTATTTACTTTTCCCTTGGGATAATTTATTGAAGATTAGGCACTAGTTTGATGTGGGTTGTCAGTAGCATGTCTGATGCAGAAGCTAGTCTCACCACTTCTAAATCCTCCTCTGATATGGCAATAGTACTAGAATGAGAGTCATCATTATCTTTAGTGTTAAAAGGTAGAGTAATACAACTGGTAGAAATTTGTATATCACTTTCATATACAGGAGGAGGAGGAATATCACTATTCACTGCATAAGACACAGTTGTTATTTGTAAAATGATTTTCCTACAACCAACAAAATCCATGTAATCCTCCTAGTCCCTTTTCTTTATCCACAGGGCACTAGGATAGTGGTTTTGATTTTTTTTTTTACACATCTGTAAATACAATTAGTTTCATGGGACAAGAGCAGCAGCACCATGAATTTATGCTTGTCTTTTTCTTGTGTGTGGAGTGATGCTCTGTCTGATGCTGTTTGTTTGAAATAATGTTTGAGGTATGTCTCTATCTATGGTGTCTGTCATTCTCTCAGTCTCAGCTCAGTTATGATGCATGCCTGTCTGTCACCTATAAATCAAAAGTATATTTTCTGCAACCATCCAGAAAACTGCCTAGCATGGATACTCAAGCAACTCCAGCTCCCCCCTCTCTTGGCCTCTCTTGTTGGTGTTCTCTCCCACTGGTTGCGACCTACATCTTTCCTGGTGAAGGTGTGGAATGTGTCAGCACGCAGGAAAGAAGGAAACCATTATGAGGCGGAGTGATGAATGGTGCAACACATCGCCAAATACCATAACCTGCCCCCTTAGTCCATCTCCCTCTTTTTCTTACGTATAACAGATATGTAATCTTCTTCAGTTTAATCTAATGTTACTATGCAGGGATAAATAAGAATAAGGAAAGTACTTCCCCTTATATTGCATTAATAATTCACCTAGGGCCATGTGTTCAAAGAAAATAGAACAACTCTGGGTCAAACCAAATGCACCATTAGGAAGAAATGAAATGTCCCAATAAATAAAATCTATCTATCTATCTATCTATCTATCTATCTATCTATCTATCTATCTATCTGATCTAATGGTCTGAATGAATGAGTATGTTTGTTTATATAGCGCTAGCGCCAGAAGTGTACACAGCACTTTACAATTGTCTGTCTAGCTATCAACTGTGTATAAAATAGGTAAAACATTTCCACATCGGATTTTTTTCTAACAACACAATTCAACATACGTCATTGTGGGGCCATATTTGACTGAACATCAAGCCAAACTCATTCATGAATGGATTTATATACAGATGGAAAATGAGCTGCTACAACTGGGCCACAACCAGGACACCAGAAGGATCATATTTAGCTTGGAGTGGTAAACCCTTCTCTAAGTGCTGTTAGTAACAAAGTAGAAATATATCTAATAGCTAAGCAGATGGAAATATAACTGTGGGCTACATCGAGCTTTGATTACATTATATTATCTCTCATATGGAGATGGATGCAATCATAACTAAAAAGAGACATGTTTTCAAGATGAATAGGTTTTACTTAACAAGATAATTATAAGAACATTCACAATGAAGAGATTTCATAAGCATGAGTCTCAGTTTATGTGTTTATCTATTTGTAATTTCCACTGTGAATATATTTAAATATTGACCGTACTATATTTCTGCTTCAGTGGACTAGATTTACAAATAGGTAAAAACATCTTTAAAATATATTATTATATTATGGAGACTATCAAGCAAAATTAACCATGTAGAATAGCAATGTATTTGTAGAAGAGCACTTCCCATTTCCTGCCTGAAAAATCTATATCTAAATGTTTAATTGTGAAAGCTGCTTAATGCATACTAATATATATCTCTTTGAGCAAGCTGCGCTAAGGAAGTAGAGAAATTCTGGGGCAAGACAATGACACTATAGGTGACAAAAAAAGGAAAGCATTCATTTAAATGTTAGTATTTAACACCTGGGCCTAGATGCACTAAAGGTCAAAGTGGTGTCGGTATGATCGAGTCGATGTGTTCGAATCACTCCGACAATTCAATCTGCACACACATCGACATATTCACAAAAATTTTTGGATGGAAGGGGAGGGTTGGAGAAGGTCCCTATTAGCATACAGGATTTTCAAAGTGCTATCGGTGTGGAAGGGATCTCCTCCCCTCACACATCACCAACACTATGACAATCCTGAACAGCATTCTCTGTGCTTCCCTACCCAGCCAGAAGGGGAATAAAGAGAAGGCTTTCAGCACCATGGACAGCACTGAATGCCATAGGGATGTGCATTGCTCACCCCTGTGGCATTCAAAGGGTTATCACTTTACAAAAAATGTCTCAAATGAATTGAGCTTTGTAGATGTTTACTTACATACACGGAGTTAAATTATGAATCAAGAAACAAAAAACTAATTATCTTCTTAACCCATTGAGAACCAGAGGGGTGGGCAAGGCATTGCTGTTTCATACCCTTGGTCACCAAGAGGTTAAAAAGTAAGAATGTACAGATGATTGCTGCAGTAACAAGCTGGCCCTAAGCCCAGGTAGCAAGACAGCTAACAAATATGATTAGCACCCACCTGAAACTGAACAGGTTAATATAATTCACTATGAGCCACTTAGTGAAACTGACAAACATGTATTCTATATAGCACTAAAGGGGTTCCCAAAATGTACCTAAAGAGGATTAACCCTTTGAATATAAGAGGAGTGTCCAAGGCATTTTGTGAAGGATAACTCTCTGACATTCAACAGGTTAAGTCACTTAAACCCTATTTAGTGTCAGAGGTCTGGACATTCCCTTGGCACTCAGTGTTATTGCTATAGTCAGTACAGGTGTTAAACCTGTGGTTCTCCAGAAGCTGTTGAACTACAACTAAATTCATTCATGGAATTATAGCCATTGTAATCCAACAGCCAAGGGACAGGTCTATCACTCCTTTTGCACAGTAATATTCAGCCACATAAATTTATTTTTGTAGAAGACCTATTCCTTTATGCTCAATTTCTGTGCCTGACATTTTCTCCAAGCCATAGCAAGTAATGAACATTGATTTTGGGGCTGCCGGATCATGTGGAGAACCCATGATGCACAGAATGCTTCTGCACCCATCAAATGCAAACTCCCCTAATGGTGGGAAGGTGGAGTAGTAGGTTGAGGACGTAGCTAGGGGAGATTGACCTGAGCTGAATTGCTGTTTGTCCTTACTCCACTCTAAATTCTGTTTGGCTGATCGACGTGATCTCGTTCAGGAGTTTCTTTGAGCAGTCCTACTCGAGCACATTATCACTTGGAGCACACAGTTGAATGTGTTTGAGGATTACTCAAATAATAATACATCATATTGAATACACAGTGGAATTTTTATTATTTATTTTTGATTTTTGGATTTTTTATTTTTATATTCTCGGATCAACTAGATCACGTGAACAGTTGTTTTTTTCCACAATACAATCAATTCATTTATACACTTTTCATATTTTTGAGATCTCAACTATAGGTTCATATGTTGTGAAAATATATTTTGTAATATAGGAGCACTCTTGTGTCAGGAAGGGGGAGGCATATGCGCTCGAGCTAAGGCGCCAATATAGCGAGACTGCACGGGCATCCTATATTTCCAGAGACAACAGCGCTGTTTATATACCAAAAAGAAGTTAAGCATATATTTGTTCTTTTAAAGGGATATGTGAAACCAATAGGTGGTTATTTAACAAACTGGTTTTTAAATAAAACTCATTTGATACATTTTATGATTGGTTATATATATTCTTTAGTATTGGCATTCCAATTTATATAGATATTTGTAGGGGTGAGCAATGCACATCCCTATGGCATTCAATGCTGTCCATGGTGCTGAAAGCCTTCTCTGTGTTCCCCTACTGGCTGGGTAGGGAAGCACAGAGAATGCTGTGCAGACTGTCATAGCTCTCCCTGTTGTTACTCCATAGGAAAGTACAGGGGAGATGCCAGCTACGACAGCCTGAGTTAGATGAAGTGGAGACAGTGAACTCCGGCAGCAGAGGCTGCTATCAGAGTTTCCTGATGAGTCGTAATGTCAAAATACCCCTTTGCATACGAATGTATCTGATTATGCTTCATTTCCAAATGGAAATGAGCAATTGTCAATTCAAAGAATATGAATTCGTAGACATGGTGAAGGCATGTCAGATTGATGTCGATGGTATTTTTTTGTCGGAGTTCTGGTGAAGTGATGTTGTAGACACTTTGTGAATACTGAGGATGTGCCTACAACACTGCTCCGACAGAACATCGACATTCATAGCCCTCATCGACCTTTAGTGCATCTAGGCCCTGGAATTTTAGAGAGTTTTTCACGGTTTTGAGAAGCAATTCATTAGATACATTTCTAGCATCCAAAGAATTACAGGGGTTCTATCACCCCTATACATGTTTGTCTAAAACATTAGTTTATATAGCGATTAGATTGAAAACTGTTTTCATTTGAAAAAAAAAAGTTATTTTGCCCAAATTAAACATCTAAATATTACCCTGCGACTTCCTTCTGGACAGATATGATTACCCGCTCTGTGCCTCAGTCTGTCACTCTTCGTCTGCTCCCCTCCCTCGATCCAGCCTCCTCCGATGATGAAGGCTTTCTGCATGTAAGCTGGCGAAGTCTCTGGTCAATGAGAGTGCTCCATTTTTTAAATGAAAACAGTTTTCAATCTGATTGCTATATAAACTAACATTTTAGACAAACATGTATAGGGGTGATAGATCCCCTTTAAAAGAAAAATATTTAAATCATTGGGACTATTTGGAATGTTTATACACTCTGTATGGTGAAGTTGTTATCCCCCAAAATTGCTCCTGATTTCTATTTTTGCATATGGGCACCTAATATCACCTGTTTTTTTTTCCCAAAAAAATGTATAGAGTATTCATTTTCACAAGCTATGCACATTAGAATCAGCCTTCATGTGTAAAATGGGCATAGGATTCCCAGGACTCGATATTATTACCACCAGTAAAACACTAACGCCTAAAAAAAACTCAATCATGTACCTCATCTATTCTATTGCTGGAAAGGTACATGGCATTGTTGGCCAAAACTCACATTTTGGCAAAATGTTTGTTGTTGGATTTTGTTCTCACAACTCGCGTGAAATAGAGCAAATTGTGGAAACATCAAAGGAAGAAAAAGCCAAGTCTCATTGTTTGACAAGCTCAAAATAGCCAGAAATGTAACACTTACCTGTCATACACTGTTCGGCTTGTTTATTAATCTTATCTTCTTTCTTCTCTTCTGTTCTTATCTTCTGTCTTCTGTCTTCTTTGTTACAGTAAAAAAAAAAATCCATTAGTGCTCAGTGAATATCAAGAAAATAAGCCCCCAAAGATGCGACTATTAACCCTTTCAGTGCTGGCAGGGTATCCCTCCGGCGCTCAAAGGGTTAATATGGGTCACATCTTAATACCCACTGAAGATATAAAAATTATGCTTCCAAAACTGCAAATTAAAATGTCATTGTGAAATTCCTTACCCACTTTGCCTCCACTGCCATCTCCGCTGGTGGCGGAAGGAATTTTGAGCTGCACAGAATTGCCCATGTCACCTCTTTGGCCATTGCCCAAGTCAGACTGCCGGGATTTTGAACTGAGACTGGCTTTTATATGCCAGTCTCAGTTCAAAATAAATTGGAAGTCTCCAATTGGCTGGGAAGTGCTTATGCACCACCCAGCCAATCAGTTTCTACCAGAGAGGAGGGCTGAGGCAAGGGGGGGTAAGTAATGTCGAAATGAAATTTTTATTGGCAATTTTGGAAATATCATATTTTATATCTTCAGCAGACACTAAGATGCGACCCATATTAACCCTTTGAGAGCCAGAGGGCTACCCCTCTGGAACTCAAAGGGTTAACAGTCACGTCTTTGGGGGCTTATTTTCTTGATATTCACTGAGCACTAATGGATTTGTGTTTTTAACAGCAAGAAAGCAGACATAAGACTGTAGATAAGAAAAAAGAAAAGAAGAAGACATAAGGATTACTGGGACATGTGTGAACTGTTTCTAGATTAACCCTATGAGTGCCAGTGGGGTATGCAACTCTGTATAATGCGATGCATACCCCACTGGCACTCATAGGTTTAATCTTTTTATTTGTTTCACCCACAAGTATGTGTTGGAAACCAATTTACCAACACATACGTGTTTGGGTCTCTGCTCCTTCCTTTTCATGACGCAGGATTTTCGCCATGAGAAGTGCAGTCCTGAACATGCAGTGAAGCCACCACATGAAATAGGATAGCAAAGTCTACTATTTTTTGCACGTTTAAAAATTACCGGTGGTAATAGTATTGAGCCCCTAGTGCTTAATGCTAATAAAAATGTCACAATATGTTATTGTGTATATATATGGTAATGATGTACCATACATCAATTAACCTGGATATTATTTAGGCAACAAAAAATGCTACCTACGAGGCACTCTAATAGTCCCAAAGTTAACAAATAATATCACCTATTCACATTTTATATTCCTACAAAAACTTAACTTTTATTAATAAAATAAGAAAAGAGATGAAATAATAAGAACAAATTATAAAATATTATATTAAATATTGTACTCTTATAGCAAGTCAAGTAATGATAGTCCTGTGGATCTTATTCATAACCCTGTTTTATATAATTAAATTATATTGATAACTTAGTTCATACATATTGCTGCTGACTCCATATAACTAAGTGCTACAAATAAGATAAGAAGGTTTTTATGTCTGGTTCTAAGTTGGTTCTAGAACATTACAGCTAACTGCTAATACCTCTTCATTAATTCGTTATGTTGTATAATATTGCTAAATAAGAAAATTATAGAGCTTCTAGATACCTCCCACACTCTAATGACAATGGTGAAGATTATTTTAGAAAAACACTAATGCCACTGTATTTATTTAATCAGGGAATATATAGATTCTCCTTTAATTTATTAGTGTCTGTGTCAGCATTCCATTGTGTTATCTTCCACTGCTAGACTATTAAAGGGATAGTAAAATGTAATAATTAAAAAATTTATATTGTAGGCTTTATCTTCATGAGTAAAACAAGTGTAGTTCCACTGCTGAGAGGTGCTTTATTCAAAAGTTATTGCAGCTTAAACATGAATTTTAAAGTTGCAGTATCTCAGTGGCCTGAAATGTTATACCATTCTATGGACAGCTCTGGTCAGTTACCATAAACCTCCATAGGAGGCCATTGAGATACTGCACATAAAAAAAATAATGTTTGAGCTGAAATAAGTTTTAAACACCTTGTTTTACTCGGGAGGATGAAACCTACAATATTTATATTTTCCACATATTAAGTGTTACTATCCCTTTAATGACAATTGATATTCATAGAACATTTCTGAGTTGGGCACAACAGCGTTTCTTGACAAATTATTTAAATAATCTCAGATAAATGACTGCTAAAAATAATATTCTGCAAAGGGTATACATTATCATTGTAAATGCCTAGCATGTTTCGTCAATATAATATGCTTCATCAAAACAGTATGTTCTCACAATTCACCTGTATAAGAACATCTTATGACCCCTCCCTCAACTACTGGTGACCAATCTGATATCCTCACATTGCTGCTTTGAGCATCCTGATGCAACAACTAAGCAGCCAATAAAATTCCTCAACTTCAAAAATACAATGGTATATATTATCCTATGGCTCCCAGAAACATCAAATCACCTTTCTTCAAAGGTTCCACATAGTCCAGGAAAGTGATTCATCAGCATTACATGATACCCACGTATCATGCTTATATCAATAAAAGTGATATGGTAGTAATCATAATCAATTGGATAGTGTCTGTTAGAAAGCAGAAGGGTTAACAGGGTTGCAGTTGCCACATGTGATATAGATTGATCCTAATACAGCAGACAAGCGGTGCATTTGTAAGGAAGTATTAATACCGACATATCCCTAGAGGTAATTATATTAATTAATCACAGTATAACACACACTGTATAGCATTAATTGTTAATATGTATAATTTGCACCATTACTTTTCTCCCAATTTATATTAAGACACCAAAATTAAGTGTTTCATTAATACTATTTGGGCAAAAGTGTATCCATTTACACTTTTTTTATGCAAAAGATATTCTACTATCTCTCCCTCTGATCCCCAAAAAGTGCAATACCCCTGCAGGAAAAGTAATCCAATTTTGCCTGATGGCACTTCTGAAAGTGCATTTTAACTGAAGATAATTTCTTCCCTGAATGAAGGTCCTTTTCTATATCAGAGATATCTGTAACATGCTCCCTAATCCTCTCATGCAGGGTTTTCGTTGTCATCCCAACATACAGCCTTGGTCAGCCACACTATATAAAATAAATGACACCTTTGCTTCTGCAGTTAGTGTATCCCTAGATATTGGGCTAGATTCTATTGAAGGTGCTATTTTTATCACTTCAATAGGAAAATGTCTGATAAAACAGGTGTTAACATTTGGCACCTGCAATAGAACCTAACCCCTTATGAGTAACAACAAATCTGTCCACTATTTCATGTGTGCTCACCAGGGGCTAGATTCTATTGCAGGTGCTAAATGTTAACACCCCTTTTATCAAACATTTTCCTACTGAAGTCTGTGGGGAAAACTGGAGATAAAAGCAGAGATAAAATTAGAACCTGCAATAGGATCCGGCCCCATGAATTTACACATACTACATGTATAGCAAGAACACAATCCATTAATTGTAGAATTACTCTTCAGCCTTGTAAAGTTGTTCCTGACCAATTTATCTCTCATGTTGGGACACAAGTATATGTACCTACTCATTCTTGTAAATAAGGATCCCTCCATAGTATATTGATGTGTTTGTTCAGTATTTTGCTTATTGATGCACTATCAACATGAAATTCTGTGATGAAGTGAATAGAATCACTAGATGGTTTATGTTTTTTTTGTGTGAACAATAAGGTGTCTCTGCAGTAACCTCTCTAAACAAGTCTTGATTTGAGATATTTATATTGTTTCTTGAAAAGCTCTATTTGAGAGCTTAGGAATTTCCCCACTCAAAAGTTTTGAAAGGAAATAATTAGTTTCCCTTTGTTCATAAGATTCCATGTTCAAAAAGTGTTCCACAGCTCCGCACCATACCGTATGGTTAATACGGATGTAGAGGGAGACTGATACCTGATAAGATGGAGTATTAATTGAGCAATATCAAGCAAATACAGAAGGGGTAGGTGTAGGGTAAAAGGATTAGGAGGAGCAGTACAGAGACTTGTGAGTAAAGTGGTAGTCCAAAAATGACTGCAGCCATGCTTGCTGCAGAGTGTGCAATAAATGATCCTCTTCTGAGGAGGATGCAGATTGTCAAAGTCCCACCAAAATTTCCATAACCACCACCAGCACCAATAATATTAATCAGCCATCTAAAAATTATAGAGAATTGCTATCAGCTTGTGGGTGAGGTAATGCTGGTGGAGGTGGTACATCAGAAGAGGAGGAGGTAGAGGACCCTGAGGGTGGCGGGACAGGGAGAATTGTTACGTCTTCCAGCTCCCAGACCCTAGCACAAGAAGCTGATGACGAGGCAGGTATTTTACTCTCCATCGAACTTTCAGGCTCAAGATGGGATTTTCTACTCTTCCTCTTCAATTTTCGCCTACATTCTTGGCGCCCTTGGAGAGAGACAGAGAGTACAACAACAGCAGATACCAATTTTTTTGGGGGGTTTGGCTTTTAACATGCTTCACATAAACATCTTGGGACTCAATTCTATTACCAGCGCTAAAAAAAACACAGGCTCTGTGTTTTTTTAAGTCAGATTTTGGTATTCTATTACCTGACTTGTGAAAACAAAATCAGTGGTAATTATACACACTGCCAGTCAATAAAAAGCCCATAGGAAACAACTAATAACAACGTGCAAGTAGTATTCTATTACTCACGCTCAGTATTAGATCCTGTTTTGTTGATACATTTTAAGTTGTGATTTCTGTGCCTCAGAGGTTGAGGTATAAAAGCCACAACGACGGTTTCAAAACCATCGTTGTTCGAACAAAAGCAGTGTAGAATACAGTATACAGCATAGAAATCTGACATAGGGATTGATTCTATTAGCAGCGCTAAAAAAAACCAGATGCTGTCTTTTTTTAAGTCAGGTTTTAGTATCCTATTACCCGACTTGTGAAAACAAAATCAGTGGTAATTATACACACCGCCATTCAATAAAATGCCCATAGGAAACAACTAATAACAATGTGCAAATAGTATTCTATTACTCACGCTCAGTATTAGCGCCTCTTTTGTTGATACATTTTAAGTCGGGAATCCTGCGCCTCAGAGTTTGAGGAGTAGAAGCCACAACGACAGTTTCAAAACCATCATTGTTCAAACAAAAACAGTGTACAATACAGTATACAGCACAGAAATCCAACAAAGAGTGCCCCCCTTCGACATATTAATCCTCCCCAATAAAATCCAACTTACAGTGCTTTCTTTCACCACTTTAATTTGAAAAATATTGTTCACATTCGACATTTTAACCCACCCCCTTTAAAATTCGACTTACAGGCACTATAAATCTCATTTTAAAGGAGATTTAATATGTTGAAGGGGGTACTCTTTCGAATTTTGATAATGTGGGGAACACATCTAACACTAAACTTGATCTTTCTGTCCTCAAACATACACCTATTTCCTTGTACTTTGACATTTTGCACATTTTTTTAGGCAGTAGTTGAATAGAAGCAGAAAGAGCCAATTTTGTTAGTACTCTGAAATATGTCAATTTTGTTTTATTGTGGTTCTGCAATAGAATACCAGCATAACACATTTGCAAAATACACATTGCTTGTTTTTCTTGTAACGCCTGTTTTAGCACTGGGAATTGAGCCCTTGGTGTCTGTATTGCATAAGTTTTATGCTCCCTTCTCCTTTCCACTGACTTGTCACACATAGTGCAAAGTACCATTGCTGATGGCTGCACTTATCCCAAGAAAAAATATTCCTACACCCATGATTTCAGGGAGGGGACTGTTGGAAAAGAATAACTGTTTTCTTCTTCTCCACAATCCCCTTCACTGGCTGGGGTAGAGGAGGATGCTGCTGCAGCACCAGCACTAGAAGTAGGACCAGGATTGTTTGTGGCAAGTGGAACCTGTCTTAGTCCCAAATCACTAATGCTGGAACACAGTCACACTGTGGCCACAGTTGTCTGTGGCACACTAGCCTGCTCATCATCATCCTGCTGCTGAGGCAGAAAAATGTATTTCATATCTGTCTCCCATTAATTTTCACTTTCTGCTAAAAATGCCCTCATTCTCTCCTGCACCTCAGCTGCTCCACCATCACACTCACTCTCATCAGCACCACCACTACCAGTCTCTTGCTGCTGCTGTATGGGAGTGAGACAGGTTGGCAATGATGCCAGATGTGACAGGGGGTATCCTACTGTCACACTTGCCAAATCTTCAGGTGAAGAAAGCACACTGACAGCACAAGAAGCAGGCACAAGCAGCTGATGTGTGCTGAAGCTGAGGAGAGGGACGGGACATGAACAGTAGACTAGTAAGTCAAGGGAGCTCACATACCCCTAACCCTATGATTCCCATTCCCCTGGAATTGTCCCTCTGGAACATGTTGCTTAAGAAGGCAGAACTGGCTAGTATGAGCATACAGTTCTGTCTTCATCAGCATCACGTCCCAGAGGGACAATACCGGAGGAATGGGAATCACAGGGTCAGGGGTATGTGTGCCTCCTTGACCGCTAGTTTGGCTGCTCACTTCTCCTTTTACATAAGCATTAGGGTTCATATTGGCGCTACTCCCAGCACAATCACCACCCATAGCTTTACTCCCACCAGTCTATAGCTGCTGTGTTGCAGTGGAACTACTTGGGGATGACAGGTGTGGCTTAGGGTCCTCTGCTGTCTCACTTGCCATCATCTCTTTCTCAGAATGACAAGGCATACTGGCAGCAGTAGCAGCAGGCACAGGCAGCTGACCTGTGCTGCTCACACTGTTACCAAGTTCTTCCTGTGCCTTTGTGCAATTTTCCACCATATGCTAAGTGAAGAAGTTGGGGGACTGGAAATAATTCTGTCTTTGGGAAATTTAGCTCCCAAACCCTTCCATGCTGGTGGTGGGCTCCTCTGAGTCCCTGGACATATCACAGTTATGCCAGATCTTGTTTTGTAATATGGGTGTTCATAGTGTTAGCCAGCACTGAGCTACATTCTATTGCAGGTGTTAATTTTATCACTGCCTTTATCTCCACTTTTCCCCATAGACTTCAATAGGAAAATGTTTGATAAAATGAGTTTTAACTTTTAGCACCTGCAATAGAATCTAGCCCACTATGAGCTGCTGCCAGTCTTATTTAGCTAACTAAGTTGCTAAGAAATAGCTTTCTGCCCTCTCTAGTAGGGATGGGTGAAAATTCATAAAATCATATTAAATATAGCTGAAAAATTAGTGGCAGTGGAAAAAAGGAGAAAACTTTTGCAATGAAGAAAAGGGGAAAACTCATGAAAAATTGAAAAACCGTTGGTTTTTCATGAAAAGTCATGCTGGACATTTTTCTGCCGTTTCACCCACCCCTACTTTCTAGCTCTCTAGTTTTTTTCTCCATTTCCCTTCCTGTTAACATCACAATTTTGGTTAGAAAATGCAGGTTATACATAGTAAATGGGTGGGAAGTTTGTACTCATTGAAAGACATAGGCAAATGTTTGGTGTAGGTGAAATTGAGACATTTTTAAGGGTTTTGCTAAGTGGAGAACCCCATGTTTTTCACACCAGACCTTTTGCCCATCCCTACTATAAAATGCAGTCTTTATGAACATGTATTTAATAGTCTTATAGTGGAGTATAACACAAGTGGATGCTGACGTTAGAGTGTGGTAGGTATCTAGATGCTCTATAAATGTTCTATTTAGCAATATTGTACAACATGATTAATTAATAAGAGGTATTAGCAGCTGTAAACAGACAAAACAATTATTTAATGCAACTTCTAGCACTTAGTTATATGGAGTCAGCCACAATACTGAATCAGAAATTAATTATGTAAGAAATTATGTAAAATAGGGTAGTAGATAAGATCCTATTATGCTAATAATTGGAGAATAATCATATTAGCTTGAGCTGGTAATCACTAAAAGCAAACTCCTATGTTCATATAAGAGTTATTTACAGTTATTCGGGACTATCATTACTTGACATGTTATAAGGGATAGGGTACAATATTTGGTTTTAATATTTTGTTCTTATTATTGCTCCTCTTTTCTTATGTTATTAATAAGTTAAGTTTTATCAGGAATAAAAAATGTCCATAAGTGATATAATTTATCTTTGAGGTTGATAAAGTGCCTGCTAGGTAGTCACTTTTGTTCTCTAAATTACATGCATATTGATAGTGACTACAGGGCTCTACAGTTTAATTTAAGGACCCCTATACCATACTAGGTGGTGCCTTTTCCCCTTTTTCACTTTTCACAGCAATTAACCACTTAATGGCCACAGGGGTGTGCAATACATTGATTTGTTCACATGAACTGTTTTGTTATCTGTACTTTTTTATCTCTATCCACCAAGAAACTCTCCACATCTCTTAAAACATACATACAAATCCTCCTCTAACCTGCTTTTTCTGTCTGCAACTTCCATTCTGGCTTCAAGAAATATGTCTCCCAACCATGGTTTCACCTGTACCCATCCTAGATTTCTGATTACTTGCTCTCCTCTTGGGGAATACTCCAGCAATCTGACAATGCTCTGTTTCCCTTCATCCCCTCCATCCTTCTACAATACATTATGGAATGCTCACTCTCTAAGTAACAAACTCCACATAACTTACAAACTCTTCATCTCTAACTCTTAACCTATTTGACATTACAGAAAGCTGGCTCTCACATTCTGACTCTTCTGATGAAGCTGTTATGTCCTTTGCTAACTTATCTTTCACACACACCTCTCCCTGATGGCAGGGGCGAGGGTATGGCACTTCTCCCTCAGCTTTACTGCTACAAGCTTTTGTTTCTTCCACCATCAGTCTGCTTCACCTTCTTTTAAGTTCATTCAGTCCAATTCTTCTCCCTAATTCCTCTCCAGGTAGCTGTAATTTTGTGGCCACCAATCAATTCTTCCTCCTTTGTCCCAGACTTAAAAACTTGGCATGCTGTCTTTCTGTCCTTTGAATCTCTGACATTATTCCTTGGTGACTTCAACCTGATGATTCATCTTCATCCTGTACTCCCCACTTTTTTTCTCTGACCTTGACTTACGGCCTTCAAAAGTGGACTTCTCTCTTGTCCAAGGGTGTAACACTTCACTAACTTCTTCTTTGGATCAGCCTTCTCCTTACTAACACTTCACTAACTTCTTCTTTGGATCAGCATTCTCCTTACTACCTTCGACACTCTGGCCCAGAAATCAAAGACGCCAGCTGAATTAATCAACCCATAAGCTAGTCACCTGTTGTTGAACTGCAGAACATCTGTTACAAAAGTCTCATTCTGTTGCCAACTTCCACAATTATAACTTAATCCTATATTGTTTTCACAAAACTCTCACTAAAGTTAAACAATACTACTTTTCTAAACTGATCACCACTCACAAATCCAAACAATGTTGCCTCTTGAAAATATTGTATTCTCTCCTCATATCTCCAGCCTTAAACTGGTATTCCTTAAATACTCCACAGGACTTTGCGGACATTTTTAAAGATAAGGTGCAGTCCATTAACCAAACCATACCATACCTCCACATTCTCTTTTCCAACCTCCTCCAATTCCTTGTTTACCTCAAGCCATCCCCAGTTCATTCACCCCTGTTACATAGGAGGAAGTATTTCTGGTACTATACTCCTCTCCACCTACTACTTGCCCCCTAGTTGTCATGTCCTTTCACCTTATCAAGGCTCTTGCAGCTACTCTTGATCCCAGCCTTACTAATATCTTTAACACCTCCCTTTCAACTGGAACATGCCCTTCCTCAATCAAACATGCAACAGTCAAACCTATGGTAAAAAAAACTCCCTTGACCCCACCTGTCTCTCAAATTATAACTCACTTTTTCCCCATCACTTTGCATCTAAGATCTGGAATACCTTGCATTCTTCTTCTTGACCTATTATAGTAATGTTCAAACATTTTAGGCAGGTTTGAAAAAAAGCTGGAAAGTAAGAATGATTTCAAAAATAGACATGTTAATAGTTTATTTTTATCAGTTAACAAAATAAATAGTAATGAAGCAGAAGAAAAATCTAAATCAAATCAATATTTGGTGGGACCACCCTTTGCCTTCAAAACAGCATCATTTTTTCTAGGTATACTTGCACAAAGTCAGAGATTTTGTAGGCGTATAGTCAGGTTTATGATTAAACAATTATACCAAATAGGTGCTAATGATCATCAAATTAATATGTAGGCTGAGACACAATCATTAACTGAAACAGAAACAGCTGTGTATGAGGAATAAAACTGGGTGAGGAACAGCCAAACACAGCTAACAAGGTGATGTTGCTGAAGACAGTTTAATGTGAAGAGTCATATACCATGGCAAGACTAAGCACAGCAACAAGACACAAGGTAGTTATCGTTATAATATCTCTCCCAGGCAGAAATTTCAAGGTAGACATGGATTTCCAGATATACCGTCCAATCTCTTTTGAAAAAGCACAAAGAAATGGGAGGCATTGAGGACCATAGACGTAGTGGTCACCAAGGAAACTTAGTGCAGCAGATGAAAGACATATCATGCTTATTTCCCTTCACAATTGGAAGATTTTCAGCAGTGCCATCAGCTCAGAACTGGCAGAAAACAGTGGGACCCAGGTACAGCCATCTACTGTATGGAGAAGTCTGGTGAGAAGTGATCTTCATGGAAGACTTGCGGCCAAAAAGCCATACCTACGACAAGCGACTCAACTATGCATGAAAACAAAGGAAGTGGGGTGCAGATAAATGGCAGTTTGTTCACTGAAGGGCTGGAGAACTATCACGGTGCCCGTGCTATGCTGGCGACATTCTGTCAGTCTTTGCTTACTGCTGATGCTTATTGGCTGGAGTGACTTTGTACCGCCCAATATTTGTCCTTAAATACTGGGCCTTGTCACTTCTCAGGTGCCCTTTTGTGGTGTTTCCATTACCAGAGCTTGTTCCAGTTTTCGTGTGATATCTCTGTACCGACCCGGACTGCCTGACTACTCTGCTGCATCCGTTCCTGCTCTGTGTACTGACCCGGCCCGGCTGACGTTCCTGCTCTGTGTTCCGACCCGGATTGGCTGACGTTTCTGCTCTGTGTACTGATCCGGCCTGGCTGACGTTCCTGCTCTGTTTACCGACTCGGAATGGCTGACGTTCCTGCTCTGTGTACCGACCCGGCCTGGCTGACATTCCTGCTCTGTGTACCAACTCGGAATGGCTGACGTTCCTGCTCAGTGTACTGGCCCGGTTGGGCTACATCACCTGTGTATCACTCCTGCCTGCGGTCCAATTCCGGTCCTCAGTTTGGGTTTCACCTGCAGGCTTCTTTCTGTCTCTGGACAGAATCACTATTGCCTCAGTGCCACTCCTGAAGTCTAGTCTCGGTTCAGTTTGTGTAGTGAGGGTGACATTCCGGTGTCTATCTTCCATCTGTGCACCACGGTACGCTTGACCCTCCTTCCTGCCAATACGCTGAGGTTGGTCTTACATTGGGCGCCTCAGGCTGTGCTTACGATCGGGCAGTCGACATTGGTCTTATCGTTCGTTAACCCCTTCGGGGAAGGTGCCATTATTCACCTGCTATTCTACCGTGCAGTCTCCGTTGGGTGCCCACCCAGGCATACCATCACAGTCCTCCATTACTGCTACGGCAGTCCACAAGCTTATCCTGGGCCTCCGTTGTCTACTGGGCATTACTCGCTATTTGTGCACTCTCTGCAGAGTGAGAATCTTAAGGGCCTCGCGCTATTAGGGCCTGTCAGCATTCCCGGCCTAATAGTAACCCATTCATTGCTGCCTCTTTTGAGTATCACATGAACTTTGCCTGACCTGTGTCAGTATATTGTTATTTCTGTATTGCACATATACTGGACCCGTGTGGGTATAAATTACTGTAACCTGTCCTGTGTCAGTACTATATTGTGTATATATATATATATATATATTACTGGACCCGTGAGGGTTATCGTTACTGAGTCTGTTCAATAAAACTGTGTTTTATCTCACCTACTGTGTCTGAGTGTCAAATAAAACCGTTACAAGAACGCTACAAGAATGAGTGTCTGCAGGTAACAGTGAAGCATGGTGGAGGTTCCTTGCAAGGTTCCATTTCTGCAAATGGAGTTGGGGATTTGGTCAGCATTAATGGTCTCCTCAATGCTGAGAAAAACAGGCAGATACTTATCTATCATGCAATACCATCAGAGAGGCATCTATTCTGCAACATGACAATGACCCCAAACATACAGCCAAAGTCATTAAGAACCATCATCAGCGTAAAGACAATTTTTTTTTTTCTGTCCCAAAGCTTCATTGAAGATTTAGGGGATACAATATAGGGAAGATAGCAAAGGAAAATAATACACAAGGCATTTAACTGGTCAGATAATATGAAACATGGGCAGTACATACGTAACAAATAAGAGCAAACTGATGTAGGCAAGAAGCGAAAGTGCGATCTAGCTTAGGCTACACACAAACTGACACTTGACTTTGGAGTGTATTATAGAGCACTGATTCCTACATTCTTGAATACCTGCGAAGAAAGGGATCTGTGGACAACTAGTTCCAAGTGTTCAAGAAAGAACAGCAGAAAAGACAGAAAGGTGAGAAACAGCAATATAAAAGAAGACTCCAAAGAGATAGGAAGGGACAGGTAATCAGGGCTCCAGACATCCCTAATGCTAATGATGCCAAGGGGGTTGAAGGAAAGTGGTGGCTGATAGATTCAAGGACAAGCAAAAGTCCTGCCACATCAATTCCGTTCCAACTCTGGCTAATCTAACCATCAGCTGCTCAAGGATTACAATTGTAGATCATCTAGAAAACCAAGACTGAATGGAGGGAGTATCCGGGGATTTCCAAAGGGCAGGAATACACAGTTTATCTGCGTGCAACATGTAGATGAACAGTTGGGATTTAGCGGGGGAAGGCTGCAGGACTGGAGGAAGACCACCCAAAAAGACTTGATCAGGAGCGATAGTTATGTCAAGGGAGAGTCAGGAAGAGACATGATGGGAGACACCTTGCCAAAATGACTTCATCCCAGGACAAGACCACCATATATGCTCCAGTGACCCATGTCCCATCTGACACCTCCAACAGAGCGGGGAAACAGAGGGGAAGATGCTATGAAGGAGTTCAGGGGTTCTATACCAGCAATTAAGCAGCTTATAATTCATCTCTAAAGTGAGAACATTTCTGGAACTATAAGCTGCAGAATAGAGCACCACCTGTCCTCCAGAATGACAATGTTTAGATCACACTCCCAAAGTCGTTGAATAGAGTAGGAAGGCTCTACAGTTTCTTTTGTCAGCTTAAAAGGAAACTCAATTAAACACAAAGTAATCAAAAATATTTCTGGTGCTTCCACTAGTGACCGGAAATAAAAAAAACTCCTAATCAACTCTCTTGTACAAAATATTTTTATTTATATGCCTTTCTCAAATCATGCGTCCATGACCAGAAATTAGCAGCTAATTAAAAGTTATACATGTAATATCAGTGTTGGAAATTACAGTGACGTCACCAGACACCACATGGTACCCGTGAAGTCCCAAAAGTTGGCAACAAATTAAAAGTGATACACCTACTATCAGTGTTGGAGATATGAGTGACGTCACCAGACACCACACGGTATCCGTGAAGTCCCAATTCCAGTGTATACCCTTACAACATCAATCAAATCACGGATAGTATAGATATGTCATACAAATCACACAATATGGTTTCTGAACATACCCCTGTCCTAAATATCAAACCTATATTCACATATATTCCATGTTCTTCCTCTTTCGCTCTTCAAAGGGTTAAACCAGCAGACACTTACATCCCCAAAGAAGCGGTCCAAAAGTCATAATTCCCACCGACTATTGACTTAAAACAAACACACATTCTGTGGACTTAAAGACACACTGCTATCTCTGGATGGATCCAAATCTAATCTGCTCTCCCACCCCCAAAAGGAATCCTATAGTATACCAAGGTTCACCATGGCTCACACTCCTTCCATCAGGGGGAACAAATGAGAAAGCATTGTACACCCTACTATAACATTGCCTTACTAATCCACCAAAAATATATAAAAAGTATAGAATGATCGATCATAAAAAATAAAAAAAATCAGGAAAAATCAAGTAAAAAATAAAAATATAAAAAATAATAAAATACAAAAAAATACACAAAAAATAGTTCCAATGATTTCCTCTTATTTAAGTGTTGACTACGATCTTGTCAATCAGTCCTTATATCAATCCAACAAAATGAAATATAGCACTACTACCATTTAGTACCACCACTGACTAATTTATTTGCAATTAAACTCAAGCAAGTTTTTCTTACCTCCGGCAAACCAAACATCTGAATAATTCTGTGATGCAGAGGTGTAAAGCAGTCAGGGCTGTATTCAAGAAAGCAATGAGGATCAGTCATGGGGCAAAACAACGGTACTATAGGAGACAAACTAAACTGTTAAATTCAGCTTTTAACCGTTTGAATGCTAGCGAGGTCTCAAACTCAGTGGTTTAAAAGCCCCTACAAAATCAATGGAAATTTTGGTGCAGTTGGTTTACTGCAAAACTGAAGCTTTTCAATTTCTTGAATACGGCTGTTAGACAACAAAATATATTTTTCTTACATGCATCTAATTTCATAATTGAATAAACCAGGTTGTTAAGTTTAAACTAGGCTTTTTAAGAATGATCTACTATTATCACTGTAAAAGTAATTGCACTTGTTTACAGTCATGCATAATTATTTAAATCACAGACTTGTTATTTTATCAGTCCATATGTATTTAGTGTAAAGCTGTTTGTAAGGCTAAGGACCCAATAGGCTGCATGAAGTTTCTCTGAAAAATGATGCAAATTGTTAATTTAGTATAATCCTTTGAGTTCACAGTATGGGCAATCCACTGAACTGCAATATGTTGTTCTGGAACTCAAATTTGATGCACTTGTTGGAAACAGCAAAAAATAAATGTAAAACGTCTAATCCTTTCACACTCTGTCAAAGGTGCACCTCAATAGCTGTAGATATTCATAGAGAAGCTGCAACCTGTTACATTATAAATTAAAGGAAGTCATAGCTGGAACAAACAAACACATTTTATCAGAATTATATATTGTTTGTGAGAGACTGGATGTCTCTTTGGTGTATCTCATTGATAACATTTGGTGTCATAGTATAAGGAAACTCGGGTGTTATGCACTAAGGTGTGATAGAGACGTGTTCAAGTGGAGATCACTTCTCCAGAGTGATAAACTCTCCAGTCCCCATGTAATTCTATGGAGCCTATGCACGAAGATCTCTCCCATTTGAGAAATCTTAGGCTTGATAGAATAACATAGGAATTGGAGAAGTGATATCACTAGAAAAGTAATCTCTACTGTATCACTTCTTAATCTTTAACACCCCTTAGTGCATCACCACCATAGTGAAAGAATACGGATTCATCCTCAATGGCAAAGGAGAAAGGAGTAGATAAAAAATATTTGGGCAAGAAAATGACCTCTTGAATGCTAGAGAGTCTGTAACATCTTGTTCTACAATGAGTAAGAGACTTCTCTAGTATCAAAGGGTTAAACTGTAAGTAGTCTGATGTGTTTTTAAAAACGTCTGTGAGATTCCCACCTCCTTCAAACTCTGTTTGACAGTTTCCAGAGTTTTCATTCAAACTTTCCTCTTCATTGATGATAATGTTTTCAATGTCCTTCATTGTTAAGTGGTCTCGAAATGCATGATACAGAATGTGCTTAAGTTCTTCCAACGTTATCCTCTGCATATCAAACTGTGGAAAGGAAGGAAAACATACTTCTTAGCAATTTCAGGTGTTGAACAATTATATCAGCTTCTAGCTGTGATGATAGTTAAATATATAGTTTAATTCTGCTGCATTCTTCCATCCATTATGCTTAGGGTCTAGTTACAAAACAGACTTGTTTTTGTGCACCTTAGATTCAATGTATTGAAGTTCTGAAACAAATTTTTGGAATAATGAAATGTGGATTTTTCAAAGATTTTAGCATTCTCGTGAAATTGAACTAAGATGTGAACATGATATATCAGCTGAGTTGCTGTAATTTCAATGGGTAGTCAATAACTATAGAATGCTGGTCTTTTTTGTGGGGGCACTCAAGAGCACTTGCATACCCCAACATAAATATATTGTATGATTTACCCACAAGTGTCTGTGGATTTCTAGAGCAGACTGTTGGTTAGAGTAATAAATACACATTTCACATTCTGTGCTTCCTTAATTTGACTGGTTTTCAGATATGCACAATAGTAGAAGCTGGTCACAGTATTGTAGCTGTTAAGTAGATACATTTAGCTGTCAAATATAATGAAGAAGATATGTAAAATAAATACTAAAGTTTTTATGTACTGGCACCCCCCTCCCCCTGAAAAACAACACTTATATTGTCATTTCTTTAGAGGCCAAAAAAAAAAAATGAGGATGATATATACACACAAACATAAATACACACACACACACACATATATATACATATACAAGCATATATATATATATATATATATATATATATATATATATATATATATATATATACAAGCAATGTAAAGGCACTCTCAGGACTTCAAAGCAAAAGTCAAAGTGACAAAGTTTTTATTGAATGATCAACGTATAGGCTGAATTGCACAGCCATCCTCAATAAAAACTTTGTCACTTTGACTTTTGCTTTGAAGTCATGAGAGTATCTTTACATTGCTTGTAATCTAGATAGAAAGATAGATAGATAGATTGATAAATAGATAGATAGATAGATAGATAGATAGATAGATAGATAGATAGATAGATAGATAGATTTAAGAAGAAATATGCCTGTTAGAATAACTGACTCTTACTTTAATAAAAGGACTTACTTATGTGTCCTTTCCACAGCAGAAAAATATATATTCTGCATTTGCAGTCTATAGCTGAACAGTTGTATCTAACTGTCAGAAAATTGTTTCAGTGTTCTAAAAAGAGGATTTTTCTCCACAGGATTTCTCATTTAGACTGTTGAAGTATATTGTTTTGTATAAAATAAAAGCATAAAAAAATGAAGACCAGCAAATACTGCACATTCAATGACAGCAAAAAAATATTTACTGGACTGCTATATCAAGAACTTAAGGACCAAGACTATTTTCACTTGTAAATATCACATGCACTTTTGTTTTAAGACGCACATTATGGACACATTGTCTTAATTTATACCTATAGGTAGACTCCCCATAAATATATAATAATATAATAATATAATATAAGTTCAGCAGAATATTTAACCCCATTTTTAGTATCCTGATTTTCCAAATAGAAGCATCCAAAATAGACCTTAGTAGTGTGGGAAATGTGTAAGCATGCATTGATCTTTTTTTAACGACCTATCAAGGGTTTATTCCATAATTTTATTGTAATATAATTTTGTTGACTAGCTGAAACCTAAAATTCTCTTAAATTCACAGAATTTTGTTACATCTTGTAATTAAATGAGTGAGTTATTGGTTTAATTATAAGTTAGCAGCTACATATAAAAGTAAGGTTTTTGCTAATGCTAAATAGGATATGAACATAGTCTTATTAGACCTGATAAAATGGAGTTTACAGAGCATGGATAAAAGCGGCATGAAGGAGAAAGATTGTTCACTATCCCCAAAGTCATTTTCTGTTAAACGCACACTTTTTTTCCTGAAATTAGGTCAAGATCCTACAATCCCTTAAAGGGGATAATTATAGATTACTTTATGATAATATTTGCTGTCTGTTGCATTTTTTACTAGCCTTTAGAGCAGATGAACACACGTCCAGCCAGGCTTCATAAAGAATGTATTGCCTGAAAAACAAATGGCTTATTTCAGAGCATTTAGCTCACAGATTTCATTAGCACTACTCATCTTATTTGAAAATCACACATTACTTCTTGATAGAAATAAGTTGCTCATACTGAAAAATAAATAAGTTTCCTTAGCCCTAGGGGAACGGAGGTAAGTCACAAATCTGCTTGCATCAAGTAATCCATTTTCAGCATGATGCTAGTCAAAATTCCATTCCTATATTTGCTTGATTCACAACTCCCAGTATATGGAATACAATCAACACAGAAGCAGAAAATGTCCTGCCAATTGGAATAATTAGATCTATCAAAGCATGGAAACTCATGGTTAAACATTTCATAACTTTAACCATGCACCCATTTACTCTACACCATACATGGCAAAAGGATAAAAGTGGATTTGTCACTAAAAAGCTTTTAATCTTGAAAATAATTTCTATTCATCTATGTGTACTTTTTTTTTCATTTTTTTTAATAAATACAATGGTTTTAGAGACTTTTGACTTAGCAGTTTGGTGCTCATTAACCTCAGCAGTTCTAAACTCTCTTGCATGTGTAACACAGGTGGAAAAACTGATTACTCACCTTGTTGAAATGACCTAATTCCTAGTATGTCTGCCAGAACATTTCAGCTTCCACCAAAGAGGTGGAATAAATTAAAGGAAAGGAATAATCATGTCAATCTTGTTATGTTTCGTGCTCCCAATGAGATAAGAACTTGAAAAGGTAGCAGATCCTTTTTGAGAGAATTAAAGTGAGACCGCCAAAGGGAACAAATATTTTAGTGAGGAATTTCAGTGCTCTTTGTTCATTCAAGTTTGCTTCTCAATCAAACCTGATTGATTTTTTTAGTGAAATATGTTTTTCTTTAATCTTTGAACTTGACAATAATCTTTTGAAATCGACAAAGTGTACTTTGCATGTTTGACCAAATTTTTTATAGATATATTTTCTTCATAGGAAAAGGGGAATGCTGAACTATTGCCACACAAGTCAAGGTGCAGGATCAACCCTCAGGGAGGGCATCAGGCACTGGTTTGACACTATCAACTTCATGATTATGGAGATAGTGTGTGTGTCATACACAATCACATATGTACTCAGATATATACTTTCCTCTTACATCCAACCATTCACAGATACACATACACTGTCAAATGCAGTTAAATATCATTTTATGCTAAAATATGCACAGAAACGGATGTTTGTGTGCTGCACCTGCTTACTACCAGTGTACTAACTATTAACTCAAAGATGTTTCCTCTTTATGCCGCTTTCTCCAAAGGGAGTGTAGTGTGGAAGTGTATAGTATAGGCATTTTGGGCATTCTTCAGTTTGTTTCCCACTAGGTTATAACCACAAACAAAGTAAATCAGCAAAAATTAGCTCATTTCCCTTATCTGGTATAGATGAGTCATTCAGGGCTATCTTACATTAAAGGTAAGGTATGCCATAAAGTAGCCATACTTGCTCAATCATTTCCCAAAATGCATGTGCAACCACACAAAAAAGGAGCTACCCTATCCTCCATTGTGTGTAACAGTGTGTATGTATCTTTGTGAATGGTAAAATGTTGAGCAGTAATACACTAATACTGGGCATGTGATAGCATTCCTGTGTAATAACACCAAGGAAGAAATAGTGGGATGGGCCAGTGAAAAGTTATCATTAGGGGTGGGAGAAATCTCTCTCCGTGTCCCTGCGAGAAATCCTGCAAAAAACCATGCTGCTGTCCACTTTTTCACTGGAAAATCCGCTTTGAAAACATTGATTAAAAGCTTCGTATTTTTCATCCATTGGTCAAAATCCTCTATTTTTTTCAATGGCTAGAAAGTTTCTAACCATTGATTTATGTGTTTTTTTGCCTTTTTGTTATAAAAACGTGACATATTCCAGGAAGTAGAACACAATACACAAAGCTATAGAGCGAGATAGATGTGCTGTGCTGTTCTGCTGTGATCTTTTTGAAAAACTGAGGCAGGAAAGGCTCATAGTGACTACTATCATGATAAGAATGTTTAAAAATAGTAAAAGGAGGAATTGGAGGGACCCTTATCTGTCCACTGAGTCTGAGGAGGAGGAGGAAGTGAGCACTACAGAACCAATGCTGTCCAGTTCCCCTAAATCACCCCTAGGGATCCTGGGGAATTTAATGGGAAGAGAGGAAGAAAATGATAGTAGTGAGAGCAGGACTGGTCAACTGCCTGTGTCTGCTGCTAGACATGCTGCCCCTACTGCCACTAATGCTGTGCCTGCTATTGTTGCCACTGGTGCTGTGCCTGCTGTCAGACATGCTGCCTCTGCTACTGCTACCACCATTTCTGTTCCTGCTGTCAGATGTGCTGCCCCTTCTGACACCAGTGCAGTGCCTGCTGTCAGTGCTGATCCTGCTGCCACTAGTGCTATGCCTGCTGTCAGATGTGCTGCCCATGCTACTGCTACCACCATTGCTGTGCCTGCTATCAGACGTGCTGCCCCTGCTGCCATCAGTACTCTGCTTGCTGTCAGATGTGCTGCCCCTGCTGCAATCAGTGCTGTGCTTGCTGCCAGTGCTGAACCTGCTGCCACCAGTGCTGTACTTGCTGCTAGTGTGTCTTTTAATACTCGGGGGGGGGGGAAGATAATGGCAAGTGTGACAGCAGGGGACCCTAAGTCACACTTGCCATCCCAAAGCAGTACTGTCAGTGCTAGTACTACTACTAAGAAGGTATTAAATATCCTCATATTAATAGTGACTATGAGGAGGAAGATTCTGGGGCTGAACTTGATGTAGTTGGTGTTAATAATAGTAGCAGTAATGGTGAAGCAGCCAGTGGTACTAGTGTTAGGGGAGTGGTAGGGGAAGCATTTGAGAGCATCCAGACTACCGGTCAAGGGAGCCCACATTATTCTTCTGGCCCTGGGAATCCCTTTCCCTTTACTACAGTGCCCAAGTGGAACATGATCCTGAAGAGGCTAGAACTGATGGTGGATAGGAGGAGCAGAAATAATAATACCACCATCACCACCACCAGAAGCATAGATCAGATGCCTGTGCCTGCTGCTACTGCTGCCAGTCTGCCTTCTTCATGCTACCAAGAAATGGCAAGTGTGACATTAGGGGACCCTCTGTCATATTGTTCATCACCTCCTCCAAGAAGCAGTGAGATGTCTGTAATAGAGAAGCAGTAGCGGGACTAATGGTGATGGTGAAGATGATGATGCTGGAAAAGCTGGGGTAGAAGAGACATTGATGGCCATTTATCAGAAACTGAGAAGAAATGGGAGACAGGGATGAGGATGGGCATCGTCACCACCACTAGCAGTGAGCTTTTGGAATTTGCAACTGCTCTAATTCCTGTTGCTGCTGAGTTGCAAGGACAGGAGGATTCTGAGGCACAAGCTACTGTGCCACAGACCACCGTGGACATGGTGGGAATTGGGTCAACAAGTGATGCAGGACTAGGACAGGTTCCGCTTGCCAGCACCAGCAATACTTCTGGTCCTAGTTGCAGTGCTGATTCTGTGGCAGTAGCAGCAACAGAAGCAACATTATCTGCTGCCACAGACAGTGAAGGGGAATGTGGAGGACCAGAAGAAAGAGGCCATTCTTCTCCACCTGTTCTCTATCCCTATCCCCTGAATTCATGGGTATGGGACTAATTTTCTCTTTGAGACAGGCACAGTACAGTCATCACCAACAGCACTGTGCACAAGTCAGGGGAAGTGGAAAACCGCCCTTATAACACACATGAAACACAGACACTATGACATGCATGTCAAACATGTTAAAGCCAAACACCCACCACAGAAATCAAGCACTGCTGTTGCTGTACCCCTTGACTCTCCAGAAAGGCAACAAGAGGTGAAGTAGAGATCAAAAACGAGGAAGAATAGAGAAATCCAGGCAGAGACTGGAAGTTCCATGACAAGTGAAACAACTAGCTCACCACCACCTTCTTCCTCTAGAATAACTACATCTTTTGCTAATCCACCTCATTCATTGTTACCTTCCCCACCAAATGATATCCACTCTGTAGATGCTAGGATGTGGCAGTTCGTGTCTACCCTTTGCGCACTGTGTGGTGGAGGAGAATTGCAAGCAGGGCATCAAGCGGCATATGAGGAGATTCCATCCCGCAGAATATGCTAAGATGGTGGCAGGGAGGGTTCATCATTACTATTAGTACTAATACTATTGTCAGGAAGTTGTCATATGTCCTTAGCAGGGTCTGGATAAGGGGTATAGTGACAGTGACAGTATTTGGGTTCTGGTGTCTTGGTCTTTCGAAACAGTTGGGCCCCCAGATGTTATTTACCACACATACACACTGTGCACATTGCAGTTGCTGATAAGAGCCACAGTTCCTGCTCTCAATGTAAAATGTATATTCAAATAACAACACACCCATAATTTTGCAGGAGGGGCAGGTGGAGAAGAATTATTGGTCAACTTCTTTTCTCCACATATACTGGGAGCTACTTATTGTGCTGCTACTGCCTCAAGCACATCACTGGAGCTAGTCGTGGCAAGTGGAACCTTCATAATCCATCACCCATGTTACTGCTATTGTTGATCCCATTCCCTTTCAGCTGCCTATTCATCCTGCTGCTTAAACAACTCAGCAGCAGCAGCAAGGATAGCAGTTGCAAATTCCGCAATTATTGACTCAGGACTAGGGGTGGGTGAAATCTCTCGCTGAACACCACGGTGTTGTTCACTTTTTTGTGGAAAAATCTGCTTTAAAACTAGCGATTAACATTTTCGTATTTTTTCGCCAACTGACCAAAATTTTTCGCCATTTTTTCAATGGCTAGAAAGTTTCCGTCCATTGATTTATGTGTTTTTTTACTTTTCGCTATAAAAATGTGGAGTATTTGCGGAAGTCAAACACAATAGAAGCAGCTACAGTGCGAGGTAGACTTGCTTTGCTGTTCTTCTGGGATTTTGAGACAAAATTGAGGCAGGAGAGGCTCATAGTGACTACTATCACTATGAGCAGGTTTAAAAATAATAAAAGGAGGAACCGGAAGGACCATTATGTGTCCACTGAGTCTGAGTCTGAGGAGGAAGTGAGCACTACAGAACCAATGCTGTCCAGTCCCCCTAAATCATCCCTAGGATCTTTGGGGAAATTCCTGTCAAGGGAGGAACAAAAGTGTAGTAGTAGTAGTATTGAGAGCAGGCCAGTTCAGCTGTCTGTTCATGCTGCAAGACGTGCTGTGCCTGCTGCCAGATGTGCTGCCTCTGCTGTAAGTTGTGCTGTGCCTGATGTCAGACGTGCTGCCCCTGCTGTTAGTGCCACCACCAGTGCTGTGCCTGCTGCCAGTGCTAAACCTGTTGCCACCAGTGCTGTAGCTGTTGCAAGTGTTTCTTGTAATGCTCAGGAGGGGGGAAAAGGTATGTTACCAAGTGTGACAGCAGGGGACCCTAAGTCACACTTGCCATCCCCAACAATTAGAAGTGAATGAGGGGGTAATCAATATCCTCCTATCAATAGTGACTGTGAAGAGGAAGACTCAGAAACTGAAATTGATGTGGTTGGTGTTAGTAGTAGTAGTGGTGACAGTGAAGCAGCCAGTGGGACCAGTGTTAGGAGAGTGGTAGAGGAAGCAATTGGGAGCATCCAGACTAGCAGTCAAGGGAGCCCACACCATTCCCCTGACCCTGGGAGTCCCCTTCCCCCCCATGACATTTTCAATGTGGAACATGATCCTGGAGAAGGCAGAATTGTCACTAGCACAATAATACCAACACCACCAGCAGAAGCACAAATCAGCTGCCTGTGCCTGCTGCTACTGCTGCCCGTCTGCCTTCTTCATGTCACCAAGAAATAGCAAGTGTGAAATTAGGGGACCCTCTGTCACATTGCTCGTTACCTCCCCCAAACAGCAGTGAGCTTTTGGAATTTGCGGAATTTGCAACTGCTCTAATTCCTGCAGCTGCTGAGTTGCAAGGCCAGCAGGATGCTGAGAAGCAGGCTAGTGTGAAACAGACCACCGTGGACACAGTGGGAATGGGATCAACAAGTGATGTGGGATTACTAAGACAGGTTCCACTTGTCAGCAGCAGCAACACATAAACAAGAAGTGGTGGGGGGCTAGTTATGGTTCTGCTATTTCCTCGGGTGCATCACTGGAGCTTGTCGTGTGGCAAGGGGAACCTTCATCATCCATCACGCATGTTACTGCTATTGTTGATCCCATTCGTTTCAGCTGCCTAATCATCCTGCTGCTTAAACAACTCAGCAGCAGCAAGAACAGCAGTTACAAATTCCGCAATTATGGACTCAGGAGGAGGACATTTGACAATGGCCAGTGGCCACTGGTCAACATGACCTGCTGGCACTAGGCCAGTTGGGCATTTCTTTTTCTCAGGGCTTGTGCTTTAAAAAAAATTAAAAATCATAGTCCTAAAAAAAAATAAACAATTTCTTGGGGTTTGTTTCTAACAAGCCTAAGTCCTACAAATCAATGTTTCCTCAGGGCTTATGCCTCTAACAGATCATCCTCTACAAAATACTCTATCAAGTAAAGTACAAGTCCACCCCAGGGGCAGCTTATGTTGGGTGTTCCTGTCTCTATCACTTTACCTACAAATGTCATTTTATTTATTTATTTATTTTATTAACTGTCTCCCCAATACCAGTCAAGAAACCCCCCAAAACAAATTCCCTGTTCAACTGATTCATTCCCCAGACTCCACCCACTAATACATGCACCCTCCTCAGACCCCTTTTATACCATGTTTTATGGGGTTTTTAAAATTTTATTTAGGATATATTTTTTATTAACTGCCCCCCAATCCCAGTAAACAAAACCCCCCAAAATCATCCCCTGTTCAACTGATTCTTTCCCCACACCTCACCAACACAGGCACCCTCATGTCTCTTTTATACTATGCCTTTGGGAAATTAAATAATATATTTTCGTTGGAAATTATTCACCAAGTGGAAAGTGCCATTTTTCGCCAATCTCAGTTTGAGGTGAAAATTTTCGCCCATCCCTACTCAGTGTCATGGTAGGCAATAATGGCAACAGGATACAGTAAAGGAACACAACTTTATTGAACAGATATGAAGGCAACTCCAAGTAAACAAGAGCAAGTGCCGAACCTGAGCAAGGATATCCCACCAGGAATGGGAGGCTGCTGCGGGAAGGCACCTAAGTGAGAGACCCACTGCTGGGTAATGAGCAGAGCCCTGAATCGGATAGATACACCAAGCCTAAGTCAGTCTAAATGGGCTGGGTGGTCAGAGACACGAGTTAGGGACCAGCGAGGAAAAGGAGGCCAGACCAAGAGGCAGACAGCAAGTACCAGGGGTAGTACCAGAGCGGGCAGTCAACCAATGCCGGGGTCAGACAGTGGACAGGTAGTCAGCCAATGCCAAAGGGCAATACCAGAGCAGACAGTCAGCCGAAGCCAGAGGTCATAACCAGAGTGGACAGTCAGCCAATGCCGGGGTCAGACAATGGAGTGGATAGTCAGCCAATGCCAGAAAATCAGACACAGGAGGAAACACACACAGCCAGGTCAGGGGTCATACACAGAATCAGCAAGGAGCAAAGAATCAACATACTGCACTGGAGCACCATGTAAGGGTAATGTTCCAGGCAGTTCATATAGGATGCACTGTAGGAGAAGCACATAACAAGCACCATGGGTCTACTTTAAGAGGCAGAGCGTTACATCACTGGTACGCCTCCAGATGACTTGCACCCATCAAGCTACCTGGTTGTGGAAGCAGCCCGTATCCAGAGATGTAGCAAGGCAGCTGCGTGGGGAACAAGGAAGCGGCCGGCAAAGTTGGGCATTTTTTTTCTCAGGGCTTGCGACTTAAAAAAATACAATAATAATAATAATAATAATAATAATAAAAAACCACAGTCCTACAAAAAAAATTGGGGGGTTAGTTTCTAACAAGCATAAGTCCTACAAATCAATGCTTCTTCAGGGCTTGTACCTCTAATAAGTCTAAATCCTACAAATCAATGTTTCTTCAGGGCTTGTACCTCTAATAAGTCTAAGTCCTACAAATCAATGTTTCTTCAGGGCTTGTACCTCTAATAAGCCTAAGTCCTACAAATCAATGTTTCTTCAGGGCTTGGGACTCTAACAACAAATCTAACAAATCATTCTCTACAAAATACTCTATCAAGTCAAGTATCACTCCACCCCAGTGACAGCTTATGTCAGGGGGTTCCTGTCTCTATCACTTTACATATACATTTCTTATTTTATTTTTTTTATATAAACTGTCCCCCCAGTACCAGTCAAGAAACCCCCGCTCCCAAAACAAATTCTCTGTTCAACTGATTAATTCCCCAGACTCTAGCCACCAACACAGGCACCCTCCTTAGACCCCTTTTATACCATGTCTTATGGGTTATTTATTGCATTTAGGATGAATGTTTTGATTTTTAACTTCCCCCAATCCCAATAAGCACCCGCCCCCAAAAAAATTCCCTGTTCAACTGATTCTTTCTCCACACCCCACCAACACAGGCACCCTCATGCCCCTTTTATACTATGCCTTTTGGATATAAAATAATATTTATGTTGTGTGTAAATTCAATGTTCCATTTGATTTCAATGCAATGAGCTAGGTAAAAACATTGGGAAAAAGGGAAAACTGCACTTTCCGCAGGAACTTATTCTCCAGATGGGAAGTGCCATTATTTTCTAATTTCAATTTGAGGTGAAAATTTTCACCCATCTCTAATTAGCAGAAGGGGTTCTCCAGTTGTAGTTGCCTTGAGCAAAATGATTTCTGATGGTGGCCCTAAATGCAAAAGACTATAAAAAGTCTGTATGTGGTCAGCTCTTTATTCAATTTTAAATTGAATCAAATGTACCCTAAAAAGTAATGTACAAAACCTTTATCTGTAAAATAAGTACTATGTTATTTCATATACTTTAGGTATAAATTAGAACTGGTGTAACTTTAGTTAAATATTCTGCAACATTTTACAAATATATTTTTTTTCTAGTTTTCCATTTATTCCCTCAATCATTCAATGTTCCAAAAAACCATGATGTATTAATAGGTTAACTGGGTAACTTGGTCTCTGTTAATAAGGAAAACTGTATTAATGGACATGTTACAAAATGCAGAAAACTATACAGTACAATATGAATAAAACCAGGCAAGCAATATTTTAGCCCTCTACTCTCCTTGATATTTTCAAATTAATAAATCAAAGTCACTGAGAAGTAAAAAAATCTTGAAAGATTAATTATAACACTTCATTTCTTTCTTGACCCATTCGTTGAGGTCAACCAGAATGTTTAACTGGAAAAACTTATCATAAAGGGAAATAATATATGCATTAAATATGCAGTTCAGCTGCAATCAAATTACTAAAAGTACATCCATCTGTTTTTACAGACCTCCTTTAGTAAGGTTAATAACGTTTCACACTGATCAAATAAAAATAGCAAATCCCATGATCTTTCTATAAAATCCATCCTCACATCACAGATGTAACAAAAGTCCAGGTGTGACTGACACTTGTTTCCATCCCAATCTATAACAACTAAATTGAGCATGCAGTCATCAGTATTTATTAACCCTTTGAGTTCTATTTGCAAATTGTTTCTTAAAAAAGGTGTAAAATAACTTTACATTGTCATGCTGTAAAAGTCTAATCTTACTATGAATGTAAAAGGAAGCATATTAAAGAGGATACATGAAAAAGTGCACAGGGTTTTTTGACAGAAAGTGCTATTTATGGACACAAAGTAGGACATGCACTAACTTTGGTCTATGCATAAAATGCTGAAATGACCATTGTATCAAGGGGTATGCAGTGTGGCACTGTGTGGCCATTGCGGGGTATACCATTCCTATGTACCTAGATGAAGGCACGAGTAGCTAGATGAAAAACCTTTATGATACCGCCACAAATGTCTACAATTTTGTGAACCTATAAGCATTACTGTAAACAAACAACTGGTTACTGCTCATGCTATTGCACCCCTCAATAATCGTACATAGCATTTTCTGATGTCCCCCACGCTTCATATATCTACCCTACCTGACGCATAAATAAGCAAAGGTGCATGTACACCAATAACACAGGTTCATTCACCTTAATTAATGTGATTAATAGTGCAACTTATTATAGATATTAAATGTATAAAGGATCTATAATTAAATGGTATTAAGAAAAATTCTTCCATCTAAGATCTGACATCTTGGACATGTTTTCACAACATAAATCCCTGGTATATTCGTTCATTAATTAACAAAAATTCTAAGCAGGTTGATATGTATAATCAATTAGTTTTTAGATGGGTTAATATTTATAACAATGAAAGATAATAAATGTATTAATTTATTTCTCAAATATAATAAAGGCTGCTCCTAAGAAAATGATCGGAACAGGACAAATCAGGGAAATAGAGGGACAGAAAAATAAAGAATGCAATATCAACTTTTAATTAAATGTTTCCCCAGGCTTACTGATGTTGGTCCCTTAAACCTGGATACCATCAGGGGGGTGGATAGCTTAAAAGAGAAGAATAACAACAAAAAGGGATAGTGCAAATGAAACTGAATAGAAGCTACCATCCAATACAAAGTAGGTACACATTTATGAATCACTCTGAGGACTAATGTCTAAAAACAAAATCATATTAAAATGCATCATAAAACATAATTAAATTCAATACATGATACCTTGCACAAAGGCTACTGCTTGCAGGAAATGTAAAAAACATCCATTAACGTCTATTAGCTGGAGGAAGGAACAGAATCAACAAGATGATGATGAATGAATGAATAAATTAATATGTTATTTATGTAGCACCACAAGTGTATGCAACACTTTACAATAAAGGGTTTAGACAATACAGGTGCTTTGCAAAGTGAAACAGTGGAAGTGAAGTCCCTGAACAAAAGCTTACAATCGAAAGTAATGTAAGTGGTTGGAGTATTCTGGTTTAACCTGAGCTCCGATGTTGTATACGTATGCATCACCTCAAACCTTTGGGTGCCAGATGAGTGTCTAACACATTTTGAAGCAATGTGTTGGTAAACCCTTCTGGCACTCATGGTTAAAGTAATTCTTGCCATCTAATATCATCTCATGCACCATACATTATTTCACCAGTTGCCTAGTAAATAAGGCAACTATCCTGGCTACTCAAAGGGTTATCCCCTTTGAGTGCCAGAGGGTGCCCAGTACATTGCTTGCAGTGCATTCCACACCCCTCTGGTACACAAAGCATTACATTAAGTGGCATGTAATATAATCCCAGTAACAAATGTGATACACCTTACATTGTTTTACTGGTCTCCCAGTCTCTCAGTATGCTTCTTAGAAATGTGAAGTGATACACAAATTAGACAGTTCCCCTGTGGCCTGTGCATTGCCTCCTACACATGGCTGATGATTTAAAACTATAACATGTACACATATCGACCAATGTATTCAATGAATATCGTTTTCATGTATACATATCCACCCCCACTTCATTGGCACCACCATTACAACTATCACATTTTTAATGATCCTGCTTGACCATGCCTATATGAAAGGACATGGATATTCCTGATGAAGATGCCATTGACCCTCAAACTGCATAAAAAGTTAGCGAGATGGTACAGAGGCAGTGGACAGACTGCAGAGGAACTCTCTGACGTGTGTGTCACTTCACACTTCTAGTAAGCATATTGGGAGATGGGGGACCAGTGAAACAATTTCAGGTGTATGATATTTTTTATGACATTAGATACCACTCATTTGCATGCCAGAGTGATGCTGAACACATTTCAAGTAATGTATTGAACACCCTCTGGCAGTCAAGGGTTAAAAATAAGGGTCTTGATATTACTGAAGTTCCGTAAGTATCACTGGGTGTAAGTCATCAGGTCAAGGTACATTATTCACCATAACTTTTTAATCTCTTTGGATTTTGTCCCCAGAAAGCCTTGTAAATGAAGGAAGGAATTCTCAGTTTGCCCATAGCATGTCGTTGATGTTTATTTTGAATATACAGAAGAAAAGGATGTGTTTAAGGTGTCAGCCATAGCTACTTAATTTACAAATAACAAACTTTTGCTTTTGTCATGTATTTAATTGTAGAATTATTTATTCATTTTCTTACTCTTTTGCAATATTTTATGTCACATTCTTAATATTATATTGATACATCTGACCCTTCTGACTTAGATTAAAAGCCTGCCTATATTCCTCATTTCCCTACAACCCTCTTTATTAAGCTACATTGGTCTTAATTTGCTCCTCTTTTTTATTTTCCAGTAGTATATATTGCTATATATATTTATCTAAGAACATTTTGAACAAATTCCATCTTTGTTTTGTATTTTTATCTTTAAATTAGTATTTTATACATATGAATTTTTTGGTTAAACCTTTAATAATGAGTTTCTCATAAAAAAAATCAAAGGATACTATGTATGTGGATACTACTGTCCAAATGTTGTCTTCCCTGTAAATAGTATACCATTTAAAATATATACGATTAGGTCCAGCAAGGCCTTATTTTTTGTTGGCTCCTCCACTCAATGGAATATGAAAGTATAATTAAACATACTTAGAAAATTATTTACATGTGTTATTCTGGAAAACTTATTTCTTCAGTCAATTTCAGGGTAGTTGAAATTTCCCATTCTAATCATGTTTTCTGGTTGAGAAGCATTTTCCATTTGTTATAACAGTAGGGCAGCTTCAACTCCCCAATACTAAGTGACTTGTCGCAAATGCTCATTAACATATTTTTTATTATATATGCCCCCAGTGTGTATTTAATTCCACACAGCCTCTACATTTTCATAAAACCCATCATGTATATATTCCCTTATCTTTGGTTGTAACGCATGGTTTATATATAAGCACCTGCCTCCCACAGCTTTCATTAATCCTATCCCTCATAACAGTGAATAACCCTCTAGAATGACTGTCCAATCATGTGTCCAGTTGACCAGGTTTCAGTACTACCAATATGCAGTGCATGCACTGCAATCAGTTCCATTTTCCTTATCTTACCATTCAAACTATGAACATTTGCATGCATGCATTTTATTATACTGACATTCTGAAGAACTATCTTTGAAATATTTACTTGTTTTTTTATCAGGCACCTCCAAATTAGATGAACTAGATCATATCCCACTCCACCCACATTCCCCTTCTCTAATCCCATTTCCTCTTCTATATTGCTTACCCCGTCCTGTGTTGTATCTCTCTTACCCCTTCTCTAGTTTGAGGATTCCTCTAACCCGCTAACCATCCTAACCCCTAGCACAGTAGCCCCCTTTCGACTAAGGTTTAATACATCTCTACTATAAATATTGCCCCAAGGGAGAAACCTAAACCCCTTCTGCTTACATCATCTTTAGACACATATTTAACTTATTAATCTCATGCTGCCTTTCTGGTGTAGCATGTTCCACAGGAAATATTATCCTAGATGTAATTTGATTAAGCTAATGATCTAAATCCCTGAAATGGTTCTTAACTGACCTCCATTTCTCACTGATTTTGTAATTGATACCAACATGTGCCATGACAGACAGGTCATGCACAGTCCCTCCCAACAATCTATCATCCTGATCTATTATATATCAAACCCAAGCAACCAAAAGACAGCAAACTGGTAAGGTGTAGAGATCCTTGCAAGACACTACCCTATCTGTCTTTCTAATTATGTAATCCCCTACCACCACCATCTGTCTAGGTTTGCTTGAGTCCTGGATCCCATCAATGGTAGAGAGGGTATTTTCCGGTTGTTAGAGAGAATAGTTCTCTACAGTGATTCCAGTACCAACTCCTCCAACATCATCACTCAGTGTAGTAAATCTGTTTGGGTAAGTAATTACAGGAGAGTCTTCCCTGTTCCTCTGTCCCTCATTGCCAAGTCTAACTGTAATCCAGCTATCTACCTGTGCAATCTCCACCCCCAGTATGGCAGTTTCCTTCTAAATCCTTCATAAATTCCTTGTCACAGTTCATGCTACAGTTCAGAGTGTTAAACTTGGTTAGCAATGTATACTCCCAGATTTTTCGCTCTCTCTGTGTCCTACAATTTCCCATCAGTACAGTCACTTTGAGATCTATAATGCTGCAATCAGTTTTTTCAAAAATGTTGACCCACTGAAATGTTTCTTTTGTTGTTCACACTTGACCTATAAGAAGTAATCCTTTTTTTTAATGTTTGTCCTGTCTCGCTGTTTGGGAACATTTAACACACATGAGGTAACCAACATTAGATAAGCCACAGCCCTTGCCCCACCTTGATTTTTGGTGGGAATGTGGGATGAATATGTGTGCACTGGTTCCACAAGTCTTTTGTAGACAAGGGGAAGTACAATTTTCTGTTGCATTCTTAACAGAGTTCTTTACCACCAGCTGTTTTAGGTTGGGTTGCTGTTTATAGGAGAAGAACAGAGGTCTTGGAAATATTCTTTTTAACACGCCATCAGTGTCTAGTATTATTTGGAGCTCTTTTGAGACTTTGTGCAGCACTTCAAGTTGTGGGTTGTATGTGACTACTGATAGCACTCTGTTTTTTTCCTGTGGTTGATGATATTCCAGGAGATTTCTTTTGGGTACACTGGTGGCTCTCTGAATTGGATGTCAGAGACTTTGACATTATATAAATGACTGACAAAATCTCTCCTGAGATTTTTAAGATATTGATGTTGGTCAGAAGTCTCAGGGCATATGAGGTTATACCTTAGTCCCAGGGCCTGGCTATAAACAATAGATTTTTTTTGTGTGTCTGTGATGAAAACTGTCATTTCTGAGATAATTAGGCCTGTCTGTTGGTTTGTGATACAGAGATGTCTGGATGGAGTTGTACTGATTGTAGTATACAGAACGTTCATTTTTTGGGTTAATGACCAAGTTTGTGGTTAATGGTGCAATGGACATCAGTGGGTCAACATCCCGATCACAGAATTAAAGATCTGTTGGAAATTTTAGGACACAGAGAGACAGAAAGAGCTGGGAGTATAAATTGATAACCAGATTTAACACTATGGACTATGGTTTGAACCATAATAAAAATGTATGTCACATTCACATTACACAACACAATAAACATATTCTGGGCTGTCTGAGTGCCTGGGGACTACACAGCTCATTGTAAGCGATGGGTTGTACACCCCTCTGGTACTTGTAGGGTTAGCCAATACATTATGGAAACTAATATTCAATGGAGAATCAAAAAAGATAATACATCTTGTTTGTATTTTCTAGTCCACTACAAAGAGACTCCACTGGAGTCTAGGGAATGAATTAAAATGATACTGATAAGAATATTTGCTGCCAGTGGAATGTAAATCTTAAAATAATTCGTGTGAGTATTTAACCTGTTATGTATTGAGACTTAAGTTGTCTTGAAAGTCTACATCTTTAGAGCTACTCAACCAATAAAGGTATCATTTTTACTCTGCTAGTCTCCTGCTTTTTCTAAGGCTAACATGGTATCACGTTTGTATGTATGTATGTATGTATATCTTTATTGTTATGGTGTCACACAGTACGAGCGCCTTACAACAGTAGTAGGTTAAAATAAATGGGTATAAAATTAGTGTTGCAGTTATATAAACAATAGGAGAGAAGTCCCTTTCCCAAGGAGTTTACAGTCTAAAAGGGTAATAGGAGACATACAACAGAGTTTGAGGGATTTACCATATTGCAAGTTAAAAGGCAAACAGAAAAAAGTATGCATAATTATTTTGTTCATTTGTTCCCTTGTTAAATCCCTGTGATTTCATGCCCTGTTTTTTAATTCCCTGCACTTACTCTGCTGCTGCAAAATTACACTGCTATAATCAATATGCACAGAAAAAAGAAAAGAGGGGGAGCCCCAATGGTGTAATATTGTTTCACTTGTTCCACTTTATGGTCAGCTGCTGATCTCCTCCAGTCAAATAAAAAATCTGTGTGTCCAAAAGTATCAACAAATGTTAACGGTCATATAACCAAGTATGCAAAGATAAAAACAAATACATCCAATACTGTTTAGCTAATTTTAATTTACCAATGTTGGATGTATTTGTTTTTATCTTTGCATACTTGGTTATTTGACCATTAACATTTTTTGATACTTTTGGATGTACTGATTTTTTATTTGACTGGAGGAGATCAGCAGCTGACCACAAATTGGAACCACCGAGTGCAGATGGTGTAATTTTTCCATCTGTCTGTTTGTTGGCTTTGAGTATTATCTCAGCTGACCACTATAAAACATGATCGCATAAATTGTTGCTTATTTTAGAAGTGTATCAACAAAAATACACCATTGGGGCACCCCCTCTTTTTTGTGTATATTGTACTCTTTCTGTCTGGGGAGGACGAGTCTGAAGTGGCGTGACCCTGGTTTTCTTTTGAGGATTCTACCGTGATCCTGCTTCTGGGTCAGAATATCCCAGACATGCTTTCTGAGGTGTCTTTCATATACTTGTTTGTCAGCCTATTAACTTTGTGAATACCCACGTGCGGGGTACACAAGGTGGTGGATATCAAAACATTATTGATCTGCACTAGGGCACTCTTCTGTGTTTTCTCCCCATCTCTCTTTGTGTTGTACACTGCTATAATACTCACACACTGAAATATTTTCTTTCACTCTGCTTTTTATAGCAGAAAGCCACCCATAAACCAGTAATCAAAAAGAAACAAACCCACCATAGACGCAGACTGCAATCACTTCAACACCTGCAAGGGGAAGGAGAAAAAGCTTTTGTTTTTTAACCCCTCCTTTACCACACTACCAGAATACAGGTAGAACAGGAAAAAGATATTCCAAAATAGGGCATGAAAGGTATTCCACAACTTAGCTTATTTCAGCTGACAGGTATAGTTCTCACTTAACCATGTAAAAGTATGGAAATTCAGCATGTTATGTTTTATTTTATCAACAAAGAACAAAGGGCATAACAGGGTTAAGGTTTGACTTAGCCAGCTGAATCATAACATTCAATTTCCATTGCTATATAATATAGATGAAGGATGATACAATAGCAATTCAAGTGCATGATCTCAAATTCTGTAACAAAAAATGGCAGCATTAAAACCCTTTCACACCAAAATAATATTGGGCAGGGCTCAAAATTTCCACTCGCCACTAGCCAATGGCGAGTGAAAATTTAGCCCTGGCGAGTAGAAATTCAGCCCTGGTGGGTATGTTTTGGCTTGCAGTGGTGAGTAACTTTTCAGGTCTGGCTAGTACCAAAGAGCTTAGCATTATAAGCCCTGATATTGGGAATGCATGAGTCTGCCTACACAACTCATGTTATGCACTTATATGTTAGCATGAAATAGTTTTTAGACAGACACTGCAAAAAAAAACAAAAAAAAACAAACAAACAAGCAAACTAACAACATCAGATCTAGAGCTTATTTTAGGACAGAATCATTTTGGTAGATCCTCACAACTAAGGGCCTTATACATAAACATAAAAAGCTCTGTAATTCTGGGGCAAACCAACTCATAGGGGACAAGTAAACATTCTCAAAATTTCCATAAATGTAAATCGTGCTCTTTAACTCTATGAATGCTAGAGAGGTGAGGGGTTAAAAGCACCATATAAATAAATGCATATTTGTAGTTTTATCCCTGTGGTTCTCTAGGTTTCCTCCAGAATGTATCCACGTTTCATATATATATTTATATATATATATATATATATATATATATATATATATATATTTAGAGAGAGAGAGAGAGACAGAGAGTGCATATAATATAGTGCAATTCAGGAAGCTAAAGAATGAAATTCTGGAGCAAGCCAGATGCACAATAGGGAACAAATTAAAAATCAATTGATTTTTGAAAATTAATGGACCATTTGGGGATGTTTATTTGTCTCCTATGATGCCGCTGGTTTGCTCCAGAATTGTACCTCTTCAGCTTCCTAAATGACACCTACAATACCCTAAATAAATAATACCCTAAAATTGCAAAATGAGGCTAAAGTCTCTTCAAGCTGTGAAGATGTGTACTACTGATCAGCCCTGTATGGCACTTTAGACTTCATTTTACACTTCAGGACAGGATAATGCAAACCTGCCAGACTACAATCTTGATGTATGTTTCACTTGGGTACAATTGCAAATTGTGAATATGCAAATATAAAAGAAATAATAAGGCTTTTTTTTTCTTGCATATTCACCAGACTTACATCTTCCTTTCAGTCAATGTGAGTGATAAATAAATACTCTAGTTTCTTCAAACGATTCTGCCTGACAAATCCCAGAATATCTTATGGTGTAAGTATGTATATGAGGGTACACCAGCGTTCACACCAAATGTTTTAGTATTTCCCTGACTTGTACACTGGGCTCACATGTCAGTGAACATATGAAAAAAGCAGTATAACTGATACACCACTTACATAGTTTTGATTAATTCTGGCCATAATTCAGAGGATACAATATTTTCCAATAGTTATTGAGTAGAACATCACACTTACAACTCAGTAACTAGTGACCAACAACTAATGGAATTTAATGAAACAAAATTATTTGTAGAATATTTGTAGATTTTTACTATGATGTTCAGAATATATAAGTAGAAATAGCTATACTATACAAATTTGCCGATATATTATTAACGCTTACGAATGGAAACGGAGTGGAGTAGACTACTATCATGAATGTTGTATGTCATTTTCCACTTTTGAATGAAGTTGCACAGTCGATATTTAATTTTTTTTTTTCATTTTTATAAAGGTTTTACTTTTTTTCAGTAACAACAGTCATATCCTACAAACATTTCCATTCCCCCTCCCCACTGCCTGGTATGTCTGCATCCCCTCACTGAATCCCACCCAACAGCACATCAGCAAGATATAGGTAGGCAAGCAAAGGAGCTTGATACAGGGGCTGTATAACCTCTCAATGACGTATCAACGTTGTTCGGGTGACTCCCGATGGAGTTTGTTGGCACTGGTGGTGTATCAGAAACTAGTGTAGAACTGTGTCTGAGAAGTTTTGGTAAGGATAGTATAAAGGGCTCCCACACCAATACAAACTTTTCCCCATCAATTTCTTTGTTCAGTGTGGCTAAGAGCCGGAATATTTTGACAAAGTGTGAAGTCTTGTCAATCCAATGTTTGAGGCAGGATGTGGTGGGCTCCATCCAGAGTGACAGTATTAATTTAAGAGTGGCCTATATCAGTATATCTAGCAGTATGATAGCGTGTCTGCCCATCCCAGGAGGGGCAGGATATTCACCCACTGGGTTTGTGTGATCTATATAGACACCATTGATGTTGGCCACATATGCCAGGACTCGCGACCAAAAGGACTGTATTTTAGGACAATCCCACAGCATGTGTGGGATGTCAGCCATCTCTGTCTCACATTTGGGACAATCAGGAGAGTTGGCTATACCAGTTATATTTGCTATAGTGTGAGGGGGGTTGGCTTTATGAAAGATTATGTATTGTAACTCCTGAAAGTAAGCAGTTGTGGAGCACTGCAGTTGCCTACAGAAATGACTCATGAGGGAATCTACCATCAGGGTGGGTGAAAGCACCAACCATGCATCTGCAAGGTGAGACAGCATGGTCAAGGCCTGGAATGAGAAGTATATAAAGCCACAAGATGGTTAAAGATAATGTAAAAATAGCAGTAAAAAATTCTATTGTTTTTGAGGGCAAGAAATTATTGGGGTCTGGAAAAACTAAAAAAAAAACAGCGCACAAAAAATAGGTGAAATCTAAGTGAAGTAATTTATTGGTAACAATAAAATATGGTAAAATATAGTTGATGCACTTACAATGGCCCTTCTTGGACTTCTATAAGTATCAAGTGGATCCCTTTCAGCCAATATATTGTGTCCTCCTATCCTCCTGCTAGCCAAGTAGTTGCTTTCATTCATGAAAAGGTATCTTCCTTTGATGTATTGCTCTGAGAAGATGAAGATGGAGCAAAGACATCCTAAAGATGTCACAAACATAACCTGATGTTTTAGAATAAAAAATGGATCCTGGCTAAGATCAACCGGCTCTGCCTCATGCTGAGGCAAAACGTGAGATGCCGGGAGCTGGTCCGCAAAGCTAGATGGGGCGAAGAGGAGAAAACTCACAAGGGGCATGGAAGGAACCTGGACTGAATAGTGGGTGCTGGTTAAAAGACCTGAACATTTTTGCAGGCTTACTGTCTGCTTTCTCTAGGGCATATGCAAATCTGTTGGGCTATAATCATTGCATTGGATTTAACCTGCAGATAAACATAGAGGTGATTTGATGGGATGTCATATTTGGTTTAACAAAGTTGGGAAGTCATAGACCACAGTTGTTACTGGATCTAAGAGATACCCTACTGTCTCTACACCCTTCTTAATCTATCCAAGTAGCCTATGACCAGTCTCACCCCCTGATAGTCAAAGTTATGAGAAAGAGGGAGAAATTCAGAAACATACTTAAAAAAAAATCGGCACGTTTTCTCTACATTTTTCACGGAAAATTTTTCACTCTTTTCACTCACTCCTAGGAGCGGAGTACTGTTTTCACCTCTTCTGTCCTTATAGGAGCATTGAGTAAATTTGACTGTTCCAAGGAGACGGCAGCAGGGCTAGAATCCATAAAAATTCCTCTTCCATGGTGGTTTGCTCCTCACGTCTGCCATAGTAGTCAGAAAATAGTTTAGTTCATACGACGACCATCGGTTGTGATGCTCCCTCTTCACACATACAATAGATTGCATTGTGATCCAGGGCACTCATAACTAGGGTTATTTGTCTAGTCACTCCGTGACAGCAGGTCAAGTGTAGCTTCGGATGTGGAAACTGGAGGCTCAGCTGATATCACGTTGGTAATAATATCCTACTATTAAACATTTCCATGTTCATCAAACTATCCTAACTCCAAAGAACTCCATAGCTCTCACTGCATCCCAGGCTATGCCATACATCACTCACACACACAAACAAAAAAAAAAACACAAAAGAGGGGGAAGGGGGAAGAGGTGAGGATAGATTATGGTCCAGAGAGCGATGAATAAGGTTGCTGGACAACAATCCGTGGTGGCAGATGGGAATTGAGCTACAGGAATGACAATCGGAGACCTTTGTTATAGATGAGAGGGGTACCCTTCTTAGGCAGATGAGGGTGGGGTCATGGCTATCAGGGAGTAAACAGCCTTGCACTGGTCAGTATATACACCCTCTAAGCTGCTATTGATGTTGTGAGTTCTAGAGGTAGATGTGAACTATGAAGGGAAGGAAGGGAGGGTGAGAGGGAAAAGAAAAAAATAGAGGGGGGGAAGGAATGCTGACTAGGAATGCAAATGGAAAAGGGAAAAAGGTATGGGGGCAGCAGACACAGTTCTCATATCCAGATCTGGCAATAAATGCTGCATAACAGGTACACCCTGTGGCATTGTCTCCCTGCACCATCAAGTAAGGTGTTTAGAGTCCAGGAACTGCCTCATCTGTTGTGTCATGGGGCAGCTTACAGTCCAGTCTTTTTGAAAGATATGTAACTTCGCCAGGTATTGGAGAGAAAAGCAGATTTTTTTTTCAAATAGCATTTTACATATGGGAGTGAATTCACTTCTTTTATGCAACACCATCACAGAGAAATCTTACAAGAGAAGTAGCCTGTGTCAGAGTGCTGGAGATTCTCCTGTAGGCTCGAATGAATTTAACTTTGTCTCATAAGTTCAATAACTTGAATATGACAGGTCTTGGCTTCTCCACCATGCATGACCTGATTTCAAATTTCTCGAAGAGAAGTTTGGGAAGTTGAACTTCAAGGAACTCATCAAGCTCCTGACCCCCTCACATGTTCAGGGATGCCAGTTATCAAAAGGTTATCACTTCTGATCCTATTCTCCAGATCCTCTAGCTTGTCTTCTAGTTGTTTATAGGAGTCCGCAAGAAAACAGGAGGTGTGAAGTAAGGAAGATACCACCTCGTCACATGTGGACATTCTGTGTTGTAATTCACCAATTTTCACCTTGTGAGTTTTAATTTCTTCCAAAATCTCACTGATGATTGCAGGCTGTCAATTTGTTTTCCTTCATAGGAGATAGCATTTACACTACTGTCTTAGTCATTGCTTCTTCCAGCTCTGTCTGTGACTGTGCTGGCACATCCGAGGAATCATCCATCATGCATGTTTCTAATGTCTGCTGACCAATTGAGGCTTGATGAGGGAGGTTTTTTATTTTAGCCTGATTTTCCGAAGACGTAGCCTTAAGACTCATGAGTTTATCCTGTTGCTAAACATTGGTGGGTGGGCAGGATGAGGGCAGAGAGCAATCTGGGGTAAATATGGCAGGCAGTATAAGAGCGTAGTGGTTGGAGCAGGGGAAGAAAGTTGTGAGCCACAGGAGATGGGCTGCCAAGGTGTAAGTAACCTGAAGGATATGAGGTGGTTATAGGCTGAGAAAACTTGCTAATTACATAGCAAATTCATGAGGGGCAGGCAGGGCCAGGGCCGGATTTACATCCTAGGAGCCCCTAGGCACAACACTCTCTGGCGCCCCTAGCCCCGCCTTTACCCCACCCCTAACCACGCCCCCTCACTTAGCCACACCCTATTTTGTGGCCAAAGCCTTTTTAGATTTAATTCTTCACAGTACTGTGGCAATTTTCCAGAGATGGTTGTAAATGTTATAGATAGGGATGGGGTATATACAGCAAATATAAAAGACAACATAAATGACTTTGACTAGATATATAGCCTGCCTTTTCCCTGTGTTTAAGTTTCAAGTAATGGGAAGATGCGGGTACCAAAGATCAACCCAATATTGAAAAACCAAGCAAAGATTACTTATACACATAAATCATATCCATATTGGCCACACCTATTTTAGGGTGACAGGTCTACTTTAAACGTGTTAATAAAACGCTGTACGATATACAAACAAACTTATTTATCTCTTTATTGCCTCTAAAACCCTTTAAGGGCCAGAGGAGCATGCAGTGGATTGCAAGTAATGTGTTTCACACACTTCTGGTCCTTAAAGGGTTACAAAACCTCTTCTACAGTCTCCTGCGTGTGTATATAACATATATACACACACATTCAGTACGTGGACCTCTCATGTAGTAATTCATTATGCAAAATTAACTTTAAGAACTTCTAGATTGTTCCCAAATTTTCACTCCCCCACACTGCTACATGTGCACACACCTGTACCCCCTCCCACAACTCACCCTGTGAGTGCAATATATATAAGTTAAACACATGAATGTACCCTTACTTCTTATAGGGTGATCTGAACAAGGCAGATTGTTGCCGTTTGCACCTATCCAGAGAGTGATAGGTTGGCTAGCCATACACACACATAAATGCACCCACATACACACTGCCTTACAAGCCTGCACTCTCCCTAACTCACTCAGCAGTCACTAACGGCCCGTCAGGTGTCACCCGGTGCGGTCCGCACCCGCCGCACCACCTTCTGACACCACTGCCTGCTGCTGCCACCGCCACTCGACAATAACTCTCCAACTCTCCTGCACATGTTAGTTTAGCCCATCAGCTATGCCGTGCACCGTGCTGCTGCTGCCTTTGTGCGTCGGCAGCATCGTGACATCACAGGAGGTCCCATTCAGGCGGAGATGTGACCAATGAGCATGGAGGCAGTGGCACACAGGCGCTGCAGTGCATCACATGGGGTGGCCCAGGCGGCCCCGCCGCAGGTACAAGGCAAACAGTACAGCATTATTATCATTATGCATCCTGGGGCCATAAAGTGGGCAGGATGGTGGGCGTGACAGGGCCATTGCCAGGCGCCCCTGAAAATCGGGCGCCCTAGGCAAGTGCCTTGTCTGCCTATTGGTAAATCCGGGCCTGGGCAGGGCTTACATACTATAAGTATAATTAGTGGTGTTGATGGGATGATGCTGACTTGCGGGTTTGCCACTATGTTGCAATCGAGCCTGGAGGCAGAAAGTTGTCAGGGGAGAGTCCCAAATGCATGATTAATGTGAGAGTGGTAGATCTCCCTATTGCCCCAAATGTCTCCAGCAGTATTTTGTACTCCCAAGTCACTGTTGCCTCCCCTCAGAACTGGTGAGTCCAAGAGTGGTACCCTTCTGGAGCTGAAAAGGGAAAGAGACTTTAAAAAGGCACACCAGGCCCAACTTTCACCCGTTAGGCCTCCATATAGTGAACTACAAAGCCTTCCAGAGCAACAATTCTCAGGACCCTGGAGCTGGAGGGATATTGCTTATGAGTGTGGTGGCCAAAATAAAAGAAAAGTGGGGAAGAGGTTAATAAAACACTATCTGTTATTACTTGAGGAACAAAACACAGGCAGCAGTGTGTACCTGGCAATGGCTGGAAGGAGGTCTGTTGGGGGCTTGATGTGCATCTGTGGCCAACTGTAAGGAAAGCAGATCTCTGGTGATTTGGGGTGCAAGTAGTTGGAAGAGACCCCCGCTCCACACAGAGTGCTTGATGTTCCACAATGCATGCTGTGTCAGCAGCCCACAGGAGATTTAATGCAGTCACTGAGGCAGGAGCCTGGGACATCTGGAGTACAGCAAGCCACGTCTCAGATATGCCAAATGGACATGGCCACCCTAGTCTGCTCATAAGCAGAGAGAGGCTTGTTGCCCAAGGCCACTCAGAGCACGCTCAATGAGGGCCCAGGGCGAGAAGAGAGGGCTGATGGTTGAGCACCACCAAATGTCCTGAAGAGGACCTCCAGGCAGGAGGCACAGTACAAGCAGAATTCACAGCTGAAGGATCCAGTTAGATATGGTTCTGGCCCAGTATATAGCAGGGAAGCTGGGAGCTCCAGCAATGTGCTTCTGCTCAGTTTGGCTGCCAGGTCACGCTCCCCTATATTGGCATCTTAAGATTTTAAAGACCTGATGGGTACACAATGCATTGAGAAGCATACCTTTCTGCTCCTTAAAAAATAACTATCTGAAAAACATTTCATTAGAGTTTCTAAAACTTGACAGTGCAATGATTATTTTCAGTCATTATGAATTTTTTACATTTATAAGCATTATATAAGGGTTAGTCAAACCTGTCCTTGTAAGTTACCAACAATCAATGTTATTAGGATCTTAATTTTGAGTACATATGTATTAATTACATTGAGTAAGCCTTTGACTGATGCACTGTACTCAGACAGAGCTATCCTAAAAAACTGCACTGTTAGTAGCTCATGAGCCCCATGGTTAGTTACCCCTGCTTCATACCTTCGAGAGAATTTGTAAATAGGTAATTCTTTTATCCCAAAGGCCACATCTGAGATGTGATTTGAGATATGGCATAGAAAATTATTGCATGATCTTGCTGCTTCGTGCTGGATACTGTTTGTGAAACAGTACACCTGTCAAGGGTATCTTTTGCATACTGTCTATGTTCTGCTGCTATACTTGCATCTGTTTAAACAATACTAGTTTTAAAGCCTGTGTACACGGGCCAACACCTGCAGCGCTGCAGACATGCACAGTACTGACTGCCCGAAAACACATAGGCTGATACTGAGCGGGGTGCTCCGAATTCAGACTGTAGTCCTCACTGTGCACCTTCCTGGGACCAAGCAGTCCCAGGAAGGTGCGCAGAGAGGACTCCAGTCTAAATTCAGAGCACCTCGCCCAGTATCAGCTGTGGAGAGGGCAGTTTGTACTACGCATGACTGCAGAGCGAGCAGCTGTCTCTACTGCGCATGATGGCTTCTGACAAACATCCTTAGCGAATTATAATATAGAATTCTATGCTTTCTTGTTTTTGACCTATTTTGCACATTAGCTCTGTATCTTTGTATTTAGTCTGATTAAGACCTGGTTCTCAGCAGGTACAGTGTAATTTGCCTCGTTATGCTCATTTGTGTGGGGTTATTTACCATATACAGCTTTCAGCTTGTGAATGTTTTTTAATATGTGATTATCAAATTATTATTTGTTTGATACAATAAACATATTAAATTGGTACCTTTGTTGCCTGTTGTCAAGTTTCTTTGGGGTTTATATTTCTCTGAGTTGTGCCACACAGGCCAAAACAATTGCCCACTCTTGGATTACGACTGCATTATAACCATTATCATTACAGCACAAAAATAGGTGGATACATAAAAATAATTATAAACGTATAACACCACAATATATTTCCAGATTCTAAAAATGATTTAAAGTATTTATCTCTATATTTTAAACCAAGTATATTTTCTGTAACTGATTTTTCAATTTCTTCTCTCATGGCTTTCAGAAAATTACAGTCATAATAGCATAGTGATCTATATTATATTTGCATTGTGAGTCATTTGCGTTGTCCCTTGCTTTCAATTGTTGAATAAAAGTAAAACTGCCAATCGAATATTATTTGGGAGAGAAATAAAGGACTTATTTACGTCAAAGTTTTACAGTGACTCACTTTAAATGACAAGCTGGGAATGCATACAATTATTTTCAGGGTTTAAATATGCAGATTCTGCTCTCCATATACACTGTAAAATAAATATGCAGCTGAAGAAGTTTAACCCTGGTAATAGGTACATATGTTGAGCTTCACCCTGAATAAGATTAGCTCAATCCTAGATCAGTAACAGAGATATTTTTGGAAGAAACATTGACCAAAGGGTAACTATAATTATAGTGATAATGTTGAGGGGTGTTAACTTTGTTAACAATAAATAAACCAACATAGAGTTAATATGATAAGATTATTTGCTAAATGAGTAGCTTTAGACTGCAAGATTTCAAGACAACTTGGGAGCCTTCACCAGGAATTTTATAAAATGACAACTGAAAGTACAGTGCCTCATATATAGAAGGAACTCAATACAATACATAGATTGTGCAGCTGATAATTATCACAAATCCATGACAGAGGAAATTAACATTCTTGATGAATTTCAAGTTCAAATAATAAGTGGTGCTTAATTTACTTAACAGAAGTGACTAGATACGAGTCCATTTAGAAGTGTTAGGAATAAGATGCTGTATTTATCAAGGAAAGAATCTTTTAGTATCAGTATATCAACTTAATTGATGTCTACTGTTTAAGAATATCTCTTGTACAGTGAGAAAAATCCTTTCAATTATAATTATCACTTGAAATATCTTAAGTTATTCAAATGCATTCTGATTCACTCCTGCTCTTTATTAGTAAATAGCTCTCTAAATCATGTGGTATGCAATAGCTTATAGCACTAGCATATTTTACATTTATATAGTGATATTTATTGAATGGCATGAAAACGTATTGTGTCTAGTAAACCACCAGAGTACTGTATATAACATGATCAGTAATGTACATTTCAGTATTGTGGGGCACTACCACAGCCATACTTATAAACTCATTTTATATCCATAAACATTATATTGTTCAACTTATGTTATATACTTAGCACGGATATTTTTCACAGCTAGCCATTGTACAAGGCAGCATTGTATAGAATTCAGTATCAGTCAGTAGAGTAATTCACCTTGACAAAATGTCCAGATGCACACAAAAAAAGATGTCAGTGACTTAGGTGACTGAGACTTATTTGCTAAAACGCCCTGAAACACAGGTATCATATGCATTTACTTTATCTCATATTTTCTTCAGCTGTGTATTTTCCATATGGTTTGTTGTTCTTATGGATGTAATTGCTACTTTTGACAGCTTTTTAAATAAATACTGGATTATATTTGATTGCTATGTGCCCTGGATTTGTTATATTCATAAAATATGTATATGTTTATTATGCAGACCAATTCAAAACCAAAATTAGTTCTGCTAATAATCTCATTAGAAGACACTAAATGTGCACCACATTTTATTATGGTGGATGTACTAATACAATTCTGCTGTAAAACAGGAGTAGGGGAAATATATGTGCATTTGGAGCATCCATTTCCTCTGCTCATTGTTTCTCATTATATACTAAAAGGTACAAGGTTCATTCATGGATCCAATGCTTTTAAATGTGTTTATTAATGATCTTGAAATGGGAATTGAAAGTAGCGTCTCAACCTTTATGAGAAGAACTGGTAGCAAGTTTTAAAAAGAGACTGTAAGCTGTTATCACTCAGTGTAAACTGACTGGAATATCTCTCTGTGGAGGAGCAGTTTCACAGAGAACAAGCAGACTGGGACAATCTCACTACAGCAACAGGTATAAGCACAAATTCTGCCAAGTTAACAATCCCCAGTAGGAGAGTTGCTAGGGATTGAAGAGTAGGGTACAGTGCTGGCTGACTTAGGATACTCCCTAGGCAGTCTTGCTAAGGCCGAAGCTGAACTAAAGATACTGATCGCAAGATCAGTTTAGTGCCAACCAGAGGAGCCAGCCTGCACCCAGGATGACTGCCTAGGGGATAGTAGCTACTTACTGGGGTGAAGGGAGGTAAATTAAATATAAAACAATGAATATCTGAGCTGCCAGTTGAATGTTACTGAGCTGGAACAGGAGGAGCTGGTAGTCTGTGATTTGAACTCTGGCTCATAGATTTGACCGGCTACTGAATAATTCGAACCATGGCTGATACCTGGAATGTGGAACACAGCAGCAGGGCCGACTCAGAGTGGAATAGTGGAACTTAAACTGCTCTGGTATAAATGGTGAACACAGGAGATGTGAATATCCAAATAGACAAGAACAAAATAGTCAGATGGTCTGTCAAGCAGAGTTGGCAACAGGAGAGCAAGGAGGTACACAATTGACAAGAAAAAGAGTAGTCAAAGGGAAAGCAGGGGTTGATAAAGGAGAATCAATACTGGAATAGAAGTACAAGAACTATAAACTGAAGGGTAGTCAGGAAACAAGACCAAGGTCAGTACACGTAAATCACACTGGAGGAAGGGCAACGGGAACTCAGCACTAGAACGCTACGATTGTATGCCGGTACTGAGAAATTGGAGCTTGATAGAGGATCAAAACAAAGTAAAAACCTGGGCTAGGAACAAGGATCTGGCAAAACAAGGTAATAAACAAAAAAAAAAGACAAGGAATCAGGAAAAAGACCAGAAAAAAGGAGAGAACATGACAGAAACTATCCAAACTGGGTTTGTTTACATTAGAGAAACACATCTAAGAGGTGATATGACCACCATTTACAAATATATTCAAGGTCAATTCAAATAACTCTTTGAGGAAGTATTTAATCAAAGAGTAGGGCAAAAAAAGAGGTCATCCATTAAGACTAGAGGAAAGGTACTTTCAACCAAAACAGAGACAGGGATTATTTTACAGAAAGCACCATAAAGTTGTGGAATTTTTTGCCTCAGAATACTATGTGTGCAGATATTGTATTTGCTTTAAAAAAATTATGAATAACTTCCTATCTCAGAAAAATATTAAGAATTATGACAGCTGTTTTCAAATCAGATAGGATATTGATGCCATTTGGAGTCAGGAAGGAATTTCTTACCCACATGTAGTTTAAATAGAAAGGACTTCAATAGGGCTTTTTTTGTGGCCTTCCTCTGGGTCAACAAGGGTGATACAACAAGGACTGACATTGATGGACACATTTTTCAGCCTCATCAAGTATGTTTCTATGATAAGTTAGTGTAAAACTGCACATGAAATAGGAGTGTTGTTTTAAGCTTACATTAAAGGCTTAACAATGTCAAGTGTGTTTGCCACTAAGCACTAAATAAACCAGACTTACTTATACATATCCTCAAGTACAGGCCCATGATCTTTATGACAACATAGAAGCATAGAAAATGAGCTGCCCTGGTGTATATTTATACCCCACTCCTGTATCTTTTTCATAAACCCTCAAATTCAGTATGGTCCAACATAGAGAACCCTGGCAGCTAGGTAGTCACATTGTACTATATTATCTATATAAAGCAATATCATCATTTCTGGTACAAACCCAGTCTACATTGTTTTACTGAACCAATAGACAGTGCAGTAAAACAATCTTTGCTAAAATATATATAATTTCCAAATAATTATCACAAGTATTTTTTTTTATACAATGAAAGGTACATTCTGTAGTTTACACCTTTTCATGGTTGGATGACTTCACCTCTCTTTCCCCAGTGAGCCATATTTGAATTCTGTATTATAAATCTGCTTATCATAAAGATATACACTTTTGTATTAAACAAATGTAAAAAATGAGCTCATGGTCTTTAAAATTAATAAACATATTTAAAATATGTTTATCATAGCTTATACAGCCGCACAATAAAATATAGAATATTAAAATAAGATTAAAATCATTTAGAACTAACAATGGAAAAACATTTATGAACAAAATAATTTCTTGGTAATGTAAGGACATGGAACAGAGTGAGAGATACAAACAACATATAATACAGCCAAGAGTTTTGTATGAATACCAAAAACTGATTGGAGGGACAGCTGGGGAATAGGCTGAAATTACCACACTTAAGTATTTCATATAAGCTTTGAAGAAAAGTGATGGCAGGGCCATGAATCCAGAGGCCAAATAACACCTTTTGGTTGGAAGGGGACCAAATAAACAACCCCTGCTAAATCAGCTCCCACTTTCAATTTTTATTTTATGTTGACACTGAATTGTATTGTTTCTTACATACATTACATTATCACCATATAAGTGGAAGTTATATTTCTAACAACAGCAATTTGCAGTAGGGCAACTTGTTGGACTACAACCCCACAGCATTTTCAGTCACCTGCTAACTGGCTCATGATGGGAATTCCCAAACAAAAAATTTGTGGGGGGGGATAGGTAGCTACCCCCTGACTTAAAAGAAACAATGACTCTGGGTAATAAAGTTGCTGAGGTCATAGTTCTGGCTGTCCAAATCTTTCAGGAGGCTATATAATTAATCTGAAGAAAAGTCAAACTTCTCAGCAACAGTGGGTTTTCTATTGGCAAATTAAACATTCAGAAAAAGTGTGTTTGTGTTATGATGCTTTTACAAGTTGTTTTTTCAAACAAATTGTTGAAAATGTTCATTTTCTTTCTGGGGCATTTATGAAATGTAAATAGGATAGGTAAGTACATTTAGGATTCCAATGAAAAGTGCAGTTTTTATGCCTTATTCCACTGCAACCCAAACACACACAAACTGACCTACATTGTTGTCCCACGATAGCCATAGAACCACACATACTGACCTCCAGCCTTATCCCACTGTAGCCATAGATATACATGTACTGACTGCCCAACCTTATATTTGCTGTTTGGTAGCCAAAATGGGCAACAGGAGGCCCTGCAGCTGCTGACAGACAACAAATCCCTTCAGACCCTTTCAGCCAAAGGCTGCATCACATTTATGGAGATACATAATTTTTGTTCCACAATATGTGTAAGAAATTATAAGCATTGCTGCAAAATGTCTGAGCAAATTGTGTCATTTAGAGTATAATGTATAATGTGAACAATGAAATCATATGCACCAGGAAGATAGGTGTATTTTTCATATTATTATGAGCAGCATTATAGAGCCAAAACTCAAACAGTGACAGTGTCCCTTGTATTTAAAACTACTAAATAAAACAGAGATTCAACTTCAAACGATAAACAGCAGATGCAAGAGAACGACATCACAAAGGCATTATGAAAATATCCTCAATAAATAGCACAACCTCCTCAACACAAGAGAAATAAACCTTCTATTTTACATCTACTATCTGCAAATAAAATTAAAATCAATAAATTAAAACATAGAACAAATATGATGTAGGCAAGGTTCTCTTCGCACTGACCAGCTGGTCAAGGAGATAGATCACAGGGTGGAACAGGAAAACTAGACACAATGACCTGACAGTTTGGGATCTGAGTCCTGAACTGGGAGATAAATGAGCTGATTGAGTGCACAATATTGTCTGTCCAGATTTAAGACTGGAAGAGAAGTTAGTCCTACTTGTTACAAGGTGGAAAAACTACAGACAGACGGCAGGATACTAGATAAAGTAAAATGTGACACTAATTTCTTTTTGAAGATCATTTCCACAGCTATCCCAGCAGAATGATTGTGTCTTGGGTGCAACATTCACTTCTCTGACTTTGCCCCCCTTCTCCAGTGAAACTTCCAATTATATCCCATTTGTAAGTAAGACATCTGAGGGCTTTAGTGAGCTGTGAGCTCAATCTCTTATAGAGTGTCCTCTGATATAATAAGTGAGCTAAACGTCTTTCTTTAAAATCCTGCTGAGCCTTATCATTAGTGCTCAGGTTTTTGTTTTTTTTTGGCTCAGTGTTCCTGCAGTCTTCTAACTAGCGATTTAACCTCAACTTGCTTTCTGGTCTAATCCTGAACTCTCCTGTGTTTGACCCTTGCTAATTTATTGCCTGCTATGAACTCCTCCTGTCTTGACCTTGGCTGCTTGATCTTTTTTCTTCCTCTACCTTGTTTCTTCTACTTGTACTGTGCTTTGGACTTCTTAAGTGTACTAACAATAACTACACAGAGCTGGGAGAGCAACTATCAGTGGTGATTAGTTAATTATTCAGTCCCTATCTCTATCTCTGCTACTGGACTCCAGGCCTGCTTATTGTCCACTGGTGTGATAGGAAATGGATACTGAACTTGAAGCAAAAAAACAGGATGTAATACAAGACACTGCATATTGACCAAAATGCATATGACGCTAGCATGTGCTGTCAGTCAACATGATCAAATACACTAGAAGGTGAAGTTGAAAAAAACAGTCAAAGATTCAAAGAGAATGTTGCTTAGGAGCAGTGATGGCTTAAAGAAAATCTTTTGAAGACTGAGCAGGGCAATCAACCGCAAGCTTCCAAGATATAGGTACTCACAGTTGAACAATTACAGGGATAACAGTAGAGGTAGTTGATTAGTAGGCTGTGGTCACAAGCAGGAAGAGCACAATAGCAGTGGTCATTTAGCAGTCTGAGGGCACTGGTAGATGGCAGACAGAAATAACAAGAATAGGTTGGGGGGGGTTGCAGACAGTAACAGTAGTTGTTTAACAGGCTGAGTCAGTGGCAGGTACCAAACCATAGAGTTGCGTTTGTTTAACAGGATGATGTCAATAACTGGGCAAGAACAAGACTTGAGGAAAACTGAAGAAGTTACCAATCAAGGAAAGGTCCTATGGACTACAGGATAAAAGACTCAACACTAGTCAGTATCAAAACTTTGGAGCATCAACAGTAAATAACATAGGCCATGGGGGCACCCTTAGTTGAAAGGCAGGTTAATGCAGTAAAGAACTTTATTTGATGGGTTCTCACAGTGATAAGCAGTAATGTTATGCGTAATATTCAGTGGAGCAATCCTGTTGCAAATAACAGCACCATAGAGAATGAATACAAATTTCCCAAAATCTCTTATTTAAATTCTGCTTTTAATCTAATGAATTCTCACAAGGTATCCAATGCATTGAAGGCTTGAATATTTTTTTTTTAATTTGTCCCCCTAGTTTACCCACATTGTTTCACACTTTGGAAAACCTCAAACTTTTTTTTACCAAACTCAAACTTAAACAAAATGTTTTGCTCTGCAAGGAAGTGTCTATGTACAGTCTTTTATAGGTCTCATAGCTTTTGTTATATCTGGGGATTTGGGCAGGCAACAACCTTTTCTGGGTTGAGAGATCTTTGAAGATCTAGGACAGGGGTGTCTAAGATTGATCTTCAAGAGTCACCACTTTCACTTTGATTGGTCCATCTGTGCTCAAATCGGTAAATCCTGGAAGCTCTTGAGGACTGAATTTTGATACCCGTGCTCTACGACTCAGGTGCATATTACTCCGATGTTTTGTTGCTGATTTTCCCCTTAAAGGGATAGTAATACTTAAAATGTAAAAAATAATATGTTGTAGGGTTTATCCCCCTGAGTAAAACAAGGGTACTCCCACTGCTGAAAGGTGTTTTATTCAAAAGTTTTTAATTTTCAAAGTTGCATTTTTTAGGTGCAATATCACAGTGGCCTGAAATTCTACAATGGCGCTGTTGCTACACTATCCTATGGACAGCTCTGGTCCCGGGACCATAAATCTCCATAGGATGGTGTAGCAACTACGCCGCTGTACAATTTCAGGCCACTGTGATATTGCACCTAAAAAATTCAACTTTGAAAATTAATAACTTTTGAATGAAACACCTTTCAGCAGTGGGAGTACCCTTGTTTTACTCAGGGGGATAAACCCTACAACATATTTTTTTTTTACATTTTAAGTATTACTATCCCTTTAAGAGCCAGAATTATGTGCAATGCATTGTGAAGCAATGCGTTGCAGGCCCCTCTGGTTCTCAAAAGCTTAAACCAATTCAGATATAGGAAGTGATGAATTCAGTAGCAATACTGGTGTATCAATGTGTTGGAGTATTATTGTTGCAAGTAGCCGCTAGGTGAAAGGAAGGATTTCAATGTCTTTACAGCCATTTGGATGTCTCATCCATGCAAGACTGTGCTACCATCTAGATGAGATTGTTATACCCCCTGGTCTTGCATACTGCAAACAAATATACTTGAGTTTTGCCTCCTCAAAACACCAAAGACCACAAATCCTCTCGGATAACTGGGGAGAAAAAGCCAAAAAAGTCTCTCACAACCATGTCTAGGAACATCTGAAATGTTGTAGAGACATAAGAAAGACCCCCTAGGGAAGCCATGCAGACTAGACTACTAGAACCCTGTAATTTTCAGTATCATTTGGTGACAGCTGCACAGCAAGGAAGAATATATGTTGCACAAAAGAGAGAGTTGGGATTCCTACAGTTGCTATGCTGGTCAAATTATTCATTAACAAACTATTATTTTATGAAATTTAAATTATAGTATTAATGATATATTATAAAAAAAATGCTCAGAAAAAATTATAGGAACTGAACAAATGAACCCTCTGACCAGATGGGTGCTCAATATATTACTTTGAAAAGCGTTGCACACTCCTCTGCTTGCAAATCAGGTAGACTTTATAGACCATTCCAGTGAAGTATTTCTTTTAGATAGTGCTATTTCGGCTCTGCTGAAGATTCACAGGCCGGTCCTGGGACCAGATTTTCCTGCTGTCGGCTACAGCACTGACGTCAGTGCAAGGGGAAGGAGGGGGGGTACTTCAGCTGCTTATATCTCTCAAACCATAAAGGTTTGAGAGATGGGGCTGGCATCATTTGATTTTTTTTTTTTTAATATCTACAAGATTAAATTTTGTTAAAATGATCCAATACTATCCCTTTAATGAAAATGTACACGGAGAAGAGTTACGATTGCTATATGTAGTGAGAAAAATCTGAGGCCCTGTGGTTCTGCAGCAACTACCATGTCTGCTTTTATGAACATGACACACAGGACTGACTATTACCTCTATAACCAAGGATCTAAGGAAAAATACCCAGGGCCACTGATTTTCTGGCCATAGTAGGGTGTGTGTGTGTGGGGGGGACTATTGTTCAGAGGTCTTTTTTAAATATCTAGTTCAACATAAGCTAGTGTATGCAAAACATTTATTGGGATATAAATACATACATAAATTCATATATAAAAATGCTGATTTGGGATGTTGCTTTAAGTGTCATAGCAAATTTCAAATTTCTCCAAACACCTATTGCACTAACACCAAAAAATGTATTTGTTTCATATAATTTTAACTTTAAAGGGATAGTAATACTTTGATTAAACTGCAGCTCCGAGTCTTCTTTATATTTTTAAACATGCAGCACTATATTTAGTTACTTACAATATTGTAGTTCAAATGCTATTCTGCAGAAAGGATCTCCTCCCGTCCCTTCTGGCCACGACACTGATCCTCTCTGCTGGTCCAGAAGGAGAGTGGAGAGGGGCAATCTTCAATAAGCAAAGGAAAATCCTGCCATCCTTCATCAAGTGGGGCAGGGTTTTATTTATACTTATTGTGTCAAGATTGTCTCTCGCTGCATCTGTCCGGTCCCAGGACCAGATTGCAACTCTAAGGGGAGGCGGCCAGAAGGGGTGGGAGGGGAACCATTCTGCAGGAATTGCATTTGAACTACAACATTGTAAGTAACTAAATATAGTGCTATGTGTTTATAAAGAAGACTCAGAGCTGCAGTTTAATCAAAGTATTACTATCCCTTTAAATATCATGCACTTACAGCTAACACATGTATAGATTAAGTATTCATATGTTATAGCTCTAAAATATAATCCTAAACTTACTTTTTTAACAGGTGTAAATTATGCTCACAGAGCATTTATTTAAGCTTGTTTGTGCTGTTTGTGTTTAGGGATGGGTGAAAATTTCCGCCGCAAAATGAAATCGGTGAGATATGGCACTTTCCGCTTCTCAAAAAATTTCCCAAGAAAAGTGCTGATTTTCCACTTTTTTCTGCTTTTTTCTCCTAGCTCATTCCATTGAAATCAATGAGAACATAGAAGTTACACACAACACATAGCAAATATTATTTTATTTCCCAAAGGCATAGTATAAATGGGGTATGAGGGTGTTGGTGGAGAGTGGGGAAAGAATGAGTTGATCAGGGGATGATTTTTGGGGGGTTGTTTACTGGGATTGGGGGGCACTTAATAAAAAAGAAATCCTAAATAAAATAAAAAACAAACATGGTGTAAAAGGGATCTGAGGAGGGTGCCTGTGTTAGTGAATGAATGAATCAGCTGAACAGGGAATTTGTTTTGAGGGGGGTTCTTGACTCGTATTGGGGGGATAGTTAATAAAAAAATGAATCAATAAAATAAAATAAGAAATTTGTATGTAAAGTGATAAAGACAGGAACTCCCTGACATAAGCTGCCACTGGGGTGAACTGATACTTGACTTGATTAAGTATTTTGTAAAGGATGATTTGTAGATTTGTTGTTAGAGGTCCAAGCCCTGAAGAAACATTGATTTGTAGGACTTAGGCTTCATAGAGGCAAAAGCCCTAAGGAAACATTAGGTTTGTTAGAAACAAACCCCCCAAAAATTGTTTTTTTTTTTTTTTTTTTGTAGGACTATGTTTTTTTTTTTTGTTTTTTTCCTGAGAAAAAAATAAAAATGCCCTACTGGCCTAATGCCAGCAAGTCATGTTGGCCAGTGGCCACTGTCAAATGTCGTCCTGAGTCCTGAGTTGCAACTGCTGTTTCTACTGCTGCTGCTGCTGAGTTGTTTAAGCAGCAGGATGATTAGGCAGCTGAAATGGAATGGGATCAACAATAGCAGTAACATGGAAGATGGAGGATGAAGGTTCCACTTGCCACGAGTGGCTTCAGTGATGTGCCTGAGGCAGTAGCAGCACAATAAGTAGCCCCCAGTCTATGTGGAGAAAAGAAGAAGTTGGCTATTAATTCTTATCCACCTGCCCCTCCTCCAAAATCATGGGTGTGTTGTTATTAGAATATATTTTTTTCCCTTGAGAGAAGGAACTGTGGCTCTCATCAGCAACTGCGATGTGTACAATGTGTGTGTGTGGTAAATAACATCTGGGGGCACAAATGTATCCAAACACCATGACACCTGAAACCAAGTACTGCCGCTGTCACTATACCCCTTGTCCAGACCCCACTAAGGACACATGACAATGCTGACAGTTTAATAGTAATGATGAACCCTCCCTGCCACCATCTTAGCATATTCTGTGGGATGGAATCTCCTCAGATGCCACTTGATGCACTGCTTGCGATTCTCCTCCACCACACTGGCATGTGTAGTCAGTGTACCACACAGTGTGCAGTGGGTAGAGATTAACTGCCACATCCTAAAATCAACAGAGTGGCTATCATTTGGTGGGGGAGGTAACGATGAACAACATGTATTAGCAGAAGATGTAGTTACCCTAGAAAGTGATGGTGAGCTAGTTGTTTCACTTGTCATGGAACCTCCAGTCTCTCCCTGGGTTTCTATATTCTTCCACCTCTTTCTGTAGAGTCAGGGGGTACAGCAACATCAGTGCTTGATTTCTGTGGTGGGTGTTTGTCTTTAACATGTTTAATGTAAATGTCATGGTGTCTGTGTTTCATGTGTGATATCAGGAAGCTTGTGCCAAGGTGTTGTCCCTCCTTCCCTCTTCTCACTAACTTGTCACAAATTGTGCACAGTGCCATTGCTAATGATTGCACTGTGCCTGCCCCAACAGAAAAATAGTTCCACACCCATGATGACTTCATGGTGAAGGGAACAGATGGAGAAGAATGGCCTCTTTCTTCTTGTCCTCCACATTCCCCTTCATTATCTGTGGCAGCAGATAATGTTGTTGCTCATGCTGCTACTGCCTCAGATTCAGCAATGCAACTAGGACCAGGATTATTGCTGTCCCTGGCAAGTGGAACCTGTCCTAGTCCCGCATCACTTGTTGAGCCCATTCCCACTGTGTCCACGGTGGTCTGTGGAACACTAGCTTGATCCTCAGCATCCTGCTGCCCTTGCAAGTCAGCATCAGAAGGAATTAGAGCAGTTGCAAATTCCTCTAATTCCAAAATCTCACTGCTAGTGGTGGTGATAATGTCCATCCTCATTCCTGTCTCCCACTCCTTCTCAGTTTCTGCTAAAAACGCCATCAATGTATTTTCCACCCCAGCTTCTCCAGCATCATCATCACCACCCCCACTAGTCCCTACATGCTGCTACTCTATTCCAGACATCTCACTGCTGCTTTGAGGAGGTAATGAGCAATGTGACAGAGGGTCCCCTAATGTCACACGCCATTTCCTTTTGACATGAAGAAGATGTCAGACTAGCACTAGCAGCAGTAGCAGCAGGTACAGGCAGCTCATCTGTGTTGCTGCTGGTGGTGGTGGTTTTAATTCTGAGCCTGCTCGCCTTCCCCAACACCAGTTCTGGCTTCTTCAGGATCATGTTCCACCTGTACACTGTAGTGAAGGGAAGGTGAGGACTCCCAGGGTCAGTGGAATGGTGTGTGTGTTCCCTTGACCACTAGTCTGGACTCTGTCAAATGTTTCCCCTACCACTCCAGCTGTTTCACTATTACTGCTGCTGCTATTACTAACACCAAACACATAAAGTTCATCCGCAGAGTCTTCCTCCTCATTCTCACAGTCACTAGTAATATGAGGATATTGTTGATTACCCGCTCCTTCACTCCTAATGCTTACAAGCTGCTGGACCTTAGTAGCAGTACTACTAGCACTGGCAGGACTGCTTGAGAATGGCAAGTGTGTTTTAGGGTCGCTTGCTGTCACACTTGGCATCATTTTGTCCTTCCCCACCTCCTAAGTCCTACAAGACACACTAGCAGCAAGCAAAGTATTGGTGGCAGCAAGTTCAGCACTGGCAGCAGGTACAGCGCTGGTGGCAGCAGGGGCAGCACATCTGACAGCAGGTACAGCACTGGTGGCAACAGGGGCAGCACATCTGGCAGCAGGTAGAACACTAATGGCAGCAGGGGCAGCATGTCTGGCAGCAGGTACAACACTAGTGGCAGCAGGGACAGCACATCTGGCAGCAGGTACAACACTAGTGGCAGCAGGTACAGCAATGGTGGCACTGGCAGCAGGGGCAGCACGTCTTGCAGCAGGCAAACGCAGCTGACCTGTCCTGCTCTCATAGTACTATCATTTTCTCCCTCCCTTCCCATTCCCTTTTCTCCGTCCCTTCCCATTCCCTTTTCTCCTTCCTTCCCATTAAATTTCCCAAGATCCGTTGGAGTGATTTAGGGGGGCTAGACAGCATTGGGTCAATACTGCTAGTAACTTCCTCCTCCTCCTCCTTCTCCTCAGACTCAGTGGACACATAATAAGGGTCCTTCCTGTTCCTCCTTTTGCTTCTCATAGTGATAGCAGTCACCATGAGCCTCTCCTTCCTCAATTTTGCGTAAATATCACAGCAGAACAGCACAGCATGTCTATCTTGCTCTGTAGCTGCTTCTATTGTGCCTGCCTTCCGCAAATACTTCACGTTTTTATAGCAGAAATGCGAAAACAACGTAAATCAATGGGTGGAAACTTTCTAGCCATTGAAATAATGGTGAAACATTTTGGCCAATGGGTGAAAGATGTGAAAATTTTAATCTCTAGTTTTAAAGCAGATTTTCCAGTGAAAAAGCGGAGAAAAATGTGGTTTTCTCAAAAAATCTCGTGGGAACATGACGACAATTTTCGCTCATTCCTATTTGTATTGAGAGACCTAAAGTCAAGAAAAATAAAGAGGAGGTGCCACATAAGTTAATAGTATTACTGGATTGTATTCCACATGCACATCCTTAAGAATGGACACTCACAGTCACAAGATGAATGGCTCAGAGCTCATTTATGTGAGCGAGGAGCAAAGCAACAATATTGAAGATACTCTATCTTGCCTCCACTTGGGCATCTTTACTCTTTAGAGAACTCTAGTGTGCTACTCCTATAAAAAGTCTCTCTCATGATACCAACCAGGATGTCCAAAGAGAAATGTTCCAATACAAACAAATAAAGATTTTTAAACCAATATGGGTGCACTGTTCTATAATAAAACTGTCACAATTGTCTTTAGTAACACTGGTTACTTACAATCCTTTTCCAGCTAGTGTATCCATCCACAATGTCATTTAGACTTATGGCAATTTTATAACCTATCACTGCTTAGACTTTCACTGAAATGTTCACTCTGGTAACTCCAGGGCCTAGATTCACTAAAGGTTGATGCTGTGACGATATGATATTGTCGATAAGTTTGAAACACTTCAATATTTTGATGTGCACACACATTAACATAGTCACTAAAATTTATGGATGCAAGGGGAGGGGTGGAGCAAGCATACAGGATTGTGAAAGTGATGTTGATGTAGAAGGGATGCCCTCCTTTCATACATCACTAACACTACAACAATTCTGAAGTTTAGAAACATTCTCTCTGTTACCCTACTTGGTCACTAGGGGAATGGAGAGAACAGTTTCAGCACCATGGACAGCATCATTCTCTTATCCCTTAGAGTACCATAGGGATGTGTATTGCTCACCCCTATGGCACGCAAAGGGTTAAAAAGTAGACCAGCCACAACACAATTATCCCCTTAGCTCTGTATCATATACGATGCATGTTGTGCACTCCCAAGGTAACAAGGCTGGGGTCAGACAGCATCTATGGGCATTTGTGGCTACCACTTGCTCCCCAGCCTTGTTCCCTTACCCACTGGTGGCCACTGCTCTCTCTGGCTAAATCCAACAGACATTGCAGCCCTCCAACATATACTGTACCCCTAGCTAAATCCAACCTATACTGCTCTCCCTGGCTGAATCTGATATATATTGCCCCCTTTCAACATATACTGCATCCCTCCAACATATACTGCCCCCCCCAGCAAAATCCGACATACTACTCCCCAAGCAGTTAACCCTTTGAGTGCCAGAGAGGTAAACAATGTATTGCTTTGCAATGCGTTTGCTTACCCATCTGGCACTCATAGAGGTAATAGGCAAAGTACGCATCTGCTTGACATTTGCCTGTATGTTATAAAAAAATGTAACATTTTATTAAAATATAATTCAGACCTCGCAACCCCTCCTGATGCCCCCCTGGCATTGATCACCACAGCAACAAGGTAGGCTATCATTGCCTTCCTATTCTACCTACTTTAGCCAGCAGCTTGTTTAGCAATAGCGGCTCGAGTAGGACTCTCCCCCTAGTGAACACGGTCATTCACAAACCAGGTGATTGATTAATTCATGAAAAGTGCTGCTAAACAAGCATCCGGCTCGATAAGGTAGAGTAGGAAGGCAGTAATAGCCTTCTTTGTCACCACATTGATTAACTATCATACTAGCTAGGTGATCAATACCAGAGGGCATCAGGAGGGGTTCTGATGCCCTCTGAGAGGTCTGAACTATATTTTAACAAAATGTACTTTTTTTTATAACATATAGGCAAACGTCATGCAGATGCATACATTGCCTATTAACCCTTGGAGTGCCATAGGTATACGTAAACACATTGTAAAGTGTACATCTCTGGCACTCAAAGGGCTAACTGTGTGGGGAGCAGTATGTCGGATTAGCTAAGGGAGGGCAGTATATGTCGGAGGGGGCAATATATGTCAGAGGGGGGTAATATATGTCAGATTTAGCCAGGAAGAGCAGTATATGTCAGATGTAGAGGGGGGGTATATGTTGCAGTGGGCAGATTATGTCAGATTTTGCTAGGGGGACAGTTGGATTTTCCTGGGGGGACAGCATGTCAGAGTTATAGAATGCTGGGCAGGATGGGGAACATCCCCAGCCTCCTTCCCTTGCACATGTAGTGTCCATGGGGATTTGTGGCTAGCAGAGGGCAAGGGGAAAGGCTGGAGAGGGTGCACATGGAGATCTGTGTTTACCAGTGGGCAAGGGAACAAGTTTGGGGGCCAATCAGTGTATATGGATTTATATGGCTATCAGTGGGCTAGGGAACAAGGATATGGGGCAAGTGGTAGCCATAAATCCCCAAAGATGCTGCCAGACCTCCCAGCTTTGTTCTCTTGGGAGAGCGCAACATGCATTACATATCATACAGAGCTAAGGGGATAATTGTGTAGTGCTTGGTGTACTTTTTTTTAACCCTTTGAATGCTCATCAACTTCAGAATTGTAGTGTTGGTGATGTGTAAAGGGAGAAAATCCCTTCCACATCGACAACAGTTCACAACCCTTCCTGCTTGTGATTGATTGAGGACTGTGTGTTTGACTGAGGGCTGTTACTGCATAGGAAAGTACAGGGAGATCCCAACTTCGCCAACCACAGATAGATGAAGTTGAGATTGTGAACTGCTGCCATAGGAGTTTAGTGAATGTGTCGAAGTGCCACACAAACATATCAACACACCCCCTTGCATACAAAACTGTCTTATTATCTTGAGTCATTAATGCTTCATTTCTGTATGGAATTAGGCCATTGTCAATGTGATGAGTGAAAATTCGTGAACCTGTCAGATGGATGTCGATGTGGGAAGATTTTTGTCAAACTGATGGTGATGTGATGTCGAAGACACTTTATTGAATACTGTCTTTGTGCTTTCGACATTGCTCTGACAGGACAATTAACATTTTCAGCTCTCTTCGAACCCTAGTGAATCTAGGCCCATGATTGAAGAAGTATTAGTTACCTCTGATCAATCAGTCCGATGATCAGTATATATATTTAGTTTAAAATTAAATTATCATAATGTACAATTTTTTTAAAATAAACAATTTAAGTTAAAAATTAAAATTCTTTCTTCATGCATATTTTGTCATCTCACCACCACTTTTTCAAGAGAACAAAAAAATCTAAAGTCAATTCATTGATTGTGATTAGTGCCCACTGCATTTGAATTCAGAAAGGTTATTATCTTACCTCTGCCCATTTAAATAAAATTCTGTAAAATGGGAGCCATGGTAAACAATGGAATCACTTCTCCATTAGATAATACATAAGACTACATGTTAGACTTTAGAAAACAAGTGGAATTTTTTTACAGAAGTTAGAATGAAGTGCATGTGTATTTAAATGTATATGAACCCAGTTAATTTGTAGGTGTTAGTGTTCCTTTAAAGAGAGAGTAACCTTTGATTTTTACTTTACTTTCTAAATCTGTTTTCAGAGAATCTACTGTCTGGGAATACAATATAAAAAAGATATAATGCAAAGAATATAGTGATACAATTGAGAAAAGACTAAATACAGCATACAGTGCACTCAGGACTGCAGTCACTAACCAGAAAACTATCTGGATTATACTGTTGCACTATTGGGAGCTTTCTTTAGTTTTATATACTCTGGATACAGAGAGCTTGGGAGCTTAGCTTAGTGCCATGGATATGTAACTGTAACAAAAAATAAATAAATTACATATATTTTTTCGCCTTTATTTTAACATATTTTGCACTTGCAGATTGTGGAAAGTTAAAATAAAAGGTTACCATCACTTAAATAAATGTTCTTATTGACCTAAATATGAAAGATGTAGTAACAACAAAAAATAAGTGGCAATAATGTTATGCAGATTATACTTTATTAGGCTTGTTTGATTATAGTGTTCATATGCCTACAAACAAAAAACAATACTTTTTATTGAAGTCTGTTTGTCTCTGGAAGATGACACTGCACATAAAGGTTAATTAGTATTCACAGGATCGTGGAACATTGCATGGTTTCACCAAGTACATATCCCAGATGAAAGGACTACTGGAAAAGATCCAACTGAAAATGAATGAATGCTTAACTTGATCTATTACATCTTTAATTTAGATTCCAGCCAGCAGCAATTCCTCCTAGGAATGCGCATACAAGCTTTAATTGGAAATAAAGTTTGAATTCCCATTTGCTTACTAAAAGGTCTCTGTGAATGAAGGTACCAAGCAAGTAAAATGTGCCCTGTGAAAGCATATCTAAAATGGGAATCGTCTGCCTTGCCTGTGCTGGCCTGAAATTCTGCATGCTGCTTGAAGTGCATAAATTGATTTAGTCAACTGAAAGTTATACACATTAGAATTTCATCTGTCGTGTGAAAACCTTCTGCCCTTTAGCAGTCTCTGACATGTTCAGTATTTTCAAATTCACTGCTAACAGAATAATACACAGTAATGATCTAGAGCAGGGTTGGGCAACCTGAGTCCCTCCAGCTGTTGTGGACCACATCTCACATCAACCCCTGACAGCCTTTGTCCTCAACAGTAGGAAGTCCTCAACTTTCTCATCCCTGAGGTTTATTTAGACCCTTGGATGCTACAAATGTGTCTGCTGCAAAGCAATAAGTTAGGGACATCTCTAGCATACAAGGTGCTAAAGACCAACCAATTAATTTGTTGCCCTAATCGCATTCTGTGCCTCAGACCTTTGTTCACTTTTATACATCTGTGTAATAAGGATAATTATTAAATGCACTATTAGAATAAAATGTAATGAGATGATGGGAGGGAGATTCACTAAGCAGTGAAAAAGAGGTGATAAAATGGAGAAGACTTCTCCAGTGATATCACTTCTCCAGTTCCTATGTTATTCCATGGAGCCTATTCACTAAGATCTCCAAAGTTGAAGAAACCTTAGTGCATAAGCTCCATAGAATACTATAGTAATTGGAAAAGTGATAAACTGGAGTAGTCTTCTCTACTTTATCACCTCTTTATCACCACTTAGTGAATCTTCCCCGATGAGTTCACGTCAGTTTGTGAGACTAGGAGAATTTGTTCATATGAAAGGTCCTAACAGGAATTACCAATTCTGTTGCAACGGAACATAATTGTTACTATAATTACATAAATTAATTTATGTAAAATTTAAATGTACATTTAAAGTTTAAATATTTGATTGCCAGAGCAATGTTAACTAGAAATGATTGATTTTTTACTTTTCTTTTTGTCATTTTGGTATGACGATATTTGACTGTTTCTTGAAATGGGTGTTTTATAAGTGTTTTGTACATCATTTTAGCCAGAGTGTGTCAAGAAGTAAGTGCATTTTAACACAAAATTCACAAGCCTATGTTGTGCCACTGTTTAGCCCATCTGAGCTTGTGATATTTTTAATAAAAGATTTAACAATTAAATGTTTACTTTATATCTGATCAACTTCTTACTGACCTAGTGAGCACCAAGTGAGTGCCTGAGTTTGTTGGGGGTTTTTAAATTGTTTTTATTAACAAGCCATGCCAATCCAGCCACATACAAAATGGAACATATACATATCAGGTACATTTATCCATAGCAATATTACTAACATGTAACTGAAGCATAATAAACATGGCGATAAGATCAGATCAGCACAGCCCATAGCTTTTTCCCCTTTTTTAAAACAAACTTCCACCCTATCCCAGAAATCCTGCCCTCCCAATCACCCTAACTACTTGAGTTCCCCCCTCTCTTACCCAGCTCCCATCACCCCCCACCCTCCCACATGGCCAGGCAGCCTCACAGTCTCTGAGAAGGTAACCGTTACTATCCATCCTGTGTATGGCGTGGCAGCGCGGAGGGGGCCTAATATACATAAATTGAAGTAGAAGAATGACTACCTAGGTAGTTCCAGTCACACATTCAGTTCCAGCTATGTGGTGTACTCAAATGCCAGCGGCCCCATATCTTATCATACTTTTGAGGGGTGCCCCTGTGCAAGTGGACCAATTTGTAGTGTGGCAAATTTTGCGTTATTAGTTCAATTCAGATTGCACGAGTAGGAGCCCTGTCCACCATCCCATTCATGCCACAGTTTTCCTGGCCATGACAAGGAGTTCTCCAAGAAGTGTCTTCACCGAGCCCCCTTGTATCTAGTCGGGGATTATTGACATAACACACAGTTTAAGCGTCAGTGGGATTGGTCTTTCCATTACCCTCTCCAGAGTCTGGATGACCAACTTCCAAAAGTCATTCACCAAGGGACAATCCCATATCATGTGCATAAACATTCCCTCTACCCCATCACACCTATGACAAAATTTGATCTTAGTGCAATCCATCAAATGCAGTCTCAACGAAGTGTAATAAGAGCGACATAGTATCTTAAGCTGAATCAGTTGATGTTTTGTGGAGATTGCTACCCGAGAAGGGGCTCTACATGCCTCATCCCATTCCCAATCCTCAAGTGGCCCTACATCAGTCTCCCATCTAGATCGTATGTTCCAATCCATATCAACAACCTTCCCCACCGTCCAACTGTATGAAGGATAAGGGTTTCAGCCTATGAGTAAGAGTGAAGAGAGATAGTAAAGGAAATCGAGCAAATTCGGGTTCCCAGTCCTCCCGTAGGTCTCTAAGAGCATGTCTCATCCATAAATAAGAAAAGAACATCATATTTGGCAATTGATATTTAGAGTTGAACTGTTGAAATGTTTTGAGTACATTATTCTGATGGAGATGTCCCCAAGTCACAATCCACTTACCCACCCACACCTGACCCAAATCCAGTGTTTCCAATTGTTTTAAGCCCACATTGCCCCATAGAGGTGTGTCAGGGGAGAGAGATGCATATCTCACCTTCTTCTGTAGTTCTCGCCAAGCATAAAACACAGCCGCCGACAACTGTGTTGGCATCCTGCTCACCCGTGGTCCAGCAACAAGAGTATGTCTTAATTCCATTCCTGGCTATAGCAAGTCCCCTTCTGACTGTTCAAAGGAGTGGGATGTATGAGGGTCAACATATGCGACCTCGTATTGGCACTGTGCAGCCAGATAGTACAATCTAAAGTATGGCAGAGCAATTCCACCTGGATCTTTTCTTCTCATTAGACTATGTAATCGAATCCTTGGTCGGCGCTCCCCCAAAGAAATCTCCATATAATCCCTTCTATCTGCTTAAAATATTTCTTTGGGATATTGACCGGTGTGTTTTGAAAGATGTAAAGGAACTTGAGAAGGAAGATCATTTTGATTAAATTGAAGCGCCCTATTAAATTAAATGGTAGGCTTATCCATGCAGTTGTTTCATCTCTAAGAGTTTTAATAAGTGGAATTAGATTAGTTTCTGAAAAACAATGAGGAGATACCCCGATAGTAACCCCCAAGTAATAGCACATATCCACCAACTTCATTGGCGTATTCTCTACAGGTGCATCCCCACTCAATCTATCAATAGGCAACAAAGAGGACTTCTCCCAATTAATTTTTAACCCTGCAGAAGTCCCAAATGTATCACTCAAATGGAGCACCATGGAGAGAGACTCAAAGGAATCCCCCAAGAACAGAAGAAGATCGTCTGCATATAGTGCTACTTTTTCTTCCATTTCCCCAAGCTTCCAACCCACAATGTCATTCTTCTGTCTTATCACTGATGTAAAAGGTTCAATGGCTAAAACAAACAGAGCTGGAGAGAGGGGACACCCCTGTCTCGTGCCTCTGTGCAAAGAAAAATCTTCAGACCCTAAACCCCCTGCCGACACCCTGGCTATGGGAGATGTATACAAAAGTCTAATGCATTTTATAAAAGTGAGTCCAAATCCAAATTTTCAGAGCACCCCCCACAGGTAATTCCATTTCACCGAATCAAATGCTTTTGAAGCGTTGAGTGACGCCACAACCCTGTTGTAGATGCAAGTAAAGTCTCTGTAGATTATGAAATGTAGACCGACCCGGAATGAATCTCAACTGATCTGTATGTATCAAAGCAGTAGTTACCAGATTTAATTGGGCCGCTAGGATCTTGGCCAGAATTTTAACATCAGTGGTGAGTAATGAAATGGGGCGGTAGGATTCACAGTGTCTCAGATCCTTACCTGGCTTGGGTAGGACTACAATAGTGGCTTCAGAAAAAGAACTCAAGAGAACCCCTCTATCAAGTTCATCATAAAGGTGTTAAGCAGATGTGGACCCAGAATATCAATAAAAGAGCGGTACCATTCATCAGGGAGGCCATCCCTACCTGGAGATTTATTCATCGGCAAAGTCTTATTTGCATGTACCACCTCTCTCAGTAAGATAGGCAAGTCAAGCATACGTCTACAGTCCTCAGACAGAATAGGGAGGTCACAGTTCTCTAAATAGTCATCTATCTGGCCTTCCATCCTACACATTTTTGAGTCATATAGTTGTTTATAAAAGGATGCAAACTGAGAGAGAACAGCATCAGGTTCCAACACCAAAGAGCCCAATCCGTCAAAGACAGCTGGAATAACAGAAGGGTTTCTATTCCCCCTAACTAATTGGGCCATTAATTTGCCTGCCTTGTCACCATTTTCAAATATATTATGACGCTGAAAAAAAACATGACTAGCATTCATCTCGACTACCTTAAGGGAGAGATTGGAGGATGTGACAGCAAATTTATTATAGGAGTCCAAATCACCTTGTTCGGCAAAAAGTTTCTCAGCCCCTACCACCTCCTCCTCCAACCTCTCAATTTCTTTCTTACCATACTTCCGATGTTTAGCAAAGTCTGCTATGAAAGAGCCCCTCGCCACTACCTTGGCAGCATCCCGCACAATGCCTGAGGAGGCCGAGTCCACATTCAATTCAAAGTATGATTGAAGAGTGTCAGAATGTGAGTGTTTAATATGGTCAATTGTTAACCAAAACAGATTAAGTTTCCATTCCCACTTAGGCACAACACCACCCACCAAGCACGTTAGCAGTAGGGGAGAGTGATCCTACGCCACTCTAGGACGAAATTCATAGTCCTTCGCAATAGACCTAACCGATGCAGAGACAAACGCATAGTCCAATCTAGATAATGTTTTGTGAGTAGCAGTATGGCATGAGTAGCCCATGTCCCCAGATTGCAATAGTCTCCAAGTATCTATTAAAGTCATATCATCAATCAGTGCTTTAAACTGACCAATATGAGTGGGGCTATCCCTAGTCGTGCCCCCCCTTCTATCCAAGTCAGCATCCATAACCATGTTGAAGTTCTCCATGCAAATAATATTACAGTCAGCCTTATCCGATATATATGTCAGAGCCTCCCCAAGGACCAGGGTATTAAATGGAGGAGGAATATAAACATTAAGGAGGACGAACAGGGCCCCGTGCACTTTACAGGTCAGAAACAAATACCTGCCATTAGAATGGGTTTTCAGACCAACTAACTCAAAGGGTGTCCGTTTAGACACCAGCAGGAACACCCTCTAGCATATGAAGTGTGCATGGAATGATAAAATAACTGTAGCCAATGTTTACTCAAGGACCTAGTTTTCCCCTGTAGTGGATGAGTTTGCGGTAACCTGACCACATCAGGAGCCTGCTTTCTAATATGATTTAATATCAAATACCTCTTTATTTGATCATTTAGGCCCCTGACATTCCATGACAAGAACTTACAGACACTCACCGCCATAACAGATCAGCATATTTTCCCTACCTATAACAGGCCATGTGGGAGAGCGGGAGCGAGCAAGCACAGAGTCCCAAACCCACAACCCAATAGAGAACACCTTGTCCCCAAACTGCCTAGTTTTTCCCTCCCAAACCCCCTCTCTGTCGCCACCCCCCAAATTGATGGAGACATCATCACAAAACTCAGCCTAAGAGAGACTCCCGGCCAGACCCCCAGCCAAACCCAACTCCCAACTCACACAGAACACAATAACAGCAAAACATAAAAAATACTCATGAAGGTAACATGAATACAATATGAATACAATGACATGTGTAATCCCTATCAGTCCAAAAAATAGGTGATGTCTATGCCCCAATCGAGCCCAATAGTGTACACATATGCCCTATATGGACAAAATTCCTGACCCCATAGACCCAAGATCATCCCAGCTAATACCATTCGATGATGCTGCCGGGCTCTGACCATGGAACACTAGTCCGGTCCCACAAGTCAGCATCTCCCGCATAAGCTGCCCGCCCCAAGCAGAATCCCATATCATCCATTTACACAGAGCAATATACATGGAAGGAGAGAGAGAAAAAAATATATATATCTATATCCCTCACATTAGCAAAGTAGATATAAGCTTTGTAGACATTGCCCTTCTATCACCTCCCCCCACCCCACAAGAGAGAGGTATATCCCCCCACTCATATCTCTATTATCACTCCATAGATATCAACCGCAATTGTAATGAATGTTCCAAAGAGTAAGCATGATGCCTGGAGACAGAGTCCCAGAATGTCAGGGGAGGGTTATCTCCAAAGGGGAAACCAATCGGGAAAGGTATAAATAGTGGTCCGGGACTTCAAGTGGTAGTTCAATCGTCAGTAGCAGGGCATATCCTCAGGTATAACAAGAAGAATAGCCACACCTATAATAGTAGTAACCACAGCTGTAGACTCCACTCAAACCCTGCCCAGATCTTCCAGCCAGGTTGCAGCTTCAACGTCAGAGGTGAAAAACATTGTAGAATTTTCGTATACCACCCTGTGTTTAGCTGGATATTGTATGGAATAGGATAAGCCCTAATCTCATAGACTCCTTTTAATGTCAACAAACTTGAGACACATCTTCTGAACTTTGAGAGAGAAGTCAGGGAAAATAGAGATATAATTATTTTCATATTCAATAGGGCCCTTAATACGGGCCAGTCGCAAAATTGTGTCACGGTCCAAGAAATTTAGAATTTTAGCTATAAGTGGCCTTGCCTGAGCTCCTGGTGGTGGTCTGGTCATAGGGATCCTGTGTGCACATTCCACCACAAATGAGTTGGATAAGCCTTCCGTTCCCAGTGTGGTTTTCAGCCAGGATTCTAGAAATACAGTGGGGTTCTCTCCTTCCGCCCTTTCAAGAATCCCCAGGATCCGGATATTATTCTGTCTAGACCTATTTTCAAGGTCGTCTGTTTTTCTTTGTAGCAACTTAACCTGGGCTTTCAACGATTCAAGAGATTCATACATAGGTGGGATGGTGTCTTCCACCACACAGACCCGCCTCTGGGTGTCCGTGATCTTCTCTCAATGAACTTGATGATCTGCACGTAACAGATTTATTTCTAGTTGTATCTTTGTGGTAAGAATGTTTTGACAAGTTGCAATAGCCGCCATAATATCTGAGAATTGTGAAGCAGTCGGCTCCCCAGTATCTGAGGAATAAGAGGCCGGGGAAGCGGGACCTAAGGATGCCTCCGTTATTCCCCCGACTTCTTTCCCATTGTGTGGAGTACTGTAACGGATTTAGTAGAAGATAGGAGGCTCAAACCAGAGTATACTGAGTGGGTAGAGTGGAAGTCACAACCGAATATAACTTTGGGATCAACACATGTCAGTAGTAGATGGTATGAATTCACATGTTACAGTGGTAGTGAACCAAAACTCATCTTCAAGGAAGCCTCAGGAAGCAGTCAGGCATATACACGGGGCAGGTGAGGGGTACAAATACAGTAAGTGACACACAGGGGGATGTGCAGCAGTATTTTTGCACAGCCGTCTCCTATAAAGTTGTGGATCTTGCAGTGTTAAACCAGGAGGCCAAGAACAGCGAGGGTAGACTCAACCTTCTCCACAATATGTGAGTAGTAACTAAGGAGTAATGATGAGAATTGTATAGCTTCTGTAGCAGGCTTGTGGACACAGTATAATACAGTTATATGGCAAGAGGCTCAAACATTCCAGGCAGCCAAAGAACTGTAGGGTATTCCTGGGAATCTGGATGAGGATCTGATAAAATAGCTTAGTGGGAGGGGAAGGGATACACTGGAATTAAAAAAACAACAAACATGGCAAAGATCTAAAGAATGGGCTGGGGGGGCACAAGAATACACTGAGGCTGAGCTTGAAATTAGATTTGGGGGATGCACCTGTCAGAGGCCGAGCACCCTGGGCAGTGCAAGTTATATGGGCTAGAGTACAGTATTATACAAGTCCACTGACTTTTATTTAAACCAGAGAAACATCAGATTGATCTGCAAGGCATTCAGCACTCCACACAGCTAGTACTCTGCAGTAAAAATGTAGACCCCAGAGGCCCAACTTGACTTCAGTCACAATGACCACCCGCCAGCAGCCGCCCTGTGCCCTCAGCTCAAGCAGTTCCCTCTCCCCACCTGGTAGTTCCGGAATTCCACAATTGAGGCCACGGTTATGCGGCCCAGGCCTCCTCCTTGCGGGATCTCCAGTCCTGGTTGGCCTCCAAGGTCAGTAGGGGTATCTCCCCGCAGCACACAGGATAGGGCCCTCGCGACAATTAGCAATATAGCCAGCCCTGTCCGGATGCTGCAACACTTTTAAGGATGTCTTCCACGGTGATTCAGCAATCAAGGCAGCTGTTGTGCGGCCTAGGCCTCCACCTCGCTGGAGCTCCGGTCACAGTTGAACACCAGGGTTAATAAAGGTATACCCCAGCAGTGCTTAAGGTGAGGAAGCAGGGATAGTTCTTGTCATCCACAGGGAGTAGTGTTTGCAGGCAATGTGGCCGGATTATCTATCCCAGTACCAGGAGCTGAAAAAAGTGTGATCATCCAGTATGGCCACCCCTGAGTTTGTTGTTTACTTTTCAACGAATAGGATTATAACAAAAAGAGCTGCTTCATTTGTATCAGTTGGAAATCTACAGAAAATGATCAGTTTCACATCCTACGTTCATTTAGTGTGGTCTTCATATAATTGAGCCTCCTAACTGGTGTATCTGAAAGAATTTGTTAAATAAGTGTTACCAATCATTTTAATCTGGGCAAAGTGGTCTTTATTTTACCACTCCTTTAAAGTCAAAATAAATGTAGATATACTGGTCCAGCAGTTTATATGAATACAAGGTATTGAACTTGTCATTTATGTGGTCCATGCAATCCGTTCATGAGATTATAATACAGTCCAATTCTTTTAAATTTTTTACATTTTGTATTCTGATATTTATTCTTTTTTATTTTTTGTTAATCAAGGTTTGAAATTATCCAATGAATGGATCTCACGTACCACAATCTCTGCATTGATTGACAATGATGTTTGACTAATTATCTTGTTCAGGATATGTATTTATGTGTTGTACTTCCGGCGGCGGTCTTCTTTGTGTTTTGTCATTTTAAAAGTGGTTGTTTGTTTTGATAAAGCGGCACTCTAGCTGCAAAATGTGTAAGTGTCACATCCTTTTAATTTTTTCAATAAAACATTTACAAGTGGAGCCTCCGCCTGGTCATCTTCATTTGAAGATATTTGCGTTTACCAGGCTGTTCGTGAGTTCCCCTGAATAGAGATGGGGTTAGTCTCTCCAAATGCCTTTCTGTCAGTAGTTCCCAATATTGAGATAGTGACTATGACTAAATGTGAGTGAATTTCCTATCACCTTATATTTATTGTGTATGACTATATCACACGATTGGGCGCGTCTTTATTTTTGTTCTTCTCGGGTATTATGATAGAACCACAAATAGTGATCCCAGAGTTTTCTCACACAGTGACCACAGAACCAAAAATACGAACCCCTCCCCTAAGATGCCTTGTCCAGTCATAGTCATAGAACCATACATACTGACACCCCAGCCTTCTCCCACTGGTAGCCATATAACCACACATATTGTATATGGACCCCTACCCCCTTTTCCTAGTATTGTGCTAGGAATTAGCTGCTATAAGCAGAAAATGGCAAAGTTCCCCTAAAATCACTAAAATTCCTATTGATTTAAATTGGTCTTCTAATCTACTGAAGGACAGAGAGGCCTCCAACACATTGCTTCTCAATGCTTTCAAGATCTCTGTAGAAAATAAGAGAATTAACATCCCCTTTTAAATCAGTGGGGGATTTTTTTCTTTCCTATGGAATACCTTCCTTTTGTACTTAAGAGCCTAAGCATTATTTATATTATATCCACTATTATTAACATATGAATTACTGAGCATATATCCTCAATGAATACAATGGAAATTAGTGAAATAGAGATTTCCATGTATTTTGTGTATGCACAAGTGTATGCACATGTTGCTACCCTTTGATAAGAATTGCAAGTTCCAGTTAAACTCTAGCATGCCAAATTGTGCATTTTCTTAACATCCACTTATTGATAAATAAGAAAGCACATTTTCACTGATAAATATGCAAATGGCTTCTGGTCATACACACATTATTAAATGAATGAAAAATCGGAACTAGAAGTTGCAGGTACAAATGGTACAAATGAAATTTCAGACCATGTTATTGTTGTTGATCTACTATTCCACACTAGTAATGCACTGCTTTATATAACAAATGTAACCCTTTGAGTGCCAGAGTGGTGCACAATGCATTGCATACCCCTCTGTCATTCAAAGGGTTAATACAGATCGGGGCTGATGAACTGGGAATAATTCTGGCATTATGCAACTGCCTCAGAGGAGACAAATAAAAATTATTTCTTAGTACATCAGCCTCATAGTGTTACTTGATGCATCTGACAATTTACTAAACTATACTAGTGTTAATTAAATATTACATATTAAGTATTATACTTTGTGTCTTAAATTTGGTCCTTTGTCATACAAAAAGTGGTTGCGTTCCTGCAGGCATCATGACACAGAATTAAAGTAGCAAAATATCACCCTTGCCATTTTGCAAATTGGAATACAGAAAAAATGTCAATAATGTTTTACGTTTGTACATGGATCTGCTGTTAATTCAACTACGTAGAGTTAACAGTAGATCCAAATCCTGACAATATATGCCCTATGTATCAGAAATACCAGAAATCACCAGAAGAAAGGGAATGTTTTCTAGAAGAGGGACAAACGATAATTAAACTTTGAACATTACATATATATGTTTTATTAATGTGCATAACTTCAGGTAGAAGATTTGAACAAGCATACTGAACAAGCATACAGATGTTGCAAAGGTTGTTGCTCCTTTTTTCATGATTCCTCATGTTAAACATACCACATATCATAAAAAATCTCTAAAAGAAAGATACAATGCTTTACTGTGCTCTTATCTACATTAATATTGTGCTTCCATTTAGATGCACAATTGCTCTCATTTAGGTGTACATTAGTCTTGGGACATTGCTAAAATATCTTCTACATTATAATAAACTGAATTAGTGCTAATTTGGCAAAAAAGTTGTAATAATGCCTGATACATATTTAATTGGTCCTATAAGTAGATATATGTCCTATACATTTTGATATATATAAATTTGTATTTATTAGCTTGATTGTATATTTGCCCATGAACCTGTGATAAGAGTTACATATTTATCAGTTCTATGTCATATATAGTTATGTAGAAACATTTCTTGATGACTGGTGATTATCTATTGTCACAGGTTTGATGGCCAATCTACTATCTAGCCCAGGGCTGTCCAAGTTCAGTCCTCAAGGTTCACCAACAGTACAGGATTTAAGGATTTTCCAGCTTAAGCAGAAGTGAGTCAGTCAAAATGAATGAGACACTAATGAACTCACCAGTGCTTAATCAGGGAAATCCTTCTATCTTGGCCTGTTGGTGTCCCTTGAGGACTGAACTTGGACAGCCCGGATCTAGCCAATAATTGTACCTACTGATACAGTCAGTCTTACAGCACATAAAATATAGAAATGTATCATTGATGCCGAAGCTAAAAACCTTTATAAAAAAATGATTCTTAGCAGATTTTCAATATAAAACAAATTTACATTCATCTTTGTTTCATATTTGAAAAAAACATATAGAAAGAAAGCAAAAACATTCAGTACTTGTACCCTGTGTGGCATGATATACAATGACCTCTTCCTTTCTGTTTCTTCCTATGCTTCTGATAAGTACTTTCTGTTCACATTTATGGAACAGTGGAAAAAATCATGCAGGAAGCAAGCCAGGAAGGCAATTAAAGACCAACTTGAATTTACGGATCAGAGAAGAACTGCAATTCACTGTTGGCTTGAGTCCTATACAATACTGCAAGCAGATGTTACTAATAATTAGGAATACTGACATTAAAAGAACTACTGAAAATGTTACATTCATTTTCTTGTTACTGCTTAAAAAATATTTCATATTGCAATGACTTTTTGCTCTATTGATTCAGTTGCATGTGTACGGTACATATTTAACACATTCCAGGCATTTAAATATACCTTGGGCCATTTTCTTTCACTCAGAGTGAAAAAAATATATAATTGACTAAACCACATAATTCAGACTGAGGCAGAAAAAAAAACAGTGGATTGTTGCATGGAGGTTTTATATAGCTGCTAATAAAATATGTTTTAGGAAAAAACTATTGTACAAATACAAGTGCTTTTAGGAAGAGCTGTCTATGTATGTGATATGTCGTGCTCTGTTGCTTATTGTCTTACTCTGCATGTGACCCATCATTAGTACTCTTTGGGCCCTATGTCCATAAGAAGTGGAGGCATTCTGGGGCAAATCATTTACACAATGGGGAGAACTAAAAATTCCTGTTGAATTAAATTAGGCTTTTTACCCTTTGAGTGCCAGGGTGTATGCAACATATTGCCCTGCAATGCGTTACGTACCCCTCTGGCACTCAAAGGGTTAACCTCTTGGAATCTACCGTCGCCTGGGAAACCTCTCTAGCATTCGAGAGGTTATAACTGCATTTAAATCAATTGAAATAATTTTTAGTTCTGCCCTATAGTACAAAAGGTTAGGAACTCTTCCATTTTTCATTTGACCATACGGTCCGTTGGGTCTTTATAAATCATCAAATGCATTACTTTGTCTAGCGTACACTAGACTATAAAAACCTATAAAAAGAGAGTAAGGAGGACTTTATGTGTAGAAACTACTTTTTACACATGATCCTGTGGAGATTAGATTATAATCATGATCCTCCATCTCCATTTGTACACTTTTCTTAGACTGTAATCCATTAGACTAAAGTGGGATATTGCAGGCATTACCTTAGATATGAAACGAGTCTTCACCATTGGCATTATTTTGTACCCATTCAATAAGACATAAGTATAAAAACAAAAAAGTGTAAACTATCATGGGTAAAACAACTACACAATATGTAACAAATAAACATTAATATTGATTCAAATAACAATTGTAAACTCTTGCCACTTTTGCCATTGTACATATGCTCCTTTGAGTGAGTAATAACCTATTACTGAAAATGCCGAATGGCAAAATTAGGGCTGAATTGATTACACTGAGTTAGGAGCTAAGGAAGTAATGGCGTGATGCAAGAAATTTTTGTGCACAGATAGATTTTGTGCAGGTTCTAATCCAGGAAGCTAAATACCGAACGCTTCTTGAATTGCGCATAAAAAATTCCATTTTACGACAACAGTACACAGACGTATAAATTCATTCACAATAGCAGTTCCTGCATTAGGCGCATTCGCTATTCCACTCAAACAGATTTGTTAAACTTATCCACGCCCACAAAAAAAATAAATATACACAGCCATTCGCTAATCTTGAATTTTCGTGTGCAATTCAACAAAATCATGCGCAAACCTATTCCCTAGTTGTTTTCACACAGGAAATAGCAATTGTGCACGTTTCTTGAATCTCGCCATAAGAGTCATAAAAAGGGTTTTCCCAGTTTTTGTTTTTACTCTGGCCAATGCATTATTGCCTGTATGTATTCTAAATTTGGCAGTTCAGGATACATACAAAAAAGGCTAGAAAAACATTAAAAATGTCCAGTCTGCTTTACATTGTAGGAAGAAGGGCCTTTTCAATGCTTCATTTTGGGACCAGAAAGACCATCCAGAGCTCCGCACATGACCACCACAACCCCCACCCCCCTCAATGTCCCAGATGCAAACAACCAATTTTACCAGCCTCACCCAAGCCTTCCTTTTAACCCAGCTTATGCCAGGCAGCTTCAAAACATTACTGTAAAAAACATTGTAAAATGTCTAGCATATGAACAGTAAACTATCCCACAAACAAATGCATACTAACTCACAGCCTCACATTAGTATGACTGTGGCACTGGGTGTGACTGCATTTCAATCAATGCATTTCAGCTAGCTTGGCAATTGAGAGGTTAGACCTGTTAAATATAAATCATTTGTTAAATAGAAGGCCAAAATTACCTTAAATACATGTTGGGGTAGATAACATTATATCCCCATTTCTCCATTCTGATCAGATCAGGATGGATGAAGAGTGTTCACAAATGTACCTCTTCACTGCTAAGTCTTTTCATTCCCCAGTGCTAAATATGTTTACACTTCGTTTGCAGTTTACAGTCAACTTACAATCTTTAGTGCTTTCTGAGAACAACCCATCATTTTTTGGCACACTCTGTTTCAAAAGATACAATTGGTTTGTGGCTATGCTATGCATTGTTAAGTGCACAGCATTAAACAATACATAGAGGAAAGGTACAACCCAAAGTGCCCATAGGCTCCCCACTACCCACACCTTGGCAGCTGCCTATTTGTGATGTAAGTAGCTTAGTAAAATGGCATTAGGCAGGGGAGAAAATAAATTCCAGCAATATTAGTTGTGAATAATATGAACAAGAAAATAATAACTGTTTATATGGTTAAAATGTATAGCACACACCTCATTCATAACTAAATAAAAGTGTCATGTGATTTATAGAAACAAATAGTTTCAATAAAATACAGTGATTTCTGGATAAGGATTGATGCACTTGATATTTCTAAGAGCTTGATAGTAGCATCTCTAGAAAAGAAAAGAAACCATGCTGTTTTATGTGTTCACTTATAATATGATAAATGCATTGACCCACTTAAACAATACATGAATGCAACTGTCTGCCCTACCTATTTGCTTTGCACATTATGGCTGGGAACATTTGCACTAAGTAATCAATCTATGGTCATACAACTAGTTTAAATTTAGTAATTATTTGCTCTTTTGTGATTTTTTTTTCCCTATCTCATAGAAAAAAATTGACATCTGCTCCCTGTACGCTTATTGCTCTGACAGTTTAATGATAGGTCAATATAGTTTCACAACACTGCTTGTCAAGGACAGTTGACAAACTGTTCTGAGCAAAAAGTAATGATCCAAACCTCAGAATTAAATCTGCTATTAAAGATTGAACTGCTGTTGAGCATAAAAAAATCCATCTACAAAACACCATCCCCAACAGTGTGTGTGTGTGTATGAATGTGTATTTTTGAAACCTAGTTATGGATGTATGCATTATATTTATTTAGCTATCACAACACAAAGTGTGCATAGTCTTCAAGAGAACAGAACACAACATTCAGTAAGGTATACATGTTTCAAATCACAGTGTCAAATCTATAGGAAGGTACATCTATATATTATGGCACTTTACTTTGCTAGTCCTCTAGAGCAGAAATTTCAATTATCATTTAACCCCCTTCGTTGCTGCATTATAAAATCTCCCATTGCAGCATATATTCTCACTCTATTATTATTGTTTACAGTCAAACATCAATTTCATTGACATTTTTGTGTAGAAGCCCCACATAGCATGCATATTTTAAGCACAACCTGCAGTTGTAGAATATGTCAAAGGTTTGTTAGTGCCACCTACCAAGGCAGAGGAAAAACTGCCAAGAAAACCAAACAATATATTTTAGTGATTGATAAGCAACGATGTTAAAGTTAACTTTTTACACTCTGCTGTCAAATTTAAATGGCTGTACAGAAACATGGTTTTATATGGGATAGGCATAAGGCTGTCCTTAATGTAAGAAAAAACTAAGGACCAAAAAAGGTTTGAGGTTTTTACTGTGGGAAAATGGGCAGACTAGATGGGACGAATGGTTCTTTTCTGCCGTCAAATTCTATGTTTCTATGTTTCTAGGTCTAACAATAAAAATTAACATTTGAGAAACTGAATCCACATTCATTTATTTGCACATTCTGCACTATTCTGCATTTAGGACACAAATCAAGTGGGAAAAGCAAAAGGGAACACTGCAATGACAATATTTGCTCTGCAATGCATTGGAGATCTCTCTCTAGCATCCAAGGGGTTAAATAATAGTCTGTTAAAGGGTATAAATCTGGTGTAGGAACTTTGAGATTGTTCTCGCCACACCCACAATTCAGAATGTGGATGTGCCTAGCACAGCTGAGAAGACCTTCAAAATGTTGAGTTCTAGGCAGCAGCCTTCTCTGCCTTTTGGGAAATCTGGCCCTGATTGTGCAATTAAGGGGCAAACTAACAGCACCATAGAGGACAATGAAAATTCACTGAATTCTAATTCATTTAAATTGTTTTAAAACTCTTGAATACTAGAAAGGTGTCCAGTGCATTAAATCTCAATGTGTGAAGGGTCTCTTTAGCAATGCATCCATGGATTTAAAAGCCCCATCTCAACGGAAAGGGATTTTCATTTATTATCTGTGGTGCATTTGGTTTGCCCCTGAATTGCTCCAATTTAACCTTTTGCATTAGGCCTTTGTACCATATTCTGGCTAATAGGACTCCTGCTGAGTAAAACAAGGGTACTCTTGGTGCAGTACGTCCATGACCTGAAATTTTACTGTGGTGCTGTTGCTACAGAATTCTATGGAGGTTTATGGTCAACTGACCATAGCTGTCCATAGTATTGCACCCAAAAAATTCAAGCTGCAATAACTTTTGAACAAAACATCTCTCAGCAATGTGAGAACTCTTGTTTTACTCAACAGAATAAAGCAACATTGAGGCACAAGTGAACTCAATGTGGTATCCTTTGTTTTAACAAAACATACCTTTCTAAAAAGGCTAATTTTACAAAGCTCAAAGTAGTATTAAAGGATATTCAGTGGGATGTAATCTTCAAAGATAAAACTGCACAAGAATCATGGAATTTGTTTAAAATGCTCTTAGATAAATATATGCATCAATATATACTCTTGGGGAATAAGCACAATAGGAGCAAATTAAGGCCAAAGTGGCTTAATAAAGAGGTTTACAGGGGAATGAGAAATAAGAAGCAGGTTTTTAAAGTGTTTAAATCGGAAGGGTCAGATGCATCATTTAAAAAAATATAAATAATGCAATAAAATCTGCAAACAAGCAATTAGCTTAGCTAAAATTGAAAATGATTAAAGTACTGCAAAAGAGAACAAGAAAAATTCTAAGCAATTCTACAGGTATATAAATAAAAGAAATTAAGACTGATATAGGCCCTCTTAAGGCTGAGACAGGTGAATTGATTGGTGAGGATTAGGGTACAGCTGGCATTTTGAACACATTCCTTTCTTCTGTTTATATAAAGGAAGCAATAATGACAGGCTTTGGGCAATCAGACAAAACAACAGTATTTCCTCCATCATATACATCATAGTGGGTAATTTATTAGAAAGTTTACTAATTGACAGTATTCAGAAGACTAGCAATCCACCAATGTGAAGACCAGCAATCCACCAATACTATTAGTAGGAGCTGGCATGTTTTTATAAAGATCATGTTAAAATAATTTACTTGCATTTTATGAAAGGGTAAGTAGTAATTTGGGCAAGAGAACTGCTGCTGATATAGTAAGTTTGTATTTTTTAAAATAATTTGCTACAGTGCCTCACAACAAGTGAATGTATACATTAAAAGGCTTCAGTTTGGGAGGTGATATCTGTGCATGGATAGCAAACTGGTGAATTAATATATGGCAGAGAGTTATTGCAAATGGAACCTTTCAAGTTGGTCTAAAGTTGTAAATAGTGTGTCACAGGGGTCAGTCCTGGGTTCATTGTTTTTTTTTAATTGTTTATTAATTATCTAGAAGTGGGAATTGAAAGTAATGTTTAAATCTTTGCTGATTACACTAAGCGGCGTAAGGAAATACATACAGAGAAGCATTTTTTTCTCTAGAATGATTTAGATAAACTGAATGAATGGGCAGAAAAGTGGCAGGTGTCATTTAATGTAGATAAATGAAAGGTTATGCATGTAGGCTGTAGAAACAAACATGCTACATATACACTAAATGGGAAACTACTGAGAGAATCTTCATTAGCAAAAGATTTCGGAGTACTGATTCAAGAGACTTCACAGCAGTGTGCAGAGTCACTCAGCTGCTGAAAGAGCAAATAGGGTACTATCCTGCATAAAAAGGGGTATAGATGAACAGGATGCCAATATCATTTTACCTCTAAATAAATCCGTGGTAAGGCCTCACCAAGAACATGGAGTACAGTTTTGGGCACCAGTTCTTAACCCTTTGAGTGCCAGAGGGGTACAGAACGCATTGCAAAGCAATGAGTTCTGTACCCCTCTGGCAAAGACATTCAGAGAATAATGAATGGAACATTACATGTTTTTCATGCAAATCAGATTTGTTTGTTTGTTCATTCATTTGTGCTCTTTTAGCGGGGAATTGGAAAGGTACTGTGGGGGGGGGGGGTAGAGAGATGAAGTGACTGATACAGGGAGACTAGCCAATACAATCCTTGCAATACAATACTGGCATGTAGTGGAGGAACAGTATCCTTGGTTTGGGCTGGGATTGATTGTTGCAACAGCCTGTGAATCTCTAAGATATCTGTGATGTATTTTAAACTCTAGACAATTCTGTTTTCCAAGGGGATGTACCTTAAAACTTTTATAATCCGGATGTTTCAGATTTTCCTTACTTGCAATTTCCTACATTTTTACTAAGTCTAAGTTTAGTATGGTAATCATAAAAATCATAACTCACAAAAAAGATAAAATTACATTGTGTATTGGTGCCTCTAAAGTTATGTGAATTTGTGTGGTAACAATGTCTTGCAGGAGGTCTACAGACATGATGTATCCAATAAGTCACCATAATAAAAAACATGTCAGATCTTAAGATGGTTGCAGGGACCTTCCCCATTGGAAATAATGCTGAACAGACTTTATCTAGCAATGATAAACTTTAACTAACCGGACGTAATGGTAAAATAAATTTGTTTTCGGCAAATGACAAAAAAAAAACAATGATTTGGATGAAACTAATTTTTTAATTTAGTCTACTCACTAATCAGCATTTCACTGCAGATCACATGCCATTAAATGTTTATTTCTAATAATTTTATCTCTTTTCCACCTAAATTTTTTTTGTAACACGCTCTTATAATATCTTGCTCAGCAAACTGTATCTTTCTTTTTATCCTTATCTTTCTCTAGCCTTCTTTTTGATCTGTCTATTCTACACAACATATTTATTGTAGTGTCTACTTCTTACTGCTTGTTCCTGCATATCTCAATATCTCTAATAATATAAAAAGCATAATAAAGCTATCTCACAGTTGTAACTTGTCTGTTATTGAGAATGTTTGTGATCACCATCATTTACTTCAACCCTCTTACGACCAGAGAGGTGTTCAACACATTGCAAAACAATGCATTGTACAGCTTACTGGTCCAAAACATGTTAATTACTTTCCATTGCTTTCTTTATATGGGTCCCCTGGAACAGGTTGCAATCCTAGACAGCCACAAAAGTTGCTTAATAGTAGAGCTGGCTCTGGTAAAACCTCATCTGGAACATGTAGTATTACCAGGCGTTTATGAAATGGTAAAATTATAAAATATCTTTGCTTTCATTTACAATCATATTTTACATGATCATATGTTACTGGCTTTTGCATCAAGCTTTTATTTCACACTATTGTGAAGCCTAGTATTTTCAAGTTTTCCAAAATCCCTCACCAGAAAGGATAGCCCAAATTTAGCATATATATATCATAATTGTTTCTTCCTGAAAGGCAATTCAGAAGAGTACTACCAGGTAGTACATTAGATAGATTCTGACTGAATTTCAGATGTCACACTAGAAGGATATACATATATATTTTATGCATATAAATAATATTCTAAGTCAGTTGAAATGTTAAATCTATGAAATGTTAAATCTGTGAAATGGTTACAGTTGACCTATACACTGGGGCATACAGGGACGTTGGAGGCTATTAGATATGTTTGTGTTGTAGCAGTGTACATACAAATCAATATATTATATAGAACTACATATGTGAAGTAAACATGGCAAACTTTTATTACGTAAAACTATACATTCTAAACATACTAAAGTAAAATCAAATTACAGGGAATAGTCGCACACAGGCTACTGGAAAAACCCAGATATTAACTTGGGGCTTATTCATGTAAGAGAAAATAAGGTGCATGTATGAAATTGGCATATCACCTCTTTTGTCTCAACAAGCTGTTTCTAGGCACTAAGATGGTCTGCTTCTACTTAGTCCCTTTTTGTACCATTTGCACTAAGGAGAAGGCAATTACCAAGGAAGTTTGTCCAGATACAGTTTATTTACAACCTTGGTGCACAGGAACTAGGCAAAGAGTCCATACACCTGCGCTAGTGAAAAAAGGGGATGTGCCACAAAATAAGAGGCGTCAGTGATGTTTTATTAATGTATGCATTCGTTCATGTATGCAGGTACAATTAGCAGAGAATGCTTTAATATGCTTCTACATAAGTGTATAGCATGCACTGTATCAGTGTTTCATGAATTAGCCTCTTTAAGTTCAAGAAAACAATTTATAAGATTAGAGTAGCAGAGTAGTAAACAAGCTGGAAACATTTGATTGCAGAAGACCTTAAACATTCGAAAGTGAAGAGTAGAGATGGAGATGAGAGTAGAAGAGTTTTAAGGGACAGTGGGAATATTTGTGAGCAGCATACACACTGACATTTATGTGGTGAATAAATGTTTGAGAAGAGTGGCAAAAAGTAAAGGAAGTTGTAGGAAAGGGATAGTGTAGAGAGAAAACATGGATTGGATTGGTCAGTGTTAATGAGTGTAGTGTAATTGGAGAAGCATTGCTTATCACTAGCAGGAGAAGCTGAAACCCCAGATCTTATCTGAAAGCCCCAAATCATATTGCAAGCCTAGGACATATAATGGCATAATATTGTGCTGATATAAAATATATGAGGAGAGTTGCTAGAAGTAAATGAAGTTGTTTGAAAGGGATAGTGCAGGGAGACAATGTGGATTGGACTTGTCAGTATTGTTAAGTAAAGTGTATAAGCAGGATCATTGCTTGTCACTGACAGAACAAGCTCTCATCTTAAAGACCAAAATCTTATTGCAAGCCTAGGACATGTATTGGCATAATAGTGTACTGATATTCCAAATGGCAATGATGCAAATAGGCAGAAAAAACAATAGTTAAACAAATAAAATCTGCATGTGAGAATGATTTCTTCTATAGACATTAAGTCATATGTGTGTAGGAGTGTAAAGATAGGGTATTGGAAATTAGTCAAGGCATGTTGTTTGTGTCTCACTTTCTGGAAGGCTACAAAGTGAAATAACAGTAAAGTGAGGCAGAGGGGCTAGTATAGTATGCTTTGATAAAATTATCAGATTTGGAAAAGGAAACGGCTGCAAGTTAGACAAATCCTAAAAACAGAACAATTAATCTCACAGTATTCACCTTTGAGTGGTGATGAATAAAATCATATTCAAAACTAAATAATGCATTTATTTGGATTAGTCAGCTTGTGCTTCCTTGGTATATGGTACACCAAATGCTCAGATTTCCCCTTCACATATTTACATGTTGATGTAAACAACATATTCTGTTAAATATGATTTACCATGAATGCATTACTCCACCTCATTACCCACTTTTAGACAAAATGTGAAAGAAACATGTTTTCTTTAGGCAATAAAAACTTCAGGATTCACGTCCATATAGAAAACCCACCAATTTATCAGTCAGTATTAAAGGACAAATTAGACTTTCAAAAAATGCGCAAAAAAATCCCGCTTATCCACAGAATATCCAAGTAATATTGCACAAATACAATACACAGTCAAAGGACCCAACCTAAAATAATATCCTATATAATAATTTGCTAAATTGTTTGTCAGAAGCCGTCATGCGCATTAGAGACAGCTGCACGAGCTGCAGTCATGCTCAGTACAGACTGCCAGCGCCACGGCTGATAGTGGAGCGGGGCTCCGAATTCAGACCCCCCTCTCTTTATCAGCCACGGTGCAGTCATGCACAGTAAAGACTGCTTGCGCCGCAGCTGATGCTGAGCGGGGGGTCTGAATTCGGAGCCCCGCTCCGTTATCAGCCATGGCACAAGCAGTCTGTAGTGCGCATGACTGTTGCTGGGTGGCACTGTGGCCCGTGTACACAGGCTCTTCAACTAGTAAAAATATAAAAAAATAATAAAACAAAAATAAAAAGACTAAGCAAAAAAAAAGAACAGCTCACTAGTTCTATAAACAGATAAAAGAGTCATGAGTGAGATAAATAATTGGGACTTAATTAAACCAAGTGACAATCAGCAATCACGATAACAATAAATATGGTAAACAAAGTTAATGGGAAATATATATATATATACGGTATATATATATGGAAAACTTTGAAAGCTTTGTATGTGTTTTGCCTCACAATTGTAAGTGCACATTTGTACTTATTGTAGTAATCAAAGTCCAATAAAGTATAGTAACTACATAACCTTGAGTAGAGAAAACTCTTTAACTACTTTCTGTAGAACTAATTATTAAAATGTAAAGAACACATTTTAGTTATACTAGCATATAAATAAATTATAAAAGTGTGCTTTAACTTGGCAATAAACTGGTGAGCTCCTGTATAGTTGAGACCAAGCTGTTTCCAACAGCCCAGAGTTTTCTTTTACTGCCAGGAAGTAATCTAAATGGTGTCTAAAAGTATAATGAGTGGAATTGGGCTCCAGAATGAATGGAATAAACTCAAGCTGTTCCTCCTGAAACAGAGAAAAACAAAAGAGATACCTAGTTTTGCCCAGTGCTAACTAGCCCTACAGTTCCCTTCTTTCTGTCTCCCAAACTGTGCTTTAACACAGTCATTGGCCACATTAGGAGAAAATTGATAAAAAAGAAAATATGACACAACAGATCTGGTCAGTAGAAATGTAGTGTAAAAAATCATGGAAATATCTTCCCTTCAAATTAATAAATAAATATATAACTACATTGAAGAAATATGGGATGTGTAAGAATATATTTAGTATATCCTGTGTTAACATTGTGGAATATGTTTTATGGAGACAGAGAGATAGGAAGAAAAAGGAAGAGGATGAAACAAAAAAAGAGACAAAAAATAGGGAGAAAGGGAATAAGACATGGAATAAGAGGTGAAGGAGGGCAATGTATAAACAAACTTATTGTAGTACACATCCCTACTGAGGCAATGGTTTATAAACCTTTGGGATATATATATATATATATATATATATATATATATATATATATATATATATATATATATTATATGGCTATATTTAGGCTATATTGAACAACATACATTATAGATGACATTTACTAAGGGGCAAGATTCCCCTTTCCACAGCTGCTAAGGGATGAGAAAAGCAATTCTTGCTCATATCCTTTCAAACACTGATTACCAACAAGGCCTGATACATTTGTCTCAGGCCACTCACAAAATACATTTAGCCAATAACATCAGGACTCCCACTGACCAAGCTTCCATGTGGGAATTATGCTGAGAAAGCTCATTCCCTGTTCGTTGCCAGTTTAAAACATACAGGGCTCGATTTAAAGGCAGCCGTTAACCAAAAAAAACACTAACGGGTGCGTTAAGTGTCATGTTGCAATTCAAAGATCCGTCTAAACAACAGCTAACGGCAGTTGCACAATTCCTACGGCCGCTACACTTACGTGCATTCAGACGCATGGAACAACATGGAACAACATACCCCAGAGCTATTCAAAGGCTTGCGGTACTGATAACGGCTGAAAAAAAGACACACCTAACGGCTAAAAGTTAAGACCCACTTCTCACACACGTTAGACACTTAACGGCCAAAACTAAACACCCGTTACAGAGGAAAACACACAAAAGGCTTACCGCACAACCATGTAAATGGGAAAATTAACCCGTGCAATGCCAAAACAACACAAAAACATGCACACACAACACAAATCACTACACACAAAACAACAACCAACACCACAGGAACAATGACACACAAAAAAACAACAACACAACATGGCACGGAACAATGGGGGTCATCACACAAAGCGGACCCTGCAAATACAAGCTCACCTGGGCAACATCAACACGCGACCTGCACCCCACAACTGCACGCCCGCAAATGGCACACACAGAACAAGCACAACACACCACATCTTATAACACACACACACCTGCAAACACTTACCTGGACACAAACAACTCACCATTGGTCAGCACTCACCTCATCACCACACCTACACAACGCCCTAGCAAGTACTTAAAGGGACAACTCAACACACTCACTTGTGGCTTGTTTTCCACTCAGGGAGGGAGAGAGAGAGATAGACAGAGAGAGAGAGAGAGAGAGAGAGAGAGAGAGAGAGAGAGAGAGAGAGACAGATAGATAGATACAGATAGATAGAGACAGATAGAGAGAGCAAACAGTATGTTGGGTTACATATTGTTGCGAAGACTGCGGAGAAGGCGTGCAAGGGAGAGAGCTAGGGAACATCAGCAAACCCCAAGCACGCCTCATCAACAGCCTCCACCTGTTGCAAGTGAGGAGGCTCTGGCTCAGCAGCCACACAGGAGTCCATCCCCACCTGGAGGGCACAGGATGTATAGACGACCACCAAGGCCCAGGGTATACCGCCCAAGGGTCACACTCTTTGGAATGGCTGATGACGAGGTCATTGATCGCTACAGGTTGAGGCCTGACAGCATCATTGCCTTGTATGAGGTCATCAAGGAGCAGGTGGATCCCATCTACATCCACAACCATGCCCTAACTGGCCTGCAGAAACTACTCTGTGCCATACACTTCATGGCAAGCGGGGCCTTCCAGTCCACTGAGGGTTACGCATCTGGCATGTCCCAGGCCACATTCTCCAGAGTGCTGGCCCAGGTCCTGCCAGCCCTCAAAATCAAGGCCAGTACCCATATACATTTTCCCACCACCGACATGGACTGGATACACGTCAAGCAGGCCTTTTACGCAAAGGGAGGCATGCCCAGGGTCATGGGTGCTATAGATTGCACCCATGTCCGGATTAAGGCCCCAGCACGTGACGCACAGATATTCATCAACAGGAAGAACTTCCACTCCATCAACGTGCAGATGGTGTGTGACAGCAACATGAGGATCATGAATGTCTGTGCAAAATATCCTGGCAGCACACATGATGCATACATTCTACAAAACTCCTCAGTCCACAGAGATTTTGAGAATGGAACCTTTACAGGGGGATGGCTACTGGGTGAGTTCACAAAACAAAATCACACCACATACACAGGCGTACACACCACTCAGCTCAGCATGCACCTGACCCACACCTACTACGTCCACCACACAAAACATCATTCACACAACATGTGCTCCCTGTTTCACCATGTCACTCACATTACACAGGTGATGCTGGCTATGGATGCAAGTCCTGGCTACTGACCCCTCTGGCCAATCCCCAAACACATGCCCAGGAAAGCTACAACCAGGCTCATGCCAGAACCAGGAATGCTATTGAGCGGACATTTGGGCTCCTCAAGTCAAGATTCCGATGTCTGGACCACTCTGGGGGAGCACTGCAGTATGCACCGGCTAAGGTGTGTGACATCATTGTGGCGTGCGCAATACTGCACAATATCGCAGTGGACACCAGGCTGCTGGAGCACATCCCGGACCCCCCCATACAGGAAGTGCCCATGGACATCGGGCATGTGGAGGAGACCATGAGAGGGGCACAGATCAGAGACAGGCTCATCACGGAATACTTCACCTGTGAGTATAACACAGGCATGCAAACAATCCATGCAAGTCCCCCAGCAGTCCTGTGACACTAACCACACTGCACATTTTGTTCTGTCTCACCCCACAGGAACAGTGACACAGCACTGCACTGGCAGTGGACGTGGAAAATTGTGTGTGTGGACTCAGCAACCATCCTCCATTCCACTCTCCACGTTGACATACAGACCCCAAGGATATCACGCACACCCTCAGGAGAAACAAGGTACAACATATTACCCATGTTCATCACCTTACACGGCTTGATTGACAGCAACTAACTGGATATGCCATGATTAGAGCCTGAACAACCATGCTAGCCCAGTAGTGAAAGAGTATTATCTAATGATTTGCATGAGAAGGGACATCAGACTCAATATGGGACCTGTACTGTGCTACAGCTGAGAAGAGCAGCACAGGGGTGGATGTACAGTGGTATGGGCACACAATGTAGAGGTCATGAGACGTAGATCAGATTACCACGGACTCCATGCAGACCTGTGAGTGTGCAGACGTATGTGCCCCTGACATGAATACACACATCAACAAATGTGTCCTAACAGTTCCATGGAACAAATGACATTGGGCTGCCACTGTCACTTTCACAGTGGCAGCACAATGTCATTACTTCCATGGAGCTCTCAGAACACTTGTTAATGTGTGTATACATGTCAGGGGCACATATCCCTAGGACTGATGCACATGTCCTTAGTTCCCCACAGAATTGGTTACAGATGAGTACACAACACATTGTCAAGCAATGGTTTGTGCACTCACCTGTAACTGTGAAAACTGAGGGGATGAAAAAGACTAAATTGTTGTTGCTTGATGATCAGTTCAGGTCTACTGCTCCAAATCCTGTCCTCTTGTCCCGCAGGCATCCGTAACATGATCCATCCTTGAACTGAAGAGCTTCCATGTGACTGGATTGATGTCTTGACAACACCTTCATGAAGATCACCCCTTGCTGTTTATGGTGATGTTGTTGGTGATGCAAAGTTTGACCTGAGGTTCACACAAACCTCTACTGGAACATTCTCATAGAGACACAGAAAACACTAATTCTTGAGTGTTGTAACCTGTACAGTCAGGATGCTCAGCTACAGAGTTGTCAAACCTCATGGACAACACATGAGCAGGGCAGCAGTGTTACTGAAGTATTACAATTTAGTTTCAAAGTACATTTAGTGTTCTCATACAGGTGTTCAATGCATATAGGCAATACACACACAAAACACATGTACATTCTAATGTACTTTGAGACACAATAAAGATGAACCATCACCATTCTATCTGTGTCTGTAGGAGGATATATTTGAGAACACATATGTCAATGTGTTACCACACCCAGGGTAGAGTATGCCCCATACATGGAAAGGCAACACCCACATCACAGGAGTCCACCACTTGTTTGCCAGTGACTGGACTCTGTGATGTATCAATGCAAACAGATGATGGTGGCAGTGATGCACCAATGTGTTGTGGGAGTGATGAAGAGGTGATACAGGGGACATACTTCCACAGTGAATACCTGTCCACAGTATCTGTATTGCTCAGTATAATCCATGTTCGGAGATTTTGCTCCACTTTGACATATCTCAGTACATGGGCTAACGAACAACCAGACTAAGTGGACATGTGTTATCACTGGTGAAGTCTGTTACACCCTTAGGGAAACAGCAACTCAACTTACAGGAGACCCCAATGCTCAGCCCAGGATATCAATGTGTGTGCTACACGTTGAAATCCTAGGTTAAAAACATTGGCTTCTTCAGTAAGTCAGTTGCACAATGAGTGTGTGAATCCAAGACAACATGGATACATGTCCCATTTATCTATCCTGCTTATAATGTCCCTGCTAAATCACAGAGCTGTTTGTCTGGTTATCCCATTAACCCACTGAGTGCAAGAGTGGTCCCCAACGCATTTCTTGACAATGCGTTGTCTACCACTCTGGCACTCAAAGGGTTAAACACAGCACATGATGTAGACAAATGTTCAGTGTTGTACAATTTGTTGTGCTAAGGGGTATGTTTTGTTGTTCAAATTCAACACACAACACCGCCATATAACACAGTGGTGTAATATGGCTCCAGGGATGTATTACAAGTTGAATTTGTACAACGGTGTGTGTGTGAACCCATGTTGTAGCATCCCACTAACATTTCACATAGGCAGAGGTTGTGTTCACTGCATTGTATGGCAATGCATTGGAGACAACCCTGCCACCCAATCCATAACTGAAGACACAACAGATCAGACTGGAATTAAAAAAAAAAGGTTTTCTTTATTGAGGGGAAACTTAACAGGTTGGGCCTTTCATTTTTTCTTCTTTGGGTGGGGGGCCTTAGCCTGGGTGCCAGAGGTGGATGCCCTTGTGGATCTCCTGGTAACCCTCTGCCCCCTAGGTGTTGCTTCAGGGGTAACACTAGAGGGGGTGGTGGTTGCAGTAGACCCCTCAGTGGAACGCAAGTTCTCCCTCTCCATCCTCAGGTTCTCCCTGCGGTTTATCTCCCTCAGCTCCACAAGGACCTGTGTTAACATGTCCATCACACCAGTCCTGAGCTGCTGGAGTAGTGTATTCCCCCTGGACACCTCCGACTCCAAACCTTGGATCCTGCTCTCCAATTGGACAATGTTCCTCCTGGATTGCCTCCTGCTCCTGGTGATATTGCTGTCAGTACTCCTGCTCGACCGGAGTAGTCTCCTCTGAAGGGCCATACACTCCGCCTCCATCCCTGTGAGGCGTGCGGTGCTGGAGGTGGATGTGCCCGGTGTCCCTGGTGCTGCTGTTTCTTCCTCTGCTGCTGAGGGTGCTGTTTCTTCCTCTGCTGCTGAGGGTGCTGTTTCTTCCTCTGCTGCTGAGGGTGCTGTTTCTTCCTCTGCTGCTGAGGGTGCTGTTTCTTCCTCTGCTGGAGGTGCTGTTTCCTCCTCTGCTGGAGGTGCTGTTTCCTCTGCTGCTGGAGGTGCTGTTTCCTCTGCTGCTGGAGGTGCTGTATCCTCTGCTGCTGCTGAGGGTGCTGTGGCTGCTGTTGGAGTGGCTGGTGCAGATGATGGGCATATGCCCACCACATCAAGTGATGCAGAGCTGCCCAGAGATGTGTGTGCTGGTGGAGGTGTGAATATGTCCCTGGGTAGGGGGCGCTGGGGCTCACCAATCAGGCCCAGGTGTGTGTAGTCCAGTGGCCAAGGGTCATATGGTGGCCACTGATAGGTGGTGGGACCCCACCTTGGATCATACCTTGGGGCATGCTGTGGAGCCATCCAGGAGGGTGGGTTGATCTGGGAGGCATATGGCCCATATTGGGTGTTGGCCACTGTCCCTGGCAGCCATTGCCTCCCTGGCGGTGGTGGTGCTGCTGATGGAGGGTAGTAGCTGGTGGAGGTGGATGGATGTGTCCACCTCTCCTCCTGTGGCATCCAGCCACTGTACTGGGGAGGTGCAGCTGGAAAGGGTGGTGCAGCCTGTGGTGGTGCAGCTGGAAGGGGTGGTGCAGCCTGTGGTGGTGCAGCTGGAAGGGGTGGTGCAGCCTGTGGTGGTGCAGCTGGAAGGGGTGGTGCAGCCTGTGGTGGTGCAGCTGGAAGGGGTGGTGCAGCCTGTGGTGGTGCAGCTGGAAGGGGTGGTGCAGCCTGTGTTGGAGGGGATGGTGATGGTGGGTAAGGTGACCACCGGCTGGTCCCCTCCTCTGTGTCCTCCTCACTGGGGGGTGACATAGCCTCCTCCACTGTCTCCTGCTGGGCTTGACGGCCGTAAGCTGTGTGGAGGAAGAAGATGTTGTGATTAGTGACCTTTGCCATATGTTTGTGGAGACAATTCTACTTTGATATGTGTTGAAGAAAAATATATGTGTTTGTGTTAATCCCCCTGGGTAAACAAGGGTACTCCCACTGCTGAAAGGTGTTTGAGTTATTATGGGTGAAGGTTTCATTCTGAGGTGCAATATCACAGTGGCCAGAAATAGTACAGTGGGGCTGTTGCTACACCCTCCCATGTAGATATCTGGTCCCTGTACCAGAGCTGTCCATATGATTGTGTAGTAACAGCACCACTGTACAATATCAGGCCACTAGGATATTGCCCCTGACATATCCATGTCTGAGCTGTGATACCTTTTGCATCAACACACCTTTCAGCAGTACGAATACCATTGTTTAACTCGGGGGGGGGGGGGGAGATCCAACAACATATATTTGTCTTCACAACTTGTAGGGATGGCTATCCCTCCAGGGGGGTGGCAAAGGTTAAGTCCACCTTGATGTCAGATTGTAGACATTGTGGGAACAGATGTTGTTCTCTGTTAGTCCTATCCTTCCTACCCTCATGGTTGTTCAGATAATGCTCTATGTGACGGATGTAGATTTCAGTCATTTGTCTACACGAGGGATTTTCAGCAGAGACAAAATCAACCCATTTAGAGAACAATACTTAATTGGAATGGTGTACAGGGTGTGCATGATTTACAAGCACACTCTGTGGACCATTCCAAAGAGGTATTTCTCTCTATATGTTGTGACTTTGGCTCTGCTGAAGAGCCTCCGTGTGGTCAAATGATGGATATCTTCACCTGTCACATGGAGCAATATCTGTATAACCATGAGTGTTGGAGGGATGGGACTTAGATCAAGACACATCTGTTAACGATGGCAATGATATGACATCATGATGACATTACCCATTGCTATCCCATTACAGTGACACACAAGTAGAAATGGTCATATATGTATGTGGATATGTACCCTTCATATGGATGGAGTAATATCCTTCCAAGATGTGATGCCAGAGAGCATTTCATTAGGTGTGATTGCCTTACTGGCTATATATGTGCACCCATCCAACAAGACATTGTATTGATATGATGGATATGAACATACCTCGTATATCCCATCTACGTAGGGTGTGATATACTATGTATGTGTATTTGGATGGTAGCAATGTAGGTTGATATGTGATGGGTGCACATATCTGGCCAGTAAGGCAATCACATCCAGTGAAGTGATCTCTGTGTTCACATCATGTTGGAACATATTTAGTAACATTTGAATCCTAAGGGCAACAATCCAGCCAGTAGTGAGGGATATCTTTGATTGAGGCCTGTTTTTTTGTCTGTGTATGAGCCCATCCATCCTTCTGTGTGAGGCAACCGTACTCAGTCCTAGATATCCATCAGTCATGGCCTGTTGGTGACCAAGGTACAATGTTTGCTATTTGTTTCCCATATGTATCCTGCATAGAGATGCTGGTGTACCATCGATCCATGGCATCAGCACCCCTGTGGATCCATGTGGGAATCAGATATGGGATATGTCATTTCAAGTCAGAGAAATGATTGCAGCCACAACACCAATGCCTACTTTTTCCTGCTTGAATTCTGTAAAATAGTTTTCGGCCTGTGTGTTGCACCTACAAGCATTTATTCTGTGTGACACTGTGATGTGTGATCTGATGCCCCCTTTTGTGATTCAGTAAGCGGTGATGTTGAACCGATGACATGAACATGATGGTGACTTCTCCAGTGATCTCCTTTCCCCATTTCCAGTGTTTTCCATGGAGTCTGTACAATGGGACCCTATGAACTTGATTCTTGTTTTGGCATATTCTCCATGGACTAACACTGGTACTGGTGAAGTGAGGGTGTGTGAGGGTTACTTTGTGTCCACCATGTGTTTGTCACCGCTTAGTGAATGTCCCCTGTGTAGCATGTGATCGTTGGCCTATTGACTTGTTTGTTGTCAGGTTAACCCCTTGAGTCCCAGAGGGGTTGCCAATGCATTGTTGATCGATGCATTGATGATCCCTCTAGCACTCACGGGGTTAGGGTGGGGGTGGGGACATGGGTGACATTGTGTGTGAACAGTGATGATCTATTACAGTCGACAATTTGAAAATGAAGGTTTGTGTATTGTGTGTAATGAGCACAGCGACAGGAGGGTTGAAGTAGGACTTTGACAGGTTTGTCCCAAGTTGGACGTTGCCATTTGTCCAGGTGTTGTGTCCTTTTTTTAACCCTCATGGTGCTGTGTTGGTGCAGTTGTATGGCTGAGTGATGGCCATGTGTTGAGGTGTGAGTGTGTGTGCAGCTGGTGTTGGTTGCTGTAGTGTGTTGTTCTGTAGTGTTGCACTTACCGGTAGTGTGGAGGCTCCTCTCATCCCCAGTGTCAGTTCCTCCCACGACCCCCTCGATCATGGTCGGGGACATGTTCTGCCGCACCATCTCCTCCCAGCCGCAGAATGTGATGGGCACAGATGGGCCACCTCCGGTGCCTCGGGCTTGCTTGGCCATGTCAGACATCTTGTTCTTGACCACCCTCCGGCAGTCGCCCCATCTCTTCTTCACAGACTCCACGTCCCGCCTGCATGTTGCCACCGCGTTCACCCGGCTGCAGATCTGGTTCCAGGCTGCCTTCCTCCGCGCTGCCAGGCCAGGGACCTTTGCCGTCGGGTGGAGAACACTCTGCCTCTCCAGGACAGCTTCCACAAGAGCCGTGTTCTCCTCCTCACTATATCTGGGATCCCTGATCCTGCCCTCATCAGCTCCGGCATGGGAGGATTCAGAGCCGGAGTGCCCTGCCTGGTCTGACCCTGCCTGTGTGGGGTGCTCCCCAGGAACTACCCCTCGTCCCACTGCAGGTTCTGTCCCTGTCCTGCGTGTTCCTGCTCTGGTGGGCCTGGTCCCCCTCCGCCCTGCGGATCTCCCTCTCCCACCCCTGCTCTGCTGAGGGATCCCCTCCTGACCTTCCTCCTCCTCCACTACTCTCCCCATCCCTCTCTCCTGTCCTCCTCTCCTTGACATCACTCACCCAGTCACACCCAGGCACTCCCACAGGCCCTCACAGACACACTCGATCCAGTCACTCTCTGTCACACACTTTCACTCCCAGATTCACACTGTCAAAATAAAAAGTAATATGTGTAAGGTGTTATGAAATAAAAGGACTATGTGTATGTATGTGTATGTGTTTGTGTTTGTATGTGTGTATGTAATATGTGCAAAAGTGTGATATGTGTATATATAGTGCACCTCTCTCCTCTCTCCAAACTGCAAAACTCCTCTACCTCCAATGAACGCGCCTCTCTCCCTCTCTCTAATGACTATCCTCCGCTCCTGGGTCCTGATATCTGGCTCTGAAGAACTCGATAACAGACAGTGTGTGGCGGTTATTTTTGGGTATATATAGGTGTATTTGAAGTTATTTGATACATTGGGCCTTTGGGATTGGATGTGTGTTTGAATTTGTTTTGGCATCAATCAGGGTTGCTTGACAACGGCAGCCGTTATGTTACATGTTGTTTGGAGCTCAGTTATCGTGTGATTTGTCCGCCCGTTGTGCATTAACATGAGCGACAACGGGTTTTGTGTTACGTGTTTTTTGTGTGCCTACGCTCGATAGCTATTCTCGTAGAGTAGCTATTGAATCTGCCGTAACTCCTGTATTATTTGCGAGCGATGTGCCTTTTTCACTTAGCGGCTGGTTTAACGGTTGGCTTTAAATCGAGCCCACAGTGTCCCACTGCTTCCTTTATGTAATTAGACTCAAATCAGCGTGCAAAAATTCTTATACAATTTTTTGTGAATAAATGTTTACACCTTTGTTTCAGCATGTATTAATAAAATTCTAGACTGATTTTGTGTGCTTATCCTATGTACTAAGGTAATTACACTAAAAATTCTGCTGTTAAACTATAGGAGTGAAGATTGGAATGTATGGGGGTTTGGGGCTGTCCATTCCTCTGCTCCTTGTTGTCTGCCGTATAGAAATAAGGCTTAGTGAAACTAAGGGAAAAATTCTTCAGTTCCTGTGCATGCTATAGGAGAGACATCCGGAACTTGCTCACATTAAGTGGTTAAGGGCGTGACCCGTATGCACTAAAGTGATCATTCCCAATTGTACATATCCCAGACTTCAAGCACTTTTTATATCTTAATACTTATTAATATTTAAGTGCAAAAAATGAGCTGTGATATCTGATTTGTACATTCTCTTTGTCATATCTTACTTTATTCTTCCTTAAATGTAACTAGTAGGGGTGAGAGGCAAAAAATGGCACTTCCTTGGTGATCTGGAAATATTTTGTGAAAAGTAATAATTTTCAGTTTTTTCCCACCTTGCTCATTGCATAGAAATCAATGGTAAGACTGTATTTCACCCACCATACAGTAAGATTCCCTTCTTTTCCTGCAGGGATAATATAAAAGGGGTGTCAGATTCCCACAGCTTGCCATTCTGTGCTTGTTAGACAAAGAGAAAGCAGCACAAATTTGCAACCAGTTAGGAGAGGCAAAGAAAGTGAATTTGGATTCAAGTTTAGGGAATCTTGTAGGCAGGAAATGTATTCTATGTTAGGGAAGTCTATTGGACTGTGAAAGGAGAATGGAGTTTGACCCATAATACCCCGACATCTTGGTTGCCTGATAAAGACAGCTGTCAACTAAGTTCCTTACTGATCTGGCTGTTGTGTCTGTGCTAAGGGAGTCTGGGGTTGTGAGAGGGAGAAAAGGAGATTTACTCCAAATACCCCCAAATGTTGTGTGTCTGAGAAGACACAAGCAGCTATAATCCATTTTCCTTCCTGATCTGGCTCTTATCTCTGTGTTAGAGGAGTCTAGAGCTGTATGAAGGAAGCAAAGAATATTTACCCCAAGTACCCCAAAATCTTGTGTGACTGACTGGGAAGACAAAAACCCTTCTGATCTGGCTGTGATCTCTGTGTTAGGGGAGTCTGGGTGAAGAAGCAGTTGCATAGGGAGTGTGTTTTTTGTAGACACTGATAGGGACAGTTAGTAAAATAAAATTAAATAAAATAGAAAAATACTCTAAAAATGTAAAATAGACAACACACACAAATGTACTAGTAGAAGGTATAAGATGAAAGGAGTAGTAGCAGTGCAGAGACATGATAATAAAGTGGTAGTCCAAAAACTGACTGCAGCCATGGTTGCTACAATGTGTGTGATAAATGAGGAGCCAGTTTGTCAAAGTCACATAAAAAGTTCGCCCACCACCATTAATATTAATAAACCACCTAAGATGATTGAAGACAACAACAATTTGTTTCTAGTTTTCATGGCCTGACGAAGAAAGGTGTAGCGGTTCAACCAACTGTGCCTGACAGTGAGAGTAAAAGCATCAGTTGTCAAAGTAGCTAAGAGGGCTGAAGCCCAGAGTGTAGCTGTGGGAGCCCTAAATACTGTGGCCACTCAACTTTCTTCAATGGGATAGCTGCACTGCAGCCAATGAGAGAGGAGAAATGTGCCAGGATACTCCTTTGTCAATTACATGTCATGCAGGGCTGATTGAAAGTGTCCTCTCTTTAACAAAGACAGAAGGAAAAATTCATAGGGGTCATGAAGATTTGGATTTTCTAGCCATAGCAAGATAACTGGGAGATATTAGGTGTTACTTTCCCTTTAAATCAAGCTTTTAACCCCTTGAATTCTAGGTCTCTAAATCAGTTGGAATATGGGGATTTTTTGCCTCCTATAGTGCAGATACAGTTGGTCTGCTCCAAAACTGCTCCACTTTGTTTTTATACATAGAGAGGGTGATTCAAAAGAAGGAAAGAATATACCCTATGTAGACTACTACCCAAGCATTTAAGCAGTAGTGGAAACTATAATGTTGAAAAGAAGATGCTCACCGAGTAAATGAATGACTACATTTATCGTAGAGAAAAGAAATCCTGCAATACTAAGCACATTATCAAATTATCACCTCCTCAGTTTTCCACACCTAACATGGATGAGTGGGAAAATAAAACTTATTTATTTGCAGACTATAAACTTTATCCTCACAAAGATAACCATACACAAAATAAAATTAAAACGCTTGGATGTCATATAGAGTCCGAGAGTATATCTGTAAGAGTTATCAGAGACCGGAGATTTTGCAATCAGGAGCTAAAGTGGCTAAAGTATTTAGAGAGATTCACACATTATAAGATAGGTTCTTACTTGTATTATGTCTGCAAATAATATTATGTCGAAAAGGGAATCGCAATGAGATTTTTCACAGTAATCGATCAAGTCATGATCGGAGCATTGCCATAATCAAAATAGTGAGAGAGTCAGGCTAGTACCAGAGCCTTTATCTATCCAGCTATCAATAATGTTTTTTCATGTTTATAATGTGTCTCTCTCAGCATATAGACTTCTGTTAATACATTCAATACAGCCAGCTCTGTCTCTGCCTTCAACTGAAGTGAGTATGAGTATACTAATGGCCATGAATACTGCAGTTTTATTGATGTGGAGCAATGTGATGATAGACATTATACAGTCTGATCTAAAAAGAAGAGGATAATGTCAGGAGAGCGTAGCAAGGGGCACGGGGAAGACATACACAAATAAAATATAAGACTATGTGTAATATTATAGTATAAAATAAATGGCAAATCCACATTCTTATATTTTATTTGTGTATATGTCTGTCTTCCCCGTGTTCCTTTCTACACTGTCCTGTCAAATGGTGTATTTGTTGTTTAGTGACTACCAGTGGACAGTAGAAAAAGGCTGTGGCTGTCAGATTGTGGCTATCAGTAGACAGCAGTACAAAACTGGGGAAGCAGTCATATTATGTGCGATTCTGTGGCTCCTAGTAGACAGTGGAAAAAAGCTGGGGAAGAAGCACAGTCTATGTGTTCTATGACTACCAGTTAGAAACAAATACATTCATTGCTGTTTTTTTTTTTTGTTTGTTTGTTTTTTGCTTTTTTTTTATAGCTCAGTTGAATATTAAATGAGTCAAGTAAAGAAGGTATAAAGGTGACAGTGATTTGAAAGAAATTTTATTTCCCAACTCAAAGTATGATGGAGATATAACGGGGGTAATTTATGGCTACAATAAATCCTATAAATAATTTAAAATATGGTCTCCAATCTTCATAAATGCCTTAATCCCCTTTCATTAGGGAAAACAGTGAAACAAATTGTCTTTCTAACAAGCTACATGCTTCCCATGTTTAAAAATGTAAGAGAATAATTGGTGTATTTTTAAATTGTATTAATACTTAATTTATACATAATGCAAAATGAACTAAGCCTACAACAATAACTGCATAATCTATTCCCTTATCACTCATACTGAATCTAAGTACTTCTGCTATGCCGAACTTTGCCTTCATTAGTTTCACTGCTATAATGTCTAAAGGCAGGCATGTCAAACACAAATTCAGTTAGGGGAAGCATAGTCAACATTTATTTCTAAGCAGGGCTGCAACATTTGCTGCTGGTGTGTGTGTGTGTGTGTGTGTGTGTGCGCGCATATTATTTAACACTCCAGTCTCATTCAACTGTTACAAATTGTAAATGGGTGGGCTCACTGAGTTAGACCAGGGAAGAGAATGGGTCATCTATGTAGACAAAGAAGTAAGTACCATATATAATAATTGAGTATAACAGATATAAATGCACATAAACAACATTGTATAGTAAAGAAAATACAACGTAATGTAGTGAATCACATATATGAATAATGCCATTCATATATTGAATAATTAAGAGTCAGTCCCAATGGGTTAAATGCCAATTCAGTCAATTAAAATGAAAAACCTGTACAAATAATGGAGTCCGACATAGGGCTCAATTGTCCAAGTTGGTCAGTAAGTGGAATGAAATGCCAATGAGATGAATGGGCTCTTGAGGAAAATAAGATAATAAATGGATAAGGCAGATGAGGATGGGATGATTGAAGTAATGTCAGTTAAAGTACTAAGTAAGGATGTTTCACTTGTTGGTACTCTGTGCTGCAGTCATTAGCCCGGAGTCCTCTAGAGCAGTTATATAGAAAAAGAGAAAAGAGTAGACAGCGCACCAGAGATCTAAGTGTAGTAGAGCTGGTGTAAAATAATGTGTATACAATATGGTATAAAATAGATATAAGCTATTAAGTGATAAAGATAAATGTATTAATCATAAAAATAGACAAATGGCTCATAAATACAAAGACAATATAAAAATTATTTAAAAAAAAATGTGCATAAATTATTAAACATAAAACCAACCAGATAATAAAAAAAATGTGGTAACTAAAAAATATATATTTAAAATAATATATAGACAGCCCTAGAGATACATGGTTCCAGTGGTAGACAATGAGGAAATAGGTAAAGCAAGGTATTGGGTATAGGCAGAACTAGGGTGTCCATACATAAAATGACTAGTGCTGACAGATAGGGTAGTGAGCTGGTCTAATGGGTATTAGGTTCCCTGAACACAAGAGTTAAACACTCATAAGAGTCCCCTTTGGCATGTAGCATATAAACACTGTCAATATAATCTGCTCACCGGATACTCTCTTGGGTTTATGCACATCTATTCCAAAGTATCACCTTTAGTTCATCACCGCAAACACCTGTGTCCGGATCTCCTTTGGACACCACATGTGAAGATGGAGCTTGTGTGGATGGCACAATGATTTTGTTCCACTCTGCAATTTATCAACCCATCTCTATTATACCACATGAGAGACCATTGTGCCATCCACAACATAACTTGTACAACTACAGAACAGGGATTCTTGAAAAATAACTAGAGATTAAGGATGACTGAAAAGTCCTATTTTGTTCCTGATAGAATGTTTGAGAAAAAAGCATTATTTTCCACTTTTCTTGTGGAAATTCACACCCATGCAGAGATCCGTAGATTTTCCACTGTTTCTCTAAAACCGCAAAATTTTCTTGAGAATGGTTCCATTTCCCAACTATGTTTTCCAATGGCTGCAAAGCTTCCCACCTCCATACTAAAATCCCCCAGAATTTCCTGGGTGTGGGAATATTTTCTCTTGGGGCATGTACAGTGCAGTAATTGGTGACTGCACTGTGCACTATGTGAGGTAAGTTAGTGAAAATTTTAAAGGAGAGAACACACCTTGGCACTTCTGCCCTCATAAAGCACATGCAACAAAGACACACCACAATGTTTGTTAAGCATGTGGAATTTGATCCCCAAAAGAGATAATATGAACTGCTGTCTCTGTGCCCCTGTCCCTCTCCAAGGCCACAAAGAACAGGGGTAAAAATTCCACAGGAAGACAAGGGAGACCAACCCTGAGGCCGACAAACATATTTTCCTCAGGGTTTGTTTTTGGCAAGCATGAGGCTACAAAGAAATTGTTCTCTTAGTTATGTTTGCTAACCATTATTTTTAAAGATATAATTAAAATACACACAAAAAATATGGTTACAACGTAGACTGAATGTGGCAGATGTGTAAGTTGTGGACTGATGTGGTGTGATATACATACATATATATATATATATATATATACAGTACTGTGCAAAAGTTTTAGGCAACAAATTCTATAAAGTAATAATGCTTTCAAAAATAGACATGTTAATAGTTTATATTTATCAATTAACAAAATGCATAGTGAGTGAACAGAAGAAAAATCAAAATCAAATCAATAATTTGTGTGACCAACCTTTGCCTTCAAAACAGCATCAATTCTTTTAGGTACACTTGCACAAAGTCAGGGATTTTGTAGGCATATAGTCATGTGTAGGATTAAACAATTATAGTGGTGGTGGTGGTGGGGGACTGGCATGGAGTGATTTGTGTATGTATTTTTATCATTGCCATACTCTATCCTCCTTCTCAGATTATCATTATTATCGGTCATAGCAGTAGTCCCATCTGTCCTCCACATCCTCATTTGTGCTGCTGTTAATATATTTGTCCTGGCTTTGTCTGTCATGTGTGGTTTCTGCTAGTACTACTGGAGCTAGATGTTGATGTAATTCTACTGCCACTACTAATAGGGCTCAAAGGTGCAGCACTTACAGCAGCTGTACCAGAGGTACTCATCATATCTAACACTGTGTATGTTAACCTGTGTTGCTGTTGCTGGGTACTTAAAACAGGTATGTGTGGCTGAGTGGGACTTGGACTTTGAATGATGCCAATGATGACTGACAGGGTGACTGTGTGCTTTCTAAACAGTTTATAGACAGGCACAGTGCTCCTTAAAAGTGGTGAAAGATTCAGTCTTTGACTTTCTGCTAATCTTATAGCCCTGTCACCATCCTCACTGTCAACTTCATCTCTATCTGAACAAGAGAAGGATGCTGGAGTGATATATTCTACATCTGCATCATCATCATCAGTCATCATTAGGTCATCCTCAGCAGCATCAGCATCCCCTGACAGTTCTTGCCCACTACTACCCTCACATTACTCTAAGCTTTTGGAGGTCTCAAACAATTTCTTTTTACTTTTACTGTAACAAAGTTCCCTACTACTTTGAGGATGGGTGTTTTGGTGCTTGTGTCTCACTGTCTGATGCAGCAGATGCTTCAGATGCTAAACCATCCTCTATTATGCTACTGCCAGCATCATCAACACTTGAATGCGACTTGTTGTCGTCTTCAGTGTTCTGAAGAAGTACAGGGGTCAGTATGGTATAGTAAAATGCAATTTATTACAATAACAATAAGGTAGCACGCAGAGGTTAATTGAAGGTGCAAGGAGAGGGTCACAGCCAGTAACTGCTACTATCAGAAACAGTAAACTGCCACGGAGGACCACTCTAATAGAGACTAGGCCTAAACAACTGAAAGTCTCTGCAGAAACCAGGAACTGGAACAGGGACAGAACAGGAGCAGGAACAGTAGCAGGAACAGGAACCCGAAGTCTTGATCTGAGGTAGTGAGAATTCTGACTCACACCTGCAGTCAGTATAAGGAAACGTATACTTGACTCACACCTGCAGTCAGTATAAGTAAGCATATACTTGACTCACGCCTGCAGTCAGTATTGGAGCTAGTCTGCCAGAGCCCCAGGTCCACACCAGATTGGGTGTCTGCTGGGTACAGGGGGCAAAAAAGAGAACAGTCAGACAGAGCCAAAGGTCAGCACCAGAGAGGGTAGTCAGACAAGCCAGGTCATACACAGTTCAGATAGTCAGCCAGAGGCACAGGTCTGCACCAGATTGGGTGTCCACTATAAGGATAAGGCAAAAGAATAGTCAGACAGAGCCACAGGTCAGCACCAGATTGGATGGAAGACAAGCCAGGTCTTACACAGAGCCCAAGGTAACAGAACTGCTTTGTACAACAACGCAAGGGCAACTGAGTCAGTACTCACACTGCCCTTTAAACCCCTCCTCAGGAAGTAGGTAGGAGGAGCAGGCTCAGAGAAAGGAAGTAGGTAGGAGGAGACTACAGGAAGCATGGCATAAAACAGAGGCCTGCTTCACTCTGAAGCCTCGCGCCTGCAGATGACGCGTGGACTGACGCAGAGCATCACTGAAGCAGCGGTGCTGGAAACAAGGTAAGCTGTGGCAATGGTTCTTTATTTCTACTGGCACTGGTGGTGCTGGAACTAGCTTTGCTGGGACCTTGACAAACTGCATCCTCCCTTGAAGTAGAGGGATCATCATCATTGATTGCACACGCTGCAGCAACAATTGCTGCAGTCAGTTTCTGAACTACTACTTTACTCTCAAGTCCCTGCACTGTTCCACCCCTCCCCCTTCCCCTTGCGCATTTGCTGGACATTACACAACTACACTGTGTTTTTTTACTGTACGGTACACAACACAATTGATGCAGCTGTATTATGCCTTGCCTAAGCCTAGTCAGCTGTCTGTCACTGTCACCTAAGATATTTAGTTTTTTATTCTTTTTTATTTTTTTTTATTTTCTATTTATTTATTTTTATATTTTTTTAAGTTTTCCACCCTGTTGTCTTATCACAGTCTATCCAAAAAAAATTATAACTGAAGAACAAAATCAACAACTCCCTAAACAAAGCTTCAATTCCCCTTTATTTGCCTATCTCCTCTAGCTCAAAAACATGCTGCTCTCTCCTCTCACAAACACAGAATGGCTGCTGTGAGAGCCTGACAGCCTTTTATATGGCTGTAGAAAACTTTCGTGTGGTGTAGAAATATTTTTCTTCCCATTGATTTCAATGGGCGGAAAAGGCGGGAAAAGCAGAAAAACTGCACTTTTCAAGGGAAATTTTTGGCCAAGCGGAAAGTGCCATTATTCACCGATTTCAGTTTGAGGTGAAAATTTTCACCCATCCCTACATGGCAGGATATGTCAGTTGTCCACACACACACTGTTTTGTTTGCAAATAGTTGATGGGGTCATCATTTCAGTCTAGAATGTAGCTATACTGCAAATATTCTGTAACCATCTCACATGCAGTGGTACAACTCCTAGGAGTTACACAGTGTTCATATTTATCAGTTACCAACCCATACCCTGGGATCCAGACCCATAGAGATGTGCTGCCACCACCACCACCATCACCACCACCACCTCCACCACTACTACTACAACCACAAATGTTGCATCGCCTCCCCTGAGACAAATGAATTGCTTCCAGAGATGATGATGATATGTTCAGAATATGTTGGGGATGGGATGTTCTTGTTTATGTTGTTGCTGCTGATTGTAAAGACCCATTGCTGACTTCTTTTTCACTATGCTTTCTCTCTCTCATCCTCCACAATGCAACCTTCCACTTGATATGTAAGCATATATTTAAATTCAGTTCCTCAGAGAGATACTGCTGATCATCATTCCTTGTCACAAATTGTAATTTGATCAGCAATTAGATCATTGTCAGCATCACCCACCACTTCTTCCACATTTACTTTTATATTCCTTTAGGCTTTTTGAAATCTCAATCAATGTATTTTTTAACTTTTCCCCTTTTAATAAAATTTGCTACTGCTTTCAGGACAGTTGTTCTGCTTGTTACTTACTATTAGACACAACATTTTTTTTTAACTGCTACACCTTCCTTTGCTATGCCATCAACCCTACATTGCAACTCATAATCTTCAATATTTTACATAGTTTATTAATACTACTTGAGGTAGAGGAACTTATTATGTCACTTTCACAAACAGCCTCCACAGGAGATGGATCATTACTGTTTATTGCACACATTGCAGTGACCATGGCTGCAGTCAGTTTTTGAACTAGCACTTTACTAACACATGCCTCCAGGACATACTTGAAAATGAGAGAAATCTCAATGTATTCCTCCTGGTAAAACATTTTCTAAATAAAATAAAAAAACATTCCTACACTGTTCCTACTCCTTTCCACCTACACCTGCCCCTAGTACATTTGCTGGACATTATCATAGTATGTATTTTAACAGTTAAGTACACAACAGAACTGCCTGCATGCAATATCTTCCCCTTTATAAAATACTGTATCATAAGTATCTGCCATGGTCAGCCTCAGTCACAGTCAGTCAGGGTCCATGTCTATGCCACCCAGTCAAAATATATTTTTTTCTTTTTTTATTTTGCTTATCTATCACTGTGTACAAAAGCACTCCCTGTAAGTGCAACTATTTCTGCTTCTCTTTGCCTGTAGCTAGTGTCAAGAGGATTTCAGCAGCTGATTCTTCTTTTTCCCACTGTCAATACAGTCTTCATTTTGTTACAGTACAGGATGAGAATAGACCTTAGTCAATAATATACTGGCCCCTATTATTCTTGCTGTTGTAGGATGTCACTTGCACTTGTCTGTCTTTGGGTGTCAGTTTATAAAGCATATCTGTTACTCACAGAGGCTCAGCCAGTTCAGGAAGGACTTGAATATCCTGCCTGTCTCTTCTCAGTCAAACAAAACTTTGGAGAATTTGGAGCAAAGCTCCTTTCTCCCTTTATTCTCCCTTTTACTCCCTTAATGCAGAGAACAAATTATCCGCCCAACATACTCCCTAAACTAAACCCCAGCTCCAAGTTATTTGCCTCCTCTCTATCTCCAAAATGGTGCTGTTTTCTATCTTTCTAACAAACACAGAATTAAACAATGTGGGAATCTGACATCCCTTTTATACTGTCCTTGAGGGAAAATACGGGAAACATTCAATGTGGGGTAAACTTAATACATACCATTTATTTCAATAAAATGAGAAAGGCAGAAGGACGAAGAAAATTGGCACTTTTCATGAGAGATTTCCAGCTTAGCAGGAAGTGCCATTTTTTTCATGTTTCCGTTTATGAAGGGTTTCATGGAGGTAAATAGGAGATGTATATACAAGCAGAACAAGGGTGGAAGGGAAATACTTTTTGAGGTGGATGGGTTTACTACTTGCATTACTATTACTGGTGAACTCCAGGATTATGATACCTATGCTTTTACTCCTTTCCTGTTTGTAAGGTCATTTTTATTGTTGTATTAAAACGTTTGTGTTTTACAGCTTAAAATCCTTTTCCCTGCTATTTCCTCCTTCTGTTTTATATTTTCAATTGCTGTTTATTAGAAGAATAGCAGTTTTTGAAGAACTGCACCAAATGCTAAACATGTTGTGTAGGACCTGGGCTCACCCACAACTAACCTGTAGGGGCTAATGGAACATACAGAACACATAGCACAACATTAAATAAGATGTGGGGCTATCTGGCATAGCATAGCAATAGCATAGCAGAGTTAAACAAGATTATAAAAAAGCATGTCTTGAGGTACTAAGAGAAAAGGGGGTAATTCTAAAGCAAACCAACAGCACCACAGGGGACATATACAAATGACTTAAATTAGGCTTGTAACATCTTGAATATTAGAGTGCACCCAACCACATTGTGAAGAAAAACACTGGAGACCTCTCCAGTATTCAAGAGGTTAAAATCCCATTTTGAATCAATGTGAAATGCTTAGTTGTCCACTATGGTGCAACTGATCTGCCCCATAATCACTCCAGTTCTCCTTAGTTCACTGGCCTCTGTAACTATTAACCTAATTTGACACTGTTTGTGAATTTTAATTAAAGCTTTTTGCAATCATAGGTTCATACCTATCAATTTATGAACATGTGAGCCTTTTTTCACCTTGTGGGTTTATCCTGGGACCGGTAATAAACTTCAATTCATTTTCTGCATTGCACAATTGTATCATAATAATTGATAAGCAAAAAATTCAATTTCAGTGTAAGTTGTCATTAAAACAGAATACACTGCTGTCTACATACTGCGGCTATGGCCTGGATAAAGGTCATGTTCAGCCAAAAGAAGCTGGGAGGATCTGAACTACCTGTTCCCAGTCTTTGAATACTATTTTAAGTCATTGATTGGGCACTTTGGCAGCAGCTTTTTACTCTTAATACAATGTTCTCTAAAAATAAAAACGTTCCTTAATAATGACTCGTCTGAAATGAATCTGTTACTGGTCAAATGCATTTCATTATACGAATGCATATGTTTTCTACTTGCTTGATTTCTGCATACAGATATGATAGAGTTTATTCCAGTATTACACAATAACTATAGCTTAATGGTGTATTAATCCCAAGTTAATTTTTCCTGAGTCTTGTAGGTTGCTCATACAGACTGCATCTGTTGGCTCATTAAAGCAGAACTAATTGGTCATAATAATATCCATGAACTAACTGTAACAGCTCCTATGCATCAATCAGTACTGGAAATCATATCCATAGAAGCAGAAATAACAAATGCTATCAGGACCTCAGGACATAAAATCTGCCCACCACACATGATAATCTTAAGTAGGCACATACACTCTACTTCATTTTGTAAACCACTGAAGCAGCTGTCATGTCTACCTCTAAGTGCATGGCATACAGGACTGATTAATGATGTTAGCTACTGAACAAAGGCACATGGGTAAAATTTACAACCATTAGGATTTTCTGGCCATAGTAAGGACAATGACAGGTTATTATTAGGGGGTGTTACTGTTTCTTTAAGCACATTACTTCGACAGGTATCACAAGAGAGAATACTTGTTACAAGCCCATATGTCTCCAAATCATACTTACCATTATTAGGATTATTATATTATTGTTATAATAATATTTCAAACATTCAGAAGTAAAAACAATCAGCAGGTGTGACTCTGGAAGTTGGAGATAACTTCATTGTCTGTTTCCTGCACTATAAGTGGCACTGCATTGCATCCATATCCTTTCATGGAGCCTTCCTTCAATCACTCTAACATGATAAAGTGGATTCAGAGAATTGGAAAAATGTAATTCACTGGAGAGTTTGATTATCAGCAAGTGTATCTTGTTCAATCTCTTTCTAAAACTTGGAGCTGCCAAATTATGATGATAAACTACTGCTAGTCAGTTAAAAATAGCTGTGATAAATGTTGATCATTAAAAGATTTTCATGACAGGTATATACATAATTTTTAGAAATATAAATAATGCAAAAGCTATTAGGAGGGATGCACTAATATGATCTTGTGCTAAAACATGTGGTTGAATGAATTTATTTTTGTTATTCCTGCCTATTTACTAAATTTTTAAATTGAAAATTCTCCTCTTAACACTGCTTGCACCAGGACATGGTGGTGTGGGAGTGTATGTGCGATTTGTTGTAATCTTTCCACTACTCCTTAACACTATGTAATAAAAACTTAAAGAGGACACTGACTTATTGTAATCCATTTCCTTGAGCGTGTTATGGAATATTCATTTGGGGCTTGCATACATTAAATTCTTAACAACAGTAAAATCTATATAGCAATGTGCACAAGTTTTAGGCAGGTGTGAAAAAATGCTGTATAGTAAGAATGCTTTCAAAAATAGACATGTTAATAGTTTATTTGTATCAATTGACAAAATACATAGTGAGTGAACAGAAGAAAAATCTAAATCAAATCAATATTTTGTGTGATTACCCTTTCAAAACAGCATCAATTCTTCTAGGTACACTTGCACAAAGTCAAGGATTTTGTAGGCATGTAGTCAGGTGCTAATGATCATCAACTTAATATGTAGGTTGAAGCACAGTCATTAACTGAAACAGAAACAGCTGTGTAGGAGAAATAAAACTGGGTGACAAAGAGCCAAACTGAACTAAAAAGGTGAGGTTGCTGAAGACAGTTTAATGTCAAAAGTCATACACGATGGAAAGAATGAACACAGCAACAAAACTCAAGGTAGTTATACTGCATCAGCAAGGTCTCTCCCGGGCAGAAATTTCAAGGCTGACAGGGGTTTCCAGATGTTTTGTCCAAGCTCTTTTGAAGAAGCATGAAGAAACAGGCAACGCTGAGGACCGTAGACACAGTGGTCGTCCAAGGAAATGATGCAGCAGATGAAAGACACATCATGCTTACTTACCTTCAAAATTGTAAGATGTCCAGCAGGGTCATCAGCTCATAATTGGCAGACCCTGTACCCCTATCTACTGTCCAGAGAAGTCTGGTCAAAAGTGGTCTTCATGGAAAATTTGCAGCCAAAAAGCCATACCTCTGACGTGGAAACAAGGCCAAGCAACTCAACTATGCATGAAAACACAGGAACTGGGGTGCAGAAAAATGGCAGCAGGTGCTCTGGACTGAGTAGTGAACATTTTAAATATTTGGCTGTAACAGAAGGCAGTTTGTTTGCCAAAGGGCTGGAGAACAGTGCAAGAATGAGTGTCTGCAGGCAACAGTGAAGCATGGTGGAGGTTCCTTGCAAGTTTGGGGCTGCATTTCTTAATGCTGAGAAGTACAGGCAGATACTTATGCATCATGCAATACCATCAATGAGGGATCTGATTGGCTCCAAATTAATTCTGCAGCATGACAATAACCCCAAACATACATTAAGAACTATCCTCAGCGTAAAGAAGAAGAACAAGCCCTGGCTGTGATGGTATGGCCCCCACAGAGCCCTGATTTCAACATCATCAAGTTGTCTGGGATTACATGAAGAGAGAAAAGCATCTGAGGCCGCCTAAATTCAGAAGAACTGTGGTTAGTTTTCCAAGATGTTTGCAACAACCTACCTGCCAAGGTCCTTAAAAAACTGTGTGCAAGTGTACCTAGAAGAATTGATGCAGTTTTGAAGGCAAAGGGTGATCATACCAAATATTGATTTGATTTAGATTTTTCTTCTGTTCACTCACTATGCATTTTGTTAATTAATAAAAATAAACTATTATCATGTCTATTTTTTAAAGCATTTTTACTTTACAGCATTTTTTTCACACCTGCCTAAAACTTTTGCACATCACTATACATCAGCATGAACTAAAACAGGGGAGTCCAACCTTTTTTGACTGAAGGCCACAACAAATAAAATGACCATAGTTGAGGGCTACATAAATAAGAAAAGGCTAGTATCAAAATAATACAGTTTAAGCACTAGCAATATAACACACAATTATTTGATGTCACTAATAATATTCTTGTTAATATTTATATAGCATCATAAGTGGTCCGCTTATCTTACCCATTTCTTAATTTCTCCCTTCCATCATCCCTTACATCATTACCTCTCCATATCACCTTAATCCACCATAGTACCACATTCTCATCTCCCCTCATATCTCCATCTCCCCTCATCAACTCCCCATATCTCCTGTATTGCTCACAGCACTACGTTCTCTTTTCCCCTCACAATTGTCTCCCCCACAGCACCACATTCTCCCCTCAGCATATCCTCCCATAGCACCACCTTCTCCCCAATAATACTACATGATCCCCTTATCTTTCCCCATAGCACCACCTTCTCTCCTCACTACCTTCTTCCCCCATGCCACCACATTCTCCCCTCATCACTTTTTTCTGATAATAGTACCATAGTATCCTCTTATAATGTCCCCATGGAACCACAATCTCCCCTTACCACATTCTCTCTCCTCCCATACACCTACATTCTCTCCTAATCATATCCCCACATAGTACCACATTGTTCCCTCACCATATACCTCCATAGCACCACATTTTTGCTCATTATATATCTCCTTAGCACCACCTTCTCTTCCATGGCACCACATTCTTCCCTCACCATCTACTCTCCTCACACTATCCCATTCTCCCCTCATCATATTCCCCAATACCACAGCACTGTTCCCTCACCATATCCTCCCAACAGCACCACACTCATTATATACCCCCATAACACCACCTTCTCTCCTCACTACATTCTCCCCACCATATCACCATATACTGCCTTTATAATATCTCCTATAGCACCACCTTCTCTCTTCACCATCTTTTCCCCCATAGCACTAAATTCTCCCCTCATCATATCACCCACAGAACCAGCTTCTCTCCTCACCACCTTCTCCCCCCATAGCACCACATTCTCCCCTCACCACCTTCTCTCCCCATAGCACCACATTATCTCTTCACCATATACTTCCATAGTCCAACAATCTTCCCACATGATATACCCCCCAGAGCACCACTCTCCCCATCACCACCTTCTCCTCCATAGCAACACATTCTCTCTTCATTATCTCCCCCAATATACTACTTTCTTCTCCCGCAACATTTTCCCCCCATAACAACAAATTCATCCCTCATCATCACCCACCATAGCACTACTTTATCCCCTAACCACCTTCTACCCTAATGGCACAACATTATTCCATTATCATATCCCCTCATATTACCACCTTCTCCCCTCACCACCTTCTTCGCCCCATAGCACCACATTCTCCTATTATCACATCCCCCTATATTAGCACTTTTCCACTGTCCCATTGATAGTCACAGAATAGCACAGCCTTGTTCCAAGCTCCACTGCCAGTCACAAAATCATACATACACTGTCTGGCACCCCCAACATGTTCCACTTTCCAATGGCAGTCAAATACCCACACATAAGCTGACTGACCATAATCTTATTCAACTGTCATATGTTAGCCACAAAATCACACACTATTTGACATCTCAGCCTTGTTCCATTCTCCACTGGTAGCCACAAAATCACACATACACTGTCTGACGTCTTAGACTTTTTCCACTGCTCACTGTTAGGCTTCAATCATACAAACATTCTCTGTGCAGAGAGAATGTTTTTACGAATGCATGCTTTTACAAATGAGATGATAGTTGGTACTGTGTTAGCTGTAGAAATACAGGAGGCAATTATAGTCAGGTTGAAACCTTTATTGGCTGACTAAACAGATTTAGGATGCAGGCTTTCAAGACTTCTTAGGGTCTCTTCCTCAGGCATGTTATATTGGTATAACATGCCTGAGAAAGAGATCTAAGAGGTCTTGAAAGCTTGCATCCTAAATCTGCTTAGTCGGTCAATAAAGATTTCAACTTGACTATAATTGGCTCCTGCTTTTACAAAGGCAGCCAGGATGGGTTTTCCATAGAAGGCGCACCATGGCCCACTGCAAGTGAAGTGCATATCAACACCTCATTTCAAACAGGTAGATAGACCTTATATAAAAGCTCATGTGGACTGGGGAAGAGCTGCACAAAATGAGCTGGCTTGGATCTGAATTATTGGCTAATGAAAGGTGAATCATAGTGACACAATCATTTTTGTGTCTGTCTGCACAATGGCCCATAGACCACACTGTGGAAACATTTTCACCTGCACTAAGTGACATATAGGGAGAAGTTAAAAGCAGCATACTATGAGCCTTATTCAGGAAACAAAAGATGAGCAATTCTTGAACAACCCAACTGCACCACAGGCAACAAATTACAATTGATTTAATTGGGGATTTTAACCTCATAGACCGGGCCACAATGCATCGATTCGGAACTCAAGGAGTTAAAAGCCACATTAGATCCAGTGGGAATTTGATGTGTTTTTATTTCTTCCATATGTTATTGTTGGTTTTCTCCAGAATTGCTCCTTTGTAACTTCCAGTTCTGGAATATTGCCTTATGTCCTTGAAAGATTGTCACAAGTGAAAGTCCCTTGTGTAGCTTGTTACAACTCTCTGAGTGCACTAAAAAGGTGTTAAAACACCAGCACATTTTTTCCCCTCACGATATACCCATACTCCTCAAGAAAAGTGATCTTTCTCTTGACTATAAGTCCTGTCTTATTACTGTTATTAAATAATAATGGAGAGATTAATAGTGTAGTAATCTATACCTTGGATTTGCTTTATTAAAATGTGTGCCAAGTTTCCTCAATATAATTCCCTGTTTTTAGGTATTAGCATTTTAATATTACCTCTATTATAGGGATGAATACAAATCCCCATTGATATAATTGGGGATTGTGCTCTACATGCAGTTAGTGTGTCCTGATTTACTCTCTGTTTTCTTTGTACCTATGGTCTACATAGAGACATGCTATACATCATTTTCAGAAGCTTGGCTTAGCAAGTAAGTGCTGCAATTGATAAAAAAAAAATACTGGCTCTGTACCAGTAATCATTTCTCTGGAGCCTTGTTCCTTCAGGAAACTCTAGTGTGAAAGCAATAAAGAAACACTGTCAAGTTGAAAGTTTGTGTGCAATATCATTAAATATTGTTGGCCCAAATACAACAAATGTCCGCATATATTCATTTACTAGAATATGTCATTTTAATCAGTAATGAGAATTTCTGTTTTTATCTTTATAGTTTATCTGAATCATTTAGAGACCTTTATGAAGTTAGAAATGTCAAAATCGAAATATTAACCCTTTGAGTGCCAGAGGGGTATGCAATGCGTTGCCTACTCCTCTGGCACTCAAAAGACCAAAGAAAATAGGTCTGATGTATATATGCAAAGTGGAACAATTTGAATCAAACCAATTGCATTGTGAGACAAAATAAAAAATACCAATTGATGAAAAAAGGGGTTTTTAACTGCTTGAATGCTAGTGAGGCCTCCGAACCACTGCAAAATAAACAATTGGAGACCTCTCTAGCGTTCGAGTGGTTAAAAGCCCCATGTATCCCTTTGAGTGCCACAGGAGTATGCAACACATTACAGAGGAATGAGTTGCACATCCCTATGGTACACAAAGGGTTAACCCTTTGAGCGCCAGAGGGTTAGGCAATGCATTGCTTTGCAATGCGTTGCCTACCCCTCTGGCACTCAAAGGATTAATCAATGGGAATTAGCATTTTTATATGTGTCCCCTACATTGCAGTTGGTTTGGCCCAGAAATGCCTTATTTTGGCTCCATAAAGTTAGGTGAAAAACAAGAAAATAATTCCACTCTATGTTTTATTTCACTATCTTTCCATACTGGAGACTGTCCAATTCAGGTGATAAATGCATCCCTGGGTTTTCTCACACAAATTCCTATTGCTGTCCATGGGGAAATCAGGAGATAAAACAAGTGATAAATGAATCACTTGGAATGTAGCTCTGAGAGTGGGTGAGTGTTTCCTTCATTTATAATAATATGCTGCAGTTTGATCTGAGGCCGAGGTGCTATATAACACATCATAAACTGTGTGCAGTTTAACATTTAGCTTGTATGCTATCTTTCAAAATACTTTTTATTATACACTTTATATTAACCCCCTGAAAGTTAGAGAAGTCTCTATTCTTTGACACATTGTGAAATCTCTGGCATTCAAGGGGTTAATATAGTGATGCGTGTCAAAAGTTAGAAATATCCTATATAAGTAAGCTATACTTTGGCTGATGCACTAAGAAAATGGGGAAATTCTGGAGCAAACCAACAGCACCATAGGAGACCAGTAGAAATCCCCATTAGGCTTTTGTCACCTTGAATGTTGCATCCAACTGCAGTGGAGACCTTTGTAACATTCAGGGTTTAAAATCTACATTTAAATCAATGGGGTTTGTGGGAATTTGTATTTCTCCCCTGTTGTGCAGTTGGTTTGCCCCAGAATTGCTCCATTTCTTTTTAATGCATCAGTCTCTTACATAACCCCTTGGATGCTGAAGAGATCTCTAATGAATTGGAGATGCCTTTTAGAATTATTATTATTATCCTTTATTTATATAGCACCAACACAATCTGCAGCGCTGTACAATTGGGAATAGACATGTCCTATATAATAATTTGCTAAATAGTTTGTAACAACGCAGTCATGCGCAGTAGAGACTGCTGCACGTGCTGCAGACATGTGCAGTAGAGACTGCCCGTGAGGCAGCTGATAGGGAGTGGGGTGCTCTGAAGTATCAGCGGCAGTGCGGGCAGTCTCTACTGTGCACGACTGCCCCGCAACTGGCTGGAAGTGTGGCCTGTGTACACAGGCTCTTCTATTAGTAGAGACATAAAACAGTAGAAATGGAACATAGAAAGCAAAAGGATGAGAGGGTCCTGTTTGTGAGAAATTACAGTCTAGGGGTTGACCTCTGCAACCACACATTTTGCCCAATGCTATCAAAGGGTAAGACAAAGAGTAAAATAACCAGGTCTGTTTTATATACAGAATATATGTGTGTGTGTGTGTGTGTGTGTGTACCATAAATGAAAATGTATTGGGAAAAAAAAGCAATGACAGACTACCATTGAGTATCCCCACAAACTAGAACAATCACAAGTATAATCAAATATATTGAAAATTAATTTAATTATCATTATCTTTTATACACCTTTTACTTTACTCCCCATTCCTTTTTTTACTATATAAGAATTAAAATTCTATACAGAGGCATAACTAGAAGCCACCATGCCCTGGTACAGAAATTGCTATGGGCCCCCCAACCACATTGCCCCCATTACCCCCAATCTCCACATTGCCCCCCATTGCCCCCCAATTTCCACATTGCCTCCACATTGTCCCCCAATCTCCACATTCACCTCAATCTCCACATTGCCCCCAATCTCCACCTCCTATTGACCCCCCCCCAGTGTCCATCTCCTACCTCCCTGGTGGTCCAGCGGCATGGCTGGAGCTCCCATGCAGTCCTCTCTTCAGTAATGATGAGTGCTGGGAGATGATGTCATCTCCCAGCGCTCTGCATTACTAGAGTGCTGTAGAGGGAGCTCAGCTGATAGAGGTCTGTGCCAAAGAAGGCACAGACCTCAGCTTATTACCTGTTGAAGGCGCTGGACAGGTGGGTTGCAGGGGGCAGCCGGACCCTTGGAGTGACTGGCCAGTCACAGGTGCGACCCCTGCAACCCCTACTGTTATGCCACTGATGCTATACAAATAGAAACATTGAATTTTATATGTCAAAATAATATTTTCACACCAAAATAAATTGTAAAAATATCTGAGTCGTCTCCTCACAGAGAGAATAAAATGCTTTAATCTCACATTTATAGTATAATGTTAAGTAATATTCTCTCTACCCTAAAAAGGTTTAACAATATGATTATTACTGACATCTCAAGGATGCTGCTTCAAGTAACCAATTACGGATATGAATTTAACATGGATAAATGTATGTGTATTTTCATGCCAACAAACGTCATGTGCAGAATGTGCAAATTATTTCCTCTTAGAAATAAATAAAATTCTGGAAAGAATCCATTGACACTTTTCCCATTTAACTCTGTTTCTCTAGAGATCTCATAGTCAAACAATTGCACAAACATGAGTACCTAATAGATAGGGCAAATTGGTCAAAGCTTACTTGGTCACCAAAGGCACCACTGAAATAGTTTCTATCTGCATCTAAATGAGGAACTTTCCTATTTTTTTTTCTTTGCACATTTTGTAAAAGCAGTTATACAAGACAATTTTTGCCACTATTACAATGACCCAGATATAAGATGAATGATTATTATGTATAGAGGTTCGATGGGATAAAAATAACCACACAGAACCAGTAGGAGACAAATTGTGTCATAATCCCATTGTTCTTTTTCCTAGAGGTTTCCACAAGGTTTATGAATTGTTCTCTTTCTAACAGTTAGAAAGACTTATTAAAAAGCACCTTCTTGTTTATTACATTTTGTGGACAGAGTAATTTCCAAAAGCAATGCTTATCATTTCTCTCATATTCTGCTTCAGTTTTTTATATCCCAATTATATTTGCTGGTTTATTTTGATTGTGCCTGTACTGCATTAACATTCTCCTATGGGTTTTCTTACATCTCACTGTATACTCTAGCATGACCTGATTCATTGATGTTAATATTATAATAAATTCAACTTTGTTACTATTTAACAAACACATATTTTTTGGGGAAGTTGGAGAGATTGCATACCCTGAACAAGGTGGGTTTAATGTACCAGCTTGAAGTAGAATAGCCGGTCTTTATCAGTGTGTAAAAGTTATATATTTCTGACACCTACAGTGTTATACATCGTGATTATTTTCCAGTGCCCCATCTGTTTTTTTTGTGTTCTATTTCTTTAGAGGGTATCCTTCCAAATGCAGTGGAACTGAGTGAACTGAGTGGAGGCAGTTTATACTCTCCATCTGTTTAAGCTCTCCATTCCTAATGGAATAAATATTGTGAATACCTTGTGCTTAATTGGAAGTATTGAATTGATAGTAACAGCTTTACACTATGAGCTCCCCTTTGTTTTTAGTTCCATTTCTTGCCTGTGTTTCCAATGTTGGTGAAAAAAAGAGAGAAAGAGAAAATTTATATAAATATTAAACTGGAAACAAAGTTGTTTTAAGAGCTGGCTATCATTATGACCATTGCCAGTAGCAAGAGAAACTTGATGGTACCTGACGCTGTTGATACAGAGGGTGAAGAGGAAGTCAGAGGCACCAATTTCAAAGGGAGCATTGCTACCCCTGACCCCATGATCCCCAGTACCCTAACATAGTCGCTTGGGATGTGGGGAACTATACTGAAAAGGAGGCAGAACTAGCAGCAGTATGAACAGCAGCCCATGTCAGCTACATGTACCTACTGTTATTGCTGCCAGTGTGCCTTCTTCTGAGAAGATGACAAGTGTGACCGCAGGGGACCCTTTGTCACACTTATCATCCCCAACCAGTCCCATAGAGCAGCAGAGTGGAAGTGGTGGTGATGAGAGTGAGAATGATGGTGGAGCAGCTCGTATGGAAAGGAGTATGAGAACCTTTTTAATGAAAAGCTACAGAGAATGGGAGAAAGAAAAGCAAATTGGAATAGGCATCACCACCATCACCAGCAGTGGCATTCTGGAGTGTTGTAATTCTGCTGCTGAGTCATCAGAGGCAGATATTCATCTGGATGATGATGAGTAGGCTAGTGTGCCACAGATCACTGTGGCCATTATGGGACTTGGTTCAGAAAATAAATGATATGGGACTTGTACAGGTTCCACTTGCCATCACTACTCCAGGTCCTAGCTGTAGTACTGATACCGAGGCAGCAGCATCACCTGCCCTAGCCAGTGAAGGCGATTGTGGAGAAGTAGAAGCCATTCTTCCCCTCTCCGCTCACTTCAATCACGGATGTGAGAATATTATTCCCTCCGGGCACTCACAGTGCAGTCATCAGTTTTTCTTTTCTTTTTGTAGGAGATTTCAAACTCTTTGCCTACCACACTAACCACCTGCTCATACAAATCTTGCATAGCCATCCTTGAAAAGTATCTGAGGCTTGGGATAATACCAGCATGTCAACTGCCAACATCTTAGTGTATATTGTGCATTGAGTCTTTTCATTTATTGTGAACATCAATTTTATCACTTGTTCTTTTAATAAATAAATATATTTTTGTGAGAAGCCCTGCTCTTTTTTCAGTTTTTTATTATTATTTTTAATTTTATTTTTATACCATATATATATATATATATATATATATGGTGTGACTTCAAATTGGATATACATAGCTGAAGCCAGCAAAATCCACAGAGCAACTATCCTGAACGGTGACGGGTTGATCCTCTCCTGAAGCCTGTAAGTCAGACCCTGTATAAGCATCTCTCTGACCAAAACAAAGTGTGAGTACATAGTATACTGTGTATTCTGTATAATTTAAATACAGTTTTGCACTATACAGCTCTCTCTCTTTTTTTTTCTTTTATGGATCATTGTGATAATGTTTGTGAAGTTTTTGACTGCTTCCCAAGGACTCAGTGAGTATGGGTACACAGTACATGACAGAAGAACTTTGTAACTTTATTGCTTTAACAACATGACTTGTGGAGGTGGTGGGGGTTTTGGCGGTGCCATGTAAAGGGCAATTTATGACTTATAATTTCCTGCAACAAACTCATAGTCATACTCCTCTGCAACAGGAACCATACGTTTGATTTGAAATGAACAAAATCTTAGCACACTCTCTGACACATCAACATCATCACTCCTGTTATGTGCCCCAGAGCAATGGGAGGGCTTCTATTGCTGCTAGTTGTGGCACCTCTAACTTTTGATGAAGTATATCCCAATCAAATTCATGGTTGTGCTTCAGGTGGGATCTCAATGAGGAAGTACCTAGGTGTGAACCTGATTTTCCAATGCTCACATGCCTTTTACACAGGCAACAGATAGCAAAATGTTCAGCTTTTCTAATAGACTGATAGTCTGTTAATACTACTAATGAAACTAGATGTTACTGCAATTGTTCTAGCAGAGGAGATATACTTCCAACAGAAGCAGAAGCACTCGTCATAACTAGGGTTGGATCAGATGTTCATGACCTGCGTTGATGGTGGTTACTCAACACTATTCTCTGTGTATATGGCTGGATGGATGTTGAACTTGGAAGCAGTGATGATGCTAATGATAAGCATCTAGAAAAAAGCGCAAAGAGCACCATCTTTGCACTTTTTTCTAGATGCTTATGTTTTGATGCACTGTATGGAGGAAGACTATATATAAGGCTGCATGGGAACCAACGTCTAAACTGAAAGACTGAGGATTTGCCTATCCTTTTCATCCCATTTCATCCATTCTAAACCATCCATCTCTATTTCCATTTCCTGAATAATAACTAGGATTGTATGTGAATGGGAACTGAGTTAAGTGTGGGGGATTTTTCATTTGATATATTTGTATTATTATAAATTTGTATCCCATATTGAAAGTACGTTGTATATGAAGATCTGTGTCTGATTTTCTGATTACTTGGATATAGTTGTGAGCGTAGTGTATGATGTTAATGATGACTAACATGATGATTGTGTATTTTTTGGTATCCTTACTTGGCCAGGGTCAGACTTTCCAATTGTTTTCTCAAACAGTTTATAAACAGAGATTCATCTGTATCTGAATAAGAGGAGGATGCTGAAGGGATATATTCTACATCAACATCATCATTACTAATTAGGTTATTCTCAGCATCACCCACAGCTTCTAATGAACTACTTTTTTCCTCATTGGTATATACTGTTGGGTACATTTATGCAACCTAAATTTGAATTCTGACCATTTTTCCTCAGTATTTTTGCCTTTAAATAAAATATCCCAGTCTATGTGTTGCATTGAAGCCCATAACAATTTGAAGTTACCTTTTTTAAAATTAAGAGTTTTGGTTGAACCTATACAGTTTTGCTTTGCCAGACTAATCTCAAATGTAACCATGTTGTGATCACTGTTTCCCAAATGCTCTCTTACCTTAATATTGGATACCATTTCTGTGTTATGAGTCATCACTAGGTCCAATACATTGTTTCACTTTTTTGCAATTATGACATCATAATTTTATCACAATGCAAAATTCACTTCATGCAAGATACCATGCAATTTGTTCTGAATAAAGCAATATATAGTTTTCCATAGGTAACTAGAAATTTACCTGTGGAAATCAAGCCTAAACAGACAGATAGCAAAAATGCTGAAAATGTGCCTGGCCTACAGGGTACAGGAAATGGCCCAAGCCCCTGGCACTGAAGGTGTTAAATGATCCTAATTACTCCATTGGAGAAATGGATGAATTCATAAATTGAACTAATTTTCTCTGTTACACCTTCAACATGATTAAACCATTCTGTATTAAGCCTTATGGCTAGGTGTAAGAGTTTACCAACGAATGTACTCCCATGCCTATTTTCATATTAGTACATGCCCCCTTATGTGAATTTTACACTGTATTCACTTTATATAGAGATTTCTTGTGGTCCTTTGCAGCAGCAGGCCCTTTATCGTAGACTAGATAAAGGGATCTTATATGTATAAGTGAATGGAAGAGAAAATGTTTATAAAGTAGCACACAAAAGCATGCAAGGTGTATTAGTATACAAAACAAACTAAAACTTTAAAATAAACTGTTACTTTCCCTTAAAGTCATGTTGAACTTGCTTAATCTTAGTGTCTCTAATAATCATGGTTAAAGCAGGTGGATTACGAAAATCAGATCTGTACTATGAAAGGACTACCACATGCCTTGATTTTCCAGGACAAGTTCACCTTTTAAGGGATTAAGAGCCTGTCCTCACAAAATTTTAAAATATGCTGTAAATGTACTGGATTTCCTTGAAGAGGAAAGCGGGTGACCTTTAGCTGACCCCTCTCTCTCTCTGTTCTATGCTCTGTGTTGAGTACAGGATGATTACCCATGCTCACAACAACTTGAAAATATGTTTGTACTGTTGAAGGAACATGTGAGTCCTGTGACTGTGTGAAGGGGACTTGCCAGACCAACCTTCATATAGTAAGCACTTTGCATCGAAGTGCTAACTGTCTGAAGTGAGTGCAAATGCTCTCTTCCTGCCCTGTCATATTGCTATGCCCAGTGTCTTTATTGGACCAATACTGGAAAGTGAGTCATTTATTAACCCTTTAGTGTCAGAGAGGTATCCAATGCATTGTGTTGCAAAGCCTTGGATACCTCTCTGGCACTAAAAGGGTTAATAGTAATGCTAAGAATCTTTATATTATCTCTGGCTCCCAATACATGCTAAATGGTTGATAAGAGCCATACACGAATAAAGATACGGAAACCTCAAGTGCCTTAAATTTGCACCTTATTCATAGACAATTCGTTCTTCACTCCTCAAACATCCAAAGGTTTAAATCCGTTTATTACAAGTACAATGAGCAGAACAGTTTACTTATTTTATACAAAGTAGATACTAGAATTACCAAAGCTTCTAACACATGAAACTTCTTGTAAGATGAATGGTAGCAGACTACACTTAACCATGTACATTTAGGGTGTTTAATACCCAGAACTAATGCTCAACCCTGGAATGACCATAAAACTAATTAGCAGGAAAGCTCTCTGAAGAATAATGTTCTGTAATATTTGATAAAAACGCCTTGTACATCAGATGCACTTGATCAGCATGGTAATATAGATATATTTGGTTTGAAAATTGTGCCAAAAGCATAATTTTATATTAGAGTTTAACTTGTGAAATTATATGTTCGGAAATTATTCTCTTTCCAGAGTTAATTAGGAATATAACTTAAATGCTAGCAGCACTTCTCCATTAAGAAGAATCCTCATAATCAACAGAGCACTAGTATAAACCTTATGTATAGAACAATACATGAATATGACTGCATGTCAGAGGAATGGGTATGAAACTGAGAAAATTAAATGAAAATCTTTTCAGCAGGATGTATACTGAACTGTAAACTCGGTTTCACTGATAACATTAAAGAGAAATTATATATGAAACATTGAAGTGAAATATATCAACATGAACGTCATAGAAAAGTAACATAGTGACTAGGGATGGGCGAAAGTTGTTGTGTGTTCCAGCAAGAAATTTAGCGAAAACCACGTAGTTATCTGCTTTTTTGCAGGAAAATCAGCTTTAAAACTAGCGGTTAAAATTTTCGCATCTTTTGCCTATTGGTCATAATCTTTCGCCATTTTTTCAGTGGCTAGAAAGTTTCCGCCCATTGATTTACTTTGTTTTCACACTTCTGATATAGATGTGCTGTGCTGTTCTGCTATGATATTTTGCAAAAATTGAGGCAGGAGAGGCTCTTAGTGACTCATATCACTATGAGCAGCAAAAAGAGGAACTGGAAGGACCCTTATTATGTGTTCACTGAGTCTGAGGAGAAGGATATGGCCAGCAGTTCTGAAGCAATGCTGTCCAGTCCCCCTAAATCACCCCATGGAGTCTTGGGGAGTTTAATGAGAAGGGAGGGAGAAAAGAGAATGGGAAGGAAGGGAGAAAAGGGAATGGGAAGGGAGGGAGAAAAGGGTAGTACTAGTGAGAGCAGGACAGGTCAGCTGCCTGTGCCTGCTGCAAGACGTGTTGCCCCTGCTGCCAGTGCCACCATTGCTGTTCCTGCAGCAACTAGTGTTGTACCTGCTGCCAGATGTGCTGCTACTAGTGTTGTACCTGCTGCCAGACGTGCTTCCCCTGCTGTCACTAGTGTTGTACCTGCTGCCAGACGTGCTGCCACTAGTGTTGTACATGCAGCCCCTGCTGCCAGTGCCACCACTGCTGTACCTGCAGCCACTAGTGTTGGACCTGATGCCAGACATGCTGCCCCTGCTGTCAGTGCCACCATTGCTGTACCTGCAGCCAATAGTGTTGTACCTGCTGCCAGATATGCTGGCCGTGCTGCCAGTGCCACCATTGCTGTTCCTGCAGCCACTAGTGTTGTACCTGCTGCCAGTGCTGAACCTGCTGCCAGTGCTGAACCTGCTGCCACCAATACTTTGCCTGCTGTTAGTGTTTCCTGTAGTGCTCGGCGGGGAAGGAGAAAATGATGCCAAGTGCGACAGCAAGGGACCCTAAATCACACTTGCCATTCCCAAGCAGTCCTGCCAGTGCTAGTACTACTGCTACTAAGGTCCAGCAGCTTGTTAGCGTTTGGAGTGAAGGAGGGGGTAATCAACAATATCCTCATATTGCTAGTGACTGCGAGACTGAGGAGGAAGAGACTGCAGCTGAACTTGATGTGGTTGGTGTTAGTAGTAGTAGCAGTAATGGTGAAGCAGCCAGAGTGGTGGGGGAAACATTGGAGAGTGTCCAGACTAGCGTTCAAGGGAGCCCACACCATTCCTCTGACCCCGGGACTAGGAGTCCTCCCCTTCCCTTCACTACAGTGTCCAGGTGGAACATGATCCTGAAGAGGCCAGAACTGGTGTTGAGGGAGGAGAGCAGGCTCAGAATTAATGCCACCACCACCAGCATCAGAATGCACATATCAACTGCCTGTGCCTGCTGCTACTGCTGCTAGTGTAGTCTGTCTTCTTCTTGAGGTCAAAATGAAATGGCAAGTTTGACATTAAGGGACCCTCTGTCACACTGCTCGTCACCTCCTCCAAGCAGCAGTGAGATGTCTAGAATAGAGCAGCAGCAACAACAGCATGTAGGGACTAGTGGTGGTGGTGGTGATGATGCTGGAGAAGCAGGGGTGGAAGAGACATTGATGGCCATTTTAGCAGAAACTGAGAAGGAATGGGAGACAGGGATGAGGATGGGCATCACCACCACCACTAGCAATGACATTTTGGAATTAGAGGAAATTGCAACTGCTCTAATTCCTTCTGATGCTGAGATGCAAGGGCAGCAGGATGCTGAGAAGCAGGCTAGTGTGCCACAGACCATTGTTGACACAGTGGGAATGGGGTCAACAAGTGATGCGGGACTAGGACAGGTTCCACTTGCTAGTAGTAGCACTACTTCTGATCCTAGTTGCAGTGCTGAATTGGAAGCAGTAGCAGCAACAGCAGCAACATTATCCACTGCCACAGACAATTATTATTATTAATCTTTATTTATATAGCGCCAACTAATTCCGCAGCGCTGTACAATTGGGAATAAACATACAGAGGTATTAAATAGTACAATCAGATGTGGAGAACAGGAGGATCAGAGGGCCCTGCTCGTGAGAGCTTACAGTCTAGAATGTGAAGGGGAATGTGGAGGACAAGAAGAAAGAGGTAATTCTTCTCCATCTGCTCCCTTCCCCCTAAAGTCATCATGGGTGTGGGACTATTTTTCTGTTGGGGCAGGCATAGTGCAGTCATCAGCAACGGCACTGTGCACAATTTGTGACAAGTCAGTGAAAAGAGGAAAGGAGGGAATACACCTTGGCACAAGCGCCCTCATATGACACATGAAACACAGACACCATGACATTTACGTCAAACATGTTAAAGACAAACACCCGCCACAAAAATCAAGCACCGCTTTTGCTGCCCCTGACTCTCCAGAAAGGCAACAAGAGGCAAGGCGGAGATCAAAGAGGAGGAGGAATAGAACAACCCAGGCAGAGACTAGAAGTTCCAGGACAAGTGAAACAACTAGCTCGCCATCACCTTCTAGGGTAACTACACCTTCTGCCAATCCACCTCATTCATTACCTCCCCCGCCAAATGATAACCACTCTGTTGATGTTAGAATGTGGCAGTTCATCTCTCCCCATTGTGCACTGTGTGGTGCACTGACCACACATGCCAGTGTGGTGGAGGAGAATTGCTATCAGTGCATCAAGCGGCATCTGAGGAGATTCCATCCTGAAGAATATGCTAAGATGGTGGCAGGGAGGGTTCATCACTACTATTAATATGTCAGCAAGTTGTCATGTGTCCTTAGCAGGTGTGGAAAAGGGGTATGGTGACAGTGGCAGTACTTGGTTTCGGGTGTCATGGTGTTTGGATACAGTTGTGCCCCCAGATGTTAATTACCACACACACACACACTGTGCACATTGCAGTTGCTGAGGAGACCCACTGATCCTGCTCTCAAGGGAAAAAATATATTCTAATAACAACAAACCCATGATGATTTTGGAGGAGGGGCAGGTGTAGAAGATTTAATGGCCAACTTGCTCTTTTCTCCACAAATACTGGGGCTACTTATTCTGCTGCTACTGCCTCAGGTGCATCACTAGAGCCAGTCATGGCAAGTGGAACCTTCATCATCCATCTTCCATGTTACTGCTATTGTTGATCCCATTCCTTTTCAGCTGCCTAATCATCCTGCTGCTTAAACAACTCAGCAGCAGCAGCAGTACGAACAGCAGTTGCAACTCAGGACTCAGGTGGACATTTTACAGTGGCCACTGGCATTAGGCCAGTAGGGCATTTTTATTTTTTTCTCAGGGCTTGTGTTTTAAAATAAATAAATAAATAAAAACTAGTCCTACAAAAAATGAATTTTGGGTGAGTTGTTTCTAACAAGCCTAATTCCTACAAATCAATGTTTCTTCAGGGCTTGGGCCTCTAATAAGTCTAAGTCCTACAAAGGCCTCTAACAACAAATCAAACAAATCATCCTCTACAAAATACTCTATCAAGTCAAGTATTAGTCCACCCCAGTGGCAGCTTATGTCAGGGGGTTCCTGTTTCTGTCACTTTAAATACAAATGTCTTATTTTATTTTATTGATTTAATTTTTTATTAACTGTCCCCTCAATAACAGTCAAGAACCCCCCCCCAAAGCAAATTCCCTATTCAAATGATTCATTCATTTACCAACACAGGCACCCTTATCAGACCCCTTTATACCATGTCTTATGGTTTTTATTTTATTTAGGATTTATTTTTTATTAAGTGCCCCACAATCCTAGTAAACAACCCCCCAAAAATCATCCCCTGTTCAACTGATTCTTTCCCCACACCCCACCAACACAGGCACCCTCATGTGCCTTTTATACTGTGCCTTTGGGAAATAAAATATTATTTGTAATGTGTTGTGTGTAACTTCTATGTTCCCATTGATTTCAATGGTCGAAAAAGGAGGAAAATCGGCACTTTTCGCAGGAAATTTCTCGCCAAGTGTAAAGTGTCATTTTTTGCCGATTTCAGTTTGAGGCGGAAAGTTTCACCCATCCCTACAGACAGGCAAAAAGAGAGAGTTAGAGCTGCTTGATTGAAGGAGTATTAGTGGTAGTCAGTTTTTCTCTGTACAAGGGAGGTGTGAGCAGTGTGGGTATGCAGAGAGAAAGAAGAATTAAAAAACAACACATGTTTTGACTTATAGGTGTCAGTAACAGTGAGACATTGTTCCTACCTGAGCACACAAGAATAAGAATGATAAGCATATACTGTAGTGAGGCATTGTGCTTGATCCTTTAATCCAATTTGCAAGCTGAAGCTTTAATGTATATCCTTTATTTTACTGTAAAAATTAACAATTCAGTGTTTGGGAGAAAAAGAAAAGGCAGCTGAAATGTTGATGTTTGCTAATATAGAGGCAGAGAGGCAAAGAGCGGTAGCTGGAGTTGCATTTTAGTGGATTTCTTTTCCATATGAACTTCCACAAAAAGTTTCTTTAAACAAAAACAAAGTTGCATGCAAAATATTAAGCGAAGGGACAATACATTTTTATAAGTAGGCATTCATGTGCTACAACATTTTATTGTCTTTTTAAACCACATCTCCCTAAACCCTTTTTTAAAACTACATGAGAATAGCACTGTAGATTATATTTATTCCAATTTGAAGTTAAAATTTAATTAATTTCCACTGCTCTACTTTTTTCTCATTCAGCATAATGGTCTAAAAATATAGATGTTCTTTTGTGTACAATTGACACACTGTTACTTTAAATAAAATATTAATGATGACTAATGATAATGATTATTAAACCTCAGCTTTGAACTATGATTGCTAGATTTGACAGCTTTATTTTTAATTATGTTAACGTATGAACATTGTATTTAATTTTAGAGCAGATTTTATCATAGGAGACAATAACATTTATGATACCCTTCAATGGTCAAGTGCATAGAGTCTTATGAGGTTTTACAATGCAAATAAATCTAGTGTATGTTAATGAGAAACTATGGGGGATAACAGATAATAATTATTCACACCTGGCTTCCATGATTAAAAAGTGTGCATGGAAGGGACCTTCAAGCAAAGCAATCAATTCTTGAGGCATAGCAGTCAACAAAATTAGACAGAGGAAAATATTAGGTAAACTAAAAGATTAGTTTTTCTCATGCTACCCCTTTATTCCATTTTACCCATTCTTTTGTTATTTGAAAGCAATTTAAGTTGCAGAATTAACCAGAATAAGTTATATAATCAAAATTAATTTTGTTAATTTTGCATGTGATTTCCATTTAAAATTAAGTTAATGAAATATTTATCTTTATTTAATCAAAGTGTTGCAAAGCCTTTTCACATCCAATGTTAAGCATGTTTTTATACTTTAATTGCAGTTTAGAATAAAATGACAATCACTTTTTTCTTGAAACATTAGTTTGGAGACATCTCCTAACTTAGGTTGGGCGAAAAGTGCTAAAAATTTCCCATATGACTTTTTGTAAAAAACGGACGTTTTTTCTCTTTTTTCGCGAAAGTCTTCTCCTTTACTCCAATACAAAATTTTCCTCTGTTTTAACTATTCCACCAAATTGTTTGCCTATTCTAACAATTTTTTTCTCCAATTCTAACACATTTTTCTCCTATTCCAACACATTTTTCTCCTATGTTTAATATGGTGCAACATTTCCCAGTACAATATTACTTCTTCTGAAGGCTGTAGTGGAGAAATAAGTAGCTGAAAGTCAATGTTGTGAGTCCTACAGCAACATATACCTTGAAAAATGTATAAACATGCAAAATGCATTTGTCATTTGCCCACAACACAAACTTCCAGCTTAAGTGACATTGGCACATATTCATGGTGGGACCTTGACATACTGCATCCACCCTGGGAGGAGAGGGATCATCATCATTTATTGCACATATTGCAGCAACCGTTGCTGCAGTCAGTTTTTGAACTACCACTTTATTCCCACATCCCTGCACTGTTCCACCTTTCCCCCACCGCTTGTGTATTTGCTGGAAATTACTCAACTACTGTTTTTGTGTGTTTTTACTCTCTACAGTACTCAACTGATGGAGTGTGATGTCTTGCCTTGGTCTTCAACAAAATTCTCAATGTCGTCTGCTGTCTATGAAGTCTGCCTCAGTCACAGAGCTCATATCAGGCTCCCAGTCAACTGTCTGTAACTTAATATATTTATTTAATTATTTATGCCTTACTTAAAACATTTTTTTAAGTTGTCCATCCTATCTTATCACAGTCAGTTAAAAAAAATATATAACTAAAAAACAAAATCAACAACTTTTTTCCCCAGACTTCCCCAGAGCAAGACTTTTAGCCCCAGCTGCCTGTGTCTTACCAGTCAGTCATACCAAATTTTGGGGCATTTGGGCTCAACCTCTTTCCTCCCTTCTTCTTCTCCAAAGCGCCCCAGACTAACCTACTACAGAGAACAAATGTCCTACCTAAAAAAAACCCTAAACTAAGTTTCAATTCCCCTTTATTTGCTTATCATCTCTAGCTCAAAAACATGCTGCTTTCTCCCCTCACAAACACAGAATGGCATGTTGTGAGAGCCTGACACACTTTTATATGGCTATAGAAAAGTAGAGAAAACTCTCATGTGGTGGAGAAAATTTTTTTCTTCCCATTGATTTCAATGCAATGAGTTAGGTGAAAAAAGCAGGAAAATGGAGCTTTTCATGGGAAATTCTTCTTCAAGAGAATGTGCCATTTTTTGCAAATTTTGGTTTAAGGTGAAACTTTTTAACCATCCCTACTCCTAAAATTGCCAATGTAACTAGAATGCAAAAAAGTTTTTTATTTAATTGAAATTCCAACAAAGTGAATAGTAAGCAACTATCCTGAAGTGTATGTCCTACAGTACTCAATACCTGCTGCAAGCTCAATAAAAATAGCACCAGATTAGCATGGTTTAACAAATAATAGGACATACCAGGAGTAATAAACTACACCTATTTTCTTTTTTACTAAGATTACCTGCCTTAACTAAAATGGTTATAAAAATTACATACTTGGGGAAACAATGACAAGATTTGCTATTTTGCAAAGTATATAACCAGCTACATGAAATGCAGCATCACTTGTTTTTCTTCCCCATGCCCATTGTGCACAAATGTTTTCAGTATATGGTGCAAGTGGAAAAAATTGTGTATTTTTGTGTAAATTTATTGCATTTTTACCCCTTCAGATGAAAACTATAGCATTTCCTACTGTATTAGTAGCTTCCCTCTGAGATAAATGACACCCCATTGGTAAAATCTGACATATTATAGGGGATGCAAGAAATACAAACTAACCACACCAAAATATGTTGCTTTTTAGATATAACCTGTCTGTACTAAAATGGATGTAACAGCTACAGATATGAATTAAAGGTAGTCAAGGAATACCAATTTGGAAAGAAAACAACTCACTACATCAAATAAATTGTAACTTGACTTTCTACCCCTAGACTCATGTTGTACACAAATATATCTACTCCACCTTAAAGCTACTACAATATTTGAAAAGCATATAATTTCCTACTGTATTATGTATCTACTTATAGCATGAGAAAAATGGAACCCAACTTTTTTTAAACTACTGACTAAAACAAGCATAACAATGACAGATATGTAGAAAAGGCAGATAACATTTTTGAAAGTAGCCAACTGGCCACATTAAATGAGTGCTAACTTTTCTTTTCCCCATGGCTAGTGTGCACAAATATTTCTAAAAAGGGGCAATATAGAAAAAAGATGGATGTTTTTTAAATATTTATCCAGATTCAAAGATACTGAAAATCATGGCATTTCCAACTGTAATCAATACATACTACCATCCCAAGAAAGATTATACACCATTATGATGAATGGACATACAAAGCATGTCTATCGCAATAATTTTATTTTTGTTTTGTTTTTTTGTTAAAGTTGTTATGTTTTTATTTTACATTTTTCATATATATATATGTATAAAAAAGGAAGCACTCTCAATGAAGGGGATGAAGACCTGGGTGCAGTGAGCAAGGCCAGTTATAGATGCAAAAAGAAAAACAAGCGTGCCTGGCCAAAACGTTGACAAAAATCCTGTGAGTGCTGTTGCTGTTTTTTTGGAGCAAGAGGAGTTGTAATAGCAGCTCTTTTAGAAACCCCAACACCCTTCCTATGTTTATGCTAAATGAAGCAGTCCATAAGTTTCTGGATAGTGACAAGTGACAGTGACAATATTTGCTGCTTGGCTCTATACTTCAGCAAACTTGATTTGAAATGGAACAATGACTAAGAGCATAAAGTGCAGACTGTAGAGTGAGGGTATTTACATCAATAAAGCATTTACCATATAAGGATTATTACCCTTTTTATATAGAGTCCCTTTATTTTAGGGCACCAAAAGTAAACGGACAGTAGGATAAGCAACTGTTACTTGGTCATGTGTGTGCGTGTGATGTTGCATCATTAGTTCATGCACAAGAGAGATAACAGCAGGTCTAGAGTTGATTCTAGGTGTGGTATTTGCATTTAGAGTCTGTTTCTGTTGTATCTCAATGTGAGGAGCAAAGAAGTGTCAAAGCCAGTACAGAAGTCCCTAAAATGGAGGTACTATGTATGAAAAAGGATATAATTCTTATGCAGTTCACAGTTTATGGATGTAATTACCCTCAAATTAAAGCTGATAGTCTCCCCTTTATCCTCTTAGTCATTGTTTCATTTCACATCTAAGAGAAGTAGAACAGAGCCAAAACAACAAAACTTATGTCACTTTCCGAATACTTATAGACTACATTCTATGTATTATGTTTATGTTCATGATCTATGATCACCTAATGTGCACATGTTGAAGAATACAATTTCAAACAAGGGCAGTAGCTAATTTATAGGTAGAAAAGGGTCTAAGACGGAAGATCCGTAAGAGCTCCCCCACCACCATACTGTATTACCTCAAGTGATCGTGACATCAACAGACATTGTAATATACTGCACAAGCCTAACCCTATTTGAAAGACAGGGTTTTTCTTTTGCAAACAAGCGTATTTTGGCCTATTTTGGATAATGATGGATCTGCGATCTAGGCTGTTAAAAACGCCTACCTTTGCTCTACTGTGTGAACAATAACTTGTGGTCCAGTGGGTTCCAGTCACATAAATGGCATCATCAGACTTGTGCATGATGATGTAATTTATGAGAGTAGATTCTCTCAGAGATGGAGGAATACCAGAGCCTGAAGACTTCACACAAAGTAAGCCTCAGTCCCTGGTAGTGAGCAATTCCTTGTTGTAAGGTGGAGGTTATGGCTTTACACTCAAGAAGGCATTTATCATCCCCAACTACCAAATACATCCCAATCAAGTATATCCTTAAATATTGACTATATAAATTACAACTATATATACAGGTGTAACAAGACAACTTTCATTTTAAATCAGGAAGGTGGGTGAATTTCTCCATTTAATGTGGGAAGTCTGAAAAAGCTATAATCTGCATGAGGTATGATAGTATAAAGACTTCTGTTTCTGCAAACTACTCATTGTGAAGCTAACAGATCTATCTTCATCCGTCACTGTGATGTAAAAAAAAAAAAAGACTGTAGTGCTGTTCGGACGTGAGAAAGCTACTGACAAAATTTTGTCAAACTGGAAGAAAAACATTGGCTATACCATGCAGGAACCAATGATGTGGAGGAATTGGATTCTATAAAACGATGCAGAATAAAGCAAAATGGTAATATTGCAAATATGGTAGAATATGTTGAAAAGTGCAAGACCATAAGAAAGCACATAAAAGAAGAAACACGCAAATTCAATGCTGAACTCATCAGAAGAACACTGGAAGAAAGTCAAGGGCTAGAGAAAGCAGAATGAAAGATGGCCACACACATAGGAGCCATATATTTGCATTTAAGCTTGACGATGCTATAACAGCAAAAACTCACAAATACTAAAAAAAGTGGAGAAATTTTATTCAAATCTTATATGGATGAAGGACAACAACTGAATGCAGTCCCACAGGCTGAACTATGCCACAAATTTTGGTAGAACTAGAAGCTGCAATAAAATAAATGGAAAATGGTAAGGCAGCTGAACTTGATGAAGTCATTATTGAAATGTTGAATTTGTAGGTCAACCTTATTTAAAACCCTAACTAATCTATTTTCAAAATTATACTATTTGGCAAAGTGACTGAAATATGAAAAAATGCAGAATTTATCCTAAGAAAAACACCAACCAATAAGCCTATTCTCAGTGATCTGCAATCATTTCATAAAGGTACTATCAAGAAGAATGGAAACAGTAATTAAAGCAGAACAACAAGACGGCTTTAGGTGCAGTTTTAGTGTAATGGACCATATCCAAACAGTGCAAAAATATATAGAGTGACATAATGAATGTTTTATGCATAGCCTTCATTGACTATGAAAATGCCTTTGAGTCAGTGAAGAAGCAAAAAATAATTGGTACCCTGATCAACCAAGGATTAGATAGAGTTTACATCCATATCCTCCAATCAATATATGAAAATTCAACTGCATCAGTGCAGGTCAACAGTGATAAAGCCCTGATCATCATAGAGGCATCTGACAAGGAGACACAGTCTCCACAAAACTATTTTCTGCTTGTTCAGAAGATATTTTCTGCAAATTGAATTGCAACCAAAAAGTACTTAAGATCAGTGGAGACTACCAACATCACTTTTGTTTTGCAAACAATATCAAACTATTTGCCAGTATTCCTGAAGAACTGCAAGAACGTATTGAAGAGCTACAACAGGAAAGCAAAAACCTTTGGTCTGAAGATGAATGTCAACAAACATGACAACAAACAAGTCATTTTAACATATTTACCATACCAAGGAAAATCATAGTACATGGACAAGAACTAGAATAAGTTGCAAGTATATTTACCTTGGACAGGAAATGTCAACAGGTGGAAAAACAATGATGGAAATTGAGCGGTGAATAAAATCTGGAGAGTAATCAGCTTTAAGACAAATTTACCACTCTGCCTCAAGTGAAAGGTTGTTGACCAATGTATCCTTCCAGTCCTTACATATGGATGTGAAACATGGACACTGAATGTGAAAGCCATAAAAAACGCAATGTTATGCAGAGAAGTCTGGAGCTGCAAATTCTAAACATAACAAAAAGAGACAGAAAAACATGTGCATGGATTTGTCATGTCTATGACATCCTTAAAAGAGTAAAGTGCCTAAAATAGAAATGGGGAGGCCACAAGGCAAAAAGATATGACAGTAGATGGACCAAGTGAATTTTGGAATGGATTCCACTCAATACTAATCACCAAAGAAGAAGACCATAGACAAGATGGGTTGATGAAATTACCAAATTTGTTGGTACACAGTGGTACACAGTTGTTGGAAAGCCTGCTGAGCAGGATTTCACACACACACACACACACACACACACACACACACACACACACACACACACCACATATATACTGTATATGTATAGAGTTCAATGGAAAGTAGATGGTAAACATATATTCAATGCATACAACAATATATAAAGTTAAAAAAACAAGGAATTTAAATGTATATGTTGTTCTTTGCATTGCACATATGTCCAGTATGTGGGAGTGGGCAGTTTTACTAATGTGTCTCTTTCATTATGTCACTGAATTCTCACTTATGGCATCAATTAAGCTAATGATGCCCCTTTTGGCACCTTTTTAGCATTTGAATGTTCACTTGTTATATAATGGGGGTTTGTACTACTGGTGTGTGTATAATCTTGATAATGGCCATGTAACATGGCCGAAACATTGATTAAAAAAAAACAACATTCATGTTTCAAAAAGTCCCTGTTAGTGTTGTCTACCTTCCAGTGAACTGTATTTATCATTTGTTTATTTGATGAGCACCCAGGCATGATCGTTATGAATCACAGAGAGTGCTACCATTTGCAATATCATCTATCTATCTATCTATCTATCTATCTATCTATCTATCTATCTATCTACCTATCTATCTCTATTACACAACACCAGTCCACCACTACAATACACATCTGCCACATTCAGTGTAGGTTGTAACCTTTTTTTAATCTCTTTTAAAATAATGGTTAGCCAGCATTGCAGCAAGAAAGACTGGGAAATATTTGTGTGTGCAGGACACAGGCTAGACAAACAAAAGTCTTGAGATTTTTTTTTGCAGGACTCAGGCTTGAACAAACAAGCCCTGAGAGAAAAAAGTATGTCCTGCTGACTTAGTGCCAGTTGTGTATTATGGTGATGCCATAATTGCTACTAATGCAATTGTAGCTGCTGAGCCATCCATGCAGCAGGAGGATTAGTCTGAACCCTGGGACTGGTATCAATCAGCAGCACCAATACAGGACAGGCAGTGGAACGATGATGTTTCTACTTGCCATGAATTAATAAAAATAATGAAACCTTCCTGCCACCAGCTTTTGTAGATTCAGAAGGATGGCATGTCCACCGATGCTTCCTGATACCCTGCATTCGATTACTCTCCACCATATTGCTATGTGTGGTCAGAGGCAGTGTTCCACACAATGCGCAATAGGTGGACACAAACTGGCATATCCTCATATCTACAGACTCGCTGTCGGGAAGGGGGGAGGTAATGTTGGCAAAAGGTGTTACACCAGAGGAGGTAGAGGACCCTGAAACTGCTGGGGTGGGGCAGTAGGTATGTCTTCCCCTGCTTGGACCCTAGCACATGAAGATGAGGACAACACAAGTGTTATGCTCACCATTGAGCTTTCTTGCTCAGGCTGTGTTTCTCTAGTCCTTCTCTGGGATTTTTGCATACTTTCTTTGGGTCTTTGGGAAGAACAAAGATAGCGACATTGATTTGCGTCAATTTCTTTTTGGAGGTTTGGCTTTCTCATCATTAACATAAATGTCTGTGTATTTATGTTACATGTGCTTTATGAGGGTTGTTGTGCCAACCTGTGCCCCCTCCTTTCCCCTTTTCACTACCTGGTGACTGCACTGTGCCTGCTCTACAAGAAAAAATAAACCACCCCTGATTTCATTTAGGGGACAGGCGGAGCAGCATGGCCCTCTTCTTCTCCACAGTCACTTCACTGGTGATGGCAGGTGATGCTGCTGCCTCAGCATTATCACTGGAGCTAGGACCAGGAGTACTGATGGCAAGTGGAGCAAGTCCTGATCCCTTATCTTTGCTTGAAGGATCTAGTCCCATGGTGGCCACGGTGGTCCTCACAAGAAGAAGGCACAGTGGCAGCAGTAATAGCAGGCGCCAGCAGCTGACCTGTGCTACTCACACAGCTACCCATTTCTGCCTTCATCATAAAACAATGCACCCAGATGACAAGGGACAATGTCAGGGGGCTGGGCATCATTGGGTCTTGGGAATGTGGATTCCCAGTCCCTAGTGATGCTACTGTTATTGACTTCCTACATCTCCTATGGGTCACTAGCCTTTGGGTCAATCCAGCTTCTCTTTTTGTTAACACTGTTGGTGGTCATAGGGTCAGCCAGCACTATGAACTAGTAACCACTTTACTTTTTAATATTTTATATTTTTTCCTCCCCCTCTCTCTCCTTCCAGTCTCCTTTTGTCCTAAACTACACCATACTACATTGCAGGAAATCAGGGGTTTATATAGTATGTGGGCGAGAAATTTCTTCTCATTGATTAAAATAGATGGGAAATGTAACCGTTCTCACAAAATGTTCCGTGGTCTTTGCGAGATGGCAGAAAATGAATGGATTTTTCTATGGGCAACATTTCCTGTTGGAAAAGCAGAAAACCAACTGTTTTCCGTGAAATTTCCCACAATAACAAAAAGGGACTTTTCATCCACCCCTAATGATATGTATTCATGGGACTTGCTTGCAGGCTTGCAACAAGGCAAGCTTTGAAAAAATTGTTTGCTGGCTTCAATCTGAAAAAAGCAATCCCTGAAAAAAACTGTATGCACTACTGGCCTAGTGCCAGCAGTGCTACATGGTGGTGGCACTGGTGAGCCACCATACAAACCTTATGCTACCAAATGGCATCCAGAAGCAACATGACATTTAGGCATCAGGCTAAGGTTACTGCATGGAACAGGGATCATCATCCTCATGAGTCAGGTGGTGGTGTGACAATGGTTCCACTAATGTGCCCTAGCTCTGTTGTTTCTTCTTTTTTTATATGCACTTAATTAGGCCACATTTGCCAAGGTGAATCTCCTCCTTTCCACTCTTCACTACCTTGTCCCACACTATGTACAGTGCTGTTCTTTACAATTGCATAGCCATAATTTTAGCTCGATGGGAAGTGGAGAGGAATGTTCTTCTTCAAATGCACCAGCAATGACTGTGCTAGGAGGAGAAGGTGTAGTAGGAAAAGAAACCACATTTGCAACCTGTCCCATATCACTGCTAATACTCAATGCCATAGCCATGGTGGATAGTGGTACACTAACCTTCTCATCAGCATGCTGCACATCTGTGATGTGTGTTTTGTTGAACAAAACATTATTTTTACTTTTTTGTTTAATACTATGTTTGATTATTTAATCACCATTTCGTTTGAGCCAAACATACCCTCATGGTGACAATTACATTGCCCATTTATTTGATAATGTGTTTTTCCCATCAGTTACAAATTGTGAGGGCACAGTGGTAACTAGGAATGGGTGAATTGTTTGTCTCATACTGAAACAGAAATTTTACATTTCCGTCTGATTGGGACATTTTCTGTGAGAAGTGCACATGGAAATGTTCCTTTCTTTTCCAACCAAAATAGTATAAAATGGGTGTCATGTTCCTGCAGCTTGTCTGTATTTGTGGGTGAGAAAGAAAGCAACATAATTTTGGAACTAGTTAAATAGGTCATTGTGTGCTTGGGTTCCACTGACCAAACCACAGAATGCTATTACATGAAACAATTAATTTTTGAATGGTTAAAGTAAAGCGTAGGTGTTTATTAATTCCCTATTCTAAATTACATATGTTATTCATTAATCTTTAATACATTTGTGCCCATAAAATAAGTTAAATATTTAATTTTCAACCTTGATGAAACAAGTCAAACAGAGAGTCATATGATTTATGATTGACTGATAAAACAAATAGATTACAGTATAAAGAAATGGCCATTGCAAGTATCAAGGACAGAGAATGTTTGGAGTCAAGCAAGGGATGCTTTATCCATCAAACGCATAAAGTATTAAACAACAAGTCAGACAAAGGATTACACAATTTGTCAGTGCACAAACAAAACAATCTGAGGGAAATTGGTTCACATATTCATATGAAAAATTATGTATATAGTGTTTGATAAATGAGATGAAGGAAGGAGGGACTGAATAAAAATTGCCCTTGATTTAAACCTATTGAACAGTTGACACATTTCCAAGTACTGGATTAGCTTTCAAGGGTATAAAGTTCAATTTCAGTCAATGGAACTCTGGGAACTTTTTACTGTATTTCTCACCAGTCAATTTGTTCGAAAATTGCTCAATTTCTTCTTTCTAAATCAGCCTCACTCTGAAGTATCTAGACAGGAAAATATACTGGATTTGTGCTTGAAGTAATTTCTGAGAGACAATGTTTTCATCTGAATTAATCATCATGTTACCAGTGCTCCAACACAACTGGAGAGTCAAGTACTATACTGGCACTTCACCCTCAGTGTGTCTAGACAAGGGTGATTGATCAAATAAACAAAATACTAAATGACAGTCAAACAAAGAAACACACAGTTTTGATTGACTGATCAAATGAGCATCTTCATGGGAATCATAACTGTCAAGGTGAGACAAAGTTTTGAGATATCAAAAGAATGACTGACCAGTCAAACAAATTTATTAATAAAATAAATAAATAAAAAGGTAAACAAAAGTTATATGATTTGGATTTTAAACACATGTAGTAGGTGTGAGCGGGGAGGAATGTATAAAATCCTCATCTAAGTGCAGTGTGACATATATATAAACAAATACTCAATATGTGATTGAATTAATTTCTGAGTGACAATGTTTTCAGCTGAAACAATAATGCTGGAGTTACTACTGTTCCAGCTGGGTGGTAGGGCTCATGTACAAAGGTAAGAAAAATAATTATAAAACACACGCTAGGGGAGTTGAAAGGTTCCCAAAAGAATAAAATTACCTAATGCAATATTAGTCCATAGTGTAGCCCAATTGCACCATTATTAGCAAGATGATTAACAGCATTACATGCCCCAAGCCTGAGACTTGGGGCTTTAATCATCCAAACTAATGGATCCTCATGCTCTTTATGTTTTTGAGCAAACAACATCTGGCAACTAATATCAATTGCATTCATGAAAAAGAAAAACTTATTCCAGCCTCAGCAGAGCATAGTCAGCAAGTAAGGGTATAGAAGTGAAATTCTTTGGAGATGTAGTTAGGGGCCAGGCAATGATCTGATATTTGATAGAAAGTTATCAGATAGATTAATGTGTATGCAGAATGAGTGGGATAGGGTTTCTCTCAACAGTAAATTAATGGATTGAAAGGGATAGATTTGAGAGGTGGGGAGGCCTGGGAGGATTATGATGCAGCAGTCCAGGCAGCAGAAGTTCCAACTCCTGAATCAATTTTGATAGAGAACAGATAGAGAAATGTCCGTTTTTTAACATGTTGCTGAATGGGCAAATTTGCAGAACTTATGGCATTGTAGGTGGTGATAGGAAGGGCATTTATTGGAGATGACATGTCATATGATAAGTAACTCAGCTTTTACTACATTCAGTTTGAAGTTGCAATATGACAGACAACTCATATTGTATATAAAATTAATTTTCTGTACATGTTGTAATTCTTTGAGTACCACATTGGTATGCAACTGATTGCAGAGCAATGCATTGCATATCCCTATAGTGCTCATGAGTTAAGGGAGAGCTTATGTTGTTCTCTTCTCTACAATACATAGCAACCTGTCCTCTACTGTTGCATGTGAAGCTATGAGAAGATCCCAAATTCACTATCATCAGGGAGGTGAATGTTTCTGTGAACCCTGACAGTATCGCCAGCTATTGGAGCTCACAGTTTAGTGCATGTAGTGAATGGACTCATTAACATAAAAATACACTCTCAGGGATATGAAAATGTCTCACTAAGCTACACTTCAATATGTAATTGTTCCACTGGTGAAGGAGACCCTGCAACATCATTAACCTGGCAAAGGCATGTAGAACAGAGGTTCTCAACTCGTGCCCTCAGTGGCCACTAACAGGCCAGGACTTAGGAATTTCCCAGCTAGAACACAAGTGTGTTGATCAGAGGCTCATTCATATTGATTAACTCACCTGTGCTCTTAAAAGGAAACTCTCAAATCCTGGCCTGTTATTAGCCACTGAGGGCACAGGTTGAGAACCACTGATGTAGAAAGTTTGGTGATGTAAGTATAATTGAGGTATAATTACAGTTCATACTTAAGGATGGATTCAGGTCCAGTTCTACACTGTACGGGCAAACTGGACCCATACTGAACTTTAGTGCATCTTTAGTGCATCTTCCCCTGGAATAATTTAGGAGCAAGCCAACAGCATCATAGGGAAAAAAAAGAAAATTCCTCAAATCATCCTTAATTTAAGTGCAAGAGAAGACTCCAAAATTATTGCTTCACAATTCCTTAAAGACCTTTCAAGCATTCTTATGGTTAAAAGCACAATTTAAATCAACTGAATGTATTTGTCTCCTATAGTGCAGTTGGTCTGTTCCAAAATGATTCTAGTTTTCTTTGTACATCAGATTCTTAGTCTTTCTCCTGGCTATTGTTTTTCCCATGTATCTTTCTTACTGCTAGTAAATTAGTCAAGGGAGACATCAACAAAGTTTTAAATGGTCTGTAGATAGAGAAAATTCAATTCCCAGCTCAATCTTTTCAGTTTCATGTAATTTTCCACTCTTGTCTGATTACTATAACGTCCACTGTCTTAGAAGCAAGTGTGTATACCAATGATTGATACAGGCTTTTAACTTGCTTAATCTGATGGATAAAGCAATCTGCAGCCAGACCACCATACTACAATGTTATGAAAATCAACTCAGGAATCTGAAAGCCATTTCCATGATGCCTATTTCGATACTGCTATCTAAATATATACATTGTGGCATAGTAATCAAATGATTATCATGCAAAATCAAGCAAAGGGTTAAGAATACACGTGTTGCATACAATCTTTATCATCCCAGCATTGAACAAAATTTTAAGATACCTCATCTTGAATCAATGTCTCTCTTCTTTAATTGTACAATGACCTGTTCTATTGATTGCTTCTCATTAGCATTTAAATTGACACATTATAAAAACTGACAATAGTAATAGTAACAACAGTAGTAATTAGAGAAGACAGGATGTGTGGTTCCTTCTTCTTGTGAAGGATGCAGAAAAGGAGAGGAATGAGGGTATCTGGCTTCATTCACACCAACTCACACTCAGACACATTTAGCATTCTCACACAAAATCATATTAACAAAGACATCTAGACAGTTAAGACTTCTACAGATGATTCAGGAGATGGAGTTGACACTTATTAAGTCTAAAGAAAGTCTTTGTCACAGTAATGGAATGTAAGTGGTAGAGCATTCAGGACCATTCCCAGAAGACAGGTGTTAGCTGAAGCTACTTCATAGACTACTACCTATTAAATGACTCTGCCACACATGGTGCATATGAAAATGGCCATACAGACAGGAAGCAGAGTTTTAATGAGCTGAACAAGCTACACTACAATAGCTGTGATCTGGTAGATTTGCCTGCAGCCTAGAATGTAAGCACATTATTCAAGAACATCCTCTATTACAGCCTGTATAATATTGAATGGAGTCAGCCTCACACTTCTATAATTGTGAAAAAGGTTTTCACTGTGGCAACTACCCCATGCCAGTATGCCTCCCCCAAGGGAACTTATACCATGGGTTATGAAACTATGATTTAAATTAAACATTTGGCAATATTTATATGCTGTAGGCTTAGATGCACATGCCAATCAAAAGCAAGATGCTGTGTTTCATTATTGTCTTCTTACATAGGAAACCACTTCTTATTTCATTGGTTTCTTTGGTGTGGTTCAGTGTTCTATAGGCAAATAAAAAGAAACATTGGATCTTCTGCATAAAAGAAAAGTTAAGTGTGGTAAACCATCTGCACCATGGAGAGCAAATATAAGTTCGCCAAACTCCCATTGCTTTAAATGGAGCTTTTTATCCCCTAGAATGCTAGCGAGGTCTCCATGGATTTCACAGCAATGTAATGGAGACCCCTCTAGCATTTGAGGGCTTAAAAGCCCTATTTACATCAAAGGGAATTTCTATTTCTCCACTATGGTACAGTTTATTTGCTGCAACACTTCTCCAGTTTTTACACATAAGGCCTGTATATGCCCTATGCATAAAGTTGTGCAATCCAGAAGCAAACCAACTGTACCATAGAAGAAAAATAAAAACTACAATTGATTTAAATGGGAATTGTAACCCCTTCACTGATATATACTATAGGTCTCTAATGCACTGTGAGCCAATGGGAATTTGAGGAATTTTTATTAATTCTCCATGGTGCATTTGGCTTGCCTCAGAATTGTTGTATGTTACATATATACATATGGATCATCCAGACAAAAGGTAAGTGTGCCTGTGTATACTGAAGACTTATAACGTACATATATTGTACATACCCCTGGACATAAGAACAACACAGTTAAAGGTTAAAAAAGTAGTCTTGTTTGCCTTCTATAATTATAAGCAAGTCAAGTATTTGGTTGAGACTATGCACCATACCATCGGGACACCTTAGAGATTAAGACTGTGTGCAAGATAACCAACCTCATCCAATCCTACTGTGTGGTAACCCATTGAAAGAAAGATAATTAAAATTCATGAGCAGATGTTGAAGGGCTCCAAAGTTACTTGTGATGTATTATTATGCCAAAACAGCTTGGGAGAATTGTGTTAAAGTCAGCTTAACTTACTGACATTCTTGACTTTGTCAGTCTAAAGCATTAAACTTTGCATTAAACTTTTTTTTTTTTTAAAACTAAATGCTATCAGTGGGGTTAATCAATTATTAACATATATTTACATTATATAAAAGTGAACCATATTAATAGGAATAAGGGGCTCTTAATTTGTTTATTAGAAGCACATTTCTTTTAGGAGTCTTTTTCTTGCATTTTATCTTCAGTTATCTTACTTTCTTTTACACCTCAAAACAACATATATATCCTTCAACAGTCTGAAGCCCCACAATATAATCATTTTATGATATTAAATGCAAACCTATGGGGACTTTGAAAAGGGGTGGGCGATTGTAAAGAAAAACCACTATGTTAACTTTAATATGGACAAAGGAGAGGCAGAGTCAAAAAATGTTGGCTATACCAGTGGTTCTCAAGGGATTTTTTCACCATAATGTCCTGGTGGCCAAGTCGTGTTGGCCGCACTATGACATTTCATACACAAATGGTATGAGGGAATTAAGACATACAAAAATTGCAGATAATTAAGTGCAACAACAATAAATTTACATCATATTGAAATTTAAACATTCCAAAAAACACATAGGATTAAAAACTATCCAATAAAAGGTTCTTAAAACTTACTAGTTACTGGAGATATATATTTCAGAAGCAAACGTGATACTACTGTCCCTACTGACACAGACTGACTGACACACACACACACACACACACACACACACACTTTGAGATGAAGTTGGGTGACCTGGAGTGATAATACACATAGGCCACTTGATTATACTTGCCCCCAAGGTGAAAACATGGCAGCCCTCCCCTGGTGATGTATAACAACCCTTTGAGTGCAAAGCAATGCATTGTGTACCCCCTCTTGCACTCAAAGTGTTCAAGGAAAATATGGAGCAATTAGGGTATATATATATATATATATATATATATATATATATATATATATGTATATAACATGTCCTGTCTCTGTAATTAAGACACTTCCTCCTGCAGTGGAAGCCCTCCTTCACATTCTACCTCTCTCCATGGCATCCCTACTTGACCTCTCTGAGCTCAGCCACTGCTGCAGGGTTTAGTTCATGCAGGACTGTCCTCCTGCCGTGTAAGCCCTACATTACATTTTACCTCTCTCCCTCTCAGCACTACTTCACCTGTCCCACCTCATCCAGTTCTGCCGGAATGTTTGGCTGCTATCGTGCAAGGACTATCCTTCTCCACTCAGCCCATGTCTCTTCCTTGGAATACACTCACTTCCTCCCTTTCTCTTCTCCATCCATTCCTTCCAGCCCCCCTTTCAAGGTTATGTCTTTCCTTCCATTGAGTGCAGGTCAATGCAGAGGGCCTATACTTACATCGCCCCAAAGCTAACCTGCTATGCTGCAGATGACTCCTCCTCCGCTCTACCCAGTGTCCTTCATGGTAAGCCACAGTAATCTGTCAGCATGGTGAGGCTATTTGTTGCCCCATGTCACTTTTCCTGACGGCGCTGGCAAGTTGCCCTACCTCTTCCAAAGATCCCATTCTCCATTTTGACCACTCTAAATGTACCACCACATAGGTAAAATAGGCGTTATCCTGCTGCAAGAACTATGCAATATTTGTATATTGAAATAGGGTCTCAAAACACAGACTACAATATCTATGATGCAACACAATTAACCCTTTGAGTGCCAGAGTGGTTCACAATGCATTGTCTTACCCTTTGCCATTCAAAGTTAAGATAAACTATTAAACTTACTCCACTGAATCTTTGAGCACAACCACTACACAATAAATGGCACTACTGGCTCACTTTATAAATATTGCCACAAAAAAAAAAAAAAATTTGGAAAATGCTGATTAAATAACGTCAGTGCAAAATTGTATCTTTTAACAGATACTCCTTTCACTCGTTGTGCCACTGACAACCTTCACATCTGTACTTGCTGTAGTCCTATGTCTGTCATCATCTTATCCATTTTGGATGCTTCTTGGCTAAAAATTCATCTGACAGGTCACAGGAACAAGCAGGGGCTACCCTTCTCTCACCCCCTACCCACCTCATGATGATAGCTGCCATCTGACACCACACAGTCTACAGAGGCCCCCTAAGGCGACACCTGTCATCTGCTTCCATGGTGGCCTCTGTGATGCTGAACCATCCCATCACCTCAGCAACAGACGCAGGTAAAAATCCATATACAACCGTGTCCCCTGTCATCCTCCATAACACCTCATCCTTTCAGTGCTTGAGGGGTATGCATTGGCTTGGAATGTATTGCATACCCGTCAGCAATACAAAGAGATAAACGGATGCCTCCTCTTCCATAGTCACCACAACATGCACACTGTTCATGTCTCCTATGCCTCTTTTTGCACGGGCATGGACATGCTTCATTCTTAGTAACTGATAAAGTAATGGAATAGCAAGCTAAGATTCACACACATATAATTACCTACCCATTAGTCGACTCCAGACTCTGGAGAAGCCTTGTCCCATTGCCACCTGAAGCTCTTCAGTGTGCTGTATGATGAGCTGCAGCTGAGGTGGGCTAAACAATGATAGGCTGGCTGAGGCAACGTCAGACTGGAACCCTCAGCCAGTAAGCCTCAGCCATTCGCATTTGTTTATTTCAGGCGGGAAGCCTCAGCCAGTCACATAGAGCAAAAATTACATCCATGCGGGGCTGGTGACCACATGAGGCCACCATTACAGCATTTTTCATGGTGGCCGTAGACAAACATGCTGGTGGCTGCATGCCGCCACAGTGGCCACATTTGAGAACAGCTGGTCTAAAATATATACACCTTATGGTCAATTATTTTTAAGAAAGTTAGAATTAAAGTGTGATTGTGAAACAAATAAAAATAAAGTGTGATTGTAACCCAGCTGACCCAGTGATGTTTTACTAATTTTACAACTGTATCCTGTATTCAAATCTAAATTCATTTGAGTACTTATACATTTGACACAATTTGTAAAGAAGGTGCAACCTTCATATTCAAAATGTGCTATCCAGCTGGATGAGGGGAGGTGGAAAACACCATTAGAATAAATAATTCTACTGTGGCATATAATATTGGCATGCATTAAATATGTCTGGGAAGGTCTTCAGCTTTTTCCTGAAATCAATTATATATCCATTTGAGTATTTATCAATGAAGATTTAAATATTGTATACATTTAGCCATTACTGTGACACACCTGCACACTCATGCAGTGCCTATGTTTGTCCCATACATTTCTGTGAGATTCACCAACATGAACCTGGTAAACGGAAATTCCAGACATATGTGGATCTCACTCATTGAGTAAGTACCAGATAGAGGGTGGTCATTGATGAATTTGTACATTGTGAATGTACAGGGAAAGCAAAGTATTCCCTTGCACATTGAGCCAGTCACCATTTGATTGATATAGTCCTTAATGTGACTGTGACATGGATATTGAGTAACTATGTCAGCAGATGAAGGACAATAGAATATTACTGTTCCTAACATGAAAACAAAACAGGATAGCAACAAGGTATTGTAAAAACATTAGTAAAATTACAGGCATGCAACAAAAAAAGCAATTACAGTGAAACTAAACTGTCCCCTTATCTTACAAGAAAAACACCAAATGGAAGATGCACTAAGGGGCATTGTGATGGCGATGTGTATATAGTGATAGGATGAAAGATGGACAGCAAAGAACAAACTGTTCTTAAACACAGACAAAATGGTTACAATGATATTTGGCACAAAGGACAAATTGAATAATCTCAACAATATCCACCTATCCATTGTAACAGAGTCTAATCGAAAATTGGCCCCAGTAGACTCCTACAAATATCTAGGTATGTGGCTTGACCCCAACCTCACTTTTGGTCTTCTATTGACAAATTAACCTCCAAACTTTATCCCAAAATAAGTCCTCTTTTTAGAAACAAATCATGTTTAAGTACCCTGGTGAGAAAAAGTATTGTACAACAGATGTTGCTGCCAGTCATAGACTATGGTGATGTAGTATATGCTCCAGCGCCAGTAACAAATCATGTTTAAGTGCCCTGGTGAGAAAATGTATTGTACAACAGATGTTGCTGGCAGTCATAGACTATGGTGATGTAGTATATGCTCTAGCGCCAGAAATCCATCTTAGCAAACTTGGCACTCTATATAATTCATTATGCCACTTTATCCTCCAGTGTAATTACACTACCCATCACTGTGATATGCTTAAAAAACTAAACTGGCTAACACTCAAATCTAGGCGTGCCCTTCACCTTTCTTGCTTAGTATACAACCACTTCTCTGGAAAACTACCAGGCTACCTGAGCAGTATGATCACTCCTGCTCATGGTACTAACTATAACCTCCGCTCCACTGCTAACCACGCACAGCGTATACCAGAATACAAGAAAGAGGCAGGATGATCTGCCTTCTCCTTCAGAGCTCCAAAGGCCTGGAACAATCTGCCTGAAATAATCAGATCTGCTCCCAGTCTAAAATCTTTAAAAGCAAATGCTTCTTTATATCTAAAAACAATGTGTAACTGTATATAACTTTTATATTTTATATGAATGTATATTTATATGAGAAAGTATATATATAATGTTTCTCAGTTTGTGTAAACATGTAACCGTTTACTGAAAACTATCCAGGACATACTTGAAAACTAGAGAAATCTCAATGTATTCTTCCTGGTAAAACATTTTCTAAATAAATAAATATGCACTAAGAATTAAGTAGGCAAGGAGGGGGGTTGAATTTAATCATTATATAAATCCTTGGTAAGTCTTCATCTAGATTTATGGAGTACAGTTTTGGAAACCAGTTCGTAAAAACTAAATTATTCCAGGGCAATGCAAAGAATACTCCAAGGAACTATTTACTCAAAGAGCTGCCAAAAGAGGTCATCCATTATGACTAGAGTAGAGGAGCTTTAGACTAACACAAAGGCAGGGATATTTTTAAAGTAGGGGCAGTGAAGTTATTTATTTATTTGCCTCAGGATGCTGTACTTACATTAACTATAATTGCTTTAAAAAAATAAAGGATACCTAACACAAAACAATATTGTGAATTATGACAGTTGGCTTCAAGCAAAAAGGATGCTGATCCAGTGAAATGTCTTACTGTCATTTGGAATCAAGAAGGAATTTCAAGCACACTTGGAGTTTAATTGGAAATGGGCTTCAATTTTTTTTTTGTTTTCTCTTGATCAACAGAGGTGATATAGCATGGGCTGGACTTTATGGACACATATCTTTTTTCAGCCTCATCAACTATGTTGCTATGTTACTATGTTATAGGTATACAGGGTTGTTTAACTGCTGGGAATGTGTAAGGAATGGCCTCCGTACATATCACAAGCAGTTTGACAAACCTGAAGTCTGAGTGCATCCTGTCTGCTCAGTGGGTTAGCAGAGAAGAACCACTCAGACTTCAGCACCATAAAGAGCATTACTGTCTTAACCCTTTCAGAGCAATAAGGATGTGAATGGCACACTCCTATGGCACTGAAATTGTTCCAAAATGAGAGTATGGCAGTGAAGCTATACATGCTAGATTATCTACCCTTCTGTACTGACTGAACCAACTTAGCAGGCTATCCGCAAATCCGCAAATCTGCAACCGTATCTCCATCCTGGCCTCTTATCTCCCTTTCTTGCATCTCCCCACTTGACTTCGTATACAAAGTAGCACAGTCCATAACAGTGGTTCTCAAGCTTTTTTTGATCAAGGCACACCTAACACGCAGTCTGGCATTTTCGGGGCACCCCTATCTTTATATGTCATTTGTAAAGGGCGTAATGAAGGTTACAAATACATAAATATAGAGTTATTGTTAGACCTCACAACTAAAATAAACATATTGTGCATAGTAATATCCTTAAATATACAGTTGGAAGTCTACATTTCCTTTTTTGTCAAAGCCTTATAGATACAATGGGGCACCCTAAGTGGATGTCCGGGGCACACCAAAGTGCCACGGCACCCTGGTTGAGAAACACTGGTCCATAACATAATGATGAAATACATGGAAATAAGGATATAACAAGGAAAATAAACGTAATACAGAGTTAAAAATTGTTATGTTATTTACCTATAAAAGACTATGTTATCCAACAACTCAGAATCAAATTTTATTTATAATACTTCATACAGAGTAGATGTAGATGATTGGATGTGCAAATTAAGGTTCAGTTATGCTGATAAAAATATTTCAGCTAATTCCTTTTCTACAAACAGAATTTTTAGTGTTTTCCTCCATTATTCTTAGAATGTATTGTATGATTTTGGTGGTGACCATTGAGAATCAAGTTTTCTGCTGTTTTTCCAATTGCTTGTAAGATTAAAAGTGTCGTAATCACAAAAGCATTACATTAGCAGCATGAGAGGCAGGCTCATAAACTATTGAATTGAAGCCAAAAATATATATTAAAAAAACACACAAAGCATACATATTCAGAACTAAAACGCCGTCAATGTATTTGATGCATTTTATTTCCTTTGTATTCCTTTTTAAAAGTATTTATTTCCATAGAAAATGTAGGCAGACTAAAGTGTGCTCAGTGTGAGTCATTTTTGCTGCATTTATTAATGAAAAATATCTCTAGCAAATTTAAATGCTACAGGTTCCCTAAGGTTTATCTAATGCATTTTTATTTATACATGCAGATCAAAATTGCATGAGCAATCTTTCTATGAGTATAATTTAATCTGTAAATGACCACATTCATTTTTATGGAAAATGCTATAGATAACTGGAAAATGTCTATGAAAATGATAATGTCTTACAAGGCGTTATCAAGTCATATCAAAATGTAAATTTATGGGGGGGGTTAATTTTATATCAGAAACTATTCTGAACAGACAGACATCAATTTTATCTCTGACCTTGATTAGTCACATTGTAATTGCCCATCACTGTAAGAAAAAAAGGTAGAACTCCTTGACACAAGAAAAAAGACAGTGATATCACTTATCCTAAGGTATAAAAACAATACGAGCTTATTAAAAAAAAGAATCATAACTAGATAAAAATAGCACTTTGGATACTAGGCATCTCAAATGCACAGCTTTAGCAATTGCTAACATCTGAGAGTTTTATAAAGCTTCCCTGAATAGGGGTATGTATATGAATACATATGAATATTAGTTAATTTTCTTGTACCCAAGTTCTGTCCATACAGCAGAAATTAAGTGGCACTCTAAGAATAAAGATACATAGTTACATAATTGCTTAGGTTGAAAAAAGACTTGCATCCATCAAGTTCAGTCTTTTTCCTATTCCTGTTTACTGTCATTGATGCAAAAGAAGGCAACACCCCCCGACACACACACACACATTACAGCAATTTCAAATTCTGCTTTGAATAGAGGGGAAATTCCTTCTTCATTCCAAAAGGCAATCAGATTTCTCCTTGGATCAACAAGCACTAAATAAATATTAATCCCAGTACTAACATACATAGCCCTCTATGTTCTGCTCTTTCCAAGCCCTTTTTAAAGGCATCTAATGTATTCAATAGCACCATCTCCCCAGACAGTGAATTCTATAACTTTATTGTCCTTATCATAAAGAATCCCTTCCATTATTGTAGACAAAATCTCCTTTCCTTAAGTCTAAGCGGGTGACCCCTTGTCCTTTGTATTGTTCTTTTAATGAACAGGTATTTGGTGAGCCCTTTGTATGAGCCCTGAACATATATATAATGTTATCATATCCCCTCTAAGATAACATTTCTCTAGTGTGTACAAGTTTAACTTTTCTAGCCTTTCTTCATAACTAAAACTTTCCATCCCCCTTGTTAGTTTTGTAGCCCTCCTCTGCACTTACTCCAGTTCTATAATGTCCTTTTTCATAAAAAGATCCCAGAACTGAACTGCATATTCAAGGTGGGGTCTTACCATGGACCTGTAAAGTGGCAGAATAATATCTTCCTCCTGTGAGTCAATACCCCTTTTAATATATTCCAATATCTTATTGGTCTTTGCAGTTGCCAGCTAGCACTGTGCACTACCTCTAAGTCTATTGTCTACCATTACTCACAAATTTTTTTCATTAGTAGATTTCCCCAAAGAAACACCATTTAAACTATATGTTGCATTTTTATTATTCTACCGAAAATGCAATACTTTACACTTACTTGTCTATACTGAATCTCATTTGCCATTTTGCCTGCCCAGTTACCCAATTTGTAATGAAGACACATCCTGTTCAGACTTTATTACCCTACTTAATTTTGTGTCATCGGCAAACACTGTACAAGCACTGGGCATAAAAAGAAGAGGTCTCAGGAGAGATCCCTGAGATACTCCACTTATCACCTTTGTCCAATTGGAGAAACAGTGACAAGTAAGAAAATATTTTACAAAATTATAACATAAACATTAAAGCATATTAGACTCAAAAGAAAAGATGACAGATATCTTAATCTGATGTCTTGTATAAGAACACTAGATATGAATTCCTGGAAAGAACATAATCATTGTTGGACATGTGGAGAACAGCTAAGGAGTCAGCTCTTGGTAAGACCCTTTTAGCTGTAGAAAATAAATATAATATAGGTATATACAGTATAAATACAGTATAGCAGTATTTTGCACTGTATGTCCTGTTAGTGAATTGGTTATAAAAAGTATATGTATATTAATAAAGGCTTGTTGCTCTCAAACCTTGAGAGCTCAAGCTCAAAAAAGGTATTGTTGCATACTTTGATACTCTTTCTTTTGTCATCTACACCATTGGACTAAGTATGTTATCCAAAGGCTTAAAATTAACTTGTGTATTTTTTATCAAGCAGATTACTAGCCATTTTCTCATTTATAGATAGACTAGTTGAACAGCCCGATACACGGCCACAGTGCCTCTGGCAGCCGGCCGCAGGGCAGTCACACGCAGTAGAGACTGGCCGCGCCACTGCTGATACAGAGCTGAACGCTCCTTCGGAGCGCCCAGCTCTGTATCAGCCGCAGCACGGGCAGTCGCTACTGCGCATGACTGCCGCACGCGCAGCAGTGTCTACTGCGCATGTTGTGCATTACACACGATTTAGCAAATTATTATATAGGATAATTAATTTCATGTTTAGTCTGAAAAATATCCAGTCTTGGTATTTTTGACACTCTCTCCACAGCCATATGAAAAAGAGATGAGAGAAAAAGATATACTAAGTTTAGCATTGTTGCTAATACCAAAGGGGGCTTAAGTAAGAGACTAAAATACAAACAATAAAAACAAATATATGAAGTAGGTAATAATATGATAATATACGCTATGTGTATTGAGGGACAGCAGTCCTCTTCTTCGGGCATTCTACATTGTAATGTCCATTCCTCCCTTAAGTTAATTATTCAAACAATCACCGAAAAATCAAGTAGAACAATTGCAGGTAGACATTATAAACAAAATTATCCCTTAGCAAAGAGCAAAGCAAGGTGGGCAAGTATCCCCACTTCTTTATGCAGTATTCAACATAACATTAATCAAATATTAAAATCCTCTCCTACATACAATTGATCATCAGAAAATAGCCTAACTCTTATTTATAATGTTAACCCTTTGAGTGCCAGAGGGGTACAGAACGCATTGCAAAGCAATGCGTTCTGTACCCCTCTGGCACTCAAAGGGTTAATAATATCATAATGGTTGACCTCATCAATTGTATCAAACCTAAATCTTACTAATACAAAAAATCCTATCTAACTAAGACATTATATAGAATAACAAAAAACAAAGGAAAAGGCGCTCCTTGTGTAATATCCTCTAGTACTTCGGAAACACCACACCACCACCATAAGATTTATTCTCACTAAAAATCTGTGCTAGAGCTGTACATATGCACACACTAGCGAATCAAGCTTGGGAGATGTGTCAGCTGTTCCCCTTAAGACAGCCTCTATATCAAAGCAATCAGTTGGCAAGTATCTGGTAGCTCTCCCTTATGCCCCTCTGGCGGGGCTTGATACATAAACAGAAACACAAACAAGGGGGGCACCAATAGTGCCTTATCACTATAACCAGGGGATAATATACATATATATCAAAATACACTCACATTTAATAGATGCTATGCTGTAGACGTATGTATACACATAGCCATAAAAGCACACAGAGAGAAAGCGGATCAAGAGTCGGCATCCTGTATACACAGATCCATAATGAACAGAGACGGTGAGAAAACTCTCTGTATGCTTTTATAGCTATGTGTATACATATGTCTATAGCATAGCAACTATCAAATGTGAGTGTATTTTGATATATATGTATACTGTCCCCTGGTTATAGCGATAAGGTACTATTGGCGCCCCCTTGTTTGTGTTTCTGTTTCATAATACAGAATAAAATACCCTATCACTGAAAAACCTTAGTGAACATAAAACCCAGCTATTATAGCTGTTAATTGTAAAATATATCCCAATGAGTAGGGATGGGCAAAAATTTTCACCTCAAACTGAGATCGGCTAAAAATGGCACTTTCCACTTGGTGAAAAATATCCTGCGAAAAGGGCCATTGTTCCGCTTTTTTTACGCCTTTTCCGCCCATTGAAATGAATGGGAAGAAAAATATTTCTACACCACACGAAAGTTTTCTACAGCCATATAAAAGGCTGTCAGGCTCTCACAGCAGCCAATCTGTGTTTGTGAGAGGAGAAAGCAGCATGTTTTTGAGCTAGAGGAGATAGGCAAATAAAGCTTAGTTTAGGGAGTCATTTAGGTAGGACATTTGTTCTCTGTATTAGGGATGTCTGGGGGCACTCTAGTTAATAAGAAGGGAGGAAGGAGGTTGACCCTCAAATACTCCAAAATTCCATGTGACTGACTGGCAAGACACAGGCAGCTAGGGACCTATTTGCTTGCTGATCTTGCTGTTATTATATCTGTGCTGGGTGGGGAAGTCTGGGGAAAGAAGTTGTTGATTTTGTTTTTCAGTTAAAAATTTTTTCGATAGACTGTGATAAGACAACAGGGTTGACAACTTAAAAAAAAAAAAAATAAAAAGAAAATAAAAAATTAAATAAAAAAGAATAAAAAAATAAATCTCTTAGGTGACAGCAACAGACAGCTGACTGGGAATAGGCAAGGCACCATACAGCTGCATCAGTTGTGTTGTATACCGTACCGTAAAAAAACACAGTGTAGTTGCGTAATGTCCAGCAAATGAACCAGGGGAAGGGGGAGGGGTGGAGCAGTGCAGGGACGTGAGAGTAAAGTAGTAGTACAAAAACTGACTGCAGCAATGGTTGCTGCAGTGTGTGCAATCAATGATGATGATCCCTCTACCCCTAGGGAGGATGCAGTTTGTCAAGGTCCCAGCAAAACTAGTTCCAGCACCACCAGTGCCAGTAGAAATAAAGAACCATATAAGAAGAACACTGAAGATGACAACAAGTCAGATTCAAGTGTTGATGATGCTGGCAGTAGCATAATAGAGGAAGGTGAAGCAGCTGAAGCACCTGCTGCATCAGATAGTAAGACAAACAAGCACCAAAACACTCCAAAAGCTTACAGGAATATAAGAGTAGTAGTGGGCAAGAACTGTCAGGGGATGCTGATGCTGCTGAGGATGATCTAATGATGACTGATGATGATGCAGATCTAGAATATATCCCTCCAGCATCCTTATCTTGTTCAGATACAGATGAAGTTGACAGTGAGGATGGTGACAGGGCTATAAGATTAGCAGAAAGTCAAAGGCTGAATCTTCCACCATTTTTAAGGAGCATTGTGCCTGTCTATAAACTGTTTAAGAAAGCCATTGGAAAATCTGACCCTGGACAAGTACAGATGTCAAAAAGCACACAATCCCCCTATTAGTCATCATTGGCATCATAGCCTCTTCAAAGTCCAAGTCCTACTCAGCCACACACACCTGTTCTGAGTATCCAGCAACAGCAACACAGGTTAACATCCACAATGTTAGATATGATGAGTACCTCTGGTGCTGCTGCTGTAAGTGCTGCACCTTTGACACCTAGTAGTAGTGGCAGTAGAATTACATCAACATCTAGCTCCAGTAGTAGTAGTAGCAGAAACTACACATGACAGACAAAGTCAGGACAAATATATTAACAGCAGCACAGATGAGGAGGTGGAAGACAGATAGGACCACTGCTATGACTGATAAGTAATGTGTGTCAATAATCTGAGAAGGAGGACAGAGTATGACAATGGTAAAAATACATACACAAATCACACCATGCCAGTCCTCTACCACCACCACTACAATACATATCTGCCACATTGTAGGTTGTACTTTTTTTTATTACTTGATATCATCATGAATATGTGCCAATGTATCACTTAAGCAAGAAGGTGTTGTGGGCAAAGGACGAATGCATTCTGCATGTGAAAAATGTGTTAAAATAGGCGAAAAATGTGTTAACATAGGGGGAAAATTTGTTAATACAGGTGAAAAGGAGAACATTTTTGCATAGACGGAAAGGTGAATTTTTTTGCGGGAAAAGCGAAAAATCGTCACATTTTTGTGAAATTTTTCACAGGAAATTTTACACACTTTTCACCCACCACTACCAATGACTGAAAAATGAGGAAAAAGAAAAGACCAAAAATAAAAATGATAAGAGAAACTTAGAAAACCTAGAAGCCTAGACTCTATAATGATACCAAGGTTCGTACAAAATGATCCCCAGTTTATCAATGCCAAAAGATGCATATCTTGGACTAAGATAATAAATCCTAACCAATTATCCCAAAAATGCAGTCATATCTATCACTATATTAAGTCCATTTGGTGACATAGCACCAAATTAATTTATCGAAAATGTCTCTCGCTGTCTGAGACAATGCAATTTCTCTCTTCCCCTATAGTGATCCATTATAATCTCTATCACCTTAATGGTTAAATTATCTTGGTGATGTTTTTCAAGAAAGTGCAATGGAACATTATGGGTTTGTAGACCAACCCTGATGTTTCTTAAATGTTCCTCAAAATGAATTTTTAACTTCCTTTTTGTCCTACCTATTTAATGTAATCCTCAGCCACAATACAGGAGATAGACTAGATATGTAGCCTCTAGGGATAGGCAAAAAATTCTGCCCCAAACTGAATTTGGTGAAAAATGACACTATCCTCCTGGCAAAACATTTCCAGCAAAAAGTGCTGATTTTATATTTTTTCCCGCTTTTTTCGCCAACTCATTCCATTGAAATCAATGGGAACATTGAAGTTATACACAACATAAAACAAATATTATTTAATTTCCCAAAGGCATAGTATAAAAGGGGCATGAGCATGTCTGTGTTGGTGGGGTGTAGGGAGAGAATCAGTTGAACAGGGGATGATTTTGGGGGGGGTTGTTTACTGTGATTGGGGGCACTTAATAAAAAATAAATCCTAAATAAAATAAAAACCATAAGACATGGTATAAAGGGGTCTGAGGAGGGTGCCTGTGTTGGTGAATGAATGAATCATTTGAACAGGGAATTTGTTTTTTGGGAGGGGTTGACTGCTATTGGGGGGACAGTTAATAAAAAAATAAATCAATAAAATAAGACATTTGTATGTAAAGTGATAGGGATGGGAACCCCCTGACATAAGCTGTCACTGGGGTGGACTGATACTTGACTTGATAGAGTATTTTGTAGAGGATGATTTGTTCGATTTGTTGTTAGAGGCCTTTGTAGGACTTAGACTTATTAGAAGCCCAAGCCCTGAAAAAACATTGATTTGTAGGACTTAAGCTTGTTTGGCACAAGCCCTAAGCAAAACTGATTTGTAGGACTTGGGCTTGTTAGAAACAAACCCCCAACAATTATTTATGTTTTTGTAGGACTATGATTTTTTTTGGAAAGCATAATAAAAAAAATAAATTCTAGCAGGTGATGTCCTATTGGCCATTGGCCACTGACCATTGTCAAATGCCCTGAAGTAAATGCAGAATTTGCCACTGCTGTTCTTGCTGCTGCTGCTTTTGAGTTGTTTAAGCAGCAGGATGATTAGGCAGCTGAAAGGGAATGGGATCAACAACATCAGTAACATGGGTGATGGATGATGAAGGTTCCACTTGCCGCGACTAGCTTCAGTGTTGTGCATGAGGAAGCAGCAGTACCATAACTAGCCTCCAACATGTCTGGTATATGTGTTGCTGCTGGCAAATGGAACCTTTCCTAGTCTCAGATCACTTGTTGACCTCATTCCCACTTTGTATATGGTTATCTGTGGCACACTAGCCTGCTCCTCAGCATCCTGCTGCCCTTGCAACTCAGCAGCAGCAGGAATTAGAGCAGTTGCAAATTCTGCAAATTTCCAAATGCTCACTGTTGGTTGGAGGAGGTGATGAGCGATGTGACAGAGGGTCCCCTAATGTCACACTTAGCATTTCTTGGTGACCTAAAGAAGGCAGACTGGCAGCAGTAGCAGCGGACACAGGCAGCTGATCTGTGCTCCTGCTGTTGGTAGTGGTATTATTGCAGTGGTGACAATTCTTCCTTCTTCAAGATCATGTTCCGCATGGACAATGCTGTGGGGGGAAGGGGGCTCCCAGGGTCAGGGGAATGGTGCGGGCTCCCTTAACCGCTAGTCTGGACACTCTCAATTGCTTCCCCTACCACTCTCCTAAGACTATGTCCCACCGGCTGCTTCACCATCACTGTTACTACTACTACTACTACTACTACTAATAACAACAACCACATCTATTTCAGCCCTGAGTCTTCAATCAAAGAGAATATTTTGGACTAGACTAGATATCCACTGTATGTGGAATATCTCCATGTTGGTTACAGCCCTTAAACCATATTATAGTAGATGAAGAGTTGGTTCTGAATCAAACTTTATAGTAAACTTGTTGATCAAACTCTTCCAGTCTATTCATGAAAGGAAATGTTGTCTATTTATCATTCTATATAAGCTTCAGTAAGGATGCCAGACCCAGATCTAAAAATAAAATATCTTACAAATAGGGATTTAACTAGAGGTCCCTCATCTTTAAAAGGACACTATCATCTTTTCAAAATCACTTATATATTGTGTTAGCCATTTTATAGCTAGAAAACTAGTTTTCAAATTATTTAGATTTATAGATTATGTTAATTACGACATGCTGTAATGATACTTCCTGTATTACTTCTATATTTCCTCCCAATTCATTGACACTGCTCAGCACTGGAATACCCCACCTCCACTAACAATTAAAGGGTAAAGAATTAGTGACTGGATGAGATAATGCATGGCTAAGACAGGAAATGTAAATAACTAAAACTGTAGTTTTCTAAATAAAGAATATAGATGATTTTGAAAGCGCTTTAAAAATCAGCAATGATTTTTTTAAATTAGTCCTTTTAATTGTGAGATAGGGAAATGAAGCACTGCAAATGGTGTAGAGGTTTTCATTTAAAAGGATAGTAATGTTTCACAAAAACAGCAGCTCCAATTAATCTGCATAGTATCTGGGCCATAGAGAGTGTTATTTCAATACTGTCAAAGTTGTAGTTCAAGAGTAATTAAATGTTAAAGTAGTCCCCTCTTGCCCCTTTTACCTAGTGTAAGCCACCTCTACTCAGATGTGGAATATGGTCACTTGCAGCAAGCTAATCTTCTTACTGTGAGCATAAGGAAAACCCTGCCCTCCTTGACAGGTTTTTCAGGTTTTTCCTTATGCTCACTGAAGATTGTCCATTGTTGAGATCCATCTGGACAGTCCTGTTACTCTGAGGTGAGCAGTGTTATATCAGTAAAATGGGTGAGAAGGGGATACTTTATCTTGAACTGTAACTCTGACTTTTGAAATAACACTGTCCATAGCCCAAATACTAAGGAGCTGCTTTTATTGTGAAAACATTACTATCCCCTTAAGTATTTTATAGTTTTCTTGCAGTGGCTAAACTGGCAGAATAAATATAAGCCGAGGAATAGGAGCTATAAAAATTAAGTTGTTATTTGATTATCGTGTAATCATTGATTTTTCAAGGCCTGGATTTCCTAATAACTAGAAGTAGATGGAAATTCCTTTTTCCCACTGGAATTTTTCATGTAAAATCCAAACTTTGTTGCTTTTCCCTATAGAAACCATATGTTTAGTTCTATGGCTACCAGTGCAGTGGGAAAAGGTTCAAGGATCAATATGTTTCCAGAGGAATAAAGCAGAAAAACTGTACTTTTCCTGGTAATTTCCCCAAGAGGTGAAAGGTGATGTTTTTCTCACTTTTCTCTTTTTTGTGAAAAAAATTTCCACCACTCCTACTAATAACGATGTAGATGGGAAAACTGAGGTACATTTATATGTACATTAATTTTGATAAACACATAGAGATTGAATCATTGAGACACTCAATGTAGAGGAACAAAGATTATGCTAAAAGCATTGGAAAGACTGTAACAAACATTAGAAAACAAAAAGCTCTCTAGTCCCACCCTTGTAGGCACCCAGTCTTTAGCATGTAATATTAAAAGGTGAGTCAACTGAGCTGCAGCGTAGTACCTCATAAGGGTGGGAATCCCAACTGCCATATGATATCTGAGTCTTAATTTTAGCTCCATGCTGTTTATAACAGTGAATGGGACAGACTTCTATATATATATATATATATGGACTGGTCGATGCCTTTCCCAGCCACACTTCCCGGACCTTATCATACCTCTCCAATCTAAATTAAATTACTCTGTCTTGGCCTTCAAAAAACATCACCTTTGTTTTTCAGTTCTAACAAATGCTTTCAAAGATGCAGTTTGGGGGCTTCCAGATATCCACAGATATCTGCTCTATCGATGCTATTTGAACTTGTACACTTTCTAAGTACTTGGCTTCCATGGACCCAGTACAACTCCTTTGGACCTCCCCAAATCAATTACCCCATGTCTGTTATGACCACCTTGTATTGGGGCTCCTCTTTCACACTTGGCAAAAGTTAAACAGATCGTTGACTCTTTCTCCAGTCCCTTTCCCCCTTAAATCCATAACTGGTAATCCTGTTTTCCCGGCAGGGCTTCCCTGTCAATTTTTTTCTCAGTGGAGGGATAAGGGCATTGATATTCTCAGTACATTATCATCCCAACCTGCTCTGCTCATTAGGGATCCTTGATGGAGAGGTTAGGAACAGGTACTCTCTCCTGGTGGTCTGTCCTCTAGTTAAGGACACATGACTCTGCAGCAGGCCCATCACATAAAGACCTCATGATCTTTGAAAAAACCATGTCATCCCACCCTTGTGTTTCCGTGCCCTCTCTTTTTCATGCTATCTTACCAATCCCTCTCCTTCCTCTACTAAATCTTACTTCCTTTCTTCGTGGGAAAAGGAGATTGACTTCATTATCGACATGCCTCAACTGGCTCTCATTTTTCGATCAAACTGTAAATATGCTCACTCTGTTCAAATCCGAGAGATTAATTGTAATCTATGGAAACACTGATAGATGGCCCCTATCTGCGCAATACTTCACATTCTCTTCCCCTATTTGTTGAAGATGCCTCTAACATCCTGGTTCTATGTTCCGCATCTGGTGGTCATGTCCACTGATTGATCCATTTTGGGAAAAAGCCCAGTCTTATCTTAATACCACTATGAATACTTGCTTCACCCTTGACCCAGTACTCTTCCTCTTCTAAAAATCACCTTGACCTACCGTTGGTCAGACTTAAGTGGCGAGTCATTTTGCCTTTGATTAATGTGTCAGAACCATCTTCAATCTCACTATGACATCAAAAATACACCCTATGATCCTCATGGAATGTTGCCAAGTAATCTCTACAGCTTCTCTCCCTGCTCATGAGAAACTGTGGTCCAACCTAACTGCCTTCTGACCAACAATTACTCCTCCATGCTCCCTCACACCGCTCAACATTAATTCCAGTCCTAGTGAATGTATCTTTGTCTTTCAACTTTTAACCCCCTTGCATTTCTTATTAGATACATACCCTTGGCATTATCCTACTCACCAGTACTCATTATAAGATTGCTTAATAAAGGTGCTTTCTAGCGAACATGGACAATGGTCCCCCTATTTTTTCCTTCTATATCCTTCCTCATACCTCCCCTTCCTTCTTGATAAATCTGTTTACACTTACTCTGCTCACTTAACTAATTACCCACTAAACCACTCTATTTGCTACCTCATCCCTCATTTGTTTTTCGGTGGTCTTAAGCAATTCTATCCTACATTTCAGTTATGTTAGAGACAAATGCCTGTTTGTTTCTTCCTGTATCATTTGTTATTATACATTGAGAGGTGATGTATTGTACTTCATTTATTCTGTTGTATTATCTAATTCATTCAATAAAATATATTTTAAAGAAAATAAAATGCTTTTATCTATAGGTATGTTGCAATACAGTGTGTCTGATATTCTGTTTTCTCTGCTGCTTAACAAACAGAACCCATTATCTCTCACAAATCACATAGGGCTTGATACTATTCCCACCGCTAAAACAACTTGTAAAGGGAAAAAACAGAACAATCAGTGAGAAACCCACTTTTGTACTGGATCTATCCTAAAGTTGAACCAGTACATGGAACAAATGTTAGTGGGCAAAATCCATGTTGTGACCAAATGCTCGTTGTAGATTTTTGTTCCCCTAAATAGCGTGAGTGGTGGGAACATCAAAGGAAAATAACCAACTCTTGTTTGAAGCAGTGTCAAACAATGAGAGTGAGCTCTAAACATTCACTCTCCCCCCACCTACCAAACACTAACCCTACACTATCCCTAACATGACACTTAAACAATGCTACCCCTAACACTATTCTAACACCCAGAACTGTAACACATACCTGTCATCCACTGTCCGTCTTCATCAACAATCTTCTGTCTTCCATCTTCTGTAATCTTCCTTCTCTTCTTTCTCATCTTTAAAGTCTGTTTTGTATAACAAAAAAAAAATCAATGAAAGGTGTATTCCATAAAAATGCCCCCAAGATATGCCTGAGTTAACCCTTTTTAGTGCCGGAGTAGTGACCCCATCCAGCACTCAATGGGTTAAATGCATGCTGGCATATTATGTCACAATAAGATGTAGCTATTCCTTTGCCAAAATCAGAGGCAGGCATTCCTTGTTGTCCCTAACATTAATTAATCCATCAGGTTAATATTTCTCCTCTGCCACCGCCTCTGCTGCCACTGGTGGTGGTGGCAGGAATGAAGAGTAAACCCCTCCTTTGTACATATCAGGCCATTGCCTGAGTCAGAATGAGGGAATTTGTAACAGAGATTGGCTTTTATATGGCCAGTCTCTGTTCAAAATGCATTCCAGCCCACAACTGGCTGGATGTGTGCATCCTCCACTAGAAGCTGATTGGCTGGGAGGTGTGTAAGCAGACATCCCAGCCAATTGTAGGCTGGAATACATTTTGAACAGAGACTGGCCAGTCTCTGTTCAAAATTCCCTCATTCTGACTCAGGCAAAGGCCCGAAGGCATGAAGGGGGGGTTTATTCTGCATTCCTGGCTTCGACACCGATGGCAGTGGAGGTGGCGGCAGCAGAGAAATATTAACCCTATGGAAGCATTGATTTTTGGGACAACAAGGAATGCCTGCCTCAGATTTTGGCAAAGGAATGGCTATATCTTATTTTGACATAATATGCCAGCATGAATTTAACTCTGTAAGGTTAAGTCAAGGGTTTAGAGTTAAGTTAAGCATATCTTTGGGGATTTTTTTTTATCAACACCTTTCAGTGGATTTTTTTATGTTACAATACAGATTGTGAAAGAAGATCAGAAGAAAAGAAGACGGAAGATTACAGAAAAAGGAAGAGAGAAGAATAAAGAAGACGGACAGTAGCTGACCAGTGTGCTGAGGATCAGGATTACAGTCAAGTGTTTTTTTTTCAGGGGATGAGTTAACTTTAGGGATATTAGCCCTGTGAGTGCCAGTGGGGTATTCAATGCTGTGCAATGCATTGCATACCCCTATGGCACTCATAGGGTTAATATATTGTGTGTGTCTTGGAAACCACAGTTCTAATACACACCAGTGGTTTTCACCGCATGTTAAAGGACTCTGCTACTACTTTTTATGGTGCAATTTTTTCACTATAAAAAGTGTGTTCCTTAACGTCGGTTGATGTCACCACCTGTGATAGAATAACAAATTCAACTACTTTTACATTGTGTCCAATGTGTGCAAATTTTACACCTGTTGGCAATTTTTAAGTTAATAGAATACCAAACTGTGCTGGCAAAACCACTTTTGCCAGTTTTTAATTTTAACGTGCAGAATAGAATCAAGCCCATAATCGTTTAACTTTTTTATAAACTGTACAATTTTTGATGAATTAATAATTTTTAAAAGTTAATACAAAATTATTAAAATGAAGTATATTGATGTTAGAAAATGTTCTGCATCCTTAAAGAAACACTAATACCTACATGTGATCTTTGTAATATATACTTAAATTAACCATTTCATGCTTCGTATATTTTATCTGCAAAAAATATGTTTAATTTCTGAGGACTATAACCTAGTGTTACCCATGCTCTGTAGGAGCATCCATTCATGCCTTTTCCAGCACTGCCTGAATAACATTACCATAGGAATCTTGATAGGTGTGTCTGGAGTGATGATGGAGTGATGATGCTGCACTGCCTGTAAACTGCCTGAAATAAGGTAACAACCTTTTTGAATGTAACAACAGTGGGTACTATTTCAGTAAATTAACTGCCTTAGCTGTTCTCTCTCATTAAAAATAATGCAATCAAAATCAATAAAATCTTATCTGAATAGGACAGTCTACTAATACATTAAAATTTAATTTTTGATTGAATTTTAGGGAAGTAACTGAAAAATTATGTTGTTACATAACCTTGCTGAAAATAAATATATTTTAAATAATATAACTTTTTTAGTTGTTTTTACATGATAAAAACAATTTCTAAAAACAGAAGAAACAAACATATATCCGATTCACTGATTAACTGAGAGCTTGAATCTTGAACTATAAGTAGCATTACAGATTCAGCATACTCAGGGTTGTCCTGTTCAAGAGTATAATTTCAAGAAGAAGCACATTAAATGCTAACATTATAATCCTAATTATAGAAAGCCTTACAACAATCAGTTCGTTGTTCACTAAATGTGTAATTAGATTCAAGCACTGTTTACTAAAAGACAAATAAGTGGCAATGCTAAATTCATTAGTCACTTAATTTGGTATATTAAGTCATACAGAAACAGAGTTTATTTTTACCTTAACAATTGTTATTTATATGTTTCTGGTGGGGCCATGTCCCATACATGCCACTTAACCCCTTGGGTGCTAGAAAAGTCTACAACATATTGTAGAGCAATGTGCTGGATGTATCTCAAGCAGCCCAGCTGTTAGAGAGAAATTCACTACTATCACCACCAATCAACCAATGGCTGGTTCGGGATGATGTGAGTTGTAGCCCATAGGTCCAAAAAAACAGGAATGACAATCAAAATCAAGACTGCTGTCTTGTGTATCCCCCCCAACCCATGTGCTTTACTGGGCCTTTTGTACAAATCAACTGAACCATTGGGGTTAAATAAAAATCGCCAAACCTTTGACTGATTTAAATGGGTCTTTTGACCCCTTGAATCTTAGGGAGGTGTCTGATGCATTGTAAATTAATTTATTGCATTGCAGGGCCCACTTAATCAGTGGAAACTTTAATTTGTCCCCATGTTGCAGTTGGTTTGCTTCAGAATTGTTCCTCTGTTCTTTTGTGCATAAGGGCTACTAACTTCTTAAACCATATATAAATGAATTGGGTTCATTATTGTTATCATTTATTCAGGGACAGTATAGCAAATAAAGCTTAAAACCAATATTTTCTTGCTATTTATTAATTTTATTTGCTTATAAAAAAAAGAAAGTCAAGTATGTGAAATTTCTGGTTCCATATTGAACACAACCCTGGCCTTGCAGTATATGAGCATTTTAACCCTTTGAATGCTATCTCCAATAGATTGCAAAGCACAGTGGGTTAAAAGTCCCCTTTTACAAGTTTGCCGCTAAGCCATTTCACCACTCCCAGTGCTAAGCATATTGTTTGCTTGTGTTGACGTTTACAGTCAAATTTAACAATTTAGCTGCTTTTCTGGGAAGAGTTTACACAATTATTACACATTTTTCATCAAACCTTTCACTTTCAAAATATAGTATTGGTTTGTGGATATCCCTTAACATGATCAAAACAAATTACCCAGACTGCAAAATCACTGTTTTTTTATTATTACAATAAAGTGAATGGCATTCTACAAGCTAAATAGTGGGAGAAGTGGGAACATCAAAGGAAACGAAGCAATGCTCGACTGTTCTGACATACTGTCCACGTCTACCATGAGCTAGTTTGACAGTCATTTTTCTAAACAATAACACTAAAAATATCCTTCCACTACCTAGACCTATCACTACCAATAAAGTACCTCAACTTAACTAACCCTAAAAGTATTTCCTCACTGCCACTGTTAATGCTGCTTCTATTAGACCCCCCCCCACACACACACACACACTCACACTTAGTTCCAAGCCCTGTGCAATGGCCTGAGCAGGAACAGCTATGAGGAGTATTTTTGTTTTCTCTGTCTAATGGCAGGGAAGGTGAAGGCAGACATGGAAGCAAACAGGTGAATATTTCATTTGTTTTTATTTCTTTTTTTAGAATTAAAGACTAAGTAACGAAAAATTACAGAAGAAGAAAGAAGACTTAAATAAGAAGAATATGTAGACAAAGGAAGACCAGGGCGAAGAAGACACAACGCTGTACCTTTGAATTCAAGGTAAGCATCTGTTGTTACAGCTGTGGGGAATGGGCAATGGGATAGTGTTAGGGCCAGGATTTTATTTAACTTTATTGTTAATAGGGGTAGTGTAGGGCCACAGGGTACTTTTAGGGTTAATACTTAGGAGGATGGGAGGAGGGTGATTGTGTTACTACTAGCTCAGGGTCAATGTTTGCCACTATGTCAAACATCGAGCAATAGCTAGTTTCCTTTGATGCTCCCATTATTCATGCTATTTAGTGTGCAATAAGGGAACAAAAAAGCTGAGATGAGCATTAGGCAGCAACATGAGTTTTTGTGATACAGACTTGTTGTGGTGGATGGTGGCCAAGCAATTGAATTTTGACGGTACAATGATATATGTCCTGGTTGGAACTCATTTCGGCTATAAAGCAGGATGTAAAGTATAGAGCCCTAGGCCACAAGTTGTTGATCCAAGTTGGAGTTAATAGAATACCACTGGAAAATGTGTATGTGTTCCAGTGATCAGTACTTCTAGCCCCAACAGTTGTTTTAACAGCCCTTATAGAATTGAGCCCCAGGACAGTTGTTTGTCATTCACTCCTTCCACATTCCTCCACAGCTAAAATTCTTTTACAAGCACTCATCCTCTCCCACATGGACTACTGCAACCTTCTTCTGTCTGGCATTCCTGCCTCCAATATCCATCCACTTCAATCCACAAAGAATTCTGCAGCATGAATGACTCTTTTGTTACCTAGATTTGTCCCTGCCCCGCTCCACCTCAAATCTCTCCAGTGGCTGCCCATCAAACTCCAGATATCTTACAATATCTTACTTCTCTCATTCAAGACCTTTCTCTCCTCTACCACTTCTTACATTTCCATTCTGATCTCCCACTATATCCTATCCTGTCACTTATGTTCAGGCAATGACTGTCTTCTCTCAGCTCCTTTTGTGTCTACAGCCCTCTCACGTATTAAACTTTTTTCTCTCATTGCTCCATATCTATAGAATGCTCTACCTCCTGTACCACTGCACCTCTCTGATGGTCTTCAAGTCATGCTTAAAACTACACCTCCTGAATAAAACTTCAACATGCTAGAAGGCACTGACATTGTACAACAAACTCTCTTATAAATTATTTACTTTACTTGCGTGCCCTATCATCACCAGAACTCTAGCACTGTATTCAGTACTTGACCCTTATGTACTATGTACGTCTCCCATTACCACTTTAGATTATAAGCTTTCGAGCAGGGACCTCACACTCAGTATTTCATTGTACGAAGAAATACTTGTAACGCTGTATTGTCTAAAGCCTTACATTGTAAAGCACTGCGTACACTTGTGGCGCTATATAAATAACCATGTTCATTAAGTCATTCATTTATTAGAATTTTTCATTAAAAGAAAACAATGATTTTACAGGCTGGGTAAAAACATGGAATTTCTTAATGCACTCAGCATCTACTTCAAGCCCGAGAAAAATAGCAATACATTAGCATGGCTACTTTTTTGAAGTTCATCAGCAATAGAAACAAATTGTAGGAATGCTACTTTATATCCGTATTTTATAAAAATGAAATGTATCATAAAAGACTCATCGCAAACAGTGTTGTTTGCAGACCTGGAGCACCTCCCTGCAACCTTGGCCAAAGGCTGCCGACACACCGAACAGAATAGTAAGGGAGAGCTTCTACGGGTCCGCTGGTCATCAAACAACCACAACTCCAACGTGCAGAAAATGTTTATTATCTCAAACAGTGAAAAAAAAAGTTGCAAAAATTACACAGACATACACTGGAGTGTAAATGAAAAAAGAAGACACATGCTACCCACCTAACAACTGCTAAAAAATCATTGGCCATAGAGGTTTTTAATAACCTTCCAGAAGTTGGCCGGCTTTGAAATGTTATTGTTCAAGTTGTCAGAAAAATACTGAACTTTTGCTAGTTTTGTTTGCTTTGTGCAAGTATTCCGCAATTGCCTGTATGCAGTATGATCATTAGCAGAGACAGTTTGTTTACATTTTGTACATAATACATCTCTGAAACTCTATAATTCAAACAGGTCAGCAGAGACCCAGGGTAGATGGGTCCCCCTTATCCTAATCCTCCTTAGAGGGGCATGGGTATTACAGACCTGTAAGAATTCTGAGTCAAAAGGTCAAGTCAAAAGATCAGGTATAAGGTGTATTCTAATCCATGGGCAATTTCTTAAGTCATTTAGGAAAGACTAGAAATTAGATTTTTTAAATGATCTAGTAATTATGACTTTTGGACATGATTCGATTGTTTTTATTTTGCGAACACAGTAGACTATGGAGTGATTGCTAAACGTATTTGCTAGCACACATGAAACTTGGATTCTGCTTGGGCAGGATGGAAGGATCCAGTCTAGCAGAATATGGTTGGATGTTTTAACATTTATGCAAGTAGGAGAGGAGATAAGTTGTGATAAGTTTGCTGTCTTAAACAATTAACAGATTCATTCCTGGAATCTAGCCAATTGATATTAAAGTCTCCAAAAACAAACAGTTCACTTTTCTTATTATGGGTGGCAATCTCATTGAGGTGGTGGGTTATGTCTGTAAGCAATTGTGTTGGTGTATTTGGAGGCCTGTAGATGCCAACAATTATGATTTGTTTAGAGAATGGAACAATAATTTTTCCTGTAATGTATTCATATGAATCAGAGTTATAAGAGTCATTTAAAAGTGAAAAGTTTATAGACTCTTGGGCATAGATGATTATGTCTCCTCCACGATCTCTCTGTCCTTCCTAAAAAAATGAGTATCCTTCAATTGCAACAGCAGTATCTGATATTTTAGGGCTCAGCCAGGATTCAATCAGTATGAGGATTTTTGGCTTGTACACAAAACACCATGCTTTTAGTTCAGTGTTATTGTGATGTTTATCTTGTACGTGTGTTCAAGAGTATGTAAATGTGTATATATGAGTATGTTTGAGTATGTGGTAATGTATGTAGGCTTTCTGCTGCCCTTGGCCCAGCCATGTGTATGCAATTCTCCTTAAACACTTTGTAACTCACTTTATCATGCCCATTCTACAGACAACATCCCCTATTCTTAAAGACAGAGAAGAATAAAAATGGTTAATTCATTTACAAATTAGCAATTATTTTGAAAATATACAATCAATAACTTAGTTATATAATTATATAATCAAAAATCATACATTTTTATACCTTTTACTGCCAGACAAACTATACTTCCAATATGTGAAATGTTGTGACAGCACAATGTAAATGGGGGCTTCGCCTCAGACTGCAGAGATGGGAAAATGAAATTATGATATAATACAGAGTTTGAACAAGCTAAACCCCAACCAAAAACACAGACCTTTGAAATCTGCTGCCCTAGGTCCAGGTCCATTTGGGTTAGACATAAATATATCACTGCCTGTATGATATGAGGAGAGGAGTACTATATTGTTTGCTAGTTAAACATATATGTGCAGTATGTACTAAAAGGAAAAGCTGTTTATGGATCAAATCAGCTTCAATGATGCTGTGTAAGTTTAGTCTTAAGCGATAATCAAGAACCATTATTAGTCTACACTTTGAAAAGTGTAATTGATGTTGAATTTTACTCATATTCTAAAGAGTGACTAATAGTAAACCTGAAGTCAGAACTCACTGCATATCGAGGGGCATATATCAAATGTCAAATATCTCCAAATGGCCCATGCACTATAGAATGGAGGCCAAATTCACCATTTTCATATTTATAAATATTCATTAATCAGAAATGTTATATTGAATTCAGTTTCATATTGTGCCAGGTGCCAATGTTCATATAGTCTACAGAAAGGCTGATCTGCGCTGGTGAATTAGTGTTCTGCTCTCTAAAAAATGTTCACCTTGGTTTTTATTGGTGAATGTCTGAGGGAACAGGGCCCTGGACATCATAAACCATGTCTCATGTGTGAGAGTCATGTCTTTACTCAAAAACTTTGATTTTTCTTATTTGTTAAGCCTTTGAATGCCAGAGGGGTAAGCAATGCATTGCCAAGCAATGTGCTGCATACTCCTCTGACACTCAAAGTTTTGAGATGTATTTACTTGATTAAATGCAAATGCAAGTTTAATTTGTTCCTTGGAGATCATCAGGGTTCTTGTAAAAATGTTCTTAGTCAGTCTGAGGAGCTCAGTATGCTTAAGTCTTGAGATCAATACCAATTTTAGCCTGATTTCTACTTCAGCTTATTTTTTGTGACAGATATGTTTTTTATTGCTAGAAGATGTAAGTTGCTAGAAGCCATAAGAGTTCCTCACTACCATATACTCTTCCAATTTTCTCAGTTCATATAAACTCTGCCAGTTCCATCTGTGGAATTTATTACTATGCTCCACTAGACTTTCTGCAAAGGTATATGCAGAATAAATCAAACTATTTAATTATCGTTTTATTATTACCATTGAAATAATGTTGCATACAATTATGATGACATTTATCCCAGACATGCACCTCATTCACAGTGTTAATTCAATATACTTACAAAAAACAAACCAACATTAAATATAAAATATTAATTCTTCGAAGACAAAATGTATTTTTCTTACTTATTCTATAGAATGCATGGCTTAACTCTCCAAGTGCCAGGAGTGGGGTGCACAATGTATCACTTGTAATGAGCTGTGCATTCCCCTGACACCCAAAGGGCCAAACATATTTTTATTGTGTGAGATAATGTGACATATACTTCTTATCATTGTTCAGGCCAAATTTCAGAGTGTTAAACTTGGTTATTAATTTATACTCTCAGATCTTTCTGTCTCTGTGTCCTAAAATTTCCCTTCAGTAAAGTTATCTTGAGATCTTTATTGGTGCGATCAGTTTTGCAAAAATGCTGAACCACTGAGGTGTCTCTATTTGTTGTTCATATGGAACCTATTAAAGGCCATTTGTTTTCTTAGGGTTTGTCCCATCTCTCCTAAATATAGTCCTGTTTTGGGACATTTTGCATACACATAATCAGGTAGACAACATTATCTGAGCCGCAGGAGAATCTGCCCTTGATATTGTAGTTTTGGAGGAAATGTGATGGGGCCCCTTATCTGTGGTACTTATGTGTCTACAGGTCCCTTATGTAGACAGGTCAAAGTACCATTTTCTGTTGTATTCTTAAGGGAGCTCTTCAACAGTTTTTTAAGTTTGGGTTCTGTTTATAAAAAAGCAGCAAAGGTCTTGGGAATATTCTTTTTAATCTGCAATTAGTATAAATAATTGCTTGGAGTGTTTTTGAGATTTTGAGCAGTACTTCAAGCTTGGGGTTGTAGGTGACTCCAAATTCAGAAAGCCATTAATGTACCCAGAAGAAATCTCCTAGAATACAAGCAACCACAGGAAGAGAATAGAGTACCATTAGTAGTCACCTAGTAGTCATATTTTCTGTGTTCACATATCATGTGACAGGTGGATTATCTTGCCATATGATATTTCCAGCCCTTTGTCCACCACACTAACCACCTGCTTGTAAAATTCTGGCACCTTCCTCCTGGAAAAATAACTGTGGCTTGGGATATGTCAGAGAGGAACTACACATGACATTAGTTATCTAAATCTTTGGTTTCCAACAAAAGAATTTGGCAGCATGTCCACTGCCAACATTTTGGCAACCTTGCCATTCCACATGCCTACTTTGGGATTATTTTTTTAATTTTTTTTACTCTGTATCAAGAAATCAGTAAGTATGGGTTGGCAGTACATGGCAGAAGAACCCTGTAACTTTATTGCTTTAACAACATGATTAAAGGAGGTGGTAAAGGTAGAGGCAGAATGCTTAGGCAGTCTATCACTCTTGTAATCTCCTACAGCAAACTCAGAATCATACTCCTCTGCAGCAGGAGCCATAGGTGGTATTTTGAATGAACGACTCATGGTACGCTCACTGACACATCAACACTACTTTTATGTGACCCAGAGCCCTGGGAACCTTTTGGAGTGCTTCAGCTGCTTATAGTTTTGGCATCTCTGACATGTTTATGGTAGGTCTCCCATTCAAAAGTGTGGTTGTGCTTCAGGTGGGATCTCATTGAAGAGTATGAACCTGCATTCCCCCTGCTCACATGCTTTTTTTCACAGATAACAATATGTTTAGCTTTTGGATCATGAGTTAAGTATCTCCACACTGTAGACTTCATAGATTGTGGGGTTTCTGTGCAGCTGCTATTACTACTGGTGCTAGATGTTGCTGCAATTATAACTATGGGAGATTTTAACTATCCAGAGACCTGTCAGAGTGCTAACAGAAGCAGGTTTCATATTCCCCTTTCTCCCTCCCTTCCCATTAAATTCCCCGAGATCCCCTGGGGTGATTTAGGGGGACTGGACAGCATTGGTTCAGTAGTGCTCACTTTCTCCTCCTCCTCAGACTCAGTGGACACATAAGGGTCCTTCCAGCTCCTCCACTGATTATTTTTCAACCAGCTTATAGTGATAGCAGTCACTATGAGCCTTTCCTACCTCAATTTTGTCAAAATATCACAGTAGAACAGCACAGCATGCCTACCTCGCTCTGTAGCTGCTTCTATTGTATTTGATTTTCGCAAATAGGTGACATTTTTATAGCAAAAAGGTGAAAACAACGAAATCAATGGGTGAAAACTTTCTAGCCATTGAAAAAATGGCGAAAAATGTTTACTAGTGGCCGAACAATGCGAAAATTTTAACATGGTTTTTGCAGAGTTTTCTGTGGGAACACGGTGAGAGATTTTGTTCATCCCTAGTAGTAGACAAAATAAGAAGGCCTAATAAAGACTAACTTATCTGGCAGCAGAAAAGCTATCTAATCCTAATTCCTCTCTGTGAAAGGCACTAGTGAGCTAAAAGAGATTGCACCCTGGGTAGGATACTTATCCTATACAGTCTCATCAATTCGAGGACAGGCTCGTTCCTAGCTGAGCTTCTCTGACTAGCTCTTTGCATAAACAAACAAAGAAAGGAAATAAGCGCTTAGATCTAATAATATAAATAAAATATATACAATATAAATGGCACAAAGATATAAACTAAATATATTTATTCTAAACAATAAAAAATTATAAAATAGTTATAAACTACACATAATAAGTATACAATATTAAATGCAAATATACCAGAAATATCTAAACAATAATATCTAAACAGCAATAAAAAGTCCCAAAAGAATCTCAAAATAAGCAATGAAGTAAGATCTATCTTCAAACTGAGAATAAAGGGATGCATAACATGCAGCTGGATATCTGTTGTAAATTACTTCTGAAGCCAGTTCCTTTGCTGTATGCAATGATTAAGCAGATGAAGGTAAGGGCAATATATGGTTAATTCAATAGAAACAGTGTACTCTTCAAACCCTTCTGTTGTCAGGGTGCGAGCAGGTAGCGGATTTCCCGGTATCAAATTGTGTACTTGCCGGGTTTATGATCCTCTCAACTTTTCCCCCTCCACTCCTTTTACATGGGCAGGTATCTTTGTTCCCCCCAGCTTATGAGCGGGTACTTGTGAGGTCCTTATAAGATCTTTCTCTCTATTTTCAGGCATACTGAAGCGATCTGATGAGGTAGCCTGCTCAGGTAGCAGGTGTTGCTCCTTTCCTTGAGATAGATGTAGGCTTAATCACTATATAGAAACTCACTTTCAAGCTATTAGAGCTTTTAGAGCTGCACAAATATCCCTCTATCCTCGTAGGGACAATGATAATAAAAAGTCACTTGCTGGTACAGTAATATACAGGATAAAATTCTGACGTGTTTCGTGCTAAAACCCAGGGTGCAATCTCTTTTAGCTCACTAGTGCCTTTCACAGAGAGGAAATATCCTAAAGCACATCATACTGGCAGGCTCGTTCCTAGTTGAGCATATCTGACTAGCTCTTTGCATATGCGAATTGCTCTTGGGACTAGTCACCCTAAGGATGACAGGGTAATACAGATGTGGATCCCTTGCTCACAGTGCCTAGACAGACCAGCTGCACCTCACTGATGAGGCCCAACAAGGCCGAAACGTATGTCAGGGGTTGGCTGCTTCTCTTGTTCAGAGAAGAATTGCCTGGCACTTCGTGGCTGGACTGCCTTTTGGTATGATCAGTATGATGTGCTCTAGGATATTTTCTCTCTGTGAAAGGCACTATTGAGCTAAAAGAGATTGCACCCTGGGTAGGATACTTATCCTATAGAGCCTCATCAATTTGAGGGCAGTCTCATTCCTAGTTGAGTGTCTCCGACTAGCTCTTTGCGTCTGTACTTTATAACTTTAATGATTTTCTATGTGTTGGGTCAGGAAATACCAATGCATGTGCAGTGCTGTTGGAAGCAGTTCAGCAGATTGTGGATGACTTTGGGGTCCCTTTGGCCTCTGACAAAATGTTTGGCCCAGCAACAGTCATTATTGTCCTGAGAACTGAGATAGATTCCAAGGAGATAGTATGCAACTTGCTGCTAGACAGATTGCATGATATAAGGAGTTTGGTGCAATAATTTGTATTGGTATGAAAGGTGACTCTAAGGCATATGCAATCTTAGGAAAGCTGAATTTTGAATGTCGCATATTACTGATGGGAAGGGTGTTTTGCCATCAACTGTCATCAACTGGGTATTTTTTTATAGCATTACAAATGCACTTATGAAAGATTAGTTGGTGTGAGACACCTTACTTTGGGACCTTAATGGAAAATTGAAATTGCATGAAAAGGGTTTGCTCAATGATGACCTGAAGCTACTTATGGATTCATTATTTGGAGGGTTACTTAAAGATCAGTGGTTCATCTGCTTTTGTTCTCAAAAAATGGTTGTTTACAGCTCACAACAAATTTGGGTTTGTTGGAATTATTCACTATAATGGTAGTGATGGTGGTCTGATGTCTTTTTCAGGAAAAAGACTTTAACTTCCATTGCAGTAATATGAAAGTGGTTCAGGGTTTAAACAGTGAGTCAGCTAGCTCTATGCCTGTTGTGACATTGTTGAGGCAGATGGTGTTACAGCACCTCAAGAATTATATACACGTCCGAGAGTAAAACATACCCGGGGAGCACAGTGTCTTTGATAATTCATTGCCTCATTTTCCATGAGACTGGTTCAGGAAGGTGGCACCAGAGGCTATGGATACTGGGGAAGAGGTCCCTTTGTATCTATGGAGAATAAAATAAGAAGGGTGGGTGGTGCAACTGTTACAAAATGTAGTAGCTTGCTTAAAGCAAGATTTGGAGGTTTGGTTTCAAAATGAAAGGATGTCCTAGGGTTCTGGGCTGCGGTACAGATATGGATGATCTACTACAGTGGTATCTTTGATTTATCCTTGTAACATTATGTGTTTACTCATGCTTAGTGCATTAAGATTAATGTTAAGATTGATAGTATAGAGGGGGAAGGAATCACCTGAGTGTTTTTCTAAGGGCATGGGATCCCTAGAAATTAAGAGACTGCTGTTTGGAGAAAAGTATGACTTTAAAAGTGTCAAAGACATATTAGAATAAGTTGATTAAGGATGTAATAATGTGTTATGTACATATTAGTATGTTATTGTAAGATGTTTATTATGCAGTAAAAAAAAAACTATCTTTAATTTATGTTAAATAAATATATATTATGGCATTTTATGCAAGTCAAGCATTTGTGTCATTATTTGGAAGAGGCAGAAAAAACTGACACTATACAAGTCATAATGGTGGCTGAACTGTGACGACTTTCCATCTGTTTTAGTGCATAGGAACTAAATACACATTGTGCACGTTGCTTCAGTTGACATTAATGTAAGCAGCAGGAGCAGGATTCTGAGGTACTAAGTTAGCACCATTATAATTTAATTTTGAGTAAGCATTGTCTTATTAGGAAGTTCATATGCCTATACAGATTGAATGACCTTTAGATAATTTAAATATTTCTGAAACATATGAAAAATGTTTTGAGGTAGAAACTGATGCATCAGTGCCAAAGAAATGCAACAAGTATGGGTGTAATAAGTTCCACCACTTTCACCACCATACTCAGAATATAAATATCCATCATTAGCTGTCTTATGGATAGATGGGAGATTCAAAACTGCCCCTGCTCAGCTACTTCTCAATAAGGAAGCTGCTTACCAAGATCCACCTCCCAGATCCTTACATAAACATAAAAAAAACACAGGAGATGCATGATTTTAAAATTGAATCCAAATCAGTGATACCCACATTTGTAATAAAATCAAGATCATCTAGCCAGTAAATAGCGTGCAACCTGCACTGCTTGTTGGGCATCTAGGCAGTTACACAGTATAAAATGTGATCCAATGTAAATGTTAATAAAATAGTTATTGCTAAAAGAATAAATAATTAATAATCACTCTATGCATTTCTGGGCATAAAACCTGTCATCAGGAGCAATTCAAAATTGCATTCTTTTATGCATTATGCTCACAGTTCTTTAAACATACTATTAGCACTTTGAATAAATTATCACGCATAATGTAGCATTAGCATGCATTTAGTGTGATCATAGATTTCAGTTATTATACATTACTTCCTCCTGGATGCTGGAGGTATCTCCAACACATTGCATTGGAAACATCTCTTTTTGTACCATATTCCCAGTTGTAGATCTTCTTGGAAGGCTGTCAAAATGCAAGCAAATTGACCAAGGTAATTTCTAGATTACTACTTTACTCTCTCCATATGTTTATTTTGAGACATTAATGAGAAAAACAAGAAAAAAAAGGAAAAAAAAGAAAAAGGAATGAGCTGGATTAGAAAGATACATTAAAAACCCTGAATCCAATTGCTTCAAGCTGATTTCTTTTCTTTTTTTAAAAATATGAGGGAGAAGAGAGCCATCTGACAGTTTTCTGCTTCCAAATTATTTTCAGTGAAAAGAAATAAAAGCAAGCATTTTGCATTGAAGCAAACATCTGTGATTCATGCCAAACTTAAAGTCTAAATGAAATAGAGAAAAACCACAAAATATACAGTGATAATCATAGTGATGTCTGAAATATAATTTAGAGTCCAGATTGCTAATCAAATACATTATAATACATAGAGTCAATGTCTCTGATGTCCTAAGTGGAACTTGGTTAATTTTGGGGCAAACCAGCTGCACCACTGGGGACAAATAAACCTTTCCCACATTTAAAATAATTGAAATGAGAATTGTAAGCACTTGAATGCTAATAAGATATCCCATGCATTGCTTTGCAATACATTGGAGAGCTCTCTACCATCCAAATGGTTAAACCCCTGCTTAAATCAATGGCAATTGTTACTTATCTCCTATGATAGAGCTGGTATGCTCCAGAATGACTCCAGTAAGAATTTGAAGGTTAAAACTGAAATGCACAATGGTAATAGCTGGGCTGTAGAATGTTGTGTAAAATTGTTTAAAGTGACTGATGTACTATAATATGGCAATGTAATGTTTGTCATACAGTGTAAATGCCATAATTCTTTTTGTATTATAATTGAAATAGTGATAGGGATTTTAAAGTCAGAAGTCGATTGACAATGATGAAGCTAAATGTATAAATTTAAAAGTTATTGACCATTAAAAATGTACCCTAACGAAACGTATAGGGTATTGCTCTCTATGTTTTTATAATTTTATATTACGTACTACCAATAAATAGAGGCAGTTTAATAGCCCAGGAAGTACTCCTCTTTATTACCACTCCTACAGTCGAATGAGATATCGGAGGGATATCAGAGGGTTGGAGATCGCAAGCCATAGCTGGACTTTAAAAAGCACAATATACGTGCATATCCACAGACTGGATGAAGCCTCTAGTTCCTGTGAGTACCCATCTACAGGAAGGAGATGAACGCTTAAGTGGAGTCAGTAGACTGTTAAAAAGAGATTGTGCTTTTGAGCTGTTTCTGTTTCTCTGTTTCCCGTACTTTTTATAATGCACTGTATCATTGTCCATATTGGTGTAGTCTTCTTGAAATTTTATTTTAAAGTGTCCCCCTACCTCCCCATTTGCCTGCGTCATGCAGACTCCCTTCAGATCTGAAAGCTGGTCGGGAGGGGGACACTTTAAAATAAAAAGACAAAAAGACTACACCGACATGGATATTTGCAACTGCAGAGTGCATTATAAAAAAAAGTATAATGACTAATTGGAAATTACTTTATGTCATGCCATATGATATATTATTATAATACAATGACCAGCTATAAGACAAGGCTTTGTAGCCTATTTTTGTATGGGGCCAAAATCATTTTTTCATCCAGTTATCATGGAAGCAAAAAGCTTTTTTTATCAGGTCAGAACTGTATTTATTGTTGCTCTTAGACTTTACAGAGATTAATTCACTAAGATTTGAAAGAAAATGAAATAATAAAACCCAATTACACCTTCTGGATTTAAAAATAAAATAAACAAAACTTTATTGTAAACCGTCTCTTCATTAATTATGTGTTATTTAATTCTGCCAAGCCTTTACAAAAACATCTTGGTTTATACAGTACAGTATAATGAGAACTGGAGGGTTATGCACTATGGAGTGATAAAGAAGTGATAAAGTGGAGATAACTTCTACAGTGATATCACTTCTCCATTTCCTATGTTATTCTATGGAGCCAATGCATTAAGGTGTCTCCAGCTTTGGACATCTTAGTTCATTGAATCTATAGAATAACATAGGAACTGGAGAAGTAGGAGTAGCTGAGCAGGGGCAGTTTTGAATCTCCTCTTTATCACCTTTTTATCACACCTTAGTGCATCTCCCCCCTGGAGAAATTGTGGTGTGACCCAACTGAACCATACAGGACATAAAGCAATTCCCATTTATTTTAATTGGGCTTTTAACTCTTTGAATGATGAGGAGCTTTGCAATGCATTGGAGACCTGCCTAGTATTCAAGCGGTTAGAAGCCCCATTTGAAAGGGAATTAAACCCTAGGAATGAGTGACTTAATTAAACCAATTAATTTACCTAGGTAAGTGTTATTCATATAGTAGTCAGTTGTATCTGTCTATTTAGATTGTCGTTATATCTATAGTTTCCCTATATAGTGATCTTTGTTCAAGCCTGCATCTAGTCGCACTTCCTCGCCACAAAGAATGGACTTCAACAGTCCTTAACGGATCATTAGAGACACATTTTATTAGTCTTTATCAGACTATAAACAGACAAAAATAACAGAGCACTACAAGAGACAGCTCAACTGAATGTATGTATATATGTATGTGTATTTTTACTTATAAGGCACCAACAGGTGTACTTCGTGTGGTATAGTTTACATTTGGTGTAGAGGGGATACAATAAGTGTTTTAGTTAAGTAGTCATATAGACAAATAAGCGGTAGACTAGGTATGCATACATTAGGATTAGAGGCCCCTACCCTGTAGAGCTTTCAATCTAAATATAGGATGAGTGACCTACATATATATTGAGGTACAGGCGGAAGTGCTATTAATGGCAGTTCTAATAGTGTATATAAGGTTTACATATTACAGTAGTGCTCTATTTAAAAGTTGTTCTTTTAGTTTGGATTTGAAGTTGCATTCTACCACCCAGTGAATGCTGGGTGGTAGAGATTTCAAGAAGTAGGGAGCAGCAAGGGAAAAATCTGTCAGCTGTGACACAGCAATAGAGGTTAGAGGAGCAGAGAGCCATCCATTATGTATGGGGCATAGAGGACGTGCAGGTATATGGTAGGATATCAACAATGAAATATCAGATGTGGATGAGAGTTGGAGAGTGTTGATGGTAATGGGGAGGTTTTGCATATTATATGTTGTTTTATGGGAATCCATAATAATGATTTTAGTGGTGTAGTGGTATGTACCTACTGCTGTGAAGGAGAGGAAGATTATTCTGGTGCCTGAGTTAAAAATCAATTGAAGAGGAGAAATATGAGTAGCAGCTTGACCAGTGAGTAAAGAGTTACAATAGGATAAAGGATAAAAGCATTGATAAGACTGTGTTTAAGAGGGTAAGAGCATACATGAGCATTTTAGTTGTAGAGCACAAAATAAATTAATGGATTTTTGTTTTATTTGGAGGATATAAGAGACAGGTTTTTGTTCCTTCATTAAAAAGGATGATGAAGAAAAGATAAGAGTCCTAAGTTACACCTACACAATATGCCTTGTCCACAGGGTTAATTGTGGAGCCCTCAACAGTTACAGAAACTGACATACTGTGCAAGATTTAGAAGTAAAGATAAATAGTTCAGTGTTAAAAATGCTGAGTTTTAAGCAATGATGTGCTCAAAAATAGCGCTAAAAAAAAAAACTAAATAGGTGTACCTGACTGCTCTGTGAAGGACACTTACTTAAAGGGAAAGTAATATTTAAATATAAATAGAGCACTGATTAATCTTCATAGTTTTTGGGCCATGTAGAGCTTTATTACATTACTGTCAGATATGTAGTTAAAGAGTGACTGAATCATGAAGTGTCCCCCTCTCACCCCTTTTACTGACGTAATGCTGCACAGCAAGACCATCTGGGTGGATCACAGTGACAGACAATCTACTTTATCAAGGGGGCAGTGTTTTCCTTATGCTCACAGCAAAAACATTGACCCTTGCTGCAAGCTGTCCGGTCCGACAACTGGCTTCCACATCTGAGGGGAAGAGGCTTGGAATAGGTAAAAGGGGAGGGAGGGGGTACTTTATAATTCAATTACTCTTTAACTACACATCAGTCAGTATTGTATTAAAGCTCTACATGACCCAAAAACTATGAAGATTAGTCGGAGCTCCATGTATTTTGAAATATTACTATCCTTTTAAATAATTATGTTAAACAAAACAAGAATTACTTTTTGCTAGGGTATAGCTCCTTGTTGGGAAAATTTTTAATATTTATCTGTCTTGTATAGTGCAGTTGGTTTGCTCTATAATAACTCTGGGGGGGATGCACTAAGGTTTGACAATGGACCATGATGACAATATGTTGGTGTGTTTGCTTTGATGACATATTGACATATGCATATCTTCTCCTTCACTCCTCTGTGACACTGCCATCATTAGCTAAATCCTCTAATCCACTTGAGTTATCCTCAGGTTTTCAATTGTTTTATTTTTTTTCCACTTCCACACAAATTCTCCACAGCAATTTAAGATAAGGAAATTCATCCTGCAGTTCCAGAACATATTTCTGCAAAAATAAAAGATTTATATCGGACAGTTATTATCAATTTCCCTTTCACATGGCAATACCAAATCATTGATGCTTTTTGGTGATTTGGCCTGTAGAGAAAGGCAGTATGTTGGGCTATAGTGCCTTTTACCTAGGCAAGATGTCCCATAGGATACCATGCAGACTTTCTTTCCTCTACATTTACTGCCTTTCGGGATGAATGCTGTAAGGCTGCTACATGGACTTTGGAGCATTCACATGAGGAGATAATATTCACCAATGTGAAAAGTACTGCAGCCCATCTTAGTACCTTTCCCAGAAAGCAACATCATAATACAGCATTGTCTATGTGAATGGAGCCCTACGGTGTCCTGAAGACTGAGTTGATAATCACAGAATATATAATAGATTGGCCACTAAATTGCATGCAAATGCCAAAGTTAAACGCTCATATTTTCACAAACTGTAAGAACTAAACAACAAACCTACTTTCTACCACTACTGGCAAATGCATCATTACCGGTTATACCCTTGTTATTTTTTTACATTAACAGTGCCCTCTGCCCTACAGCCATCTGCCCTACAGTTCACCTGGGGGTAGATGCAATAAGGGGCAATGGTATGGAGATGTTTATCTGGCGATGTGTGGAGCGTACTTCACCTTGTCAATGGAGACACAAATTGTCATAGACACTAAGAATTAAGCATGCAATGAGAGGGGAATTTCCTCATTACCATGCAGGGCTGTTCTACTGGTGATGATGTATAAGGGATGCCCACTCTTATACATCTCCAGCAGTTCGACAACCCTGAAGTCTCTCTGCTTCCCTACTTGTCCACTGGACAAGAGGAAAAGATCCTCTTAGAGCGAGATGTTCAGAAAGTGGTGGTAACTGAAATTGTCTGTAATCAGAATAAAAAAGTTCTTACACCATGATCCGTCAATACTCGGACACATCTCCATCATTTTTTGCACCCAATTCCGCCATCTCCATCAAAGGGAAAAAGCCGTCTTAAAAGTGGGTGTGGTTTAATCTTCCATCATAATGTAAGGTATTTTCAGAAAAAAATATCCATTTAAACGTCATTTTTTTGTCTGATTAGCATTATTTTTTCCTGACATAATAAAAATGGCCCAAACTTGGAGAAGAAAAATGAGTTTCAAAGACAAAAATTGTCTTTGTTTCTTTGAAAATTTGAAAATTGTTTCAAAGACAAAATGAAAGAATTTTTCAGATCAGAATTTTTAACGGCGACTTTCAATGAGATCTTCTTACCGTCATTTTTAACTCTGTAGATGAATTGTCAAACGTGGCGGAATTACTTCTGAAAATGTCCTTCTTTTACCACCAAATCATGATCCAACAAGTTTTTCATTATAATGACTTTTTGAACATATCGTTGACTAATAAGAGGAAGGGTTACAGAAGTGATGCTGTTTCTAGCAACTGTTGGAGATTTGCACATTTTATTGTAACACATTTTAATTATATAATTTAATAAATCTTGTTGTTTTTAGATCCTACGAGCATTTTTTGTCACTTTTAACATCATTAATTAGGGAGCAGTGAATTTAAAGCAACTCTTTTGCTTCCTGTCTATGGGGAATTTTTCTTTTAACTATTTCAGTGCCAAAGGGGGTGTGCAATGTACAACCCTCTGGCACTGAAAGGGTTAAGCGAGGGCAGCTGCTGTTTCTTCTCTCCAAAATGGAGGCAGCAAACTGTCATCTGGCTCCATAAAGAGCTATAGGGAGACCCCAACATTGCCAACATCAGGTTGGCGATGTTAGAACTGTGAACTCTAACAACAGATGCTACTATCAGAGTTTAGTGTATGTGGTGAACAGCCACATTAACATATAAACACATCCACATGAATACAACAATGACTCATAAACCTGTATTTCCTTATGGAAATGAGCCATTGTCGATTTGTTCACTGCAAAATCATACACCTATCAAAGGCATGGCAGAATCAAAATAATGACAGCAGATTGGTGCTCGCTTGTATATGTTGGTGAAAACTTGTTAGTGCATATTGGTGATGTGCCTTCAACACAGATGCAAAGCTACATTGCCATCCTGAGCCCTTATTGAACTTTAGTGCATCTCAACCCTGGTATTCTGATAGTTATTCTATTGCATTATATGGGATAGGTAAATTGCCAGATGTAATTCTCTATAGATTGTGATAATAACAGCTTTATCACTTTGTGACAGTTTATAAACTGTCATATAATATATGGTTTTCTTCTCTTCCTGAGATCCCATGGAGAAGTATAGAATCAAATATGAATAAAAAGGGGGTAAGGAACAATTCCCTGTGTAAAGATTCAACCAAGACTGGTAAGCTATAATGTGTTCACATATAATATACAGTTTATATTTTGCACACATTCAACTCTTTTATGTCAATATACTTTCTACAACTGAAGAACCAAATATTCAATTGTAAAAAGTAATAAATTAGTCTGCTTAAATTTGAAATTATATTTTTATAGGAGAGATAAGAGCTGGAGACTTGCTATGATGAAAATATTTTGTGGCAGATGGTGCATTACAGTTTGCTGCTAGGTTAGCATTTAAATTGAAAATAAATATATGGTCATCACAATGAACTTGTTTACACCAGGCTTTTGGGCACAGCATGTTCTCATGTCTCCATGGCGACCTCAGTTTCACACTGAAAGTCTTCAACCAATTCTACCTTGCTAAATGGAGTGTACTTAAACATACACCATAAGAGCTGCAATCTGTTAATGGTTAAATGCTTGTCTGCTAAGGGACACATAAGTGGATTAAATACATTTGTACATACAATGAAAATGATAACTTGGCTTGGATAGAATGAATGGAGAATATTTATGATGCAGAAGCAACTAATAAAATGTTGTTCTTAATGCTCTGCACCTTCGAATTAGCATTTTATTGCAAAATGTGCCTCTAAAGGTCCAAGCTGAATGCACTTTTTGAACAGATACAGTTTTTCACTACCTTTAAGTGGAAAACATTTTACATGATTCTCATGAATTTGCCAATTCTGGGCAAATCATGCAAAAAAAAAAAAACACTTGAATTACTTTCTCCCAAGCCCAATTCTCCCTGATTCAAATGGGGCTTTTGACTCCTTGAATGTTAGAAAAGTCTCCAATGCATTGCATAGCAATGTACTGGAGACCCCTCTAGCATTCAAGGGGTTAAATATGCAGTGTGCCCTAGGACAAAATGGAGGTAAGTACAGTATTATGTTATGAGAAGAAAATAGATAAGAGTTGTGTTTTTATTTTTAGCCTAATATTACTTTTCACATAAAAAATATATAAAAGCATTAAAAAGAAAGTTTAGGATTATATTTTAGGGAAATAACATATGAATAATTAATTTTACATGTGCCAGGTGTAAATAAGTGACATTTAATTTTTTTGGTATTAGTGTTCCTTTAACTTAGTGATGTCAGCTGCTCAGATCCACTAAGCCCTCTCAGCTTACTCTCTTCTTTCAAATTTCCATCAGTGAGAATGATTTTTGATCATCAGTGAAAGGTTTAGCATGTATGAAAGACAGATAGAAGGGGAAACAGCTGAATTTAAAGGCTGCTGAGAAATTCTGAAAACAGGGAACATATCGAAATATTTTTAAAAGGAGCAAAATACCCTAATTATGAATATGAAAATGCAGTAGGCCTTTTGCTTTATCATGAAATAAAGTCACTCCCAATGCTTTCAAAAGATTTTCAAAAGATTATTTGCCCTTTTTATGACAGCTTTTGTTTAAGATGTTGCTGTTGCTATTACAGGCCGTGAAAAGCAGAGCATTGTAGACACAAGTGGCGCAATGCAAGAAACGTTCACATCAGATAAAGGCATTTTTGTGCGCAGATAGATTTTGTGCATATATTCAAATCCAGGAAGCTAAATACCGAACGCTTCTTGAATTGCGCATGAAAAATTCTATTTTACGACAACAGTACACAGACATATACATTCATTCGCAATAGCAGTTCTTGCATTAGGCGCATTCGTTATTCCACTCACAAATAAATATACGCAGCCGTTCGCTAATCTTGAATTTTCATGCGCAATTCAACAAAATCATGCACAAACTTATTCCCTCTTGGTTTTCACACAGGAGATAGCGATTGCGCACGTTTCCTGCATCACACCAAAGGTTCCCATAAATGGATGTAGTAACAATGTCACTTATTTGAGGCCTGGATGAAATTGCTGTGAATAAGTGTTATCTCTGGTTATATCTGATTCCTAGTGAATCCCACAAAGAAATTTATAGATAAAACCCTTCACAAATTTAGCAACTACAGTGGGATCCAGGATTAAAAGCGATACCAGCTGATTTCAGAAAGTACAGTAACGTACAAGTAATGCAGAGTAATGAAAAGGAAAGACATGATTGTAACTTTTCTGTATAAATCACGTGGTTACAATAATCCAGAGATTTCACATGCCCTTCTTATAGTGCATACACAGGACTCTCTGTGTGTGGGTTTTTTTTTCTTGTTTTGTTTTGTTTTGTGATAACCTTTTTTTTTCACAGGTGTTACAATCAATGATTTAGTCCTTTGGACTAAAACCCTCTCTCAGCGTTTTAAGAGACGGTAGCACAAAATATATCAAAACTGAGTTAAACAAATATAGAAGATTAGAGTCTCCATAAAATAAAAAGAAAGAGTCCAAACTAAAAAAAAATACAAAGCCTAGTACAGATATTCACTCTTGCAAGCCTGGTATGAAATGTAGACTAATTATAGCTATTAGCCCCTCTCCATGATATTAAAACTTTCATAGCAAATGATGGCCACGATTGCTTCATATTTGAATAGACTGAACCTTGTTAATTTGTAGGTGACATTTTACCTTTCGGGGATTTTGAGACTACTGATATGATCTATTGATGGGAGTACATAGTAGCTCATTTTACATAAAGACAGTGAGTGGAATGTATAAACTCAGTGCAGAGGTTAAATCCATGCAGAGAGACATGCCTAGGTACCAAGCAAGTCCTGCACCTGGACAGCATAAAGAATGCTATTGCTTTATACTTAGGTGCAGGTCATATACAAGTAGATACACTTATTTAATGTTTCTTTATATGTGATTAGAGTACATTTTTCATCAAGCAAAAGAGGCGCAAGTCAGTACTGCTATGCTATTTAGGAAGGGCGCTGACCATGGCTGAAAGCTATAGAGAGATCTCAACATCGTCAGTCTCAGGTAGGCAATGTTGGGACTGTGAAATCTGATAGCAGAGGCTGCTACTGGAGCTCAGTGCATTTGGTGAAGTTTTACATTAACATACAAACACATGAACACGACAATGGCTCATTAACACCTTAAGAACTGGCCACACGCTCACGCGTCTGGCACTTAAGGACCATGGAGAATTCAGGGCTCCCCGAACGACATGCAGCCACATGGGGATCCCAGTACTCCATGACATACATGTACGTCCTTGGTCCTTTAGGGACCTACACGCCGTGGTGTACGTGTACGTCAGGGGTTGTTAAGGTGTTAACCTGCATTTCCATATGGAAAGGAGTCATTGTCAGTCTGTTCAGTCAAAACTCATAAAACTGTCGAAGGTGGATTGGTGGATTGTTGATGGATTGAAGGGGATATGATATCAAAGGCAGAAAAGGAAGACAGAGCACAAGAGTCCTCTAAGAATAGTTGTTCAATAAAAGAAAAGAACAAATATTTATTTTGAAAGAAAATAGTTTTACAATAAAAACAATAATTGAAACAATAGCATAAAAGGATGCTTAACAACTATTTTCAAAAAATTATACACCATGAGCTAATTAAGATGTAGTAGTAGACTTGCAATGGGCTACAAAAAAATAGGAAAGACGGGACCTACTTACATGGTATATGTCAGATGAGATGACACTATGATGCCTGATGTCTAGTAGGAGACCTATTTCTATTGGTATCAGATATTGATTCTCTGACCACAAGTCATATAATTAGACTTATCACAATATCTGATACCAATAAGACATCATAGCATCACCTCATCTGACATACACCCTGTAATTAGGTCCCGTCTTTCCTATTTTCTTTTAGCCCATTGCAAGTCTAATACCACACTTTAATTATCTCATGGTGTATAATTTTTTTAAAATATCTGTTAAGCATCCTTTTATGCTATTTGTTTTATTAAGCAGCAGCAGTAAGAACAGCAGTCGCAAATGCGGCAATGACATTGGGGCATTTGCCACTGGCCACCATAACATGACTTGCTGGCACTAGTTTCTTCTTCTTCCAAAAAACAAAGTTGTCTAAAATATAAAAAAAAAAAATTGGGGGGGGGGGGGTTGTTTCTAACAAACTTAAGTCCTACAAATTTTTTTTGTTGGGCGGGGCTTGTGTAACGGTTTTCAAGACACTCAGACCAGCCGGTAAAATAAAACACAGTTTTATTAAATAAAAAAAAAGAAAGGAACGCCCTCTACAGGCGACAATAATAATAACGATCACAGGCAGAGATGCTATTACAGGCAAATAGATGAACACAATGGTAACTATAACATATCACAGGATAGGTACACAGTAGCTAGGCTACTCAAGGGTTAAATACAAAAGTAAGTCAGTCTCAGTTGTGGAGTTTGGCACGCCCAAGATGGTGATTAAGCCATTAATGGTAATGCATAGAAGGCTAGAATGCACAGTCAGTACTGCCTTAGACTATAGCGGTGCATAGCCCCCACGGGTGTAGCGACAAAGCTCTCAATATTTGCAAGTGCTAGAGTCAGTAGCCCCCACGGGGGTAACTTCGGAGACTGATACAATGCAAGAGCTTGCCAATAGCCCCCACGGGCGTAATAACGGAAACCAGCTATACAGTGTGATTTGAGCCAATAGCCCCCACGGGCGTATACCGGAGACCACCTGCAAGAGCTTAAGCCAGTAGCCCCCACAGGCGTAATAATTGAGACTGCTATAACGCAAGAGATGGCCAATAGCCCTGTGGGCGTACAACAGAGACCACTCTGCGCTGCACAAGAGGTGAGCCAATAGCCCCCACGGGCGTATACCGGAGACAATCTGCTAGAGCCAATAGCGCCATTACCGGGCGCGGTAAGCGTATACCGACTACTCTACTTGGTGGAGGACTGAGCTGCTGTCCAAATCAAGCATATAACGCGGCCAGCTTGGCAGAAGTAGCAGTTAGACAGGAATAGGCTCAGTAAGTAACAGCACTGAACAGGTTAAGCAGCTCGTAGAACTCAAGCTTAGCAGCAATGGAAAGTGTCAGGAAGGCTCAGTACAGAAGCACAGCTCTGCACACGGTAACGGAGACTCAGCACTGGAGGCACAATACTGAAGGAGTACTGTGGCAAGAGAAATCAGTCCGGTACTCGGCCTTAGCGGAAGTCAGAATGTCACAACAGCGACAGTAGAGCAGGAAGCAGTACACGGAGGTCACTGGAACAAGCCGGTTCAGGTCACGGAGTAGGAAGTCAGCTGGGCCGGATCGGTACACGGAGGTGGTTCTCAGACAAGCCGGATCAGTCACAAGCAGGAACGTCAGCCGGCCCGGATTGGTACACGGAGGTGGTTCTCAGACAAGCCAGATCAGTCACAAACAGGAACGTCAGCCAGGCCGGGTCGGATCACGAAACAGGAACACAGGAGCGTAGTCAAGACAGGCCAATTCGGTACACAGGAATCAGGATCAAATGAAGACAGCAACAGCAACACTGGCTCAGGAACACCATGAAAGGGCAACTGACAGGTGTCAATGGCTGGGTATAAAAAGGTCACCAGGGGCGGGCCAAACCTCCTCAGCCAATAGGAGAGCACCACAAGCGAGAGTGACAGAAAGGGATCACGGGCACCGTGATAGCTTGTTTCTAACAAGGTAAAATCCTACAAATTATCAGGGCTTGTGATGCTAACAAGCCAAATTACAAAATGTATATGTGATTCCTCGCGACTTGGTATTCTAACAAGCTGAATTGATAAATATTATCTGTGATTTCACAGGGCTTGTGAGACTAACAATCCAAAGTCCTACAAATCTATTTTTCCTCAGGGGTTGGGCCTAAAAAGTATAAGTCCTTCAAGTCAATGTTTTCTCAGGGTTTGAGCATAACACAAGCCTAAGTCCTACAACAAATGAATGTTTCCTTAGGGCTTGTGCCAAACATGTCTAAGTTGTACAAATCAATATTTCTTCAGGGCTTGGGCCTCAAACAACAAGTTTAAGTCCTACAAATCATCATATACAATATACTTGACTACCAGTCAAGTATCAGTCTGCCCCAGTCACAGCTTATGTCAGGGGGTCCCTGTCTCTGTCACATTAAGTACTTATTTCTTATTTTATTTTATATATTTTTTTATTAACTGCCCCCCAATACCAATAAAGATCCCCCCCAAAAAAGTCCCTGTTCAACTGATTCTTTCTCCAGACTCCACCCACCAACACAGGCACCCTCCTAAGACCTCCTTTATAGCATGTATTATTTGATTTTAAATTGTATCTAGTTTTTTTTTATTAACTGCCCCCTATCCCAGTCACCCCCCACCCCCCAAAAAAATCCCTGTTCACCATACTCCACCAACACAGACACCCTCATACCCCTTTTATAGCATGCCTTTTGGAAATAAAATAACATGTGTTATACGTTGTATGTAAATTCAGTGTTCCCATTGATTTCAATACAATGAGCTAGATTAAAAAATAAAAATGAGAAAAAGGTCACTTTTCGCAGGAAATTATTTGCCAAGCGGGAAGTGCCATTATTTGCGGATTTTGGTTTCTATTAAACCCATTCAGACATACATCCAGATTCTTTTATCACAATCAAAACAATACAAAAGCAGTTAAATAATATAATGGAGAATTATTTTCATTATGAAAAATGTTTATTGTATTTTCCATTCCCTACACATATAGGTAAAGGATTTTACTCATTACAATCATGTAATCCATTTGTGTAAGTTATCACAATTATTCAAATGGTTCTTCTTCTAATGCATGTCAAGAGAAAAGCATAACTAGCGTCTCAATTCATGGACTGTACCCCTGACCGGAGGAATGGGAATGGTGGTTCCAAGACACACCTTGGACCATTTCCTATTCCTATCCCAATCTGGACTCTTTATTGAGATTCTGGTCCCTCAAACCCCTGGGAGAACATGCCTCTGTCCCTATATCCAGTCCACTTTTCACTCCCGCAGGAATGGCATTTTATACAGAGACTAATACAAGGTTTCCACTTTCAAGTTTAAGCAGAAATGAATCCCATATAAGAACATCGTAGTAGACCAACTGATGAACCAGGAGGAGGATTACATAAGGATATCACCATCCTGGTTTATACTATAGGAGAAGAAACACTTCAAAGGGACTCTACAGTGAGCACAGCACAAAGCTAATAGGGGTATGTAGTAGGACCCCTGAGATGCTACTAGCCCACGATGGACTTCAAGTGAGTGCAACTAATGGATAAAATGTAGTACTGTGTTAGTCATAGTAAAAGCAGGAGACCAGTAGATCAAAATGATAGCTTTCATGGAGCCTTGGTCAGACCAGGATGAGCACCCCTGTCAGAGATAAGGGTCTTGAGAAAATGGAAACAAAAGGGACTAGAGGATTCCTATTTCTAATGCTGCAGGAGGTAGCTGGAGAGAGGATGTGCTTGTGGCAGCTAGGAGGAGAAATACTCAAAGAACAATTATGGAGAACAAGAGGAGTCTACCAGAACTGCAAGGAAAGCAGCAGCTGTACAAAAGCTGAAGACTGCTAGCACTCACAGTGCACCAGAGATACAGACTCAGTAGGGTCTAAACGGAGAAGCAGAGGAAACTACACTTGACCAGACAGCCTGGCCGAAGTAACCGGAGCTCAGCAATAGCAGCTTAGAAGCAGAGAGGACTGCCTGAAGATAAATGAGAAGTCACAAATGGAATCGCCCTTCAATCTAGAAGCTGTCCAGCAATGCTCTGATTGAAGGAAGGCAAATAGCTCAGGTTGGCACTAAAGAAGTGTGACAGCTGTGAGGATTCAAGAATACACAAAAGTACTGTTCACTGTCATATATCATGGCTGGACTGGATATTTTGAAATTATTCCAAAACACTGAATAGGACCCATTATCTTATCACATGATTAATTGGATCCTATCTTCTGCATGAACTTGGACTAACACTAGTATTATTATTATTATTAGAATAGTACTACTTGTTTATAATGATCTCTATTTTACATTAGTTGTCTCATCATCAGAACTGTTCTTATTATTCTTGCATAATTACTATTTTATCATGTTTTATTACTTTTTGCTATTATATTTTTATTATTTATCTTGTACAAATTATTTTCAACTTTTGATATTTAGATACCACTTATTGATACACTTTACCTCTGCTTTTTTCTTAAAGGATGAATTCTCCTTATTTCTTACTTTTCTTAACAACACTGCTGGGTTATATTAGTTAATGATACAGTGCTTCTAGGTGTGCTATATTGAAAGTGTCATTTTTATGCTCGTGTAGGTGTGCTGGACTACATGTAGCATAAATAAAATTGGAACAAATAACTTGTTTTGAGACAGGCATACAAAGTCTGATAACATTTTTTAACAAACAACTCACTGAATAACAAAATATATATCTGTATAGCCAATGCCAGGGCTATAGCTCCAGGAGAAATTTAATTCTAGACATACTGCACACCATCAATTTATTATTATTTTGCTCAGTGAACTCTCTCCAGACCCTCCCAAGATGCACTGGTGTATTTTATTTTTGTATAGATAAAATAGTGGCATTGTCTTACAAACAGTATTTTGAATATGTGGGTACTTTTGAAATTATTTATGAAATAAAGACATCCTACAATATATTTTAAATTTCACATTTATTATTGCAATAATAGGTTTTGGAAAAACTATTCTGTGATTAATAGCAAATATAAATAGAACAAAAGTTTGTCAACCTTGAGAAAAGATTGCTTTTTAGTAGAAACAGAATATAAATAGCCCAGATAACCTAGGTGGCCTGTCATCTTCACATACACACAGACACGTGGATTTATTTTCAACTACCACATGTAAGAGAGACAGGCTATACTGTATGTAACGGATCCTACCCGTTACTGGGAGCTCTTGTCTGGGCATGGCATTTATTCACCCCTGGGCCCAAGGATTATGGATATTGGACACTCCTTTGTGCCCTGGCATACGATCTCTCAAGCCCTTATCCTGGACTAAGAGAATTTGGCTAGCCTTATGTGGATAGGCAGCTGTACCAGAAGAAAGAACAATTCAAGGCTTGGGTGCTGCAAACTCTTCTGACCTGCAAAGGGTTAATCATTTGAGTTTGAGCATATTTACTTTCAATATGTATTGTAGTCCCCCAAGCCTTTTGCTTAATTACTCAAGTCATTGTATTGAGCACTGTCTTGTGGCCCCTTGCTGTGTGATTAATCCAATCATGTCTGCCCTATTATGTTTCCCTGAATCATTTGTTGTTGGTTCTTGGACCCTTTGTGGTGACTGAATTATCCCTGTGACTACTCCATTGTATTCTGCCCTACCATTTGCTGTGTCCTATTGATGAACTGTGATTGAATTAAGTCTCATGTACTGTGCTCCAAGTTAGTGTGGTTTGAAACTGTATAAATATGTGTGGTTTGGTTCAATAAAGAGAGTTCTGTTTTGGAGTGAACAAGGAGTCCTGGAGTCTTGTATTGCTTATGGTCTAAAGTATCCACTCTGATACCCATCTGCGCCAAGTATCCTGAATCGTCGACCGCCTGCTGCCAGTTTCCTGCGACCTAACTTTGTGGACTGTCAGGCGGCAACGTGGACTCTTCCCTGCTTCCAGCGATCCTGCTGCTGTTTCCAGTGACTGTCCATACTTCAACTGGTGCATCCGACGGCGCTTATCTGCGCCGAGAAGGAGAGACCCAGGAACGACGGCGGAAGGCGACGCGGTCCCTTCCCAGCTTCCGTTACATTGGTGGCATAGCGGTGGGATTTCTCCTTCATTCATCGGTTGCATCAAGTGAGATATGGAGGATGCTTTTGGGTCATATGAGGATCGCTTTGAATTAATCCGGTCTCAGTGGAGTTTCTGGCTGGGCGATATTGTAAATGACTTTATTCCAGAACTGGGTGGTTGCATCACAGAGGAGCTACGGATGCAAGATGCCTACTGGATGCTGGTAAATCACATTGAACAAGAGTATGGCCCCGTGCTCCCAGTAACCTTCTCCCCGGCCCGCTTGCGATGTAAGATCCAAGGGCTGGTATGGGATGCTTATCTGTGGGATTCGAACTTTGGCAGTCCAGAAAACGACCGTTTCTTGGAGCTTTTGGCCAAACGAGAAGATATGCTAGGGGGGTACGTTCCCATGAGCTTGCAAGAGGACTTGAGCGACACAGTCAGTTGGGAGTGTGAGGTGGAATACATGTATGCCAAATTAGTGCAAGAAATTCGGGAGGCCCTAGAGGAAGAAGAAAACTGGGGGGGTCACTCATCTGAGGAGGGCCTCAGTGAAGCTGAGGACCTGGATGGAGTTTCCCCTGTTCACTCCACACTGGTGAGTGGGAATTCGTTCCTCACCAGTGCCCCTGTTGTTGCCCCTGCATCAGGAAGTGGGAAAATCGTCCTTCCTGATACCCCTTTGCCCCTGAACTGTATTTTCCCTGAGCTGAGGAGTGGGAATGCGTTCCTCCTCAGTGAAGAAGATGCCTCGGCATCAGGGGATGGGACAGACGTCTCCCCTGATAGGCATGTTGCCCCTTCCCCTGTCTTTCCAGCTGCGGTGGATGAGATGCAGGTCCCCACCAGCAGCGATTGTATGTCCCAGCTGATGGGTGGGAGAGAGCCCATCAGTCCCTATGACCCCCCTGCTGTAGTGAGTGTGGAAGAGCTCACCAGCAGCCCCAAGATGATGCCCCCTGTGGGGTTGGAAAACGCCCTGGAAGTGGAGCGGTATGTGCTCTCCAGGGCCACAGAGGATGCCGCCTTGAGGGATGGGACTGCGGTCTCCCTCAAGGCAGAGAAGGCCCTGGAAAGTGATGGCCTACAAGAGGAGGACCCCAACGGACTGGAAGAGAGCAGTGCTGCTGGCCCTCCTGAGGATATGTTGTGTGAACTGATGGGTGGAGAAGAGTGCCCCATCATCCCCCCTGTAAACCCTGACCTGGTGAGTGGGAGTGAGCTCACCAGGGTCTGGGACACCCCTGCTGTGGTGAAGGAGATGCAGGTTCCCTCCAGCAGCCCCAGTCTGTCCCCTGTTGCTACTGCCCTGGAGAAGGGGAAGAGTGTCTTCTCCAGGTATGTGACTAAGATTGCGAGGAGGATTGAGACTGCCCTCCTCCAGAAGACAAGAGATGGCCCTGATGTGAGGGGCCAAGAAGAAGAGGGGTACAGCAGGCTGCCACTCTGCAGTGCTGCTACTGCCCCTGGAAACCCTGGATGTTGCCCCAAGTTCCTCATGCTGGAGAGTAGGAGCGAGCTCTCCAGTCCCCCTGTAACCCCTGGCTTGGTGCGTGGGAGCGAGCGCACCAGGTCATGTGAAACCTTGGCTGGGATTAGTGGATCAACAGTCCTCATCCCCAGCCCAACGATTGTGTTCCCCTTCCCTGTGACCCCTGGCTTGGTGGAGGGGAGCAAATTCACCGGGTCCTGTGAACCCCCTGCTGTGGTGTGTAGGAGTGAGCACACCACCCCTTGTTTTGCCCTGACACTGGTGAGTGGGAGCAAGCTCACCAGAAGCCCCAAGAAGGCGCTCCCCAACAATTCCCCTTTGGGCCCTGATCTGGTGAGTGGGACCATCGTCCTCATCAGGGATGTTGCTGGGGCCCCTGAATTTCCTGAGCTCTGCCTGGGGGGTGGGAATGTGTCCCAGAATGTTGCCCCAGCCCAGGAGAGTGGGACAAACATCCTCTCCTGTTCCTCTGGGGCAGTGGCCCAACTAACAGGGGGAGATATGCCTCTCTCCCCACACTCTGATGCACAGAAGCCAGAGACACAATTGCCCCAGGAAGATCCCCCTTATAGACTGGCTCTTGACCCTGAGCCACTGGCCCCAGACCCAGAAGGATTTGACTTCAGCACTGCCTGGAGAAGGGCCCAGGAGAGGCCACCTGTTTTGATGTTTGTCAGGACAAACAGGCATCAGTTCCCCTGGCCCAGGTTTAAGGACACAGGAACTGGCATTTTCTTCACTGGCCCAGGACAAGGGCCCTGTACACCGCTACCGGGCCCAGACAAAGGGCTCATGTTTTCCCCTGGCCCAGGTCAAAAAGACTGCTTCACCCTCTGGCCCAGGATTAAGGACAAAGGGACTTGCAATTGTTTCCCTGGCCCAGGACCAGGGCCTTGTTTCCCCCTACCTGGCCCAGACAAAGGGCTCATGTTTTCCCCTGGCCCAGAACAGAAAGACTACTTTAACCACTGGCCCAGGACAAGGGGCACCTCAGTAGAAACTGGCCTAGGACCAAGGCCTTCGGACTAGTGCACTGTCCAGACAAGTGCCTCACCACCTCCATGCCCTCCTACAGCTCCCAGCCAGCGTTTACTACCGCACCCGCTGGCTTGGAACCAAAAGGGGGAGAAATGTAACGGATCCTACCCGTTACTGGGAGCTCTTGTCTGGGCATGGCATTTATTCACCCCTGGGCCCAAGGATTATGGATATTGGACACTCCTTTGTGCCCTGGCATACGATCTCTCAAGCCCTTATCCTGGACTAAGAGACTTTGGCTAGCCTTATGTGGATAGGCAGCTGTACCAGAAGAAAGAACAATTCAAGGCTTGGGTGCTGCAAACTCTTCTGACCTGCAAAGGGTTAATCATTTGAGTTTGAGCATATTTACTTTCAATATGTATTGTAGTCCCCCAAGCCTTTTGCTTAATTACTCAAGTCATTGTATTGAGCACTGTCTTGTGGCCCCTTGCTGTGTGATTAATCCAATCATGTCTGCCCTATTATGTTTCCCTGAATCATTTGTTGTTGGTTCTTGGACCCTTTGTGGTGACTGAATTATCCCTGTGACTACTCCATTGTATTCTGCCCTACCATTTGCTGTGTCCTATTGATGAACTGTGATTGAATTAAGTCTCATGTACTGTGCTCCAAGTTAGTGTGGTTTGAAACTGTATAAATATGTGTGGTTTGGTTCAATAAAGAGAGTTCTGTTTTGGAGTGAACAAGGAGTCCTGGAGTCTTGTATTGCTTATGGTCTAAAGTATCCACTCTGATACCCATCTGCGCCAAGTATCCTGAATCGTCGACCGCCTGCTGCCAGTTTCCTGCGACCTAACTTTGTGGACTGTCAGGCGGCAACGTGGACTCTTCCCTGCTTCCCTGCTTCCAGCGATCCTGCTGCTGTTTCCAGTGACTGTCCATACTTCAACTGGTGCATCCGACGGCGCTTATCTGCGCCGAGAAGGAGAGACCCAGGAACGACGGCGGAAGGCGACGCGGTCCCTTCCCAGCTTCCGTTACACTGTAGTACAGGTGAAAGCTAAGGTGGAGGGACATGAGTACCCTGTGTGATATATATGTTTCAGTGCAATGTCAACAATAGGATGACAATATTTTAGAGCAGAGATGTCCAACTTCAGTCCTCAGGGGCCAACAACAGGCCAGGATTTAGGGACAGGTGAGAATCAGTGGCGCATTCATTTTGACTTACTCACCTGTGCTTTACCCCTTAAGGACTCATGCCAGGACCATCATGGGTAAAACGTGCAATAAGAACCCATGACGGTCCTGGCACATCAGGGATTTCAGGGCTCCCCATGCAGCTGCACTTGAATCTGTTAGTAAAAAAAAAAATGCTCAGTGGTCCTTAAGTGCCAGCCAGTCCTTATGGGGTTAAAAAGGAAAATCCTTACATCCTGGCCTGTTGGTGGCCCATGAGGACTGGACTTGGACAGCCCTGTCTTAGAATCTACTAAGGCACATCAACATGGGTTTATTTATAAAATACCTCTCAAGAAGTGTATACCATGAATACCTTTCCTTTCATCACATAAGAGTGAATCCAGCCTTGTCATTTCTATCTTTCAGCCAAACATACACCGATCATCTAGGTGGTCCGTCAACTCTTCAACTAGATTGACACTTGTTGCTATGTTTTTATTGGACTGCTAGAATAAGAGAGATGCCATCCAGATGAATAGCATAGGATTTATTAAAGATAAATATATTGTGCCTTTGGACTTCAATGAAAAGAATGATTAGGTTACAACTCAGAGGAGAGGGATTTGGCAATCATTCATTATAATAAGTGGGTTTTACCACTATCATGTTTAATTATTGAATCAGTATACTGTTACATAACTGACAGATACAATGTCACGTGACATCTAATGTTTAATAAAGCCAAGTGAGTGACACTCAGAAGTGTAATTGGGGGAAGGTGTTATAGAAAGAAGTTATAGCCACATTTGTTAATCTTTTAAACTCTGTCATTCAGTGGGTCAATATAATGTGTTATGTCCGCCCACTCCTACCCCAGAATCCTTCAGTCTCTCTCTACCCATCTTAATTGCACACTCTCTCCCCATAATATCTCTCTCTCTCTTATGTCTCGCCACCACTTTTCCCATCTTTATACCATCCCTCCAACTGCCCCTATCTCCAACTTCACCCACCTTGCCTTTATTCTTCACATTCATTTCTGGCTTTGCCCTTCCCCTTTTGTTTTTTTCCCCACTCATTTGCTTTTTCTCTCCCCTGTTTGACTTTTTATCCCCCTTTCTACTCCCCTCTTTACATAGCTTTCCCCCTTTTTCTTTCTCTCTTCTACCAGTTGAAATATAGTTAAACTAGATCCACCACAGAACTTACAATTCTGTGACTACTTATTGGTAGTCATAGAATTGTTAGCTTTGTTGTATCACTGGTGTAGCTATATTTCACTAGTAAGCTCTGCAGTATCACCAATGTAGCTCTATTCATTTGTAAGCTCTGTGATACAACTATTGTAGGACCGTTTCAATTGTAAGCTTTGTGGCATAATTAGTGTGGCTAAATTCTAGTTGTAGGCTGTGTGTATGAATTGTGTACCTTAATTTCAATAGTAAGCTTTGTGGTATTGATAGTGTAGGCCTTTTTTTAAATTGTAACCACTGTGATATCACTAGCTCTATTTCAAATGTAAGCTCTGTGGTATCACTAGTCAAGTTCCAGTTCAATTGGTTTCTGTCAGAGCAAGTGTTTTCTCTAATCCAGAGATGTGCAACCTGTGGTCTGCAGCTGTTTTTGGACTAAATTCACATCTTCCTCAGCCAGATGAGAACTGTGATTTATGGGAGTACAATAGCCATAGTCATGCAGAATGCCCAGCTTCCCGTTTTAAGTTGTTGCATGATTGGTCAGCAGAAGGTTTTTTAGTTTGCTCAGTCACTCAAACTAAAAAGGTTATTCATGAGCCTCTGCAATCATGAGTATATTAATCTGGATTTCTATAATGATGTGAGATGAAGTTTTTCACAGCTATAAATTACATATTTTGCTTGTAGTAACATTGAACATTTGAATAAAATGTGTTGCTCAATCTATAAAACAATGAAAAAAAAACAGACATATAAGCCTCTTAACTCCCACATACCTGCCAAATTGTAATCACCTGTATAGTTTTATTGTCAGTACCAAAAAGTACAAGAGTATGAAAATATATTGCTAACAATAAAAACCTAGCAATGCAAGGGAACAAGCTATTACTGTGAGTTATATTTTACAGAGATTCCAACTATGTATAAATGCTGGATGTTCTAACTCAACAAAACAGACTCTGCATTATTATACTTTTAATCATATTAGAGCTTCTTCTGTAAGGGAAGTAAATCAGACTTGGAACTTTTCCTATATGCAAAAAGTGAGAATTAACAGGAGAAAAAAGCCTATTGTGCTTTTTGTTCATGATATAAAATGAAGCCCCCAGTTAAACAAACACAAAAAAATAAAGAAAGTAAAATAATCTTTGAAAAGCTATATTATATATAGCCAAGTAAATAGCTTTCTCTTCATGTGCATCCACAACGTGACACAACAATGCCATGCAAACTTAATGGAGCAGTATTTACATAAGATCCATGGAGCTTACTTCCTGAAAGTTCAAAATGGCAGGAAGTGACTCAACATTACAATAACACTCTGTGAAGAACTGTGGTATGTGACTCAGTGACTCACTTCTCCCATAAAATGCAAAACAATCATTATCTAAACTCTGGCCACTGAAGGCCCATGTTAATGTGAAACAAACATTTTAAATTGAAATAGCTCTGAAATTATGTATCTCCCTCCCTACACTGTGAGTAACCCTGTTTTACTCAGCAAGGAAGGCCCTGATATATACAGTATTTTTTGTAATTAAAAAACGTTTACTGCTCCTTTAAAGGGATAGTAATACTTAAAATGTAAAAAAAAATATGTTGTAGGGTTTATCCCCCTGAGTAAAGCAAGAGTACTGTCACTGCTGAAATGTGTTTCATTCAAAAGTTATTAATTTTCAAAGTTTAATTTTTTAGGTGCAATATCACAGTGGCCTGAAATTGTACAGTGGCGCTGTTGCTACACCATCCTATGGCGATTTATGGTCCTGGGACCAGAGCTGTCCATAGGATCGTGTAGCAACAGCGCCACTGTACACTTTCAGGCCACTGTGATATTGCACCTAAAAAATTCAGCTTTGAAAATTAATAACTTTTGAATTAAACACCTTTCAGCAGTGGGAGTACTCTTAACTGGGGGGACACCAGGACACCAGGAGGGGTCCTGATGTCCCCCACGAGGTCTGAATAAATAAATAAAATAATAAAAAAAAAATAATAAAGGCAAAAGTAACCCTGTGAGTGCAGCAGGGGTCCCCAGCACATTTCTTTGTTTTTTTTTTTTTTGTTTTTTTTTAAAGACCTCATTGGGGGGATCAGGGGGGATCCTGATGCCCCTCAATGAGGTCTATTATTTAAAAAAAAAATACAGCCCCCCTTCTGCGGCACACACAGGGCATTTATCATTACTTCGTTATCAGAGATTGTTGGGGGTCCATCATGATTGGTCCTGATGGCCCCCCAACAAGCTCTGATTACCAAGTAATGATAAAAAAAAAATTAACCCTCTGAGTGCCACAAGGATCCAGTGCATTGCTTTGCAATGCGCTGCAGACCCCTGTGGCACTCACAGGGTCACTCTGTTTGTGGACATATATATTTTTTTTTACTAAGACCTCATTGGGGAGGGATCAGGGGGTCCTGATGCCCCTCAATGAGGTATATAACAAAAAAAAAATTAAATAAAAAATTAACCATGTGTGTGCCACTGGGAGGGGGGTTCAATGCAGACCCCCTTCCTGTGGTACACACAGGACTTTTTATCATTACTTTGTGATCAGAGCTAGTTTGGTGGCCACCTGAATACAAAGTAACAATAAAAAAATTAACCCTTTGTGTGCTGGACACCCCTGTGGCACATAAAGGATTTTTTCCCCCTTTATTTTTTATTTAGACCTCATTGTATGGGTTCTGATGCCCCCAACGAGGTCTACACAAAAATATTGGGGGAAAAAGCCCCAAAAAATGCACGTGCAACAGGAAGGGGGTCCAGCGCAGTGCTTTGTATGAGGGGACATACAGTGCACAATGGTAGTCAGAGATCTCCCATACACACTATCAGACACTGCCCCACCATCACCACCATCCTTGCTCCTCTGCTCATACCCACACACACTGCCTAATCCCTCACCCTCTCACACATTTTGTTAGACTTGTAGTCACAGGTCCGCACGTACACCGGCTGACGTCCTAGCTTCTTTCATCTGTTAGCCATAAAATCACACATACACTGTTTGCTTTCCCATTTCTGTTTCACTGGTAGCTACGCTCTTGTAGCGTAAATTGGTATGTCAACCCAGAGCAGTGGGGTACCATTTTTTTTTGGCTGGCAAGAAGTCCTCCTAGGAAATCCCACGCCATTGAACCATTTTAGTATCTTTGAAGTGACTGATGTGTAAAACAAATGTTTGTTTTTCTTTCCTGTAGCACCACATTCTGGAAATAGTTGTTCCAACTAACTTAGGGGTACAAAGGCAAGTGACCCCTCATTAGATGCGGCAGGTTGTCTTCTTTCCAAAATGGTATGGTTTATCTACCTTTTCTTCAATTCTGAAGGTGTTATAGCCATTTTTGTACAGGCAAGTCAGGTTTGAGAAAATGTTAGAAACATCAGAGGTTGTAGTAGGTGTAGTTTTCTACTTCTAGCGCCCCCTAAGGTAGTTCAACTCATATCAGTGGGGTGTTGTTTGACTCCTAAGAGCACTAGCAAACAAATGCAGTTGAAAATTCCATGGTTTTCACAGAGCTCCATACATTTGAAGGGGCAGAAATGTAAAAAAATGCATTTTTTTTCCTATATTGCCTCCTTCTGGAAACATTTATGCACACCAGTATTGGGGTAAGAAGGCAAGTGACCCCTCATTAGATGCGGCAGGTTGTCTTCTTTCCAAAATGGTATGGTTTATCTACCTTTTCTTTAATTCTGAAGGTGTTACAGCCATTTTTGTACAGGCAAGTCACATTTGACAAAATGTTAGAAACATCAGAGTTTGTAGTAGGTGTAGTTTTCTACTTCTAGCACCCCCTAAGGTAGGTCAACTCATACCAATGAGGTGTCGTTTGACTCCTAAGAGCACTAGCTAATGAATGCAGTTGAAAATTCCATGGTTTTTACAGAGCTCCATACATTTGAAGGGGCAGAAATGTAAGCAAATGCCTTTTTTTTCATTAGCGCCACCTCCTGGAAGCATCTGTGCATACCAGCCTTTGGGTAAGAAGGCAAGTGACCCCTCAATAGATGCGGCAGGTTGTTTTCTTTTCAAAATGGCATTGTTTCTCTACCTTTCCTGCATATCTATTATGGTTATAACCATTTTAGTGCAAGCAGATAATTTAAAAAACAAAAGTGTCAGGTTTACGTACGTGTTCCTAGCACCCACATGTTGTATGTTAACCCACACAAATGGGCTACCATTTTTCTCATGATGGTAGCAAGTACTGAATACAGCAGGAAATGTTACGGTTTTCAAAGATTTTAGTATCTTTGAAGTGGTGGAAATGTAAAAAAACATGTATTTATTCCCATAGCGCCACCTTTTGGAAATATTTGTGCACTTCAGCCCGGGGGTAGAAAGGCAAGTGACCCCTCATTTGATGCGGGAGAATGTCTACTTTCCAAAATGGTATACCTTTTATACCTTTCCTTCATGTCTCTAACAGTTATGGACATTTTAGTACAAGCAGCCATTTTTGAAGAAGCAAAGAGGTAGGTGTAGTTATGTGCTTCTGGCACCCCTAAGGTAGGTCGACTTATTCCAGTGTGGTGTCATTTTTCTCCTAAGAGCACTAGCTAATGAATACAGTTGGAAATACCATGGTTTGCACACATTTCAGTACATTTGAAGGGGCAGAAATGTAAGAAAATGCCTTTTTTTTTTCATTAGTGCCACCTTCTGGAGGCATTTGTGCACTCCAGGCTTGGGGTAACAAGGCAAGTCACCCATCATTAGATGCGGCAGCGTGTCTTCTTTTCAAAATGGTATGGTTTGTGTACCCTTTCTTCACTTCTGTAGTTGTTGTAACCATTTGTGTACAGACAAGTAATGTTTGAGAAAATGTTAGAAAAATTTGAAGTTGTAGTAGGTGTCGTTTTTCACTTCTAGCGCCCCCTGAGGTAGATAAACTCATACCAATGGGGTGTCATTTTTCTCCTAAGAGCACTAGCTAATGAATACAGTTGGAAATACCATGGTTTGCACATATTTCAGTACATTTGAAGGGGCAGAAATGTAAGAAAATGCCTTTTTTTTTCATTAGCGCCACCTTCTGGAGGCATTTGTGCACTCCAGGCTTGGGGTAACAAGGCAAGTCACCCATCATTAGATGCGGCAGCGTGTCTTCTTTTCAAAATGGTATGGTTTGTGTACCCTTTCTTCACTTCTGTAGTTGTTATAACCATTTGTGTACAGACAAGTAATGTTTGAGAAAATGTTAGAAAAATTTGAAGTTGTAGTAGGTGTCATTTTGCACTTCTAGAGCCCCCTGAGGTAGTTAAACTCGTACCAATGGGGTGTCATTTTTCTCCTAAGAGCACTAGCTAATGAATACAGTTGGAAATACCATGATTTGCACATATTTCAGTACATTTGAAGGGGCAGAAATGTAAGAAAATGCCTTTTTTTTTCATTAGCGCCACCTTCTGGAGGCATTTGTGCACTCCAGGCTTGGGGTAACAAGGCAAGTCACCCATCATTAGATGCGGCAGGGTGTCTTCTTTTCAAAATGGTATGGTTTGTGTACCCTTTCTTCACTTCTGTAGTTGTTATAACCATTTGTGTACAGACAAGTAATGTTTGAGAAAATGTTAGAAAAATTTGAAGTTGTAGTGGGTGTCGTTTTGCACTTCTAGCGCCCCCTGAGGTAGTTGTAGTTAAACTCATACCAGTGGGGTGTCATTTTTCTCCTAAGAGCACTAGCTAATGAATACAGTTGGAAATACCATGGTTCGCACACATTTCAGTACATTTGAAGGGGCAGAAATGTAAGAAAATGCCTTTTTTTTTTCATTAGCGCCACCTTCTGGAGGCATTTGTGCACTCCAGGCTTGGGGTAACAAGGCAAGTCACCCATCATTAGATGCGGCAGGGTGTCTTCTTTTCAAAATGGTATGGTTTGTGTACCCTTTCTTCACTTCTGTAGTTGTTGTAACCATTTGTGTACAGACAAGTAATGTTTGAGAAAATGTTAGAAAAATTTGAAGTTGTAGTGGGTGTCGTTTTGCAGTTCTAGCGCCCCCTGAGGTAGTTAAACTCATACCAATGGGGTGTCATTTTTCTCCTAAGAGCACTAGCTAATGAATACAGTTGGAAATACCATGGTTTGCACACATTTCAGTACATTTGAAGGGGCAGAAATGTAAGAAAATGCCTTTTTTTTTCATTAGCGCCACCTTCTGGAGACATTTGTGCACTCCAGGCTTGGGGTAACAAGGCAAGTCACCCATCATTAGATGCGGCAGGGTGTCTTCTTTTCAAAATGGTATGGTTTGTGTACCCTTTCTTCACTTCTGTATTTGTTATAACCATTTTTGTACAGACAGGTAATATTTGAGAAAATGTTAGAAAAATTAGAGGTTGCAATAGGTGTAGTTTTGTACTTGTAGCACCCCCTGAGGTAGGTGAACTCATACCAATGGGGTGTTATTTTTCTCCTAAGAGCACTAGCTAATGAATACAGTTGGAAATGCCATGGTTTTCACACATTTTAGTACATTTGAAGGGGCAGAAATGTAAGAAAATGCCTTTTTTTTCATTAGCGCCATCTTCTGGAGGCATTTGTGCACACCAGGCTTGGGGTAACAAGGAAAATCACCCCTCATTAGATGCAGCAGGTTGTCTACTTTCCAGAAATATATAGTTTTATATAGTTATTCCACTGTTTTAGGGTAGTTTTACCACAAAAACCCTAGAATGCGCATATTAGTTTATAAAGTTGAAAATGTCATTTTGCGCTGCTGGTGATTAGGGCTCTACGCTAGCCATGGACGTAGGTAAAACTATACAAATTTGGTATTTTTTTACTCGGGGGACTCGAGGCTTTTTCAAATAATTGAAACTTTTTCAATCAAAGTAAATGTTTTTGATACATAGTATGTGATTTTAGCAAAATGAGTAAATTTTCACTTTTTTTTGTCATTATGACATCATAGCTTTTGGCACGATGTAAAATTCTCTTCATGTAAGGTATCACAAGAAAGCTCAATTCGTTCTGAAAAAAACAATATATAGTTTTCCATATGTAACTAAAAATCCCCAGAGGAAATCAAGCCTAAACGGAAGGATAGCAAAAATGTTGAAAAAGTGTCTGGCCTGCAGGGTTCAGAAAATGGCCCGAGCCTCTGGCACTGAAGGGGTTAAGTATTACTATCCCTTTAAAGGGCAAATATCATATTTTACTAATTTTGTTCCACCTACAGATATGTTAGTGCTGCAGCTTGGCCACCCCATCATTTTAGAGCAGGACAAGCCACCCAGACTTAGTTACATTTGATTTCTTGCATCTGTCTCACACAAGAAGTGTGGTGGATGTCTAATGGATAGCCACTGCATGACACAACCAGGTTGTTGTTCCGGTGCATTTTGTGAATCAAAACTAATTCTTGTAAACAACATCACTGGAGACTAGCTATTTCATATTTGGGCGATTATGGCAATGTTCAAAATGCCCCATGCAAGCACCACCACCTCAAGTGTTGTTATTAAAACAATTAAGTTACACAGTTGTTCTTGGTGCTAACAAACCACACACACTGATGTCTTAGAAAGTCATATAATGCAAAAGCATAATCCAAAAGTAAAATTCTAGAATAGCAAAGTATTGCTGTCTGATATGATTCCCTAATCTTTGTTGAAGAGAGAGGTTTTAAAGAAATGATGTAATATATTGCACAACACTGACATATTCCAATCTGTAGTTGAGAATGGCTGTACTAGAGTTGTATAAGCTGGTTGTTGGTGTCATTCATTGGTGTTAGTAGTAGTATCAGTAATGGTGAAGCAGTTGGTGGGACTAGTGTTAGGGGATTGGTAGGGGAAGCATTTGAGAGCATTCAGACTAGCAGTCAAGGGAGCCCAGACCATTCCCTTGGCCCTGGAAGTCCCCTTTCAAGGCATTGTCTAGGTGGAACATGATCCTGAAAAAGGCAGAACTGGTGGTGGATAGCAGGTGCAGCAATAATACCACCACCAACCGGAGCACAGATCAGCTGCCTGTGCCTGCTGCTACTGTTGCCAGTCTGCCTTCTTCATGTCACCAAGAAATGGCAAGTGTGACATTAGGGGACCCTCTGTCACACTTCTCGTCACCTCCTCCAACCAGCAGTAAGATGTCTGTAATAGAGCAGCAGCACGTAGGAACTAGTGGTGATGGTGGTGGTGATGATGGTGGAGAAGCTGGGTTGGAAGAGACATTGATGGCCCGTTTAGCCCAAACTGAGAAGGAATGGAAGACAGGGATGAGGATGGCCATCACCACCTCCAGCAGCGAGCTTTTGAAATTTGCAGAATGCAACTGCTCTATCCCACAGAATATGCTAGGCTGATGGCAAGGAGGGTTCATCATTACTATTAAACTGTCAGTAAGTTGTCATATGTCCTTAGCGGGGTGTGGACAAGGGGTATAGTGACAGCAGCAGTACTTGGTTTCTGTTGTCATGGTGTTTGGATAGAGTTTTGCCAGGTGTTATTTACCACACACACACTGTGTACATTGCAGTTGCTGATGAGAGCCACAGTTCCTGCTCTCAATGGAAAAAATTCTATTCTAGTAACATCACACCCATGATTTTGGAGGAGGGGTCGATGGAGAAGAATTATTAGTCAACTTCTTCTTTTCTCTACATATACTGGGGGCTACTTATTGTGCTGCTGCTGCCTCAGGCACATCACTGGAGCTAGTCATAGCAAGTGGAACCTTCATCATCCATCACCCATGTTACTGCTGTTGTTGATCCCATTCCCTTTGAGCTGCCTAATCATCCTGTTGCTTAAACAACTCAGCAGCAGCAGCAGCAGCAGCAGTGAGAATAACCATTGCAAATTCCTCATCTACATCAGGGCATTTGACAATGGCCAGTGGCTACTGGCTAGCATGACAGGACCTGCTGTCACTAGGCCAGTTGGACATATTTTTTCTCAGGGCTTGTGCTTAAAACAACAAAACAAAAAAAAAAATAAACATAGTCCACAAAGAAAAAAATTTGGGGGGGATTGTTTCTAACAAGCCTAAGTCCTGCAAATCAATGTTTCCTTAGGGCTTGTGAAAGAGGGGTCCTTTCTCTGTCACTTTATATACACTTTATATACAAATTGGTTATTTTAGGTTATTTTTTTATTAACTGTCCCCCCAACACCAGTCAATAAACCCCCCAAAACAAATTCAATGTTCCTATTGATTTTAATGGAATGAGCTGGGCGAAAAAAGAGGAAAAACTGCACTTTTCCACTGGAAATTATTTGGCAAGCGAGAAGTGCCAATTTTCGTAGATTTCAGTTTGAGGCAACATTTTCGCCAATCCCTTCTCACTGGGTTTCTTTTCCATCATTAGGGAGCAGCATGTAGCAACAGCAGATCACCACCACTGGTACCTCTGGTACTAGTAGTGCAGCCCAACTACAAGGTAGCCCATGCATTTGGCATGTCACTTTACTCATGCATAGTTTTGAGAGACAAAGCTGTAGATGTGTTAACCTCCAGCAGGTTTTAGACACATTGCATCTATCCATGTCTTGAAATCCGACTTTGTGTCAGCTGGCATTGGCTCCAATTAAATATCTGTTTTGGGAATAGCAGATATGGTCCAAATACCATGCTTTGCCCATGTCCTTAATCTAGTTGTTACATGATTTCTCTCAGAATCTGCAATCCTCAAAGAAATGCTAAATATCGTACATAAAACCTATACACATTTTAGCAGATTTAACATTATATTCCATGAAAGCACATAATCACATTTAAAGACTGTCCATCCAGTAGAATATGTATGACTCAGTGTAGGGTGCTAGGGACCAGAGAGGGCCGATTATTTTTTTATTTGGTAATGAGTATTACCCATGGGAAGTTAGTCACCTACTACTATCAGTAACTTATTGTTGTCAGTTCATTTGTCAGTCCAGCAACCCACCACATCCAGGAACAAAAATACATTAAAAACTTACCTTGCAATAGGACTGCTGCTGACAATTTCTTCATGGTTTACCTTACTGTAGGCCTGCACAATGTGGTAATAATTTTTCAAGGTTTATGTTTCTGTAGGCCGCAGCTTCCAAACAATGCCTTATTTTCCCTGCAAGAGCTTAGAGCCACCACCAGTTTTACAATGAGGCTCTGACTAGCCTGCTAACAATTTTTCAATGTTTATTATTTTATTATGTAGGGATTGGCAACAGTTTTTGCCTCAAAAGCAAAGTGGGACATTTTTTGTGAAACAATTTTAAAAAGCAAAAAAAAATAAATAAAATAGTTTGACTGATAGGTACAAGGAACCTGATATGAGCTGTGACAGAGGCAGACTGATAAAAGAGTGGTCTTCTATCTTCCAGAAATTACCACTGCCATAATTACTACAGTGTGTGCAATAATCTATGATGATCCATCTCCTCCTGAAAAAGTTTCTGTTGACCGGCAAAGCCCTGGTGTGGGCCAATCCGTTATGGGAGACGGCGAAACCTATCACTTCAGATTTCTCCCAGTTCGTTGAAGCATTCCGAAGGGTCTTTGATGTCCCTGGTAGATCCATCTCTGCTGCAAAAAAACTAATGACAATTCAGCAGGGCACCCGCATGGTAGCTGAGTATGCCATCGAATTTCGCACATGTGTGGCAGAGGTGGGATGGAATAATGAGGCTCTGGTGGCAGCCTTCTCACAGGGACTAAATGATACAATCAAAGATGAGATTGCTGCTCGCGATTCACCAAGTGATCTGGACCAACTAATCTCTTTTATTATCCTAATTGATACCCGTATAAGAGAAAGGTCCTCAGAGCGATATCAGAGACACACAGATCGCATGCGGCGTCCTTCTCCAGTTTTTCAGGTGGGGGAGAGAGTCTGGTTGGCCACCAAGAACCTGCACCTCCAAGTACCATGTCACAAAATGGCTCCACGATTCATAGGACCCTTCCAGGTACTCAGTAGAATTAACCCTGTGTCATATGCCTTAGACCTTCCGAGGAATATGCGTATCCACAACATATTTAATATATCTCTCCTGAAACCACTTGTCTGTAACTGTTACACTTCCACCCAGGTAGCCCCAGGTCCAGTGCGCATTCAGAATCAAGATGAATATGAAATCCAGAGCATCCTGGATTCCTGTAGGGTGCGGGGGCGCATCCAATACTTTGTCCACTGGAAAGGTTATGGTCCGGAGGAGCGTTCATGGGTAGACCAGGGTGATGTTCACGCTCCTAGACTTTTACGTAGTTTCCACATGAAATTTCCCAATAAGGTATGGGGTCCTCTGTGGGGGGAGATCATTGAGTGGGGGTTACTATCACCGTGCCCCGTGATTGCCTGTGACTGACATTGCCCTGGAGCAACATTGTTTACTATCTAACGGTCGCTCTTGCTGAGTCGCTATTCTTATAGGGCACCACACTGATGAGGTCATTGTTCCACCTACCCATCAGGGTTTTTAAACCTCAGCCTGTGTCATTTCCAGTGCCCTTTCGTGGTGTACCTGAGCTTATTTCTGTGTTTGTGCATTACCGTTCCTGTGTATTACCTGGCTATGTCTGACTACCCGTTCCGGCTCTGACTCCTGGCTCGTCTGACTACCTGTTCCGGCTCTTTCCTCTGACTTGTCTAATTACCTGTTCTGGTTACGACCATTGGCGACGTCTGACTATCCGATCCGGTTTTGACCTTTGTCTGCCTCCCGGTTTACCCTCTGTGTTGCATTCCGTGACCCTTCAGTTTTACGGTTTGGTTTCCGTGCTATCTTGTGTCTTCCGCTTAGCGCTCGCTTCCGTGAAGCGGCGCTTGTCTGTCATTTCCGTGTGTCTGATCTCCCGTGGCCGTACTGGCCTGTGTTGCCTAGCCGTCTCCACCTGGCTACCGCCTAGTGTATCCCTTGGAGGATACTGGTCTACTCCATTTTTTGCCGACTTTGTGTTTGGGAGTGCTCTGCACTGCCCTCTCACATTTATGTGTAGTCTAAGGGCCATTCTGTTTCTGACCACCTGTCCTGTGAAGGGTGAGGGAAGTGCCTATACTGTTCCTCTCTGGTCTCGTGAAGGTGTGCCATCCGATCCTGGTACAAGAATGCTCTGCACTGTAACCCTATCTCTGTGTAGTCTAAGGGCCATTCCGTTTCTGACCACCTGTCCTGTGAAGGGTGAGGGAAGTGCCTACACTGTTCCTCTCTAGTCTCGTGAAGGTGTGCCATCCGATCCTGGTACGAGAGTGCTCTGCACTGTACCCCTATCTCCCTGTAGTCTAAGGGCCGTTCCGTTTCTGACCACCTGTCCTGTGAAGGTTAAGGAAGTGCCTCCTGTGTTCCTACCTGGTCTCGTGAAGGTGTGCCACTCTCCACTGCCACCGTTGTCACCTGAAAGACGTGCCACTATCTACTGTCACTTGTCTCATTGTTATACTACTGTGTGTCATTTATTGCCATTTGCCTGTTGCCTTATCTACTGCCTTTCATACTACTCAATAAAGTTTTATATTTAGTTCAATTGTACTTGTCAGTGTGTTCAGTTCCTAGTCACTTCGTGACACAAATAAAGGGGAATTAATGCTTAGTTTAAGGAGTCATTTAGTTAGGACATTTGTTCTCTGTATTTGGGGAGTCTGGAGGCACTCTGGGGAAGAAGAAGGGATAAAGGAGGTTGACCCAAAATACCCCAAAATTTGATGTGACTGACTGGCAATGTACAGGAAGCTGGGATCCAAATGACTTGCTGATTTTGCTTTTATTGTCTCTGAGCTAGGGAGTAAAGTGGTAGCTCAAAAACTCACTGCAGCAATGGCTGCTGCAACATCTGCAATAAATTGTGATGATCCCTCTCCTCCCAGGGTGGGTACAGTTTGTCAAGGTCCCATCAATCACACCATGCCAGTCTTCTACCAGCACTACCATAAACATCTGCCATATTGTAGGTTGCACTCTTTTTTTAATCATTTGACATCATCATCATGACTATGTGCCAGTGTCACTTAAGCAAGAACTAAGTGTTTTGGACAAAGGACAAATGCACTCTGCATGCTAACACATTTTTCAAGGTATATGTTGCTGTAGAACTCACAATTTTGACTCTATATATCACAAGAAATAATATTGCGCTGGGAAATATTGAACCATATTAAACATAGGAGAAAAATGTGTTAGAATAGGAGAAAAATGTGTTGGAATAGGCAAAAATGTTGAATAGGTGAGTGTTGGAATAGACAAAAAATGTGTTTGAATAGGAGAAAAATTTGTTGGAATAGGCAAATAATTTGATGTAATAGGAGAAAAGGAGGAACATTTTGCATTGGAGAAAAGGAGAATATTTTTGTGAAAAGAGAGAAAAATCATCTGTTTTCGCAAAAAAATTATTCGGGAAATGTTTCTCTCTTTTCGTCCCACCCCTACCTACCATATTGTTGAACATGTCATCATCATCATAGGAGTAATTACTGTGTCTCAGAAGCAGCAATCTAACATTTGTGGTGGTGGTGCTGGTGGTTGCACATCTCTGTGGGACTTTCTCCCAGAGTATGGGTTGTAACCAATACACAAAGAACAAAAGTGTAGCTCCTAGGAGTGGTCCCACTGAATGTGAGATGGTTACAGCATACTTGCAGGATAGTTACATTCTAGACAGAAGTATTAAAAACCCCATTGATTACTGGCAAAGAAAAATGTGGCCAGAACTGATGTATGCTGCCATGGAATGACTCTTGATGATATATACATCAAGTATACCACACCAGTCCATACCACCACACACATCTGTAACTATTTTTTTTAATTATCTCTTTAAAAATAATGGTTATCAAGCATATCATGAGACTTACAGAAAGAAAAGCCTGACAAATATTTGTTTTGCTGGATTACAGAAAGTTAAACATTCAAAATATTACAGCATGGCTAGGCTTGAAAAAAATTGATTGTGGGCTTTGAACAAACTAGCACTGAGAAAAATATAGCTAGCCATCAGTGAAAGATGGTGGTGGCAAATCCCACTTGGGACACTGTGGCTTTTGCTACTGCTGTCATTGAGGCTGCTTGGTCATCTAAGCAGCAGGACAGTTAGGCTACTGCATGCGAATGAGATCATTATCAGCACTGATACGTCAGGCACAATGGTACAATGATTCTTCTACTTGACACTAGACCTAGTGTTGCTGAGGCAGCAGCAACACCACAATAAGCCCCCACACCATTTTAGGTGCTGCTAGAGATAAGAAGTTTGCCAATAAATGTGTCACGGTTTATTATGACTCTCAGACACAAGTTTTAGGTAAAAAAATCAATTTTATTGAAATAATAAATGATAACTTAGGATGGCAATAACATACATATATATATACAGAATATAGCACAGACAGAAGGCAGACTCTACCGGTCCTGTCAATATACCGGACAGGACAGTCTTTAGGCTCTACCGGCCTTGCCAATACCGGGTAAGGCAACCTGCAGATGGAATAGCATAACGGTTTTACCGGCCTTACCAAATTACCGGGCAAGGCAGCCTCAATAGATACACAATGTAGGCTCTACCGGCCCTGCCAATACCGGGTAAGGCAACCTCAGATGGAATGTGGTAAAAGGTTCTACCGGCCTTACCAATACCGGGCAGGGCAGCCCAGAGATAATAGCAACAGTCAGATGGAACTGGCAAATTAGCAGAATCGTTAAGCAGCAAGGCTTTGGAGCAAACCAGCGTCCGCACGCTGGAAACAACACTGAATAGTATAGCCGTAGGCTTAGCGAGCAAACCAGTGACCGCACACTGGAGTAACAAGCGAGTAGTATAGCCGCAAGGCTTAGGAGCAAACCAGCGTCCGCACGCTGGGACCAACACAGATAGTATAGCTGATAGGCTTTGGAGCAAACCAGTGACCGCACACTGGTGTAACAAGCGAGTTTGTATAGCCGCAAGGCTTAGGAGCAAACCAGCGTCCGCACGCTGGGACCAACACAGATTTGTATAGCTGAAAGGCTTTGGAGCAAACCAGTGACCGCACACTGGTGTAACAAGTGAGTTTGTATAGCCGCAAGGCTTAGGAGCAAACCAGCGTCCGCACGCTGGGACCAACACAGAATTGTATAGCTGATAGACTTTGGAGCAAACCAGTGACCGCACACTGGTGTAACAAGCGAGTTTGTATAGCCGCAAGGCTTAGGAGCAAACCAGCGTCCGCACGCTGGGACCAACACAGATTTGAATAGCTGATAGGCTTTGGAGCAAACCAATGACCGCACACTGGTGTAACAAGCGAGTTAGTATAGCCGCAAGGCTTGGGAGCAAACCAGCGTCCGCACGCTGGGACCAACACGGAATTGTAGCAATGTCACCAACGCGACCAGGCAGAAGGTCGCCAGGATACTGAAGACAGGTGATGAGATGACAGGAACCAGCAACGATCAGTCAGGTCAGAAAACAGCAGAGAAGTTCAGCAGGAACTGCAACACCAGAGACTAGGCCGGAACCAGGACTGGAAGTACTTCAGCATGCAGGAAACACTGGAACAGTAGAGATCAGGAACTCAGGAACACATGAGATCAGGAACTCAGGAACACTGGAACAGAGGCCCAGCTATCACTAGCATAGTGATAGCAAGAATGTCAGAAACAACACGAAAGGGCACTCAAAGGGTGCCCAATCCAGGTTTAAATAGTCAATAAGAGGCGGGCTATCTGCAGACAGCCAATAGAAGCCCCCTACTGGTGACAGACAAGTAACTGCAGCAAATCACGGGCACCGTGATAGTACCCCCCTTTCAAAGACCCCCTCTCCTAGAATAGGGTTTAGGTTTCTGCGGGTAATTGGCATGAAAGGCCCTAGTTAACCTAGGTGCATGAAGGTCCGTACTATCCACCCATGACCGATCCTCAGGACCATACCCTTTCCAATGTACCAGGTACTGTACCCTTCCTCTAAGCCTACGGGAATCAATAATGCTCTGAACCTCGTACTCCTCCTGGCCCTCGACCTCAACAGGTCCTGGCACCACAGGTGTGGTAGTATAGCGATTGCAAACCAGAGGCTTAAGAAGGGACACATGGAACACATTATGGATACGCATGGATGCAGGTAGGTCTAGTGCATAGGAGACAGGGTTAATTTTGCGAATAACTCTGTATGGACCAATAAACCGAGGAGCCAACTTATTAGACGGAACCTGCAGCTTGAGATTTCTGGAGGAAAGCCATACTCTATCCCCAACCTGAAAGGAAACCGCTGGAAGCCTTCTGCGATTAGCATGGCGCTGATGACGATGAAATGACTGACCAAGTGCCCTCTGAACTTGTGCCCATGTGGAACGGAGTTGCTCGATATGCTCATCCAGAGCTGGAATCTGTTGCGTCTGAAATGAGTCTGGAAGCAAACAGGGCTGGAACCCATAATTAATCAGAAACGGAGAGCTCCCAGATGAAGAATTGACCGCACAGTTCCTGGCGAACTCTGCCCAAGGCAACAAGTCGGACCAATTATCATGATGGTCAGTAACGAAACAACGGAGAAATTGTTCCAAGCCCTGATTAGCTCGTTCAGCGGCTCCATTGGTCTGGGGATGGTAGGCAGAGGAGAAGGACAGCTGTATGCCCATCTGTTGGCAAAATGCCCTCCAAAATCTAGACACAAACTGGCTCCCCCTGTCAGACACCAGTACCCTAGGCACTCCATGCCACCGGAATACTTCTCTGGCGAACACCATTGCCAATTCCTTCGCTGAAGGAAGACCACGGAGAGGCACGAAATGAGCCATTTTAGAAAACCTGTCCACCACCATGAATATAAAGGAGTACCCCTTCGACATAGGCAACTCTCCCATAAAATCAATGGAAACATGAGACCAGGGGCGTTCGCCATTAGGCACCGGTTGAAGCAAGCCCACAGGGAGATGTCTCAGGGTCTTAGCGCGGGCGCAGGTGGCACAGGCATTCGTAAATTCGGCACAATCGTTTCTCATGGAAGGCCACCAAAATAACTGAGAAAGGGACCATAACAATTGGTCTCTACCAATATGTCCCGCAGCCTTAGAGGAATGGTAGGTTTCGAGCAGCCTAGTACGAAATGATTCAGCGACAAAACATTTGCCCACTGGGGTTTCATGGGGAGCGGACCCCTGAGAGGCCAGGATCTCCTCCCCTAGAGGAGAAGTGATACTCGTGCGTATAGTAGCCAGTATTCTATCAGGTTGGATGATAGGAGCTGGTGCTTCCACTCTGTCACTGTCGGCCTCAAATTGTCTTGACAGTGCATCAGCCCTGATATTTTTTGACCCTGGCAAATATGATACAATGAAATTAAATCGAGACAGGAACAGTGCCCACCTGGCCTGACGAGAGGACAATCTCTTGGCCTCCGAGAGATAGGTCAGATTCTTATGATCTGTTAGGATTAAGACAGGATTCTTAGTACCTTCAAGCAAATGACGCCATTCCTTAAGAGCAAGGATAATGGCCAATAATTCTCTGTCACCTATCTCATAGTGGCTTTGAGTGACAGTCAACTTTTTAGAGAAAAACCCACAAGGTCTGAGAGTTCCACCTTTCTCGTGTCGCTGCGAAAGTACTGCCCCGACCCCAATATCTGAGGCATCAACCTCTAACGTAAATGGAAGTAAAGGATTGGGGTGGGATAACACAGGAGCCGCAGCAAATGCCAGCTTCAAATTCTCAAAGGCTTTCTCAGCAGATACCGGCCAACAAGAAGGATTAGCACCCTTGTGCGTAAGATCGGACAGAGGTTTGACAATGGAAGAAAAGTTCTTAATAAACCTCCTATAATAATTAGCGAAACCCAGGAAACGCTGTATGGCTTTAAGACCCTTGGGTTTTGGCCATTGTAGGACAGCTGACAACTTTTCTTTGTCCATGGCAATGCCATCATTGCCAATTATGAACCCCAAGAATGGCACACTGGTTCTATGAAACTCACATTTTTCCATTTTACAAAATAATTTGTTCTCACGGAGTCGTAGCAATACTGCGGATACATCTTTGATGTGCTGTGCCATGTTTTGGGAGTAAATCAGTATATCGTCGAGGTACACCACAACACATGTCTGTAACATATCTCTCAGAACATCATTTATCAGTTCCTGGAAAACAGCGGGTGCATTACACAGCCCAAAAGGCATTACTAGATACTCGTAGTGCCCAGCTCGAGTATTAAAGGCAGTTTTCCACTCATCACCTGCTCGAATGCGAACCAGATTGTAAGCGGCCCGTAGGTCCAACTTGGTAAATATCGAAGCGCCCTTAAGCCTGTCAAAAAGCTCGGTGATGAGTGGTATTGGGTATGCGTTTTTTGCCATTAGTTTATTCAAGCCCCGGTAGTCAATGCATGGTCTTAATTCGCCATTTTTCTTTTTTACAAAAAAGAACCCAGCCCCAGCTGGAGAGGTAGATTTACGTATGATCCCTCTAGCAAGGGCATCAGAAATGTAATCCTCCATAGCCTTATTTTCATCACAAGATAATGGATAAGTGCGTCCTTTCGGAGGTACTGCACCAGGCTGCAATTCAATGCAACAATCATAAGGTCTATGCTGGGGTAGCATACTAGCCTCTCCTTTGCTAAAAACATCGCCAAACTGTTGGTACACATCCGGCATAGCAGAGGAGGTGCACATGACCTTAATAGGCTGGATGACGCACTTGTCCATACAAAACTGGGACCAAGCAGCAATTTCACACTTTTTCCAATCAAATTGTGGGTTATGTAACTGTAACCACGGAAATCCCAATATCACCGCATGGTGCGGGGAATTAATCAGTTGAAACTGCTGCTCTTCTCTGTGAAGTGCCCCAATAGTCATAGACAATGGCATAGTTTCAAATATAACCTGAGGCGGTTCTAAGGGTCTACCATCAATCGCTTCAATAGTCAAGGGGTTTTCTCTTTCAATGCGTGGAACTCCGTGCAATTCAGCAAAGGTATTATCCATAAAATACCCTGCTGCACCGGAGTCAACCAAGGCCAAAACCTCCACAGAGCGTTGTGCCCAAGACAATACCACCTGTATGGTGGGTTTCATTATGCCCGACACTGGGGACGATTGTACACCACCTAGGGCCTGTCCCCCAAGATACCCTAGGTGTGTGCGTTTCCCGGACGTACCGGGCAGGAATTTAGCAAGTGCCCTTTTTTACCGCAGTATAAACATAACCCTTGTTTTTTGCGATATAGTCTCTCTGCCTTGGATAGTCTAGTGAAGCCTATTTCCATAGGTTCACTTGTTTCCCGTACTGGTTCACTAGACTTCAATGCCAAGGGAGGGATGGGTGGGCAAAACATGCTACTAGGCTCATTATTTTTTGACCGTAACTTACGATCTCTGGCAATTGATCTCTCACGTATTCTGGAGTCAATTATCATAACATACTCAATGTAATCATCTAGATCAATAGGTAGATCTTTAGCAGCGATTTCGTCTTTAATGTGGTCATTCAGGCCTTGAGAGAAGGCTGCCAATAATGCCTCGTTATTCCAACCTACCTCTGCTGCCAATGTGCGGAATTCGATGGCATAGTCGCCCACTGTACGCCTGCCCTGTTGTATCTCCATAAGGCGTTTGGCAGCAGAGGTGGTTCTACCAGGAGGCTCAAACACTCTTCGAAAGGAACGCACAAATTCACTAAAGTTCTTAGTACAAGGTTTAGCATTCTCCCACAAGGGGTTAGCCCAGGCCAATGCTCTGCCAGTGAGCAGTGATATCGTGAACCCCACTTTACTACGATCATTGGGAAATGCGTGTGCCGTCAATTCCATAAAGATTTCGAGTTGATTGATGAACCCTCTGCAGAGACTAGGGTCACCATCATATCTTAGCGGCAAGGGTGCAGAAGCCGTTAACCCTTTAACAGTACCCCCTAGGGGTCTGGTATCACTTTCCGGTGTCTGACTTGGCGAGACCACCGGGCTAGAGCTAGATTGGTCAGCAGGTACCGTGCGTTCAAGGATCGTTTGAATTGCAACTGCCAACTGATCCAAACGTTGCTCGAGCACATCCATCCTCCAATGGATATTCTGTGCATTACCTTGACCCTTGCTGTCTGAGGTCATTGCCCTTTCGTACTGTCACGGTTTATTATGACTCTCAGACACAAGTTTTAGGTAAAAAAATCAATTTTATTGAAATAATAAATGATAACTTAGGATGGCAATAACATACATATATATATACAGAATATAGCACAGACAGAAGGCAGACTCTACCGGTCCTGTCAATATACCGGACAGGACAGTCTTTAGGCTCTACCGGCCTTGCCAATACCGGGTAAGGCAACCTGCAGATGGAATAGCATAACGGTTTTACCGGCCTTACCAAATTACCGGGCAAGGCAGCCTCAATAGATACACAATGTAGGCTCTACCGGCCCTGCCAATACCGGGTAAGGCAACCTCAGATGGAATGTGGTAAAAGGTTCTACCGGCCTTACCAATACCGGGCAGGGCAGCCCAGAGATAATAGCAACAGTCAGATGGAACTGGCAAATTAGCAGAATCGTTAAGCAGCAAGGCTTTGGAGCAAACCAGCGTCCGCACGCTGGAAACAACACTGAATAGTATAGCCGTAGGCTTAGCGAGCAAACCAGTGACCGCACACTGGAGTAACAAGCGAGTAGTATAGCCGCAAGGCTTAGGAGCAAACCAGCGTCCGCACGCTGGGACCAACACAGATAGTATAGCTGATAGGCTTTGGAGCAAACCAGTGACCGCACACTGGTGTAACAAGCGAGTTTGTATAGCCGCAAGGCTTAGGAGCAAACCAGCGTCCGCACGCTGGGACCAACACAGATTTGTATAGCTGAAAGGCTTTGGAGCAAACCAGTGACCGCACACTGGTGTAACAAGTGAGTTTGTATAGCCGCAAGGCTTAGGAGCAAACCAGCGTCCGCACGCTGGGACCAACACAGAATTGTATAGCTGATAGACTTTGGAGCAAACCAGTGACCGCACACTGGTGTAACAAGCGAGTTTGTATAGCCGCAAGGCTTAGGAGCAAACCAGCGTCCGCACGCTGGGACCAACACAGATTTGAATAGCTGATAGGCTTTGGAGCAAACCAATGACCGCACACTGGTGTAACAAGCGAGTTAGTATAGCCGCAAGGCTTGGGAGCAAACCAGCGTCCGCACGCTGGGACCAACACGGAATTGTAGCAATGTCACCAACGCGACCAGGCAGAAGGTCGCCAGGATACTGAAGACAGGTGATGAGATGACAGGAACCAGCAACGATCAGTCAGGTCAGAAAACAGCAGAGAAGTTCAGCAGGAACTGCAACACCAGAGACTAGGCCGGAACCAGGACTGGAAGTACTTCAGCATGCAGGAAACACTGGAACAGTAGAGATCAGGAACTCAGGAACACATGAGATCAGGAACTCAGGAACACTGGAACAGAGGCCCAGCTATCACTAGCATAGTGATAGCAAGAATGTCAGAAACAACACGAAAGGGCACTCAAAGGGTGCCCAATCCAGGTTTAAATAGTCAATAAGAGGCGGGCTATCTGCAGACAGCCAATAGAAGCCCCCTACTGGTGACAGACAAGTAACTGCAGCAAATCACGGGCACCGTGATAAAATGTCTCCTTGTACACTTCTTCTAAAACCATAGGTGTGGTGGAACCTCTAGTATCCCTGTGATGTGTGAAGACTGTGACATTGCAAGGACATTGAAGGCAGGTCATTTACCATGTGCTTTTCCAGAAAAAGACTGCATTTTGCATACACCCTGGCAGAATTATTGTTTGTAATCCATAGATATATGGTTGTTGAATAATATAGAAATGTGTGTATTGTATTGCAAGTATATATACTATGCTGGAAGCAGGGAACCAGGGAGCAAGTTAAATAAAGGTTAAGGCAAGCACTCTGTCCCCACTGCCATGTTCCTGTTGCTATGTCCCCATGTTACAATATAGTGTATTTTTCTTTATTTCTCATGTACATGGTATGCTCAGATATCAGCTTCCATTATGTGCTGACACCAAAGGAATGGTTGGAATGTTGATTGACTTCTGCTGTGCTTCTTTTTCAAAAACTTTTGCCCAGCTAGTATCACCAGCATGGCTTGATAAGAGGAACTGTGACTGGATTGTAAATAACAGTCCCTGATTGGTTCAGCAGGGCTTCCCCTGATTGGTCAACTGTGAGAACAATGTTCCAAGCCCAAATTTTGATTCTGATCTTGATAAGAGTGCCTGGTAGTGCATAAAAGTAGTGTGTTTCATCAATAAAGTGAGTTCTGTTCAATACAAGTTTTGGCTTTATTTCTGGATACTCCAGCCCTAACCACTAAAAAAGTGAATTCACTTGCCTTACCAGTCTACTGATGTATGGCACCTGACAAATGCACCGTGGCTTCTGAAACTAAATTCACTAGCTCAGCTGGTCTACTGTGAGTGCAGTTATCTCAGTGGATCCTACCTGATCCAAAGTATCCAGGACAAAAATCCACAAGTGGCTTCTCTGACTGTGTGAGCTACTGCCACATACAGCAATGGTACACTGTTGCTCAGACTACAATATTTCTGAACAGCAGCATTTTTAACTTTTTGAGTGTCAGTGGTCTTTTCATCTTGTAGTAGGGGTCCACTCCATACTTCTGCTGGTAAGCAGAGTCCTCCACATCTGCACCCCTTAGATATGTATCTGGAATTCTGCTCTGGAGTGCACTGCCATATTGTGCAACATTACTAGGTTATACACACATATGATGTCTCCCATACAATGAGACAAGATTACATGTTTCTTTGACTTAGTGAGAGCAGCACATTTGTAGAGGGAAGGAGGGAGGTCCATTGAGGGAGTAGGAGACTACATATGAGCAGGAAGAGCAGCATAGCTGTGCACAATGTCCGTCTTTTCTGTGGCTGGAGTGTCACATTAGAGCTTCCATTCTGGTAAGTGGATGGAGAGTGTGAAGAGCTGTGGTGTCAGGTCAGTTTTTATACATGTTCTAATGCTGTACATAGTCATGTTAAGTAGTATTCACTGCATTGTGCAAGTGTTAGAGGGGATAGTCCACACCACTCCCCATACCCTGCCTCATTACCATTCTGCCTTATATTAGCACATCTTCCTTAAACCATGAATTCCATCATCCTCTGCCTCTGCATTTTAACTCATCTTCTGTCACCACTCTTCTCTAATCAATCCTCCTCTCTGCACCACATCACCTCTTCCTTCTGTCCTCCACCTTCCTCTGGCTCCCATCAGCTCTCCCAGGATTTAATCAACATTCTCTTTTCCCCTATGTCTCCTTCCCAGATATCCCAGGACTCCTTTATATTCCACCACTGGGCTGCTTCTGTCTCTTCTATCTTCACCTGTGTCAGTTCCATCTTTCACACAGGTTCCTTTTGTTTGTACCATGCTCTCCATTTTCATTTTCAGTCAGTCTGCTCTTATTTATTCTTACTCAGGTTCAGCTTACTTATTATTATTGTATAAGTTGGTGGGAATTTGGATGTGTGCTATACGGTTGCTGTGTACCAGACAGGTGCTGGATGTGCGACATGGATGATGTTTAATTGATAAATGCTGTATGGGTGATATATTAATGCTATGTATTGTGAATGGTGCTTTGCATGTTGATATATGAGTTTTCTGTGGTTTGATGGGTTATATATATGCATGTTTATTAACTCTCTGCTGTGTGTGCTATTGATTGCATAGCTAGGTGCTCCCAGATTGCTAGCTTTGAAAATGTGTGTCTTTAAGTAGCTTTTAGGGGGTTGATGGGTGGAGGGACTGGTAAAACAAGGCACAAAGTTACATACATAGGGTGCAACACTGTAGACATCTTTAAAGTACTGATTGGAGAAAGGTCATAGGCAGAATGTCAGGGATGGAAAGTACAGAATTCTGAGATGTTGGATGACATGTATGGATAATGGGTATTGAAGGTCATAGTTAAAATCTGAATTTCATACTAGAGGCTATTGCAATCCAGTGAGGGGAGTTCCATTGTGGTCCAGAAGATGTGGAATAGTGAGATATGTATTTTAATTTGTAGGCTGTATATAGGTGAATTAGAATAGGGGGCAAGTGGTCAAACACTTCAGTGCTAGTGACATCTCCAGTGTGTTGCAAAGTAACTGAGACATCTAGCATCCAAGAAGTTAAAGGAGCAACACACTTTGTGTGTGTGTGTGTGTGTGTGTGTGTGTGTGTGTGTGTATGTGTGTGTGTGTGTGTGTGTGTGTATTGCATTGGCACTCAAAGGATTATACTGCAATTGTTCTATTGTGGTTACTGGGTATTTCTGGATTGATCACTTACAATGGAGAGCTGTAGTCTATAACTCAAGCTGTCACATACAGTTTTTGGGAAACGGTTGTTGATGTTGTTAACAGTATGATTAAAACAAAATAATGTTTGTGCCATAATAAGATTTTGGCAGTGATGAAAGAGGCATGATTTGGTGATTAACTGGATGCGGTAATGAAAGAAATGAGTAGAGTCAGTGATAACCCCTAAGCAGCAGGCCTGCAGCATTGAGAGTAACATTATGTTATAGACAGTTGGATTCAAAAAGAGCAATGCAAGAGGAAGAAGAGCATAATAATGTGGAACTGTCAATTGTATCCAATAAGCAATTTTGAAACAAGTTTTACAAAGAATCTATATTTATATTAGGCATTTTTATTTAAAAGAATAGTTTGAGATATTAAGTTTGTTTGTCATTTAGTGGCAATCTGGCAGGTATGTCGGTCATATACCAACATTCCAATTTGCTCTACATGCCAACAACCACTTCCTGCTGGTCTGCACCAGCTCAGCTGCATAAACTGACAAAAGCTAAATGTCTCTGAAACTATTGTTTGACATAAAAATAACATAAATATAGGCTATTTTGAAAGCTCTTTCAACATTACCTATTTGTTACAAAGTGTCAGTGGAACTTTAACCCCTTAAGGACCCATTACGGTCCTGGACCATCATGGGTTGTAATACCCTTAAAGGGATAGTAATACTTCATTTTATCTTTATTTTATTTTGTAGTCATTAAAAAAACATGAAGAACGATATAAGTCTTATCTCTCAAACCTTTATGGTTTAAGAGATATTCACAAGCAAAGTTCCCCTCCCCGCCCCTTTTACCTGGTGTAAGCCATCTCTTCTCAGATGTGAATCTGGTTGTATGACCAGACAGATAACAGCAGGGGACAATCTTCTTTGCATGAAAACAATGACAGCCCTTCCCCCCTTGACAAGTTTTTCAGCTTTTTCCCTTATCTTAATTGAAGATTGTCCCTCTCTGCAGTCTACCTGGGCACCTCCCTTCTGATTTGGCTGAACGGGGGGGGGGATACTTTGCTTGTGAATATCTCTTAAACCATAAAGGTTTGAGAGATAAGACTTATATCGTTCTTCATGTTTTTTTTAATGCCTACAAGATAAAACGAAGTATTACTATCCCTTTAAGGACCCATGATGACCCCCCGTTCAGGGAGTCCGGAATAGAATGGCAAAAACAAATGCTCCATGGTCCATAAGTGACCGCTGTGTGTGCGTGGCCGGTCCTTAAGGGCTTAAAATAAGTTGTAATTAGAAAAATGCCTGAATTTCTAAAGTCTAAATATGAAAACTCTGTTCAGGATTTTATCTCTGCAAATTCAAATAACAAAATAAATCATTAGTCCTTGTTAGTGTGCAAAACACACACCTAATTAAGATGTAAACATTAAAAATGAATAAGATTAAATTACAACTGCAGTGATGTATTATTGGAAATGTCTATCTTTTCCTTCAGAACATACTTTGTTGCCATATAAAGACACTGATGACATCTTTGCAGCTTTCTGAAATGCTCACAATTTATGTAGAACTTCAATGGAACTTTTAGAATGAGTATGTGTAAATTCTGTTTGACTCTTCCAGAAAACAGAGCGATAAATTATGAGCGCCTATCATAGGCATGATTTATTAGTCTCTTTGTTCTGGCATGCAAAACTAATAAAGCACCATATAGCCTCAATGAAGAATAAATAAATAGGCAAAAGGGTTGTGATAATGAGTTTGTGACACAACTACTGAAAAATGACAACTTGTCCAATTTTCATTATGAAACAAGATAATGACTTTGTGTCACTTGTTATTCCATGTCTGTTGAGCCAATTATTGATATGGTAGAAATTAGGAAAACAAAAGCAGGCCTATAAACCAAATGTATATTAAAAACATACACCACTTAACTCCTTAAGGACCCTTGACGGTCCTGGCACGTCATGCCTGTATTTGAGTTAAGGACCAATGACGTACCAGGACCGTCATGGCTAAAATGATAGCAGCGTGCCTCTGTGCACGCTGCTATCATTAATGCCAGGCTGAGACCGAGCACTCTGAGACTGGGGCGTTCAGTCTCAGCCCTTCTTGCCAGTGCCAGTTCATGTGATTGCCGTAGCAGCGATCACATGTACCGGCATAGTGACAGACAGAGGCAACAGAGAAAGCATGCTGTCTGTGCCTGTCACATCTGCCTCTGTCTCCATTGCTATGAAAGTAAGGGAGACAGAAGTAGACAGGAGACACCTAGTGGTGAAAGAAAATACAGCAGCTAGGGGTATTAACCCCTTCACAGCTGGTGCCTTTTTTTTTTTTTTTAAACACAACACACTTTTTTTTTTTTTTACAAAAATATTTTATTTAAAAAAAAATAATCTAATTAAACAAAAGTGAAAGTGTGATTGTTGTGGAGCTATGTAATACACTTACATACACCACCAAATGCCAGGGATAAAAAAAACTGTCAAAATAGGGTGAGAAAAAGGGACATGGGGATTTTCACCCAGGGGGACAGTGGCCACTTTAAACCGCATATTTTGTAGGTATGACTGACCGGTCATACCTTTCATGCAGTCTCCATAAAAATTTAACCCTTTGTGCCCAATTGATCACAAGAGAAAAAACAAAAATTGTGGGTTTTTTAAATTTTTTTACCTTTTTTTTTAATTTTAATAAAATAAATGGTGGGTTATCCATATAAGTAGGGTATCAAATGAAAGCCCTATTTGTGCTTTAAAAAAGTATATCATTTATGGGGGTGGAATAAAAGACTTAGAGGGAAAACACTGTTGAACAAAGACATAGTCAAAAAGGTCAGAATTGCTACGGTCCTTAAGTGAAATCCACCTCAGATTTTCCCGGTCCTTAAGGGGTTAACTTCTCATGAATGGCTAAACTGCAGATGATTGCTAACTGAAAGGTTAATTCAACATTAAGTTAGAGGCCAGATTTCACAAAGTACCACCATTTATTTTCATTCTTCAACAAAATCCTCAAATGAGTTGTATTGTTTTTGTCAAAGGGGAAATAGTCTTGGTGAATTAGCTGTCAGAACAGTATTTCACAAATTCCTTGCCAACAGAAAGATAGCACTGAGGTCAGATAGTCAATCCACTCTATAGCCAATATAATGTGAAACATTTTAAAGTAATATCAAAGGTTTTTGATTGATTTTGTTAATCTTACTGTATATTCACATAGGATTGTATTTAGTGAGGTTTTCCTATTAAAATCACTCTCCCAGCCACAGGATTATAAGATAGTAAAGAGCTGAGTAACTTGTGGAATCAGAGAGAGGATCTCTCTCTGAGTCACAGAATTACTTATATCTTAATTAGCATATTAACCATTTGGTTGCCAGAGGTGTGTGCAATGGGTTGAACCTCTGGCACTCACCCTAAACCCCCAACACTCAACCTGAACCACACCAGTACAGAAAAGCCACAAATAACCTGAACCCCCAATAGTGCACAATTACGACATATATGCATATACCCCAAAAACAATGCAGTCTCACATGGGTGATTCACTATATTGACCCTTTGAGTACCAGATGGGTATGCAACACATTGCAAAGCAATGCGTTGCGTACCCCTCTGGCACTCAAAGGGTTAACACCACTGATGTAATTGAACAAGTTGGAGCTAGACAGGGGACAAACTGTTTTTTAGCAAGACACTGGTGGTTACTGTTCCACATACATAGCTTGAGCATAACAACAAAGGAGAAAAGTTGCACTGGAGCCCTCTTCAGCATTCAAGGGATTAAAAGCATATTAAGTATATTAATTACAGTATAATTAATAAGCTTTTAGCCCCTTGAATGCTGAAGAAGGCTCCAGTGCAACTTTTCTCCTTTGTTATGCTCAAGCTGTGTATGTGGAACAGTAACTACCAACAACGTGCTAAAAGCACATTGTCCCCCTGTCTAGCTCCAACTTGATCAATTATCTCAGGGGTTTTAATATATTCATAATAAACATCCCTGAGATAATTGAGCAAATTGGAGCTAGACAGGGGGGAAACCTGTTTTTAACAGGACACTGGTGGTTACTGTTCCACATACATCGCTTGATCATAACAACAAAGTTCGAAAAGTTGCACTGGAGTCCACTTCAGAATTCAAGGGGTTAAAAAGGCTATTAAGCCTATTATTTAATAATGCTATTGCTGTGGAGCAATGTATAATAATAATCCTTTATTTATACAGCGCACACAGATTCTGCAGCGCTTTACACTCATATTGGTTCCTGTCCCCATTGGGGCTCACAATCTAAATTCACCTATCAGTATGTTTTTGGAGTGTGGGAGGAAACCGATGCAAACACAGTGAGAACATACAAACTCATTGCAGATGTTGTCCTTGGTGGGATTTGAACCCAGGACCCCAGTGCTGCAAGGCAACAGTGCTAACCACTGAGCCACTGTGCTGCCCACATATTTGCATATATTATAATATATAAATATATATATAATTATGTGAAACAGCCTGCAAAACCATGGAGAACAGAGAGTGATAATGACGCAGACCAACAGTTAATAGAAACTCTGCTGTAAATAACCCAGACTTTGATGGGGTAGTGAAAGGGTGTAGCTGTAGTGTTAAATATGGTGTACCTGTATTGTTACATAGAAGTTTTATTTGCCTAAAAGAGGGACACCAGGATGATAATAGCTGCATAGCAAATTATCTGACTGATTTGCCTAAAAGAGGGACCCAGGGGCGGACTGACAGGACCCAGGGCCCCTGGTCCAAAAAAAGGTCTGGGCCCCCTGCAGAAATCTCCACATTGCCCCTTCATCTCCACAATGCCCCTTCATCTCTACAATGCCCCCTTCAACAATGCCCCCTTCATCTCCACAATGCCCCCTTCACCTCCACAATGCCCCCTTCCACAATGCCCCCTTCATCTCTACAATGCCCCCCTTCATCTCCACATTGCCTCTTTCATCTCCACAATGCCCCTTTCATCTCCACAATGCCCTTATCTCCACAATGCCCCTATCTCCACATTGCCCCTTCATCTCCACAATGTCCCCTTCATCTCCACATTGCCCCTTTCATCTCCACAATGCCCCTATCTCCACATTGCCCCCTTCATCTCCACAATGCCTATATCTCCACATTGCCCCTTCATCTCCACAATGCCCCCTTCATCTCCACAATGCCCCTATCTCCACAATGCCCCCTTAATCTCCACAATGGCCCTTTCATCTCCACAATGCCCCTATCTCCACAATGCCCCTATCTCCACAATGCCCCCTTCATCTCCACAATGCCCCTATCTCCACAATGCCCCTATCTCCACATTGCCCCCTTCATCTCCACAATGCCCCTATCTCCACATTGCCCCCTTCATCTCCACAATGCCCCTTTCATCTCCACAATTACCCTATCTCCACATTGCCCCTTCATCTCCACAATGCCCCTTCCACAATGCCCCCTTCATCTCCACAATGCCCCTTCCACAATGCCCCCTACATCTCCACAATGCCCCTATCTCCACAATGCCTCTTCATCTACACAATGCCCCTTTCATCTCCACAATGCCCCCTTCATCTCCACAATGCCCCTTCCATCTCCACAATGCCCCTATCTCCACATTGCCCCTTCATCTCCACAGTGCCCCTATCTCCACATTGCCCCTTCATCTCCACAATGCCCCTTCCACAATGTCCCCTTCATCTCCACATTGCCCCTTCCACAATGTCCCCTTCATCTCCACAATGCCCCTATCTCCACAATGCCCCCTTCATCTCCACAATGCCCCTATCTCCACATTGCCCCCTTCATCTCCACAATGCCCCTTTCATCTCCACAATGCCCCTATCTCCACAATGCCCCCTTCATTTTCACAATGCCCCTTCCACAATGCCCCATACATCTCCACAATGCCCCCTTCATCTCCACAATGCCCCTATCTCCACATTGCCCCCTTCATCTCCACAATGCCCCTATCTCCACAATGCCCCCTTCATCTCCACAATGCCCCTTCCACAATGCCCCCTTCATCTCCACAATGCCCCTTCCACAATGCCCCCTACATCTCCACAATGCCCCTATCTCCACAATGCCCCTTTCATCTCCACAATGCCTCTTCATCTACACAATGCCCCTTTCATCTCCACAATGCCCCCTTCATCTCCACAATGCCCCTTCCATCTCCACAATGCCCCTATCTCCACATTGCCCCTTCATCTCCACAGTGCCCCTATCTCCACATTGCCCCTTCATCTCCACAATGCCCCTTCCACAATGTCCCCTTCATCTCCACATTGCCCCTTCCACAATGTCCCCTTCATCTCCACAATGCCCCTATCTCCACAATGCCCCCTTCATCTCCACAATGCCCCTATCTCCACATTGCCCCCTTCATCTCCACAATGCCCCTATCTCCACATTGCCCCCTTCATCTCCACAATGCCCCTTTCATCTCCACAATGCCCCTATCTCCACAATGCCCCCTTCATCTTCACAATGCCCCTTCCACAATGCCCCATACATCTCCACAATGCCCCCTTCATCTCCACAATGCCCCTATCTCCACATTGCCCCCTTCATCTCCACAATGCCCCTATCTCCACAATGCCCCCTTCATCTCCACAATGCCCCTTCCACAATGCCCCCTACATCTCCACAATGCCCCTATCTCCACAATGCCCCTTTCATCTCCACAATGCCCCCTTCATCTCCACAATGCACCTTCCACAATGCCCCTTCATCTCCACAATGCACCTTCCGCAATGCCCCCATCTCCACATTGCCCCTTCATCTCCACAATGCCCCCTTCATCTCCACAATGCCCCCATCTCTACATCGCCCCTTCCACCATGCCCCTTCATCTCCACACTGCCCCTACCTCCAGTCCCTGGTGGTCTAGCGGCGTGGCTTAATACTGTGCGAAGTCCCGCGCGCCTCTAGTAATGCAGAGGCTGGGAGATGATGTCATCTCCCAGCGCTCTGTATTACTAGAACGGCGCGCCGGCGGCCGTTGTTGGAGAGCTTCTGAGCAGCGCTGGAAGCGGTGGGCCCCCTTCGGTCACGGGCCCTCGGTCTGTGACTGAATGAGCGTATGGTCAATCCGCCCCTGCGGGACACACAGTTTGATTTGCCAAAAGAGGAATACCAAGGTGATAATAGCTGCTTAAAAAAAGATCTGAAGGATTCAGCGATGAACACTTACCAGCAAACACAGTTTGGACTGGACAGAGTGTGTGCTAAACTGATCTGCCTGCTTTTCCCGCTCCTTATGTGACGCACCACATAGCTACGCCGTAACGTGACATCTCAGTCATACCCAGATCACTGTGGATGTGACACCTCACACCTATGCATCCACCAGGTCGGACCAATTTTTTTTAAACACTTAACATAATTGGTATGTTTGGGGACATGGCCGCGTGCCACCCTACAGGCCTCTGCGTGCCAATGGTGGTATGCATGTCAAAGGTTTGCTATCACAGCTCTAGCTTATAAGCTCTCACAAGCAGGGCTCTCTGGTTCTATTGCTTTTTATGTTCCATGTGTACTGTTTATTGTATCTGTTTGTCTATTCCCTATTGTACAGTCCTATAGAATAGGTTAGCACTGTATAAGTGAAGGATAATAATAATAATAATAACAATAATATCCAGTTCCATTCTGCCCAGGAACCTGCAAGTATGTGTATGTATCCTTAATTCTGCAGATTTTCCTTGCCTACAGTGATTACCAGTGACGGAACACCACCATGAATTTCAAATAATGAGTGTGGTAAGACCCCCTGTCTCTTGTTCTGTTATGTATTTATATGTGTGTTTAGCCACTTTATTACTATCTGGGCTATTTGGTGTGAAAACAAAAAAAACAATAAACATTAGGTTTGATGTTAAAATTTTAATCCACAAATATACTGGATCATGCAAGACACATAAGATATAAAGAAAATGTAAATTTGTCAAAATAACATATGTAAGTGAAATCAACACAAATGTAATGTTAGGGATTGTAATGTACTGGTAAGAAAAGAGTTTCTACAATTTAAAATGGCACATACCATTAACAAAAGTGCTTAAATGTAATATAGTAAATAGTTCAATGGGGACCAATTTAATTTAAACCAAATATAGTTTAATTCATGCAAACACTGAAAAGCAAAGCAAAAGCTAATATGTAGTCAATGTATCTTTCAAACGAAGGCATGGCAATTTGACACCCACTATATAAATATACATACAGTATGCAGTATACAGCATTTCTGGATGTCAATTAATATTGGTTTCCTGTACAAGATGTTTGAAATTTTCAAATTCTCTAGTAAATAGATGAACTGAGAATGACTTCTACAGAAAAATGAATAGTATCACATATGTGCTATGCATTTCCTCATGGTAACTTCTGAACATCACTCATATCAGCTTAATGACATAAGCTCCACATTTGGTTAGTACAAGCCTATACATTTACTATTAATAAAATTGTATTGGAATTTGGCGGATATAATAGACATATTCAGGAATGTGTTGGATGCCTTTAAACAAATAAGAATATCCAGTATTACAAGGTATAATGGTAAAGTAAAAGTGACACATATAGTGCATTAATTTGCCATAAAATAACTTGATATTTTCCATACAAAAACCCATGATTGCATGAGAGGCCAAAGAAAGTTCTCAATCCCCTTTGTAGTATGTATAATTGTACAGCCCTGAAAAATGTTTACAGTATTTCAAAATAAAAAAAAAATAATGTGGACAACAACCAAATGTGTTGAATAGATCTTCTACAATGTATGTGTATGTGTGGATAGATAGATAGATAGATAGATAGATAGATAGATAGATAGATAGATAGATAGATAGATAATGAGATGTTTTCCAGTACTTCCCTATTTCACAGTGTTTCCTTGCACACATTGTGCAAAATGCTAACAAAAGGTACAATTACTAATATATATATATATATATATATATATATATATATATATATATATATAAGCCCTTAAATCAAGGGTACACTTGTATATTCCTAAATCAGGAGATTCAATGTTATGGAAATATGCAAAACTATTTAAAGCTAAGATAAGTTTTTATGCTTTAAAATTCTGCATTTGATGTGTCCAGAAATACAGGAGACTAGTAGAGTAAAATTATACCTTTATTGACTGAGTGGCTTTAGATGAAAGCTTTCAAGACAACTAGGTCTTCAGACAATTATAATGAAAACTGAATGCACAATACATAACTTTAAAACTCATGCACATAATTTTAACATCTAAACCCCTGACTGCCAGAGATGCAGTTCCTGTACCTGTTTAAATACCATTTACTGGCTATTATTGCTTTTCAATGTGTTTGATATCCCTCTAGCAACCAAGAAATTAAAAGCTTTTTCTTTGTGTTTATTTGTTACAGGATAACAGTATTTTCTGTGCCAGGGAACAGTGGATGGAACTGGAGGTAGGATTAAGTAAAGGGTGGGGGTGTGGTGAAGACAGGGGCTAAGAGCACCTAGGGGTCTCTGTCTTTGAGCACCTGAGATGTAAATCCAGTCCTGAATACATATACACACACACACTTCTCACTAGAACCCTAACAGATTTGATGGCATTGCTGTAACCCAAAATCTACAAAAAAAAATAAGGTCTAGATGGACAAGTAATCTAAACTATCAGATTTAATAAAGTATGCACACAATAAAATTAAGAGAATAATCATCACTTATTAAAACAGTATACAAAGCAGCCATTTAAAACACCTAAGAAAAACTCTGAAACTATTATGTATTAAATAAATCATTTATTAAACTGGTTAATAACATCCTGCAGTGGGTTAATTAGCAAACTCAACATTTTATCTTTTGAAAACGATATGTGATAAATGATCACTTCAGTCACTATATATTCAGTAGACTTGACTGACTGTAGTAGAGAAATACAGGCTATGAAAATCATATTTTTTTCTAAATTGTATATAAAAAAATTGAAGAATTATATATGGTTAAAAGTTCTATTATTTAACACACACAACAAAATCATCTTAATAATGTAAATGTGACCTTTTACAAGATCAATAAAAATGTTCAGAGAAAAAAAAGAAACTATAAATTCATAACAGAAAATTTATAAAAACAGATTCTCTTACCTGCCAAAATATACTGTCTATTGTATTTCCAAGAAATCCATCTCGACCTTCCGTGGATACTAGTTTAGGACCAAGAATTGTCATAAACTCATCAAAGTCAACCTGACCATCCCCTGGAATAAAGAATGGAGATGATCTCAACAGATGCCATTAGTGATTTGAATTTTAGTTTTCTGTATGTATACAAATAATTCAGTCTTACCAGAATTATGCTTTGATACTTTTCCTTATAAATAGTGTTAATTGCAGCCTAAATAATCATAATGGATTAGGTCTCAAACAATGAAACTCACTGGAATTTGTATGTATTCATATAATTTCCTTTTGAATTGGTTTTATAACCTGCATCTGTGATATTCTCCATTAAACCCAAAAGGCAGAAGTATATTATATATATATATATATATATATATATATATATATATATATATAGATATATATTATTTTGCATTTACAGATTTTTTTTTTGCTTCAAGTGCACTAAACCATGGTGGCTTAAACAAGTAAAAAAGCCAAGATTAAGAGTAATGTGTGATCACGTAAAACTGATTTTGTCAGTCTCTTACATTGTTCTATTGACTTTAATTAATTTGCAAGCAGAACAGCAACTGATGCTAATTTATAGTCATAATGTATCTAAAATAACATATAAGTTACAGATACAAATAGATAACTAAATACTACTAGATTCAATAGAAGTATTGTTACCCTAAAGAGAGAGTAACTCTTCTCTTTTTTGTTCTTGTGAAAGCATATTTTTTCCACAAAATTAAAGACGTGAAAATTGGTTTTAAAGAATCTTTCAGAATATTCTCAAAATTCACTACATTAAAACTATTATTGTTATTTGTGGATCTAATAAAACTGAATTAGGATTGAAGCATCTTTGTATTCATGTAGTATATGTATTGTACGTATGATATTACATATGGGAAATACATCATGCAATTGTTTCTACTCATGTATTGTCCACAAATATGCCACATTTAATTTATATTAGGAACCTTTTGAGATGCCAAAAGTGCAACAGATATTCTACTATTACCAAAACAAACAATATACATATAGAATCTTAAAACATACTGATACACATTTCTCATTGTTTAATAACTATAGTCTCCATGTTGAATCTATTAATCATAATCAGACCTCTTCTATCATGTCCTAATGGGGAAGTAATACAATAAAACCATTAGCAATGTAGCAACTTCAGCTCATGAATATATTCCTTCACCCACTATGATACTTTTCATTGTATTCTTATTAGCAATCTCAAACATTTTAAAGAAACAAATTATTTAAGTGTCACAGTTACATTAGTAATTGTTAGAGGTAGTACAATTCTCACAATGCGAAAATAATTCAGAGAGCAAAATGTGGTGGATTGACTGCAAAATAGAAAGAGTCTTATGGGCTTAAATGAAGATTACAGTTTTAGTTGCATCTTCTACATAGAATGTTCACACTTTTACTGTGTCTGTTATAAATCATGTTGTAGTTATATTTTGCATAACAGTTTACTTAACATATATAGATATATTTCAATTCCTTTTTATTTTTTTAAATACAACTTACAATTCACACTATGGCTAGTATTAAAGATAACCACTTTATCTAATGTTTAGCTTTGATATGAGAGGTAACCTGGTAAAAACTATTTTATTATGTTAACACTGAGTAGGGGTTATGCATTAAAGTGTGATAAACAGGTGATTAAGTGCAGATGATTTCTCCAGTGTATCACTTCTCCAGTTCCTATTTTATTTTATGCACTAATATCTATAAAGTTAGATACATTTTAGTGAATAGGCTCCATAGAATAACATAGGAATTGGAGAAGTGAAATCACTGGAGAAGTTATGTCCACTTTATCACCTCTTTATCATGCCTTTGTGCATAAGCCCCATTGTCTCTTTAACCCCATCCCAACAATTGACTTACCAGGTACGTCCCGCAAAAACTGTCACTTAGTGACAGAGGACGTACCTGGTAAGTCCCAGAAGTCCGGGTCTCTGGGCGGCTGCACACTGTTCTGGGACTCTGGAATCATTTTGTAAAATAAAAAAAAATGTATCACGGGCTTGAAGGTGACAGCCGCGTACGCAGCTGTCACTGAGGGGTTAAGATTTGATCACTTTATGGCTGATTTCATCATGTGTCTTCATGTGTTTTTTCATAATTACATACACTGTTGGGACATTACAATGCAGAGGCATCTTTGAATTAGTCTTTGTGTCATTATACACATAGAGGGTTATGCCCTAAGGAGTGATAAAGTCATAATGTGGAGATGAGTACTCAAGTGATATCACTTCTCCAAGTCCTATGTCATTCTATGGAGCCAATGCACTAAGATTTCTCCAACTTTGGCGATCTTTGTGCATAGGCTCCATAGAATAACATAGGAGTTGGAGAAGTCATCTCCGCTTTATCATCTCTTTTCAAGCCTTAGTGTAAAACCCCCCATTGTCTTTTTGGAACATTCTGTAGTCCTATTTAATAGTGCTTTCACAGTTCACCAGAGTACACTTTATTTACTTGGCAAAGGGGCTACAACCCCAAAACATTGTCCTTTGATATAATAATAAAGAACCAGTAATTCACTAATTGCATATACTACTTGTATGGTCTCTGGCTTTCTGCTTCACCTTGTATGTTCTGGACAGGTGCAGACCTGTCCTGTAGAAATCAGTTCTAGTGAAAAATGTGTAAATTGAGTATGTGATATCTCTACTCTTTGTGATTCACAGTGAATAACATTTGTGGCTATGGAGACAAAGCACAAAACCATTTATGCTCAAATATTTTTTTTTTCTAACTATTAAACAACTAGTGAAACAACATCTAAAATTTATATTACGCAATATTTCTCTCTAACAAAACTAAGTTATTGTATGATCATTTCTGTTTAATCCAGTAATGCATTATATTGGTTGCGTTATAGCTTCATGGAGTTCTTTTTTAATGTAATGGTTCATGGAATATTGGTATGCAACACTTAAAAATTGAAATACATTATTCTATTTAGTGCATGCCAATGATGCATGGAGTCCGTTTTTCTCTTAGTGCCTGAGTGTAGTGTAATGTACACAAATTAATGTTCATAATGTCAGCATACTCAGTATGCCAGTCCCATATCATACATAAGGAAATGGTGAAAAAGCACACCAATTTATCTATGCTTTGTTTAATACATTGCCTTACAGAAGGCTTAGCAAAAATAAATGCTCCACAAAGCTCATAAACTTCCCCACTGCCCTCCCCCCTTGGTGCAGATGGTGTTAAGGGGAGAAATTGACATTACACAGGCAAAGGAAAAACAATCTATTCCAGTGCTTGGTTTATCATGGAACTACCTTTGTACATTCACCTGTAAGTTGTTCTTCTCCATTGTTGTTGTTGTTCTTCTTCATTATCACAACAATATTAAGTAATGGGTACATAATCAGGATATAGGTGCCAATAAGTTTATTAAACAATAGCAAACACTAGATTTATAGAAGAACAGAATACACAGCCTCATCTTAAAAATGGACTATAGTAGCCCCTAATGTCATCTGTAGGGTGTGAGATATTTATAGGTTGGATGTGTACAGTATAGTTTCACAAATAAAAAATGGTGCACTGGTGCAGTTATGTAGTGAGTAAGGCTTATTATGCTTTGACTAAAATATATAACCAAAAATGCACATATCAATGATTTTGTTTCACTTAGTGTTTATCCCAATGATTTTTGTTTGCCATATTTGCAATTTCATCTAGAAGAACACTGTACTATATTATTAAAATTATATGTGTTATAGGGCCTTTACTATGGAGTAAAACATGTACTGCCACTGCAGTCAGTTGTTTTATTCAAATGTTACAACAGTTTTCAGGAAGTTACACAGTAATTACGTCCTGAAAGTTCAAACTGACAGCATGACTTCTATATAGTGTTGTTTGTCAGTAACGCACCTCTTCTATTGAATACAACAGAATTATTAATTAAAGTATCAACACCAGAGGGTACTGTTAATGTACAAAGACAATCGTTTTAAACTTAACTTTATAAATATCATCATCATCTTCAGCCATTGCCAATCTACTACAGGATGAAGGCCTCCTCAGTAAATTTCAAACAATGTTGGTCTTGTGCTTTCTGTTTGCACAGTGTACCAACAGATTTGATCATTTCATCAGCTCATTTTGCATTTGTTCTTCTTCTGTAGTGTTTACTATAAAGTTGAAAACCCTTCCAGAATTAGTTTGGTCCATCTTCTTGCTTTGTGACCTGTCTATATGCATTTTAGGTGCTTAACTCTTTAAATGATATTTAAACCTTTGCTGACAAATCCAAGCACACATTTTTATTTTTTTTTCATTTTCAAAATTCAACATTCCATACTTCTCTGTATAGCCTTAAGTTTTTGTATGGCTTTGGCATTTAGTGTCCATGTTTCACAGCCATTGATAAGAACTGGGAGGACATATTAGTCAAAAACATTTTGCTTGAGGCATAGTGGGAAATTCATATTAAAGACAACACTACTAAGTTTCCAAATGCTTGCCATCCCAGTTTTATTGGTCAATCAATTTCCATCATGGTGTTTCCATTTGTTGACATTTTCTGTCCAAGGTTAACATACCTGTCGCTTTCAAGTTATGGTCCATCTACTGTGATTTTACTTGGTATGGGAAATTTGTTAAACATGACCTGTGTTTTGTTGATAGTCATCTTCAGAACTTGCAGTTAGGGCCGGATTTCCCAATAGGCAGAATAGGCACTGCCTAGAGCTCCAGATTTTGAGGGGCGCCTCAGCTGTGCTGGCCACACCCATATTCTGAATTGTGGCTGTGGCCAGAGCAATCTCTGTATCCATGCAGTAGCTTATACACCCCTTTACAGGCTATTATGTAACCTCTTGGATGCTAGTGAGAACAATCCATTGGAGATCTCTCTAGCAACCAAGGGCTTAAAGATTTTACGTCCTTGCTTATTGTAGGATAAAGGTGTATCTGTGCCAGGAAACAGTGGATGAGACTGGTAGCGTGGTCATGTGAGGGGTGGGGTGTGGCCATGGGCAGAGCTAAGGGTGCCCACAGTGCCTTGCCTAAGGGAGTCTGGAATGTAAATCCAGTCCTGTTTGCAGTTCTTTGGGACTACTGGTACATCATATGATATTGTCGGCAAAACATAAGTGACATAGGCAATCTCTTTTGTTCTTAAGTCCTTTTTTGTCCCAGTTTAGTTTGTGGAAAATTTCTTCTATTCTAAACAGGAAGAAAATAGTTTTGGGTAAAAACCTTCCAGGCGAATGACAACAGGCTTATTGGTTGGGAGCTTTTTATTTCAGCCTTATGACCTTTTCTGTGTAGTAGGATGATTTCTGAATTTTTCCCATGTTGTAGACATTTTGTGGAGTAGCAATGATTTGAAAATAGTTTAGCTAGGGCTTTGAATGAAGGTTGACCTCCATCTTTCAACATATTAATAATGAATTTATCAGGTCCAGCTGCTTTACCATCTTTCATTGATTGTATTGCAGCATCTACTTCTTCTAACCAAAACTTCTTGCACAGCTTCAGACTCGGCACACTATTCAGTTGTTGTGCTTCATCCTTATAAAGAAATGAATAAAATTATGCCACTCCTTTTAATATTTGTTGCTTCATTTTTGGTGTTGTACCATCTTCAAGCTTTAATGCAAACATATGACTTCTATGTGTGCCATCTTTGTTTTGCTTTCTTTAGCTTTGATTTTCTCGCAGGTTCCTTTTGATGAACTCAACATTGAACTTGCACATTTCTTATTTTATGAACTTCCTTATGGTCTTGCACATTTCTGCATATTCTACCCTGTTGTAACAGTTTTGTAGGACACTCAGACCAGCAGGTTAGAATAAAACACAGTTTTATTAAAAGACAAGAAAGACTGCCCTCTATAGGCAATACAGCATAACTGATATGAACAGTAAAGTACAGATGCCCTCTCAGGCCCAGTATACAGAGAGATAAATATATACTGTCACAGGACAGGCATAAGTAATACACAGGGTACTCAATGGTTAAAGTACATAGAAATCAATCAGTCTCTGTTGTGGTGTGTATGACACGCCCATAAGATGGTAAAGGAGCGATAAGTGGTGCTAGATGAGAAAACACCAGTAATAGAGCAGGACAGAGACTACTGCTTGAGCTGAGCAGGGAACTGAGGCCAAAATACTCTGCAAGAGCTTAATGAGCTAGAGCCACTAGCACCCCAACCGGTGCGTGAACGGAGAGCAAATGCATTGCAAGAGCTTAGGATAATAGAGCCAATAGCCCCCACGGGCGTTGTAACGGAGACCAATTACTCTGCAAGAGCTTAGCTGAATAGAGCCAATGGCACCCACCCGGTGCGTTTAACGGAGACCAAGGACACTGCGAAAGCTGAGGATAATAGAGCCAATAGCCACCACGGGTGTTGTAACGGAAACCAATTATACTGCAAGAGCTTAGCTGTATGGAGCCAATGGCACCCCCACGGGCGCTGTAACGGAGACCAACTACACTGCAAGTGCTTAGCTGGATAGAGCCAATGGCCCCTCCACAGGCGTTGTACGGAGACCCAAGGCTCAGCAAGTGTAGCTGAAGGCTCAGGGTAGCAGAAGCAACGGCTCTGCAAGTGTCAGAGGAGGCTCAGTGAACGGAGACAACTGCTCTGCAAGTGTTAACGGAGGCTCAGTGAACGGAGGCACGGCTCTGCAAGTGTTAACGGAAGGCACAGTGCTCTGTAAGAGTAAACGGAGGCCCAGAGTAACGGAGGCAGCAGGCTCAGCAAGAGTAAATGGAAAGGCCCAGTACACAGGAGGCAACAACAAAGTCAGCACTGCCACAAGCACAGCGGAAGTCAGAATGTCGCCCAGCACACAGCAGGAACACAGGCAGGTTCAGCAACATAGCCGGGTCAGGTCACGGAGCAGGAACATCAGCCAAGCCGGGTCAAATCACGGAGCAGGATCGTCATACAAGCCGGGTCAAATCACGGAGCAGGAACATCAGCCAGGCCGGGTCAAATCACGGAGCAGGAACTAAGGAGCATAGTCAGACGGGCCAAGTCGGTACACAAGAAGCAGGAACACTGGAACACAGCTACACAGCAACACTGGCTCAGGAACACCAGAAAGGGCACCTGACAGGTGCCAAAGGCCGGGTATAAAAAGGCCATAATGGGCGGGCCAAACAAGCTCAGCCAATGGGAGCACACCACAGCAAAGAGTGACAGAGGAAGATCACGGGCACCGTGATACCTGTATCTAATATTGTCATTTTGCTTCATTACTTGTCGCCTTTTCTTCATGGCAACTGTTTTTTTTTCATATTTGAGTTGGTTTTTCTTGTTTCATGGTATGTGCAGGGCATGGATAGTGTCTACAATAGTCTAAATAACTTTTTCATAGCGGTTTGAACTTTGCGGAAGTATAGAAGGTCTTGCAGCATGCTGAAGGGACTGGACAGTGCAAATTCAAAATTCTTCAATAGCTGACTATTGTTGATCGTCACGTTTGTTGATGTGATCATTTTCTTTCTTTCTTTCTTTTGTTCTTCCTTTCATTCAGTCAATTTAGATTTTGCCCTCACTACACAATTTTCACTCCAATATTAAAATGGTTTAAAACTGAGCAACCAGTGAATATTGTTTTATTATTTGCAAGTATAAGGTTGATTTACTTTGGATTGTAGTAGGGCTTTTCCTTGCCCATTTTCTCTGTGCCTTTCTTCCTGTAGAATGAGTTATGTATAAATGCTGGTCTTCTGCAGATTCAATCACTTGGTTGCCTCTATAGTCTCTTTTTCCAGTTCCATATTGTACGATTAATCTTTCAACATTTTGGATCTTACCAATTCTCGCATTGAAATCTCACATTATAAATTTGTATTGGTAAATGGCCTGTTTGTAGATGTGTAATAAATCCTCATAACATTGTTCAACTTCTTCATTACTGTGGCTATTTGTAGGGCATAAGCTTGACTGGATTGAAAAACATAGTGACTGTTTAGTTTGATATCACAGAAAGCAATTCTTTCTGCTTTTACGAACTGAGACAGTCAGTCTCTAGTTAATCAAGAATTCCTCCACATCTTCCATCATTGGTTTCTTTATAGTATAGCCAGTGTCCACCCTCAAATTTGACTAAATTTTCATCTTTTTAATAACTCTCACATAAGCCAATGATGTCCCACTTGCTGTTATTCAGTTCTTGTACTAGTTCTTCAAGGCATGAAACAATACTCATAGATATCTCAGCAGCATGAACACCATTGTTTTACTCAGCTGGGAAGGAAACTTACTACAATATGTTTTCCCATAAAAAAGTTTACTGCTACTCTAACCAATGCGTCATCTATAACTCATCCAAGCCTGCAATAACTAGCTGGATAGATATATAGTGAAACAGAGAGAAATGAAGTGAAAAGTGTTATTTATTGGAAATAGCCCCTAACAATCTAGGTAATGCACTGGAATTTAAAGGCACATACTCATCTTCATTCCCCTCAAATAAGCATGTAAAATAGTCACACTAGTACTGTAAGAGCAAACTTAGAAAATGTAAATCAATATCAAGCTCAATTTTACTAGAAGCAATAAACTATTGAGCAAAACAGTTTCCCAAGTTAAAAATCTATATACTCAATATGTATTAAACCAGTTTCTTTGGGATGCATGACTCTTTCAGAACTTTAAATGTTTTTGATCCTAATTAGCCATATTGCTTACCAAAACAATGGCTTCCTTTCATACAGTGTATGATGGATAATGTTCCAGAGAGATAACTGGGACTTCTCTATAAGTGTTCCAGGTAGGGCTCACCATCACTGGAATTCAGTAAGATTTATCAATCTGTAGCTGTTTGGTATCCTTTTTGTCACTAATTCACTTCATCCCTCAGGTAGATGATTTGGCTTCTTTTTTAGCCTCATTAACTATGTTTCTATGATAGGTGTGATTAGCTCTTGTTTAAGAGAGGATGGAAATATACAAGAATTTTGTGACACATTAAGTATATACACTACAAGTATTTAACCAGCAGGGGTTCCTAGGGAGTCAAACATGGTGACTACTGAGCAAAAATAGTATGGAGGTCATCTAATGCTCGAGCTAAATAATGTTTTATCTCAAAAAATATCTAACAGGATAGAACTTTAGAATAGAAAATATGTCTTCTTGTGTTGCATATTACCCTTACTTGCTAATTCACTTGTGTATGCAGGCAGTGGTTGGTGCAAATTATCTAAAACATAACAGAAGCCTCCATTTATTACAATAAGGAATTATATAGTGACTGACCATTTGATCACACATATGTTGAGAAACACATTAAAAATGCACAACATAATATTTGGCCAGTGTTGGGTCACACTTATGTTGAGAAACGCATTAAAAATGCTCAACATGATATTAACAAGAACATTATACTGACTTGTGTACACTGGCCATATTTTCAGTCATTGAGAAAATCCATGTTTGTATAAGAGGGGTTAACAAGGAGACATTTTAGTTAACCCTTTTGAGTGCCAGAGGGGTACGGAACGCATCGCAAAACAATGCATTCCGTACCCCTCTGGCACGCAAAGGGTTAAAAGAGAAAGTAAATAGGGATATCTACTTTCCATGAAATCATATGGTTTAAATGAAGATATCAACATGGAATATTTCTGCTACAATGAACCTCCAGTTCTCTGCATATTACTGCTGCTACAAAACTACTGCTGAATGCTGAAGTGGAGAAATCCACAGCTGAAAGTAAAAAATGTTAGTCCAACAGTATATAAGTATTGAAAAAATTGTTAGCAGGCAGAGTCACTTTGCCCTTTGCACATGATACTATTCATCAGCTTGTACAACTCTGGTACAGCCATTCTTGAAAAATAACTGCAGTTTGGGATTTGCTAGTTTGGTGCAACACATGGCATTAGTTCTTTAAAACTACTGTTTTCTACATAAGAACATGTAGCAAGCACCAACATTTTGGCAAGTTTGTCATTCCAAAAACATACTTTTGTATTATTTTTGTGCATTTTTTACTTCTAAGAACTCAGTAACAGTGGGTTGGTAACACATAAAAGAACTGTGTAATTGCTTTAACATGCTTAGTGGTGGTGGGTGGCAGGTTTGGGACTCGTGGGGATTGTATGACATCTGTCACCTCCAACTAACACCTTTATGAAGAGCTTTCTCAGGAGGATTATCATTTGCTGCACACACTGAAGCAATCATGGCCATAGTACATTGTAAAGTACAACTTTACTACCACCTTCACATCTAGGTACTCCACCCTACAATGTTTGGTGAATATAATAATAATAGTAATGTTGATTTTTACTGTAAAGTACGCATCAGAGCGCTTAACTTTAACACATGCAGCATTTTATTAGTTGCAAAGTACAACAGCATAGCAACAGAATCAATATATGCTTGTCATTTGTTTGGCCAAGTGTGCAGTGATATTTGCCTGTTGTTGCTTGTCTTAAAATAATGCATGATGTGTGTATCTGCAGTATCTGTCACTCTCAGCCTTCCATCAGATGTAGAATTTCTTGCCTGTCTTGCACCTAAGTGTCAAAAATATTTTAAACTGTCCAAATCACTGTCTAGAATGTACATTAAAGTACAGGATATAGACCTTTTAGCTTCAGGATCATCAGTTTGAAGACTGCAATAAAAGATTAAGTACACTGCACAGCAGAAGGTGCATCACCAGAGTCCACCACACCACAGTATATGCTTGTCCCTCTTGTTCTTGTCTCTGTGGGTATAGGCATGAGTCAGTGTGTGTGTGTCGTGGTTTGTCAAGTTGTAGCTGTTGTATGTTTGTCTGTCTTGAATTTATAGTATCTGTCACTCAGTCTCAGTACCATCCCAGGTAGGATCAGCTGCCTGTCTTATTGCTACTGTCACTGTTATATATCAGTCCAAAATATGTTTTAAGTTTGTTTTTTGTTTTTTTTTTTACTATTCTTTCTCCCTTCACATCTACATCCCCTCCCCCCATCCAAACAGCTGGCTACCACCAATACTCCTTAAAGGTATAGTAATACTTAAAAAGTACTATCCCCCATCTTGTAGCAATCTTAAGGTTTAAGGGATATCCACTTTCAAAGTTCCCTCTCCCCCGAAGTCAGCTTTATAGCTGACAGCATGGGAATCCGGTCCTGGGACTGGTGGAGGTTCTGCAGCAGAGCCGAGATCGAGTTAATAAAAAAGAAATCCTTAACTTAAAAGGTCTTCTATGTGTGCTTGCAAACCAAGCACACGTAGAAGACCTTTTTAGTGAGGGATTTCTTTTTCATCCACGCAATCTCGGCTCAGCTGCAGAGCCGCTGGCTGATCCCAGGAGAGGATTCCCCTGCTGTCAGCTAGAACGCTGACATCAGGGCAAAGGGCAAAAAGCACAACTTTGAAAGTGGATATCTCTCAAACCATAAAGGTTTGAGAGATGCCGCTGGGCTCAATTAACTCAGTTTTTTACTGGCTACAAGATGGGGGATAGTAATTTTTAAGTATTACCATCGCTATAAATCAAAAAACTTCAGTTCCTTCTCTTTGTTAGTCTGTCTCTACACTAGTTATCCCCACATTTCAGCAGCTCTCTCTTTCTCTTCCAAGCACAGACTGACTAAGTGGTAAAGTAACACTTTATTTTATGCTGGCAAGTTAGCACATCCAGGGAAGATGCACTAAAGGTCGATAAGGGACCAGGTTTAGTGACCTTGTGTCATATTTGTGCCAACAGCATGTCGACAGCATGTACTAAGATGTCTTCACCATCATATCCCTGTAAATACAACACAAACACACCAACATCACCATGAATACACTATGCCTTACTTTGCAATTTCTATTTTGACAATGTCTCATTTGCATATGAAAATGCAGTTTAATGAGCCATTGTCATAATCATGTCGACATGTTTATATGTTAATTTGGAACATCGTCACATGCACTAAGCTCCGATTGCAGCATTTGCTGTCAGAGTTCACAGTCACAACATCACCATCCAGAGGTTGGTGAAGTTGGGATCTCCCTGTAGCTTTCTATGCAGTTACAGTCATGGTCACAAGTCCTCTTAACCTTTTGAGTGCAAGTGATGTAAGCACTTACAGTTAGAGCAACAGTAAGGAGAGCCCAACATGACAGGCCAATGCTCCTCAAGGTGAAGTGATCAGTAGGATGATGGTGAAAAAGAAGGAAAATGGTGGAAAGTCTTTACAAAGAATTAGTTCATTTTAAGGCCTTGTTTTTGAGGGTCAGAGAGGTGTCCAAAGCATCACGGTTAAATACTGTCTGTCACTCAAGGTGCTCTAAAGTGAATATGATGTAAAAAAAATCAAGAAGATATAATGACCATTTTCTTTTAAATTATTTTAACCCTTTGAACCTCAGAAGGGTGATCAACACATAGTGAAAGAATGATTTGGACACCTCTCTGGCACTCGAGGTTAATAATTATTGTTGGCTTGAAAACTTCAGTAATTCTTCATGTTTCTCCCCAGAGAGGCAAGAGATCAATTAAGTGGGACAGAAGTGACTTTGCCAAGCAGAAACACCAGGCACCTACGCAAGGCAGCACCTCTGTGATGTGAGTGGATATGAGTAGATGCCAGTGGTGCTGCTTGGTGAAGTCATATTCACTCACATCTGCAGACACACTGTGCAAGGCAACATAAGATGATGTGATGATGTGTAAGTTGATGTGATGTGCAAGATGATGTGATGTGCTTGAATAGAATGACTGATGTGCTTGAACAGAACAAATATTTGCTGTGATGTCATCCTTCAATTTATACCCATGACTTCTTGGAGCTCTTCTTTAAAAACAATTTGAGACTCTTTTTTCATATGGAGGGTGTAATTTAGTGTAATTTCAATTCCCTGTCATTAAGTGCATACTTCTTTTAACCCGTTCATTGCCAGAGAGATATACAGTACATTGCAATGTAGTGTGTTACTTACCCCACTGGCACTCAAAGAGCTGAGTGAGGGCTGCTGTTCTTGGTCTTTCTGCATTCTCTCTGCTCCCTCCCTTCTCTCCCCAACATATCAATGCCTTTACACCAGGATGATATTTTAATCATCACAGTTTCTCTCCCATGCCTTGCATCCCTAAATATTAGGGCAAAAGGAGATATGTGTCTCTAGAGGGCACATAGCTGTGGCGATAGATAGATGATAGATAGATAGATAGATAGATAGATAGATAGATAGATAGATAGAAGGATAAGTGCAAATTCCAGATTATTAAAATTGGATTTTTAATCCCTTGAATGCTAGAGCAGTCTCTAATGAAGTAATGTGTTAGATACTTCACAAGCATTCAAGGGGCTAAAATCCCAATTTAATTTATTAAACTCAATGTTTATTTCTCCACTGCAGTGCAGCTGTTTTGCCCCAGAATTGCACCTATTTAGCTTAAAGAATTATACCTTATAGACATGTAAAATATTTTAAAATGGACGGCTGCTTGTTAGTTGAAGAAGCTCCTCTGGGTCTGACTTGCAAATTAGCAATACTGTTATTTATAGGCCAGCTCTCAAAAAACAATAATTATCAGAAGCAATAATGTTGAAGAACTGCAAATTGCAGTCAGAAAATATGCTGCTCCAGGTAATTAAGGCATGTCTCCAACAGCCCTTAACCCTCTGCGTGCCAGAGGGGTACACAACGCAATAAAGCAATGCATTGCATACCCCTCTGGCACTCAAAGGGATAAACATATACATGCATTTTAATATTATCTTAATTAGTAAAATATCACTGATATAGTTTCAGTTTTAATAAATACTGCAAAATATTTATGAAAGCAAAGAAAAAGGGGTAAAAATGTTGATAATTATTCTAAAATATAATTAACATGAGATCTTGGTAGGACATAAAAAGAACCATTTTTTATGTTAAAAAGATAATGGCTTTGGATCAATTACTAATTGATTCTAAATAAGAGACAGGTCGTTTCACAACAAATATTAAAATAGTTCATTTATATTGAAGAAACATGAAAGAATGAAAGAAAAAAAAATCCCTTAAGGCAGTGGTTCTCAACTCCTGTCCTCAGGACCCACTAACAGGCCAGGACTTAGGGATTTCTCTGCTAGAGCACAGGTGCGGTGATCAAAGGCTCATTCACATTGATTAACTCACCTGTGCTCTAACAAGGAAATCATCAAATCCTGGCCTGTTAGTGGGTCCTGAGGACAGGAGTTGAGAACCACTGACTTAAGGGAATAGTAATACTTAATATGTAAAAACAATATGTATTGTAGTGTTTATCCCCCTGAGTAAAACAAGGGTACTCTTACTGCTGAAAGGTGTTTTACTCAATTAATTAATATATGTCTTTTTAACCCTTTGAGTGCCATAGGGATATGCAACACATTGCTATGCAATGTGTGGCGTACCTCACTGGCACTCAAAGGGTTAAGAACTGGTGCCAAAGCTTTACTCCATTTTCTAGATGAGGCCTTACCAAGGATTTATATAGAGTTAGAATTATATTCCCATCCTGCATATCTATTTCTATACCCCTTTTTATACATGATAGCACGTAACTGGCTCTTGCAGTGGCTGTGTAACACTGCAAACTTCTGTGAACTCTATTGTCTATCAGTACTCATAAATCTTTCTCTAACAAGGATCCTTCAAGTAGTTTACCATTTAGTTTGAATGTAGTAGTCACACAAGGTAATCTACAAACCAACACAGCGTGCCTAAGTAGAGCAGTCATAATAAAGACTATGTATTAAACTGCTACACAGTGCAGCACTGGCAGTCATTCATTTTCATTATTAGAATGAATCACAAGTGTAACAAATATCCTATTTGGATAATTAGTCAACACAAATAAGTTAACCTCTAATGCCCCTGCATGGGTCTTTATCATCACCATAGATAAGGTGATTTGACATAAAATTAATCTCTCCACTATCTACTATTTATTTAATGGAATTATCTTCGATAATTTTGATCCTTTTTCAACTTTTTGAGCCAACCCCCACCTATACAAAATATTACAATAGATACACCCCTACCCCCCACCCCAGGACAGTTGCTTGTTCTTGTTTTTGTTGATTTTTTTTTTTTTTTTGCATTCCTCTTATTTGTCCTTTTGTAATTTTATTGTTATTAAAAAAAGTGGAATTGGTTTAATTCAACCATGATAAGTGCCAGAATACAGGTTATTTCTGTCTGAGGTTTCTTCTCCATCAAACAAGTCCCAATATGCACTTCTTCCTATAGGCACCATTACTGAGAGAAACTGTAATAACTCAGAAATGGCTTCTGCTGGTGCAGACATTTCTCTTTATATGAAGGCTTGACTTGAAGTCATAAAGAAATTTTCTTTCCCATTTCTTTAATATGAACCTTCTGCAGAGGTATCACTAGAAGACATGCACAAGACACTACCATTATAGATGCAGTCATGAGACAACCCCTTTCTCCATCACAGCTGACAATTAGGGGTGGGCAAAAGGTCCCGTTGTGTTCCTTTGAAAAAATCAGCGAAAACCACATGGCTGTATGCTTTTTTGCGTGAAAATCCACCTTAAACAAAGCCCTTAAAATTGTTGCCATTTTTGCCTACTGCAAAAATGTTTTCACTATTTTTCCAGTGGCTACAAACATAACTATGAACACCTGGATTAAAAAGAAACGGAGGAGCTGGAAGGACTGTGGTGCATCCAGTGAGTCTGAGGAGGAGAAGGAAGGGTCTGGAAGCCTGGAAATGTATTAGCAAACCATTAAAGGCACATAAAGAACTGGGTAGCAGTGTGAGCAGAACAGATTAGCTACCTGTGAGCAACACAGATCCGCTACCTGCTACTGTTGCCAGTGTGCCTTCTGATCAGGAGGAGGAGGAGGAGATGATGGCAAGTGTGACAGCAGTGCACCCTAAGTCACAGTTGCCATCCTCAAGCAGTCTTACTACTGCTACCACCACCACACAGCAGCTAGAGACTCAGAGTGTTGGGGGTGCTGGAGGAGGTGATGGTGAAGGTGATTTTAGTGAAGCAGCTGGTGGTGGGACTAGCATGACTACAGTAGATCCTCCTACTCAGGTGGAAGGGGATCTGATGATGACAAGTAGCCATACTAGCGGTCAAGGGAGCCCACAATATCCCACTGACCCTGTGATTCCCCTTCCCCTGGCATTGTACCTCTGGGACACGAAGAAGTCAGAACTGGACAGCAGCAGTAATACCATCAGCACAAATCAACTGCCTGTGCCAGCTGCTAGTGCTGCCAGACTGCCTTCTTTACCTGTAAAGATGGCACATGTGCGACAAGAGAGGACCCTCCATCACATTTGTCACATTGTCATCATTGACAAACAGTGAGACTCTCGCAGAGCAGAAAGGAGGGACTGGTGGTGAGAAGGGTAATGGTGGAGCAGCTAGGGTGGTAGATACATTAGTGGTGTTTTTAGACTAAAGTGAGAAGGATTGGGAGACTGAAATACAAATGGGGATGGGCATCACCACCACTAGCAGCAGTGACATTCCGGGGTTTGCTGCTGCTGTAATTCCTACTGCTGCTGAGTTGAAAGGGCAGGATAGTGATGAGCAGGCTAGTGTGCCACAGACCACCATGGACACAGTAGTAATGAGATCCAGCAGTAGTGATGCAGGACTAGGACAGGTTCCATTTGCCAGCAGTAATACCCCTCCTGGTCCTAGTTGTAGTGCTGATTCTGAGGCAGCAGCAGTAACATCATCTTCTGCCCCAGCAAGTGAAGGGGATTGTGGAGGAGAAGAAAAAGGCCATTCTTCTCCACATTTCCTCTCACACCTGAGGTCCTGGGTCTGGGACTATTTTTCTCTTGGGGCAGGCACAGTGTCATCAACAGTGTGATACGTCTGTGAAAAGGCAATGCACCTTGGCACAACCTCCCTGATAATACATATGAAATACAGACACCATGACATTTATGTGAAGCATGTTAAAGACAAACCCCCACAAAAGAAATCTGGCACCACTATTGCTGTACCCCCTGTCTCTCCCACAACAATAGGAGAGGTGGAAATCAAAGAGGAGGAAGAATACAGAAACCCAGAGCCTAAAGGTTCAATGGCAAGAGAAACACCTGGCTCACCATCACCTTCTTGAACTAGGATCTGGGCACAAGAAGAATTAGCAACATCTTCTGGTGATCCACCTCTGTCATCATAACCTCCCCCACCAGCTGATAGTGATTATGTAGATGCAAGGAGGTGGTGGTTCGTGTCCACCCATTGTACATTGTGTGGTGCGCTAACCACACAGAATAAGTTAAGTTGGTGGCAGGGAGGATTCATCATTATTATCAAGACTACATATTGTTATGTGTCCTTAGTAGGGAGCGGACAAATGGCATAGTGACAGCAGCAATACTTGTTTTCTGGGGGGATGATTTCATATTGCAGATCTAAGCATCATGGTGTTTGCTTTCAGTTGTTGCAGGTGCTTGATGTGAGGCCAGATGTGTTGTTCACAGTCCTTCCCCTATTTCCTATACACACTGTGCACATTAAAGTTGCTAATGAGAGGCACAGTTTCATCCTGCTCTCAAGGAAAACATTTATTTTCCAACAAAAACACTGATGATTTTGGAGAGGGGGGCAGGAGGAGAAGCATTATTGGCCAACTTCTTTTCTCCACATATATCTGAAGTAGTGGGGACTTGTTGTGGTGCTGCATCTGCCTCAGGTGCATCACTGGAGCTAGTAGTGGCAAGTGGAATCATGATCTTCACCCATATCTCTGCTGTTGTTGATCCCATTCTATTGGAGCTGCCTAATCATCCTGCTACTTAAACAACTCAGCAGCAGAAGCAGCAGCAAGAATAGTAGTTGCAAATGCCACAATTGAACCATGGCATTTGCCAATCGCCAGTGGCCACTGCCCACCATAACATAAAGTTAGGGAAAACATTATTTGATCCCCTGCTGATTTTGTACATTTGCCCACTGACAAAGAAATGATCAGTCTATAATTTTAATGGTAGGTTTATTTGATCAGTGAGAGACAGAATAACAACAAAAAAAAAACAGAATAACGCATTTCACAAAAGTTATAAATTGATTTGCATTTTACTGAGTGAAATAAGTATTTGACCCCTTTGCAAGACATGACTTAGTACTTGGTCGCAAAACCCTTGTTGGCAATCACAGAGGTCAGACATTTCTTGTAGTTGGCCACCAGGTTTGCACACATCTCAGGAGGGATTTTGTCCCACTCCTCTTTGCAGATCCTCTCCAAGTCATTTAGGTTTTGAGGAAGATGTTTGGCAACTCGAACCTCCAGCTCCCTCCACAGATTTTCTAAGTGATTAAGGTCTGGAGACTGGCTAGGCCACTCCAGGACCTTAATGGGCTTCTTCTTGAGCCACTCCTTTGTTGCCTTGGCTGTGTAATTTGGGTCATTGTCATGCTGGAATACTCATCCATGACCCATTTTCAATGCCCTGGCTGAGGGAAGGAGGTTCTCACCCAAGATGTGATGCTCCGTCAATCGCCCCTTTGGTGCGGTGAAATTGTCCTGTCCCCTTAGCAGAAAAACACCCCCAAAGCATAATGTTTCCACTTCCATGTTTGACGGTGGGGATGGTGTTCTTGGGGTCATAGGCAGCATTCCTCCTCCTCCAAACATTGCGAGTTGAGTTGATGCCAAAGAGCTCAATTTTGGTCTTATCTGACCACAACACTTTCACCCAGTTCTCCTCAGAATCATTCAGATGTTCATTGGCAAACTTCAGATGGGCCTGTATATGTGCTTTCTTGAGCAGAGGGACCTTGCAGGCGCTGCAGGATATCAGTCCTTCATGGCGCTGTGTGTTACCAATTGTTTTCTTGGTGACTATGGTCCCAGTTGCCTTGAGATAATTGACAAGATCCTCCCGTGTAGTTCTGGGCTGATTCCTCACCATTCTCATGATCATTGAAACTCCATGAGGTGAGAACTTACATGGAGCCCCAGACCGAGGGAGATTGACAGTTATTTTGTCTTTCTTCCATTTGCGAATAATCGCACCAACTGTTGTCACCTTCTCACCAAGCTGCTTGGCGATGGTCTAGTAGCCCATTCCAGCCTTGTGTAGGTCTACAATCTTGTCCCTGACATCCTTGGACAGCTCTTTGGTCTTGGCCATGGTGGAGAGTTTGGAATATGATTGATTGCTTCTGTGGACAGGTGTCTTTTATACAGGTAACAAGCTGAGATTAGAAGCACTCCTTTTAAGAGAGTGCTCCTAATCTCTGCTTGTTATCTGTATAAAAGACACCTGGGAGCCAAAAATCTTGCTGATTGATAGGGGGTCAAATACTTATTTCACTCAGTAAAACGTACAAAATCAGCATGGAATCAAATAATTTTTTCCCTAACTGTACATCCTGGCACTCAGCCAGTTGGGCATATTTATTTCCCAGGGCTTGTTCTTCATATAAACAAGAGACCTAAAAAAATATTTTTAGGGTCTTGTTTCTAACAAACATACATCCTACAAATCACTGTTTCCTCAGGGCTTCTAACGTTAACAATTCTGAGTGTAAAAAAACTCAGGATAGCTGCAAGGAAGCAGCTATGCCTTACTGAAGTATTAGTACAAAAAACAAATGATAAGAAATACACTCAAAAATACCTTCAGAAACCACCAGATGACTATGATGAGGAATTTCAGAAGCAGCAGCTAAGAACAGATGGCAGACTGACAGGAACCAATCTGAAGAGAGCTGAAGGTAAGAAGCAAGTCACTACATGATGACTGGTGTATGGGCAGAGACAAAAACAGGAACCACTGTCCAGAATCAAGAGGGTGAAGGTACTGATGCAGATGAAGTCGGTAGACTGAGGAGAATCCTGTAACGGTTTGTTTGACTCACAGACACAGAGTTAAGATAAAAACACAGTTTTATTAAATACAATAATACATAAAGAATAGTGATGAGCGAGCGTGCTCGGCCGATGCTCGGATCGGCTCGAGCATCGCTCTGCTCGGCACATGGCGGTACTCGTCGAGTACCGCCATGTGCTCTCCCGCCATGTTCGGGTGGCGGGGATCTGTGCCGGAAGAGGCACAGATCACAAGACGCTCCGCTGGACCACCAGGGACTTGAGGTACGGGGGCATTGCGGAGATGAAGGGGGCATTGCGGAGATGAAGGGGGACATTGTGGAAGAGGGGCATAGACTCTATGCCCCTCTTCCACAATGTCCCCCTTCATCTCCGCTATGCCCGTCTTCCACAATGTGCCCCTTCATCTCCGCTATGCCCCTCTTCCACAATGTGCCCCTTCATCTCCGCTATGCCCCTCTTCCACAATGTCCCCCTTCATCTCCTCTATGGCATAGAGGAGATGAAGGGGGACATTGTGGAAGAGGGGCATAGCGGAGATGAAGGGGCACATTGTGGAAGAGGGGCATAGCGGAGATGAAGGGGCACATTGTGGAAGACGGGCATAGCGGAGCTGAAGGGGGACATTGCGGAGCTGAAGGGGGCATTCGGAGATGAAGGGGGCATAGCGGAGATGAAGGGGGCATTGACCAGGCACCCTCCCCTCATCAGAGCAGGGGGTGCCTGGTGTCGCCCCATTCATTCCAATGGGGCTCGGGTGCTCGGCCGAGCACTCGAGCCTCAGGGGGTGCTCGGTCAGAGCACCCGAGCACCCGAGCATCCGGGTGCTCGCTCAACACTAATAAAGAACCCTCGCAGGTCCTGTAATATAACACCTATAGTACAGACACACGACAGGTTAATTATGCCCACACAGGTCCAGCATATATTTAGGAGACAAACAGTTTATGCTGACACGGGTCAGGCGAATGATAAGGTTTCCAGGTTCCAGCAAACCAGTAGTTAATGTTCAGAGGAAAGGAGAACAATCCCAATGTTCTGGCAATCAACCGCATCAGAAGACGCCACAGAAGAGTCCACAGTACACTAAGCCACTGAGGAAATCAGGAGAGCTACTGGTGCTGACACAGAGGCAACAATAGCAACCGGTTATGACAGAGTGGAGCGGAACCAATGGTAGAGTACTGGTGCTAAACGGAGGCAACGCTTGCAACCGGTTTTGATAAAGTGGAGCGCAACCAATGGTAGAGTACCGGTGCTATAATGAAGGCAACACTTGCAACCGGTATTGACAGAGTGGAGTAAACCAATGGTAATGTACCGGTGCGATAACGGAGGCAACACTAGCAGCCGGTTTTGACAGAGTGGAGCAAACCAATGGTAATCACGGAGGCAGCACTTGCAACTGATTTAAACAGAGTGGAACGAACCAGTGCAATATACCGGTGCAATCACAGAGGCAACACTTGCAACCAGTTTTGATAGAGTGGAGCGAACCAGTGCAGTATACCGGTGCAATCACAGAGGCAACACTTGCAACCGGTTTAGGCAGAGTGGAGCAAACCAATTCCGGTATACCGGTGCAATTACGGAGGCAACACAGCAACCGGTTTTGACAGAGAGGAGCAACCAATGGCAGAATACCGGTGCACTGACGGAGGCAACACTGGCAACCGGTATGGAACGGAGGACTAGGCCAGAGGCGCTCTGAGCAAATGGAAGACAGGCAAGCCTGCAAGGCAGAGGTGCCAAACAGTAAGGCACCAGAAGTACCACAATGGGGAACTGCCAAGTCGGGATCCAGGAGCAGGAATGTCAGCCAGGCTGGGTCAGGACACAGGAGCAGGAACGTCAACCAATCCGGGTCAGTACACAGGAGCAGAAACGTCAGCCAGGCTGGGTCGGTACACAGGAACAATCACTGGAGAGTAGTCAGGCAGTCCGGGTCGGTACATAGGCGCAGGAACAGGAGAGTAGTCAGGCAAGCCAAATCGGTATACTGGAAACCTCAATACAAATGAGAACTGGCACAGGAACACCACGAAAGGGCAGTGATAAGGTGCAGGAGCCCAGTATATAAAGGAAATACTGGGTGGGCTAAACACAGGGCAACCAATGAGGACCTCATACAGGATAACTGACAGAAAAATAAAAAGCAAGGAATCACGGGCCCCGTGATAAATCCAAAACAAAGAGCAGGTATGAGCCAGGAGGTCAAAGTAAGTCAAAGTAAATGGGAACAGGGAGAAGGCAACTGTAAAGAATCAGCAATCAATCAGACAAATCCAGAATAAAGGTTGAGTTGGCTACAAGAAGCAAAAAATGGTACACTAGATGACAGGTGGTAGAGTAGTCAAGTGAAGCAGAGGTCAACACCAGGAGGTCAGGAACATGGGAACAGGGAGCCAGGAACAGAACAAACTTTACAGGAATGAATCAGGAAATCGGTACACAGGAACACACTAACTAGGCACTAGAACACTAAGATTCCTCAACAGTGCAGAGGGGGCTGGCATTAATAAAGGCTTGAGAGCAATGAAAAACCCAGAAGCAGAATACATCAAACTAAGCAGAAACAGACAAAATGTGAGGTCAGGAGATAAAGGGACTGATAGTTAGCACGGGTTTATCCAGGAAAAGTGTTTTATGAGCCTGGGATAATGCAAGAAATATACCCCCAGATCATTTGTACCAGTACGAAGAAACTATCTCTAATAGATCTGGTCCTCTTACTTTTGTATTTGATCAATCTTCCAGGTCAGAAGGTATTAGGTGTGCCATATTAAAATATTGGCCAGTCATAAAAAGTGACTCTACTATGTATGTGGTTTATCATTAAAAAACTTGAATAGCATTTCATAAGGCACAGACAATTTCAAACAAGATTGTGAGGAACTATTTCACCAGTTCTAGAAATCGTACATGGATACTATAGTTCCCAGTAGGGAATTTTAGGTGTGGCACTGCAGTTGTAGCCTAGTAATAGTAACAACATGGTACCAGTTCAAGACAATTTATTTAACTATCTTACAGTTATGTGGTTTACTTGTTAAAATGTAATTATAGCCTGCTATACTTGGACAAGATCTTTAGACAAATGCTTATCGGGATTCAGGAACATAGGAATAGAATTAATCAAGAATCATCAAGTATAAAATTAGTATGGCATTTTAAAGAATTTCATGGTAGTGACCCTGATAATCTCAAGTTCAGGCCCTAGAAAATGGAAATCGTATTGTGCGGAGTGGAGACTGGAGAGATATTGTTTGATTATTACAATATGAGTGAGCTAGAAACGATAAATGTGGAAAAACAGCACTTTTTACCCTCCAAAGGAATTCCTACAAAAAGTGCAGTTTTTTCCACTTTTTCCCTGCGTGGCATCCAATGATAATAATCTAATTCTCTCCCATGTTTACAGTTTTCCCCATTTATTCCTGCTGTGTCAGTTTACTGCACTTTCAGTCTGTGTTGCAAGATAGAGGGAAATCTGCTGAAAGCAGCTTTATCCCACTGGAAGCCCTTGAACCACAAATTCTGACCCCCCTGCCTTGTCCCACAACACTGGTAGCCATATAAATACACACACTAACCCCCACCACACTTGTTCAACACCAGCCATAGAATCACACATACTCATCCCCCCACCAGCCTTTCCCCACTGGACGCCATTGAATCACAAATACTGATCCCTCTACCTCCAGCCTTGTCCCACAGTAAATATACATCAACACATAATGACCCAACAACTTTGCCCCACTGTTACCCATAGAACCACACATGATGATTGTGCAGCCTTGCCCCAATGCGCTAGTAACTATAGAACCCCACATACTGACCTCAGCCTTGTAATACTGTTCTGAAAGCCATTGGCCACATATACTGACCACGACACATTGTCCCACTGTACTGGTAGTTATAGAACCACATATACTGTGACTAACCCTCCCCTCACTATTGTGACAATGGTAATCATTCTGGTAGTTCTTGCAGGAGATTTATTCTGGTTAGTGAAAATGTGGAAATGTTATAGATTGTCTCTGAAAGGGAATTTCCACTAAGCAATAGCTAAATTGCAGATTTTCTGCATAAAAAATGGGACTTTTTGCCCATCCATACTTTCCTGACCCATAAATTTGAGTTAGTGTATGTCGAGATTTTAACAATAATTTGCAACATTGAAATGATCTGTTTGTTTTCTAGTGTTGTGGCATACCTATGTAATTATTTTAAGTACCTCCTGTCTATACATAGTTTGGAAAGTTGCACGTTTGAGTTATCCATGAGAATTGGAGCGAGGAGGTGGTTAGTTAATATGATACACCCATTTAAGCATGTTTATCTTTTACAAGATGAAGAACCTGGTGGTATGAAACAGCTGTCACTCTAAGCAACAGACCTTGACAGTTTGATCCTTTTTTTACTGAACACCCTGTGAATACTTCCACTTTTTTCCATTTTTGCTGTGCATTTATGCTTGTTCAGTAAAGGATTGCTTTTATCAAGTAACACTGGAGGTAGCCATGCAAATGACAGCTGCCTGGATCCAGTGCACAATGGAGGATTGAGCATGATATCAGCACTAGATTCTACCTTTATTACTCTTTAACCAATATTTGCACTCCAGGTGTTTGAAAGAATATCTGTAACTGTGGGGTAAGCATAATGTCTGTTTTTGTTTTATCATTCTGTATGAGAGTGGTCATTTTTATTTATAATTGTAAGCGTTCATGCTTACCTTTACTAGGGAGCCGGCTGCCTCAGTGCTCCATTCGGCAGCCGGTCCCCTTGGTGTCCCGGATGCTGTTTCTTCTGAGCTGTGCGTGTGGCTCCTGCTGCATCACTTTGGCTCCCTCTGCTGGGTGGCAGAGTCAGGTGCTCGTCACTGGGAATCCATAGTGACGTAATGCCGGTTCTTAAAGGCACAGTACTCGGTACTCCACCTTCCAAGGTGGAGCTAAGAGTATTTAAACTGCCTGGACACTGACTCACTTGCCCTTTCATGGTGTTCCAGTGCAGTTGTATTGATTGAGCTCTGTGTATTATCCTGGTTTGTCTGACTACCCGATCTGGCGCTGACCTGTGGCTGTGTCTGACTATCCGCCTTGTGTATGCCCCTTGGCTTGTCTGATAACCATTCTGGTACAGACCTGCGGCTCTGACTGACTACCCGCTCCGTGTATGGCCTGGCTTGTCTGACTACCCACTCTGGTGTTGATCTGGGGCTCTGTCCACTGTGTATCCAGCATACCAACGCTTCAGTGGATATCCTATCTGGTGTGACCCTGTGGCTCTGGCTGACTACCCGCCACGTGTATGAACAGGCTTGTGCAACTACCCATTCCTTGCTGCTGGTATTGTCTGGTGATCCCCTAGGTGCAGACCTAGGCTCAGACATTCCTTACTACCACTGCCTATCGATTAAGTCTGATTTCCCTACAGGTGCGGACCTGGGGTTCAGTCTGTTATCCTTCCTGAGTGTCTTTCTCTATAGTCTGGTAGCCTCCAGGTGCGGACCTGTGGCTCTGCAGATTACACATACGTTACAATTACTGGGCCATACTGATCAAGCTCCTTACATAGGTAATCTCCTACTCTGTACAGGAGGCTCTAGCTCCGTTAATTACATACTCCTCTGGTTGCAGTCTATGCCTGACTGTTTTATTATTTGTGCACAATAAAGTGATTGTTACCTATAAGTACCTGTCCTGTATTCATTTGTACAAACAGTTACAATAATCAACTACTTCTACCCTTGTTTTATTATCACCATCACCCCAGGATTCCACTTTGGATAATGTTTATGGTTCTTTAACCAATATCCCCAATACAGATATTTGAAAGATTCACTACAACAGTGGGGTCAGTATAACATTTTTGTTTGGTCTTGCTCTTTTGGTATAAATGCAGTCATTTTCATATATAATCACAAAAAAAAGAACCCTCCATAATTACTAAAAACAAAATAAAAATTCCATAGATGCAGGATTGAAATGAATTATGATTTTGGGGATGAAGAGTTTCTAGAGCCCCCGTGAATAAATCACCATTAGGTAGAAGGTCACAGAGAAGCGCTTGAATCTGGTGCCCTTAAGCCCATTGTATAATTTCGGCAGGTGGCTGTTGACTTCTGCAAGATGCCTACTAAGAAGATGTAAGCCACTAAGATCAACTTCTCACAAGGGAAGCTGACTGCCAGAACCACAAAGAATAACTTGTTCGGTGTTGGAACTACGAAGGTACCTTCTCCCCAATCACACCACTGCACCACAGCCAGTTAAGAAGAATCCTGCTCTGCCCCCTAGAAAATAATAAAGAGAGACACAGACCAAAATAAATGAGTCCTACCTGGGTTGGAAAGTAAATACACTGGGAATGGTAGGAGTATGAGGACCTTTCTAACGTGTTTTCCTGTTCTACCTCGGGAGGCAGTGCTCTCTCAGGTTTGATACTGGAATCTCTGAAGAAAACTAATTTACCTTGATAAACATTGTTGATTACATCAAACAGGAATAGGGTATATGTACAAGGAACAAAAAAGAAAAATACCAGTGTAAAACAACATCACCATAGTGAAGAAGACAATATTTTAATCACTTTAAATATGGCATTTAACTCCACGAATATCATAGAGGTTGTAACGGATCCTACCCGTTACTTGAGCCCGTCTGGCCATAAGTTTGTTTATCCAAAAACTGTGGACATTTTTCCCTGGTTATGCATTAAAAATACTTTGTATACTCTGCATGTGAATTACACACAACTGCCCTGTGGTAGATTGATGGCTTGCTTCCAAGGGAATAGGCAGTGAGGGGTTAATTATTCCATTGTGTATTGCAGTCCCTCAAGGCGGTGACTATGGGTACTGTAGCAAGACCTCCTGCTGGGTGTTAACTAAGCCATTGTGAACTGCAGTCAGACCCCCTGCCGTGTGGTAATTAGTTCAAACCCCCAAGTCTTTGTTCATCAAACCCTTTTGTATCTGAAATGTAATCATGTCTGAGTTATTGTGTTTGCCATCTTCTGTTGGCCTTTTGTTTACTGTGATATGATTGGATCAAGCCCTATTGTACCTGGTTTCCCCATAAGAGGCAATGCAAGATTTGTGTATAAATATCTGTGGTCTTTGCCAATAAAGTGAGCTATGTTTGGAGTGAACAAGGAGTCCTGGGGTCTTGTATTGCTTATGGTCTAGAGTGTCCACTCTGATACCCATCTGCTCCAAGTATCCTGAATCGTCGACCACCTGCTGCCAGTTTCCTGCAACCTAACTTTGTGGACTGTCAGGCGGCGATGTGGACTCTTCCATGCTTCCCTGCTTCCAGCGATCCTGCGACTGTTTCCAGTGACCGTCCATACTCCAACCGGTGCATCTGACGGCGCTTATCTGGCGTCAAGAAGGAGAACCCGGGAACGACGGCGGAAGGCAACGCGGTCCCTTCTCAGCTTCCGTTACAGAGGTGTATAGTGAATTGCATTGTGATATACTGTAGACCTCTATATCATTCAAGGGTTCAAACATAACATTTACTGCATTGATAAATTGGTTTGTTTACTATGAAACAATTACTATATTAAATTGGTCCATGTGTAGAAAGAGCATGTTCTTTTCCAACATATACATAGATGTAGATATTTCATGTACCAGCAAAACAGGATTTGGATCACATATTAAGTACCAAAATCATTGAACAGGGCAACTTATATACCTCCAAAAGAAAATTAAACTGCTGCTAAAAATATTAAAAAGTCATTAAGCATTCACGTATAGTGGAAATATAAGAATTACACATGTAACATATCTTTTTGTAATTTTTTGGAATGATCTGAGTTTTACATGTTACAGAACATGAATAATACCAAGGATTGCATGGGCACATGCTTTGCACCTAAACAAGAGCCCATTACATTCTGTGTGCCTGTTCATAAGCTTATTGTGCCCATTTTTGATGCTCAGTGATATATGTATATATACACATATCCTTCTATAGCTGTCTAACAAAATCAAATGGTCAGCCTACATGTATCCAAAACAATGTACTTGAAAAATATTGAAAAAAGCATTTCCCTATCAAAACATATGTTTTCCAATAGTAATGATATATATATATATATATATATATATATATATATATATATATATATATATATATATATATTTGTCAAGAGGATATTCTTATGGAGTATCCATATTGCATGCCTTATATACACACATATAATTAGATATACAACACATCAGCTCAAATCCCACATTTCACTTCCATTACCAATGTTGCCCATTCCCTGTGGTATAAAGTACACTCACATACACACCAACATGTTGTCATTGTGCTTTGTAAACTCGGAAGTCACTCAACCCCATGCATGACTAATAGACTCCTAGTAACCATTATCCAACAATAACACAGAATTTTATCATGCATATAAATAATAACATTCAATAATTAGCAGCATGGTATTACAACCCTAGTGATTACTCATAAATAATTAAGAAAGGAAAAGTCAGCCAAATTGAGTCAGTCATGTATTGGTATGATGGGAGGCAATCAAATATATATGTAATAAGATAAGCCAGATGAAAAAGAAGAGATAAATGTAATGTTAATAACAGATTACATATATATAATTTTAAAGGGCTATGATTTACTGTTGTAAAATGACTGGCTATGGATGATTTGCTATCCTATGTTCATTTAACAACCTTATGTTCACTGGTCATTATAATAAGGGGTCTGGTTGTTTCAACCATATATGGTAGCCCACACTGGCACTTTAAGTGGTACACAGTGACTGCTATCACTATGAGCAGGGTGAAAAATAATCAGTGGAGGAGCTGGAAGGACCCTTATGTGTCCACTGAGTCTGAGGAGGAGGAGGAAGTGACCACTAATGAACCAGTGCTGTCCAGTCCCCCTAAATCACCCCAAGGGATCTTGGGGAATTTGGGAAGGAAGGGAGAAAAGGGAATGGGAAGTGAGGGAGAAAAGAGTAATACTACTGAGAGTAGGACAGGTCAGCTGCCTGTGCCTGCTGCAAAACATGCTGCCCCTGCTGCCAGTGCCACCATTGCTATACCTGCAGTCACTAGTGTTGTACCTGCTGCCAGATGTGCTGCCACTAGTGTTGTTCCTGCTACCAGTGCTGAACCTGCTGGTAGTGCTGAACCTGATGCCATCAATGCCTGCTGCTAGTGTTTCTTGTAGTACTCAGAGGGGGGAGGAGAAAATGATGCCAAGTGTGACTGCAGGGGACCCTCTGTCACATTGCTCGTCACCTCCTCCAACCATCAGTGAGATGCCTGTAATAGAGCAGCAGCATGTAGGGACTAGTGGTGGTGGTGGTGGTGTTGGAGAAGCTGGAGTGGAAGAGACGTTGGTGTCCTTTTTATCAGAAAGTGAGAAGGAATGGGAGACAGGGATAAGGATGGGCATCACTACCAGGACTAGCAATCAGCTTTTGGAATGTGCGGAAATTGCAACTGCTTTAATTTCTGCTGCTGCTGAGATGCAAGGGCAACAGGATGCTGAGGAGCAAGCTAGTGTGCCACAGACCACCGTGGACACAGTGGGAATGAGGTCAACAAGTGATGCGGGACTAGGACAGGTTCCATTTGCCAGTGCCAGCAATACTCCTGGTCGTAGTTGCAGTGCTAAATCTGAGGCAGTAGCAGCAACATTATCCACTGCCACAAAAAGTTAAGGGGAATGTGAAGGACAAGAAGAAAGAGGCCATTCTTCTCCACCTGTTCCCTATCCATCCCCCCAGAAGTCATGGGTGTGGGACTATTATTTTCTTCCGGCAGGCACAGTGCAGTCATCATCAACAATGGTACAGTGCACAATTTGTGACAAGTTAGTGAGAAGGGGAAAGGAGAGAACACACCTGGGCACAACCTCCCTGATAACACACATGAAACACAGACACCATGACATTTATTTCAAACATGTTAATGCCAAACACCCATTACAGAAATCTAGCACTGCTGTTACTATACCCCCTGACTCTCCAGAAAGGTGGAGATCAAAGAGGAGGAAGAATAAAGAAACCCAGACAGACACTGGAAGTTCTATGACGAGAGAAACAACTAGCTCACCATCAACATCACCTTCTTCTTCTAGGGTAACAAGTACATCTCCTGCAAATCCACCTCATTCATCTTTACCTCCCCCCAAATGATAGCCAATCTTTTGATGTCAGGATATGGCAGTTCATCTGTACCCATTGCACACTGTGTGGTGCACTGACCACACATGCCAGTGTGGTGGAGGAGAATCGAAACAAGGTCATCAGGTGGCATCAGGTGGATTCTAGCAGGAAGGGTTCATCATTACTATTAAACTGTCAGCAAGTTGTCATGTGTCCTTAGTGGGTCTGGATAAGGGGTACAGTAACAGCAGCAGCAGCACTTTGTTTCAGGTGTCATGGTGTTTGGATACAGTTGTCCTCCCAGATGTTATTTACAGCACACACACTGTGCACATTGCTGCTGCTGATAGAAGTCACAGTTCCTGTTCTCAAGGGAAAAATATATATTCTAATAACAACGCACCCATGATTTTGGAGGAGGGGCAGGTGGAGAAGATGTAATGGCCAACTTCTTCTTTTCTTCACATAGACTGGGGGCTACTTATTGTGCTGCTACTGACTCAGGCACATCACTGGAGCCAGTTGTGACAAGTGGAACCTTTGTCATCCATCTTCCATGTTACTGCTATTGTTGATCCCATTCCCTTTCAGCTGCCTAATCATTCTGCTGCTTAAAAAACTCAGCAGCAGCACTATGAACAACAGTTGCAACTCAGGCCTCAGGAGGACATTTGACAGTGGCCACTGGCCAACATGACCTGCTGGCATTAGGCCAGTATGGCATCTTTATTTTTTTCTCAGGGCTTGTGTTTAGAAAAAAAAGAAAAAAAAAACTAGTCCTAAAAAAAAAAAATAATTTTTGGTTGGTTTGTTTCTAACAAGCCTAGGTCCTACAAATCAATGTTTCCTTAGGGCTTGTGCCAAACAAGCCTAAGTCCTACAAATCAATGTTTCCTTATGGCTTGTGCCAAACAAGCTTAAATCCTACAAATCAATGTTTCTTCAGGGCTTGGGCCTCTAATTTAAGTCCTACAAGGACCTCTAACAACAAATCAAACAAATCAACCTGTGCAAAATACTCTGTCAAGTATCAGTCCACCCCAGTGGCAGCTTATGCCATGTCTTATTTTATTTTATTGATTTATTTTTTTATTAACTGTCCCCCTAATAGCAGTCAAGAAACCCCCCAAAACAAATCCCCTGTTCAAATGATTCATTCACTAGCACAGGCACCCTCCTCAGACCCCTTTATACCATGTATTATGGTTTTATTTTATTTTATTTAGGATTCCTTTTTACTAACTGCCCCCCCATCCCAGTAAACAACCCCCCAAAAAATCAACCCCTGTTCATCTGATTCTTTCCCCACACCCCACCAACACAGGCACCCTCATGCCCCTTTTATACTATTCCTTTGGGAAATTAAATAATATTTATTTTATGTTGTGTGTAACTTCAATGTTCCCATTGATTTCAATGGAATGAGCTAGGTGAAAAAAGTGGAAGAAAAAAGCGGAAAATCTGTACTTTTCACAGGAAATGTTTCGCCACGCCATTTTTCACCGATTTTAGTTTGAGGTGGACATTTTCTCCCATCCATAGTCACTGCTGCCCAGATGTTCCCTTACTTGTATATTGTTTTTCATGTCAGAATTGTTTGATAGCACTAGGCCTATTTTCTAGTTGGCTCCTCTACTAGTTGGGACATAAAATTATAATTTTACATACTTAAAAAAGGATTTCCCTTTGTTGTACCAGAAGTCACATTGCTCCAGTCAATTTCAGGATAGCTGAAATCTCCCATTATAATTACCTTTCTGACCTAGAAGCCTTTTCCATTTGCAGTAAAAGTTGTGCTTCCTCCAACTCCCCAATATTAGGAGGCTTGTAGCAAATCCACACTAGCATCTTTTTATTATGTGTACCCCCAGTGTGTATTTCAACCCACAAGGCCTCAAGATTTTCACTGGACCCTTTATTTATATCTTTCCTTTAACTAGGTTTTAAGGCATGCTTTACATATAGGCATACCCCTCCTCCCCTTTTCTTCACCATATCCCTCCTAAAAAGTGAATAACCCTCTAGACTGACTGCTAAGTCATATGTATCATTTAATTAGGTTTCAGACACACCAATCAGATCATACTGCTCATGTGTTGCAATCATTTTAGTTCCCTCATTTTACCAGCCAGTCTATGAGCATTTGCATGCATACATTTTATCTTTTTGCCATTCTAAAAGATTTCATTCTTTGTCAAATGTATTTTGACTATTGTTGAGTAAGCAGCAACATAGGTCATAATCGACATTCACAACCCCAGCTATGATGAGTACTTATGCTGCTGTTGGAAGTGCAGAGCTATTGACACGTACTGCTAGAACTATTGCAATATCTAGATCATGTGATAGTGGTAGTAGTAGTCCATCAGGAACCTCTCAGTCTATGAGATCTACCGTAACCTTAACTCATGATACAAAAGTTTAACATGTTGCTATCTGTTGTGTGTGTAGAAAAATGAGAGCAGAGGTCAATCACATCCTCTTTGAAATTCCACCTAAAACATAACCACAAATCTGATTGGGAGACACACCACCAACATGTCAGCGATGCCACAACTAGGAGATGTAGAAGCACTCTGAAAGTATACTAGGTTAAGAAACACATGGTAGTAGTACTGTAGGTGTCTTGACGAGTGTGACAATATTTTGCGCTGTATCAATAACATCCTTGTCTCCTACTGCTGTTGTTGTGCAAATGAAAGGCATGGAGATAACTCTGAATTAGTTGGAGGTGAGAAGAATCATATAGTCCCCACATGCCACCACCAGTAGCCGTGTTACATAGTTCTTCTATGTGATACCAAAGCACACTTGGTGAGGTCTTTGTTAAAAAAGTCATAAACTGCAGAAAAATAATTCCTTTGGAATGTCAAACTTGTCAAAATGTTGGTAACTGACATTCTGACCTTTTCTTTTGTTGAAAATGGTGGTCTTAAAGAACTGATATCATGTGTTGCATCCTGCTAGCATATCCAAAGCCACATTTAATTTTCAATGATGGGTGTGCCAGAGCTGTACAAGCAGATTTCATGGGCAAAGGACAAACAAACTCGGCCCTCACAATCCACAAACTTCCAGTAGTTATCCTGCCTTATCCACAGAAGCATTAGTATTTCTATACTAAACACATTTTGGAGAAAAATCCTCACACAATTGTAGAGACCGTGAAAAAAAATTGTGCTAAACATTATGACCACTAACTAGTGGGTTTGCAATGAAAATAGACATTAAAATATCTAAAATGAAGGATAGTGATGATCCTTTGGTTGCCTTCTTTTTAAAATGTCTTCTTCTGTCTGTATATTTTGTGTTCTTGGATTTCCATTCAAGATACAAGCCAGTACACCAGTGAATGAATATTTAACTGTTTGGAAAATGTGTGCACACTCAATGAACCTGACAATTTCTAACAATACTTGGAAACATAACACATCTATGGTATTTCCATAAAAATGGATACATAGCTACATTTATTTGAGGACATTTTAATAGAGCCACAGGTATATGTATGCAAACAATCAGGAGCAGGAGCATGATAAAATATAGCTATACTTTTTTCAACATGTATGTATATTGTCAAAATAAAATGGTGGGACGTAAATTGTAAAAATCTGTAGGATTCGATACTATTACCACCATTAGGGAAGACAAACTACTGTCGGTAATTTAAAGTCACGGTCAGGTATTCTCTTACCTGTGCTGTGACAAACTACCGACAGGTAAAAATGCACATGAGGTGCTAAATAGGGATGTGCAAAAGCTCTCTCTCTCTGCATTCCAACAAGAAATTCCATGAAAACCACATTGTTGTCCGCTTTTTCGCAGGAAAATCCACTTTAAAACCCATTGGCCAAAATTCTTCACCATTTTTTCAATGGCTTGAAAGTGTTAGGAGTGAAGGACGGAGTAATTATAATATTACTAGTGACTATGAGGAGGAAGACTCAGGGGCTGAAATTGATGAGGTTGATGTTAGTAGCAGTAACAGTAATGGTGAAGTAGCTTGTGGGAATAGCGATAGGGAAGTGGTAAGGGAAGCAATTGAGAGCATCCAGACTAGCGTTCAAGGGAACCCACACCATTCCTCTGACCCTGGGAGTCCCATTCCCCCGGCGGCATTGTCCATGGGGGACATTATCCTGAAGAAGCCAGAACTGGTGGCTAGCAGGCTCAGCAATAATACCACCACCACCACCAGAAGCACAGATCAGCTGCCTATGCCTGCTGCTAGTGCTGCCAGTCTTCCTTCTCCAGGTTACCAAGAAATGGCAAGTAATACATTTGGGGACCCTCTGTCACATTTCTCGTCACCTCCTCTAACCAGCAGTGAGATGTCTGTAATAGTGCAGCAGCAGCACGGAGGGACTAGTGGTGGTGGGGATGATGATGGTCATCATGTAAAAATAGTTAAATGGATAAGGCAATGGCTGAGTGACAGAAGACAGAGGGTGTTAGTCAGTGAAGAATATTTGGACAAAGGGAGTGTTACTAGTGGGGTACCTCAGGGATCTGTACTGGGGCCCATTCTTTTTAATATTTTTATTAGTGATATTGCAAAAGGTTTTCAAGTTAAGGTGTGCCTTTTTGCATGTGATAAGTAGATCTGCAACTGGGTAGACATTCCAGGGGGAATAAGCCAAATGAGAAACGATTCAGGTAAATTAGAAGAATGGACAAGAGTGTGGCATCTTCAGCTTAATGTTGTTAAATGTAAAATAATGCACTTGGGACGTAAAAATCCAAAGAAAAATACACTATTAAGTGTACTATGTTGTCAATGACAACAGTGGAAAGGGATTTGGGAGTAATTATTTCTAATGACTTAAAGGTAGGCAGCAATGTAATAAAGCAGTGAGGAATGCAAGCAGGGTGATGGGTTGTATAGCTAGGGGCATTAGTAGCAGAAAAAGTGAAGAAGTCATGCCACTCTACATATCTCTAGTTAGAGTTTTGTGTAGAGCACTGGACACCCCATCTCCAGACGGATATAGATACACTAGAGAAAATTCAGAGAAGGGCTACTAAAATGGTGACTGGTTTACTGGAAAAGAAATATCAGGATAGACTAAAGGCTCTGAACATGTATAGCTTGGAGGAGAGAAGAGAAAGAGGGGATATCATAGAAACATTCAAATACATAAAAGGATTCAACACAGTGCAGGAAGGAAGTACATTTCAGAGGAGTACAAATGTTAGGACAAGAGGCCATAGTCTAAAACTAGAGAGACAAAGGTTTAGACGTAATGTAAGAAAGTTTTACTTCACTGAGTGGGTAGTAGATAAGTGGAACAGCCTACCAGCAGAAGTGGTAAAAGTTAATACAGAGAAGGAATGTAAGCATGTATGTGATAGGCATAAGGCTGTCCTGAACATAAGACAAGACCAAGGACCAAATAAGGTTTGAGGTTTTTACAGTAGGAAAATGGGAAGACTAGATGGGCTGAATGGTTTTTATCTGATGCAAATTTTATGTTTCTATGTTCCTGCTCTCAAGGGAAAAATGTATATTCCATGATTTTGGAGGAGAAGCAGGTGGAGAAGAATTATTAGCCAACTTCTTATTTTCTCCACATATATCTGAAGTGGTGGGGGCTAGTTATGGTGCTCCTACTGCTTCAGGCAGCCTGGAGGTAGTCATGGCAAGTGGAACCTTCATCATCCATCACCCATGTTACTGCTGTTGTTGATCCCATTACATTTGAGCTGCCTATTGAACCTGCTGTTTAAATAACTCAGTAACAACAGCAAGAATAGCAGTCGCAAATTCCGCTATTGCACCACAGCATTTGACAATGGCCAGTGGCCACTGGTCAACACGACATGACCTGCTGGCACTATTTTTTTTTTTATATTAATTTTTTTATTTATTTTTTACTAACTGTGCCCCCAATACCAGTCAAGAAACCCCCAAAACAATTCCCTGTTCAACTGATTCTTTCCCCAGACTCCACCCACCAACACAGGCACCTTCATCAGAGCCCTTTTATACCATGTCTTATGGAATATTTTTAATTGTATATAGGATTTATTTTTTATTAACTGCCCCCCAATAGCAGTAAACAAGCCCCACAAAAAACATTCCTGTTTTCCCCCACGCTTCACCAACACAGGCACCCTCATGCCCCTTTTATACTATGCCTTTGCGAAATACAAAAATATTTGCTATGTGCTAAATGTATATATATATACATATATATATATATATACATACATACGTATTCAAATGGTACTTTTCACTGGAAATTATTCGCAAAGCGGGAACTGCCATTATTTGCCGATTCCAGTTTGAGGTGACATTTTTTACCCATCCCTAGTCTTAAGACCCATATCAATACATCCAAGGAACCAAAAGCATGATTGAAAAGAAAAAAAAACAACTCTATGAGTGCCAGTGGGGTATGCAACACATTGCAGAGCGTTCCATACCCCACTGGCACTCAAAGACTTAATCCCTCTTAAGCGAACTTCATCCCATTAAAATAAACACTTACCTGTAAGCCTGATGTCCAGTGCGGACAGATGACACATGAAGAAGACAGAAGATACAAGTTTACAGAAAAAGAATTACAGTGGATGACCAGGGTCCTGAAGACCCTACCGGACATCAGACTTACAGATAAGTGTTACAGCTATAGGGTATGGGTGATAGGATAGTTTTAGGGATAGTATTGTGTCAATTTATTGCTAGTATATGGCCAAATATAGGGCTAGTATTTGGGAGGGTGACTGTGTTTTTTTGCTAACTCTAAATGTTTGCCACTGTGTCAAACATCGAGCGTTGGCAAGTTTCCTTTGATGTTCCCAGTATTCACCATATTTAGCTTGAGATGTGAGAACAAAAAGCTGTGACGAGAGCGAGGCTGCAAATAGGGTTGGCCGAAAAGTCAGAAAAATTTCCCGCATTACTTTTTGTGAAAAACCTACAATTTTTCATGAATGTTTTCTGCTTTTTGCCAATGCCAAATTTTTCTCCTTTTTGCCATTGCCAATCATTTTTTACCTATGTTTCCTATGATTGCTACATTTCCCACCACAATTTTACCTCTTCTGAGGGCTGAAGTGGAGATAGAAATAGCTGAAAGTCAAAGTTGCAAGACATACAACATATGCCATGAAAAATTGGTTGACAGGCTAAGTGCCTTTGTCCTTTGCCAACAACACTAACTTCCTGCTTATGGAATATTGGCACAACCATCCTTGAAAAATAACTTCGGCGTGAGATATTCCAGAAGGGAGCAACACATGACATCAGTTCTTTAAAGCCTCTGTTTTCAATAAAAGAAAAGGATAGGATGTCAAATGCCAACAATTTGGCAAGTTTACTATTCCATAGGCTTACTTTTGCATTATGTTTGTGCGGGTTTTAACTATTTTTTAAGAACTTAGTAAGTGTGGGATGGCAGTACACAGAAGAACTGTATAACTTTATTGCTTTAATGTCATCACTTGTGGAGATGGTAGGGGTGGGGGCAGTATGTGTAGACACTCTATGTATGGATCTTGTCATTTCCTACAGCAAACTCAGAGTCATCATAGTCCTCTTCAGCAGGAGCCATAGGTGTTATTTGAAATGAACTGACTGTTGGCAACGGCACACTATCTGACACATTGATAACATCACTACTCTTTTCTGCCCAAGAACCCTGAGAACTTTTTTGGAATGCTTTTGCTGCTGTTAGTTGTGGCACCTGTGATATGTTCATGGTGTGTCTGTCAGTGAGACTTGTAGTTGTGCTTCAGGTGGGATCTCACTGAGGAGGTGCCTAGGTGTGAGCCTGCTTTGCCCCTGCTCAAGTGCTTTTTGAACAGACAACAGATAGCAATATGCTTAGCTTCTGGATTCTAAGTGAAGTATCTCCATACTGTGGACTTCATGGATTGTGGGGTTCTTGAGGGGCTGCTACTTCTACTGGTGCTAAATGTTGATGCAGTTCTACTGTTATTACTACTAGGTGTCAAAGGTGCAGTACTTCCAGAAGCAGCAGCAGAAGCACTCATCATAGCTAAGATTGTGGGTGTTAACTACCTGTGTTGTTGATGCTGCTTGATACTCAACACAAGTGTGTGTGGCTCAATGGGGCTTGTTCCAAAAGGATGAGTGTGTATTTTTAGACATCTTTCTTGTCCAGGGTCAGATCTTTTGATTGTTTTCTAAAACAGTTTAGAGACAGACATAGTGCTCTGTTTCAGTGGAGAAAATTGAGCTTTTGCCTTTCAGCCAACTTTCTGGCCATGACATCATCTCTCTGACTCTCAACTTCAGCTGTATCAGAACAAGAGGAGGGTGCTGGATGGATATATTCTAGATCTACATCATTATCATCATCATAAGTCATCATTAGGTCATTGTAACGGACAGGACTGTCAGAGGTCACATGGCACAAAAGCCACTGAGAGATATATGTTTTTTTACATTCCTTGGAGGCAAAGATTGGAGGAATAAGTTACCCTGCTTAATAACCTGAACCTGTTCCAGACCATGCAGATCGATTGAACTGATCATTGTTAATAACCTGAACCTGTTCCAGACCATGCAGATTGATTGAACTGATCATTGTTAATAACCTGGACCTATTCCAGACCATGCAGATTGATTGAACTGATCATTGTTATATTAGACATTCTGCTACTGACTGAATCACAAGAGTACTCTTTGTTATTTGGTTGTACCTATTCCCTAGGGTCACTATGACGGGGTAGTACTTAGGGCAGAACTTGGTGCAGTATGGCTATCCTTAACAGGGGGCCAAACGGGATCACTAGAGGTAGTAAACTAGGCTACATCAAAATCAGATGCAGTTTCAGTGGCTTCAGAATCTGATGCCAAAAAGGCAAATGCTTCTTCAGAAGTATACATTCACTGCATTCTGTTACCTACTTAGCTATCTACTCTAAACTACTCAATGAATCCCTATTTTTTACTAAATAACTACTCACCATCACTAACCTACTTACCTACCCACCTATGTAAAGTATTTTTTTAATTATCATATTAATTTATTATAAAACAACCTAAAGCCTAATTTTACTTAATTCCCCATTAAGTAACTACCCATCCAAGATATATAGCTAACCCAAACCCTATTAAATTGAAAAAAAAATTAACCCCAACTGGTCACTATTCCAATTTAAATACTGTATATGTTTTTTTCCTGTGCCTAACTAACTCATGTAAACCCTAATCCTACCTAATTTAACACAAACTACCCATCAAAACTATCCAATTAATTAATTGACTATAAAATTACCAGAAAAGAAAGGCAAGAGAGCTCCCAGTGTATGTGAATAAACAATAGTACATAACCTCCAATCTGATCAATGAGATCAGATAAAATATTGTATTTAATAAATAACAAACATTACATAGCAATATAATCCCTACATAAGCAAATGCTATACCCTTTTTATAAAGCATATAAAAAATGTGTATATGGAAATAGGATCCAAAAAAGATTCAATAAATAGCAGTATGCAAACAGTATTTGATTTCTTCATATACATATATATATATATATATATATATATATATATATATATATATACACTAAGAGTTAATGATATATTTGAATTGCATTGGGAATATGACTGGTTACCTCTCCTGACTCATATAGATAATAGATATTCATCCAGTTGGAAGTTCTCCCATCTCCTGTCCTGTTGTCCTCTTAATAATCTGATGATAATGATACCGGTGATTTCAGCAAAATACAGGCAGGTTTTCTGAATTATCCTGTTTATCAGAATATTATTCTTCTTTTCCACAACTATTTTATGATATATATAGGTACAATAATATTTATTAATACATATATAAATAATAAATAAGGCAATGAAATATACTATGTATATATATATATATATATCACAACCCTTGAAATATAAATATATAGTGCTATATATGCGATTATAATATAAAAAAGAAAATAAAACTAAATAAAATAAATTATAAATAGCACATAAATAGCACGTAAATAGCAATCCACAGTGAGATAAATAAACAAGGACAATAAGCCTCAATATTCCTAGGGGTGGACTATAACAACTTTATCAGTGTCTCTCCCTTAAGAGCTCCAAATCAGTTCCGTTCAATGGCTATATGATTGATGCTACCGATTATGAGATAAGCGGAGTTCAACCGCGGGCAGAATTAAGCGTGTAAATCAAAACAAACTTATCTCCCGTCTTTGCATCACCGTATCAGGTGTAATATGTCTCGGCTGCCAGGGTTGAGATGTAATTATTCAATGGACGTCTCTCCCGTCTGTATGTTTGTGGGCAGAGCTTGAATGTTATTCCCAGTTTCTCATTTCCTCATTCTCCGTTGTATAAACAATTGGCAACAATGTAAACTCTTCAATAGCAGGCAGAGATACAATAGCCACTTAATAATACGAATGTAGCAGACAGAGTACTGTTTGATGTAACCTCTTGTGTTGAAGAATCTGTCAGTGCCTGCTGCTATCATCTAAGTACATCTCTCACGTTATTGTGCATCCCAGAGCTACGGTACTCTGTTACCGTTTGTAGTCCAGTCCGTGGGTTTGTGTCTCAGTGTGTCATTACTCCTCCACACCATTCACTTGATCGCTTGGTCTTCCGCTTTGGGTTCAGTTGGGTGCATCCAGTAGTCTTCCATATCCTGACCATAGCGTTCATTAACCCCTTCGGGGGTGGTGCCTTGTGCCGCTACTTATTTCACCAGTGTTGTTCTCATCTCCGGTATACTTGTGTGCTTGGTCTTCCACTCTAGGTTCAGTTGGGCGCTTCCGGTTGCCTTCCATCTTAAGACCATAGTGTACATTAACCCCTTCGGGGGTGGCACAGGCACACGGTGGTGGATAGATGCAGTTGGGCGTCCTTTCCTGGCACGAGCTCTGACTCACACAGTTGTAGTCTCCGGTGGGCGTCCACCGTTGCAACTCTCCGTTCAGGTGAACCTTGCCTGTTCTCTGCTGCCATCCTGTCACTGTCGCTTCCCCTGTCTATAGGCGACATTGGGCCTCCGTTTATCTTGGCAACTGAGTCAGTGGCTTCACTGGCATTGCTGGACTCTATTACACTGTATCTATCATATTTACCTGACCTGTGTCAGTACTGTATTCTGTAGAACATACTGGACCCGTGTGAGTTAACTTGCTATATAACCTGTCCTGTGTCAGTTATTTGCTGCTATATGCTGGACCCGTGAGGGTTACATTATTCCTTGTGTGCTTAAATAAAACTGTGTTTTTACCAACATCTACCATGCCTGAGTGTACTGAACCGTAACAAATAGATACTAAATGTGCGTATAGAAGTCACATATATATATATATATATATATATATATATATATATATATACATCCCTTAATTGGATGGGTCCAGCTATGATGACCTCATATGGTGATGAAACCAACCCAGAAAATAAAATTAACCCTATCTACAAATACATAAAAGACTAAGCCAGGACATACCGGAACACGGACTAATAATAGTCCCGAGCTCATGTACACCATGGAGCAGTAAAACATGAAGAAAAGAAGAAAGAACGATATAGCTCCAGCGTAACAGGGACAGAGCGCACCCCCCCAAAATCCCAAGGCGGAAGGAAAAACATAAAACCCGCACCTTAGTAATGAAAGTTAAAATCAATATAATACAATGTGTAGGATGTGAATAGTGATTAAGTGTAAATAATAGCATGCAGTATGCCCCAAAAAATATGTATATATATCTCCTTACTTTAATGCATCCTGAGTGGATACAAAAATAAAGGAAACACATAACTGATAATAAAATAAATTAAATAGAATGGATTACAGGTATGAGGGTGGGCCCACGTCAGACAAATGTAGAGACATCCAATCTATCATTGTGTCCTTCAGGGAAAAGAGAATCACAACGGTATATCCAATAAGATTCCCTCTGACTGAGTTAGCAGAACCTCTCACCCTCCCCCCATCCCAGAGGCACTAATTCCAATGGAAAAAGAATAGTACCCGGCATATTAGAATTATGAGTTTTTTTATAATGTATAGCAAGCGGGTATTTTTTATCATTATTTATGATAGCCCTCCTATGTTCTAAAAATCTAAGTTATAACTTACGTTATAACTTACGTTTAGTACGTCCTATGTATAATAAGTTACATGGACATCTAATGCTATACACAATATATTCTGAATTACAATTAAAGCAATCATTAATTTTTGTAACTATTTCCTTGTGTATCTATAAATTCTTTTTTTATTATGTACTATAAATTTACAAGTAATACAACGTGACTATCCACATCGATATACTCCTGGTGATTTTAAAAATTACCCTTAAATTTATCTTCTATTATAAGTTTCTTTTTTGCAGACATATTTTGTAAATTTTTATTTTTCGTATATATAATTTGTGGTTTATCTTCTATGTATGGTTTGAATATAGGATCCTGTAGCAATATTGGCCAATGTTTTTGGTCACTTTGTATATCTCTTTATGACAACTATTGTATGTAGTTATAAATTGTACAATGTCTTTTGGGTCCTTAGACTTTATATTAGATTGTTGAATAAACAGCATATCTTGTCTCTGTTTATTGCCTACCTCTTGATAGGTGTCCGTAACCATAGTCTTAGGATACCCCCTATTAATAAATTTATTTTGAAGTTCCACAGACTGAGATTCATAGTCAGAACACTCAGAACAGTTTGGTAAGGTTAAAATAACTTTATTAGAGAAAAGTTCAAATATATAGATAGGCCTATGGGCCCACACAACAGAGTAGGTATACAGGCAAGTATATACAACAGTATCAGTCCAGTAGGGAGATATATATGAGAATAATGACAACTGGACAGTGGAAGTCCTGGCTAGGATCAGGACAGGCAGCAGGATAAGTAGACAGCGGGCTGACCACAGGACCTAGATGGTAGATGGTCCAGATGAAGGTGACTGGCACAACCCAGAGGAGTGAGGCAATTCTGCTGGCACAACCCAGATGCCTGGGAGTCACGGAACCCAAGGAGTGAGGCAACACTACTGGCACAACCCAGACGCCTGGGTGATACAGAACCCAAGGATCGAGGCAACACTGACCCTGTCACCGGATGGCAACAGACCGAGATAACTCCCCCAGAAATAACCCTAGAACGCTAGGGGTGGATCGCAGCACAGCAAGTATAGAGATGTAGGCAACCAGTGTCCCCTCTAATGAGGATGGTGCAACACAACGCTGGCTCTTGAGCCCGAGCCTCCTGCAGATGGAGATATGCAACACTCTACCTGGAACGTCCAGGTACACAAGGGGTCAATCGGTATGAGAGGAGAACACAGAGAGATCAGAGTAACACAGTCAGTGATAGAACAATGCCTTGGTACTTCGCTTGTACACTCCGCCAACGGCGGTATGGAGAGAAGCTATAGCACGAATGCCTAGCTAATGGTCGACAGAGATATAGCTCCACGTGGCGCAACCGACTAACGTACAGCAACCACCAAGTAAGGCGAGAGCAAAACGAGAGACCACAAGTGGTATGCTGGAAATGCACAGCACTCTGAGACAAGGCAGCCCACAGAGTAACTGGTAGCCAGGAAGTCAGAGTAACTGGTAGCCAGGAAGTCAGACACGGAACGGGTACACAGACCAGCACAGACTAAACAGAGACAGGTTCTCAGCCAGATATACTCGTTAATGGAAGCAGGTTCTCAGCCAGACCAGGTCAGCAACGAAGCGGGTTCTCAGCCAGATACAGTCGGTAACAGAAGCAGGTTCACAGCCAGGCCAGGTCAGCAACGAAGCGGGTTCTCAGCCGGATACAGTCAGTAACGGGAACGGGTCCTCAGCCAGATACGGTCAGCAATGGAGTGGGTCCTCAGCCAGATACGGTCAGCAACGGAGTAGTCGGAGAACAGCAAAATCAGGAACGTCGTCAGGCAGGCCAGGTCATACACGGTAAACAATAACGGAGCAAAATGCAGGAACAAATACACCATGAAAGGGCACCATACGGTGGAAATGACAGAGTATATAAAGGCCATCACTGGGTGACGACAAAGGTGCTAGCCAATCAGTAACCAGTAATGCAAACTAGCAGTCAGAATGTTGCCGCCTGTTTCACAAAGCACGGGCACCGTGATAACTAAATTGTGAACAATTTTGTCTCAGCCTGTGGAATTGTCCCTTAGGTATACTTTTCTTCCAGCTGAAACGATGACAACTGTCAAAGTGTAAATAATTATTTTTACTGGTAGATTTAAAATATATTTTGGTAACGATCTTATTTTCTAAATGAGACAAAGTAAGATCCAAAAAGTGTATTGTATCCTCTTGTATTTTGTATGTAAATTTTAGACCCTTATCATTAATATCGAAACCCTTTATAAATTCCTCCAACTCCAACCCTGCCAGATGATCAACAAGTCATCAATATAGAGGTCACAGAAGTCCAGCCTCGCCCCCAGCGCCACCCCCCACACATGGGCCATCTCCCAATGACCCATGTAGAGGATGGCGTAGCTGGGGGCAAAGCTGGCACCCATAGCCACTCCTTTAATTTGTAAATAATAAGAACTTCCAAACTGGAAGTAATTGTTATGCAATATGAAGCTAATACTCCTTAACAAAAATGCCTGTTGATCACCTGGCAAGTCAGCATCTTCTCCCAAAAAATGGGATACCGTTTCAAATCCCTTTGCATATCAAATGCTTGTATATAGGGAGGAGACATCCACTGTCACCCACACATAGTCCTCCCTCAAAGAAATATGTTCCATTCTTTGTAAGACATGTTGAGTGTCTTTAAGGTACTATGAAAGCTGAACTACATATTTTTGGAGGAAGGAATCTATGTATTGGGAACGTCAACCCCTCCATACTGGCAACGAAGGGACGTCCTGGAGGATGATGAAGGATAAGGAATTTTTGGGTATTTAACCAGTAGAAATGATTTTCTTCTTTAGTCGATATACCTGGATGATAAGCCTCTTCCACCATATCTTGCATTCTTTTAGAAAGTTTTGCCGTGGGATCCCCTGGAATGTTCATATAGGTTTCCTCATCTGATAGTAATCTGATCGCTTCAGTTTGATAGTCTATTATGTCCATAATGACTGTGGCTCCCCCCCCTTATCTGCCTCTAATATATCAATGTTTTAATTGTTTTTTAATTGTTTAAGGGCTAAATTTTGCTGTGCTGTAATATTATATTTCTTATATTTATTGTTATAATATTTATAGCACATCTTTTTTAAGTCTGTTAGCACTAAATTGTAAAAGCTATCAATATACAGACCTTTATCCTGAATATGGTAAAACACTGACTTAGGTTTAAATGATGTATGGACATAACTGGACATATCTTTAACCCATGTATCCAATAAGGGGATAGGGTCTTCATTATTAATCAACAAATCCTCCAAGTCCTCCATCAGACACTGATCTAAATCCCGAGAGTTGGAGGGTTTGGAGAAATGTCGCTTGAAAGTGAGACTTCTAGTTAACCTATTTAGATGCAAAAATAAATCAAATTCCTTAGGCCCTGTAGTAGGCACGCATTTTAACCCCTTATTAATGAAGGAAATTTCAGCATGGTTAAAAACATGTTTAGTCAAATTAAATATACCCATCTCTTGTAAGGGCTTATTATCTATTTTCTTAGGGGATGAGATTATCTTTTTTCTGTTATGGGGATTATTAGATGATAACTGTTCATGGGAGGCTACGGGGACGAACTTCTGCTTATTTTTTGGGGGGTGATCTATCCCCAAAAAATACACAGAACCTTCTACTGATCGACAGACTTCTACTACTGGTATTTTAAATTATTTTAATTTTTTATTTTTTATTTTTTAATTTTTTTAATTTTTTAATTTTAATTTTTATTTTTTAATTTTTTTAATTTTTAATTTTAATTTTATTTTATTTTATTTTGTTTCTGTGCACTATCAGATTTTAAAGGGATACTAGCGAAGGATCAGTAAGAAACATTTTTGGAAACTAGAGAGGCAGATTAGTGGCGCCATCTTTTCTATATTTGTTTGGTAACATATATATATATATATATGTGTGTATATATAAATACATATATATATATATATACACTTTTATTCTATTAATTTCTATCAGCATTTTAAAATCAAATTGTTTTTGATATATGTGATGAACTATGTGTGCTTTGGCCTCTGGACACCAGAGAGGCAACGGACGCATTAAAATACGGTGCGTTTGATGCCTCTTCGGCACTTGGTTGGTTAATTCCAATGATACATGGGCTCAAAATATCCAGTACATAAAAGGATTCAATAGAGTTGCATAGAGATACAGCTGAACTGTATCATTTAATTAAAAGGATAGTAATGTTTCATAATAAAACCAACTCTAATTAATCATCATAGTATTTGGACTTTGGAGAGTGTTATTTCAATTCTGTCAGAGCTGTAGTTCAAGAGTAATTCAATGATATAGTATCCCCCTCCCGCCCCTTTTACTGATGTAACACTGCTCAGCCAGAGCAGAAGGGAGGTGCCCAGGTAGACTGCAGAGAGGGACAATCTTCAATTAAGATAAGGGAAAATCCTGAAAAACTTGTCAAAGGGGGCAGGGTTTTCATTGTTCTGATAGGAAGAAGATTGTCCCCTTCTGTTATCTGTCTGGTCTATGGACTGGATTCCATATCTGAGAAGAGATGGCTTACATTAGGTAAAAGGGGCGGGAGGGTAAACTTTGCTTGTAAGACCGGACAGATAACAGCAGGGGACAATGTTCTTTGTATGAAAACAATGAAAGCCCTTCCCCCCTTGACAAGTTTTTCAGCTTTTTCCCTTATCTTAATTGAAGATTGTCCCCCTCTGCAGTCTACCTGGGCACCTCCCTTCTGATCTGGCTGAACAGGGGGGAGGGGATACTTTGCTTGTGAATCTCCCTTAAACAATAAAGGTTTGAGAGATAAGACTTATATCATTCTTCATGTTTTTTTAATGCCTACAAAATAAAATAGAGATAAAACGAAGTATTACTATCCTTTAAAAAGAAATCCCATGATCATCAAGGAAAAAAGGTGTCAGATTAAAGTGTTAGTAATATCCAAGAAAAAATATTTTGCATTGTGTAGAGCTTAAAAAGTTGAATTGAATGCAAAAACCGTTTCTACATTCAAAGTTTGGTGTTTCCTGCTGTCAGCTCACTTCATTGGAACGTTCGACAAAGTGTGCCTGGTTTGCAAGCACACTTTATAGACCATTCCAATTAAGTCATTCTTTTATATAATGCATTTTCAGGTCTGCTGCAGAGCCTCCGTGTTGGCCGACACGGATTTCCTGCTGTCAGCTGTAAAGGAAACATCAAATTTTGAATGCAGATATCTCTCAAACCATAGCGGTTTGAGAGATACGCTTTTTTGCATTCAATTCAACTTTAAGCTCTACACAATGCAAAATATTTTTACTTGGACATTACTAACACTTTAAAACAGGTGCTGAAGTAAGAAAGGTGACTGGTATTTTTGGGTAAGCGAGCGCCTCTTTAAGTAGGCAGGAACAATTCTTGAAGAGAATGCTGGGTGGAGCCTACCTCTTCTCCTTAGCTGTATCTAGCCACTCCTCTCCAGAAAGATTTGAGACACTAACTAGTGACTAGTTAGTAAGAAGGGAAAAGAAGACTCCTGTGAGCATGAACCCGAAAGGACTCCCACATTAGGTCACAGGAGAGTCAAGCATGGTCTCTTGACAGGGTGGGAGACCAGTAACCTATATGGACTAAGAGAAAGGGATTTAACAGGTAAGACTAAAATCCTCTTTTCTCTGTAGTCCAATATAGGTTACTGGTAACTTTGGGATTGTCCAACCATTGAGTTTCCCAGAGATGAGAAGTATGGCAAGGACCAGGGGCAGAGCCCCCAAAGTCATCAGAGCCTATATGAAGCATCAGATCATATACAGCCCAACAATAACAATGAAGTGTCAACGGACACGAAACTGGTGCATAATCACACCAGGAACGTAGCACATAACGCAAACTCGAGCCAACTGGGCTCAAAAGTGAAGAAGCACTGAAGAGACGAAAGGAGAACCTAGACAGGCAAAACTGCCTCTAGGATCTTCCGTCCCAAACTGGCATCAGCAGACACCAGCACATCAACGCTGTAGTGCTTAGAAAAGGTGTGCACAGATAACCAAGTGGCAGCCTTGCACAACTGATCATCCAATAAGGGGATAGGGTCTTCATTATTAATCAACAAATCCTCCAAGTCCTCCATCAGACACTGATCTAAATCCCGAGAGTTGGAGGGTTTGGAGAAATGTCGCTTGAAAGTGAGACTTCTAGTTAACCTATTTAGATGCAAAAATAAATCAAATTCCTTAGGCCCTGTAGTAGGCACACATTTTAACCCCTTATTAATGAAGGAAATTTCAGCATGGTTAAAAACATGTTTAGTCAAATTAAATATACCCATCTCTTGTAAGGGCTTATTATCTATTTTCTTAGGGGATGAGATTATCTCGAGCCAACTGGGCTCAAAAGTGAAGAAGCACTGAAGAGACGAAAGGAGAACCTAGACAGGCAAAACTGCCTCTAGGATCTTCCGTCCCAAACTGGCATCAGCAGACACCAGCACATCAACGCTGTAGTGCTTAGAAAAGGTGTGCACAGATAACCAAGTGGCAGCCTTGCACAACTGATCATCCAATAAGGGGATAGGGTCTTCATTATTAATCAACAAATCCTCCAAGTCCTCCATCAGACACTGATCTAAATCCCGAGAGTTGGAGGGTTTGGAGAAATGTCGCTTGAAAGTGAGACTTCTAGTTAACCTATTTAGATGCAAAAATAAATCAAATTCCTTAGGCCCTGTAGTAGGCACACATTTTAACCCCTTATTAATGATGGAAATTTCAGCATGGTTAAAAACATGTTTAACCAAGTGGCAGCCTTGCACAACTGATCAGCTGAGGCTCAATTCTTGTAAGCCTAAAATGCCCCAATGGATCTAGTGGAATGAGACGAAACCCTAAAAAGAACAGATTTCTTCCGCAGTTTGTAAGTCTTACGAATAGTAGATGCTATGGGCACCTTGGATGCAGGTCTTCCTGCCCTGGGACCCTCAGGAATGACGAAGAGGGCGTCAGACTGGTGAATAGACTCAGCGCGGTATACATAGAACTTGAGACATTGCACCACATCCCTTTCCTTGTCAGTTATAGGGTCAAGACAGAAGGAAGGCACCACGATCTCTTGATTAATGTGGAATTCAGAGACCACCTTCAGAAGGAACTCCTGAGAAGTGCGAAGAAGCGTCTTGTCTTTGTGAAACACCAAAAAGGGAGGTTTACAAGACAGGGCTTGCAACTCCGTGACACGGCAAACAGACACAATTGCCAGGAGAAAAGCCATTTTCCAAGTCATTATGACTAGAGGAATAGTAGCCAAGGATTCAAATGAAGGGTGCTGAAGGACACCCAAAACCAAGTTAAGATCCCACTGAGGAGTAGGGCTCTTAAAGGCAGGACAAGTATGAACAACGCCCTGAAAGAAAACCTTGACATCAGGAAGGATAGTGAGGCGTCTCTGAAAGAAGACAGAGAGTGCAGAAGTCTGAAGCTTAAGGGAACTCAAACTGAGACCCTTAACCACACCGTCCTGCAAAAAGGACAGGATCATGTCACGGGGTGACTGAGGAATACTGACACTGACAAGTATAGATACAGTGAAATCAATATCTTTATTAAATGAAGAACAGAATAAATATGAATAGCACTTCCCCAACTCTCACAGGACCAGGTGTGAAGACAGTGCCTAAGCACTTCCCCAACCCTCACAGGACAGGGGTGGAGACAAATAGCACTTCCACAACCCTCACAGGACCAGGTGTGGAGACAGCACAGGATCCACCAAATGCACAGAGGCTAATACCACTCTGACTATAGTATGCAATGGTAGCAAGGATAGCAGTAGCTACTAGTGCAGGAGAAGCTGAGAAGCCCAGGCAAAATGAAAGGAAATCCCCTAGAACGCTAGGGTAGTGCAAGGCAACAGAAGAAGGAATCCCTAGAACACTAGGGAGAATAGGCAATGGTGACTGAGCTCCCTAGAACGCTAGGGTGAGCCTACAGGAAATGGTGATGGAACTTCCCTAGAACGCTAGGGTAAACCTACCGGCAATGGTGACAGAGAGCCCCAGACCGTGAGGGTAGAACAGGTATCGGTGACTGGGATCCCTAGATTGCTAGGGTATACCCAATGGCTCTAACCGGGAACAGCTAGAACAGGAATGCCAGAGACAAGGTGTGACGCAGTAACTGAGCATCGCTTGAACTGGAGGAAACAACAGAGCAAGGTAAGCGCAAGCGGAGACAGTAGGACAAGGGTAGGAAACGATTGGATAGACAGCTGGAGCCGGGGTCAGCACGGAGTGGGTAGTCAGCCAAAGCCAGGAGTCAGACCGTAATGGGTAGTCAGCCAAGTCAAACCGGATCAGGTAGTCAGAAGGAGCCATGGGTTAGACCGGAGTGGGTAGTCAGACGGAGCCAAGAGTCAGACCGAATTGGAATGCAACTTAGTCAGGGATCAAACATAGCCGGAGTCAAACGTAGCAAGGAGTCATACACAGGATAAGAGCATCGGAATAACACAAGAGCTTAACGCACAGGTACACCACGAAAAGGCAAAGGAGTAATGGCATGCTGAGGCCTATAAGGCCTAGCATGTAGGCGGAGACTCATTCAGGTAATTACCATCAGCCTATAAGAATAGCCAATGCGCCTAATAGCGACAACTAGGAAGTAATGGCAATGTCGCTTGCAGCACAGCGCTCCCGGAGGGCAATCACGGGCATCGTGATAGATCGTTGGAAAATCAAATTCCTGGCAAAGATCCTTATCAGCGCACCAAGAGAGAAAGTGGACCAGACTCTATGGTAAGCTTTAGAGGAGACAGGCTTGCAGGCACTAAGCATAGTGGCAACCACACCTGAAGAAAAACCTTTCTTCTTCAGTATTGAGGATTCAATTTCCATGCCGTCAAACTCAGACAGTCCACATCCTCCTTCCACAGGTACCGCTGCAGAAGGAGATCCGGATGGAAGGGAAGCCGAAAGAGCTCCCCCATGGAGAGATCCAGGAGCTCCAGAAACCAAGCTTGACGAGGCCAGTACGGAGAAATCAGAACGACTGGAGAGCCTTCCAGATGCAGTTTCCACAACACCCTGTGCAGCATGGGAATGGGAGGAAAGATGTACACCAGAGGAAAGTGCCATGGGATCACCATGGCATCCACTGCCAGAGCTAGAAGATTCCTCCAGCGAGAGCAGAACAACGGAATCTTCAAGTTGTGCCTTGTTGCCATCAGATCAATGCAAGGAAGTCCCCACTTCTGAACAATGAGGTTGAACACTTCTTGGTTCAGTTCCTACTCTCCACTGTCCACAGTGTATCGACTTAGGAAGTCTGCCAGCATGTTGTCTACACCAGGAATATGAACTGCGGATATAGCAGGAACATGTTCCTCTGCCCAGGTTAAAATAGCTTTGACCTCCAACCAGGCAGCGAGACTTCTTGTATCACCTTGCTTGTTGATGTAAGCCATGACTGTGGCATTGTTGGACTGGACTCTGACTGGGCATCCCTCCAGATGACGTGTCCAGTGGCGAAGAGCATGAAATATCACCCAAAGCTCCAACACATTGATGGGAAGGAGAGATTCCTCCTGAGACCACAGACCCTGGGCATTGTTGTGACCCAGGACTACTCCCCAGCCGGAGAGGCTGGCATCCGTCGTCACAGTAGTCCTGAAAGTTATCATGAAGGGACAGCCCTTCAGCACATTGGAGAGACTGAGCCACCGTGACAGGCTCAGCTCCATGTGAAGAGACAGTTCCTGCTGATCCTATCACGGTGCCCGTGATTGCTGCCTTTTCCTGTCAGTTACCTGAATGGGCTCTCCATTGGCTGCCTGCCTTCAGCCTGCCCAGTATTGCCTATTTAGACTGGGCTTGGGCACCCTTTGGTTGCCCTTTCGTGGTGTCTCTATGTTGCCTGCACTTGCACTGTGTTCCTGAGCTTCCTGGGGTGTTACTACACTACTGGTCTCCAGTGATTGCCTGAGTTTCTGCCTGACAGCTTCCTCGGTTCCTGCTTCCGTTCCTGATCCGGTTGGGGTATCACAGTGCCTGTGATTCCTGTCACTCTCAGTTGTGGCTGGCACTGATTTGCTAACTGAGTTTGACCCGCCTCCTGATGACCTTTTTATACCTGGCTATCACATCTGTCAGATGCCCTTTCGTGGTGTTCCTGAGCCAGTAGTGCTGTTGCTGTGTTCCTGTATTCTGAGTTCCTGTGTACCGATTCGGCTTGTCCTGACCATTCTCCAGTGTACCTGCTTGTGTATGACCCGGCTCGTCTGCGTACCACCCTTGGATCCTGACCCGGCTAGACTGACGTTCCTGCTCGTGTATGACCCGGCTTGTATGACTGCCTCCTACGTGCTCCGACCCGGCCCGGCTGACTTCCTGCTCCGAAGATCGACTTCCAGCTTGTTCCAGTGACCTGCGTTTCAGTTGTCGCCGCCGCAACATTTCCAGTCTCTGCTGCCCTCGTCAGAGTGACTGCCTTGCCTGGTGCCTCCCTCGATTTAGTGCTGTGCCTCGTTCTTTGTGCAGAGTTGTGTGTATGCTGTGGGCCTTCCTCTCTGTGCAGAGCCTTGCAGTAACGCTGAAGCCTCGAGTAAACGTGCATTTTAACTCTTGCAGTGCTGCCTCGAATTCACTCTCGCTATCTCCTGTACGAGCCTCGTTACCCGTGATACTGCTGCTGAGTTGGCCACTCTCTATCGGCAACTCTAGTCCACCATTGCAGAGTGTTCACATAGTTGGGCCGTTTGGGCGCTTAAGGCTCTCCGGTATTGGCTACCGACGATATCATTTGACACAGAGTGTTGGCAGAAAGGCTTCAGTGTTAGCTTATCCGGTACTACGCCCGAGGGGGCTAGTGGATCTTGCTCTCTTATTCCAGCATTCGATTACACTTAAGGAGGCTGTTAGCTCTTGCACCGCCGGCCGGTTTCCGTTACGCCCGTAGAGGCTATTGGCACTTGCACAAACGAAAGCAGTTCCTGTAACTACGCCCGTGGGGGCTAAGTTGATTCCCTTTCTGCTTACTATCCAACACCTTGGCAAGGCAGCTCTATCCTTGGCACTTGATGAACTTTGTCTATACAGCACAGCCCTTTTAACATCCAGGGCGTGTCAAACCTCCACATCTGAGACAGACTGTTATATGGACATTAACCCCTTGGGGGTCAATATCATCCTAGTGCATACTGTTTTGCATTTATGTCTTTTGTGCTATTACCATTGTAAATATTTCAGTTTACTTATCTGTGTATTACCTACCGCCTCTAGAGGGCGTACTTGTGCCTTATTCACTTTAATAAAGTGTATTTTATTTTCACTTATTTGGTCTGAGAGTCCTAAAAAACCGTGACAGTACGAAAGGGCCATGACCTCAGACAGTAAGGGTGAAAGTAATACTCAGAACATCCACTGGAGAATGGATGTCCATGAGCAGTGCCTGGACCAATTGGCACTGGCTCTACAAACGTTACTTGAACGTACAGTACATTTGGACAAGTCTGGTCCTAATCCGGTGGTCCCCCCAGTCGTGACACCGGGGAATCCCTCTGTATCTCCCAGTGCTAACACTAGAGGGTTAACGGCAGCGGTACCGTTACCCCTAAGATATGATGGCGAACCCTCCCTATGCAGAGGTTTTATTAACCAGTTGGAGATATTTTTGGAGTTGGCACCCCAGGCATTTCCGAATGACCGTAGCAAGGTCGGCTTTATGATATCTCTGTTGACGGGCAAAGCTTTGGCATGGGCAAATCCGTTATGGGAGAATGCCAGACCCTGCACACTGAACTTTAGAGATTTCGTGGTTAAGTTCAGACGTGTGTTTGAGGTTCCTGGCAGGTCTGCCTCTGCTGCCAAAAGGCTGATGGAGATTCAGCAGGGCGAAAGCACTCTGGGCGAGTATGCTATCAAATTCCGGACCTTGGCAGCAGAGGTAGGCTGGAACGATGAGGCCTTACTTGCTGCCTTTACTCAGGGTCTTGCTGAACAGATTAAGGACGAGATAGCAGCTCGAGATGTACCCAGCGAGCTGGATGAGTACATTGACTATGTCATGTTGATAGACTCTCGCATCCGGGAGAGACGCTTGGCTAAGAGGGCTAAAGCAAAGAGTTATGGCCAGAACCAGTTCCTTAACCCACCCACACCACCCGTTCTACCTGAGCGAACAGCTGACAGCACTGAACCTATGCAAGTAGGTTTTACTAAGCTCACGAAGGAGTAGAAGCTGTATCGTAGAAGGCAAGGCTTATGCCTATACTGTGGCAAACCGGGTCATGTATTACGCAATTGTCCTGTAAGGCCGGGAAACGAACGCACCTAGGGTACCTTGGGGGACAGGCCCTAGGTGGTGTTGAACAGTCCCTAGATACTGGCACCACTAAACCCACCATCCAGGTGGCATTTGCTTGGACTGATAAGGTCATAGAAGTCCTAGCATTGGTGGACTCCGGGGCAGCCGGATACTTCATGGATCAGTCCTTTGCTGAGTTGCAGGGCATTCCGTTATGTAAAAAGGACTCTCCTGTGGCTATAGAGGCCATTGATGGCAGACCCCTGGATCCTGCTTTCATTACGTTCGAGACAATCCCAGTGACAATGACTGTGGGGGCTTGTCACAGGGAGCAGATACAATTTCAGATCATTCATTCCCCGCATCATTCAGTTATTTTGGGGTTCCCATGGTTACAAACACACAATCCCCAATTCGACTGGCAAAGGTGTGAAGTTAACTCTTGGTCTGAGTACTGTAACAAGAATTGTCTCTCCCTTCCTGTTAAGATTATGTGTACCTCTCCAACTGTGCCAACTGAATATGGGCAATTCAGTGACGTATTTAGCAAAGGAGAGGCCAGCGCATTACCTGACCATAGGCCATACGATTGCGCCATTGATTTGCCTCCAGGTGCTGTGCCCCCCAGGGGATGTACTTACCCCCTGTCATGTGAGGAAAATAAGGCGATGGAGGAGTACATCACTGATGCCCTGGAAAGGGGAATCATTCGTAAATCTACATCTCCGGCTGGTGCCGGATTTTTTTTTGTCAAAAAGAAAAATGGGGAACTCAGGCCTTGCATTGACTACCGTGGGCTGAATAAGCTGATGCCCAAGAACGCCTATCCCATTCCACTTATTACAGAATTATTCGACAGATTAAAGGGCTCTTCGATCTTTACTAAACTTGATTTGCGAGCCGCCTATAATCTAGTCAGAATTAAAGAGGGTGACGAGTGGAAAACGGCGTTTAATACCAGAACAGGGCATTATGAATATCTGATGATGCCATTCGGCTTATGCAATGCGCCTGCAGTATTTCAGGAATTGATTAACGATATTTTACGTGACTTGCTCCAGTCCTGTGTGGTAGTATATCTAGACGATATACTGATTCACTCTGCTAACCTTGCTCAACATATTAAAGATGTCTCTGAAGTCCTGCTCCGACTTCGTAAGCACAAGTTATTCTGTAAACTAGAAAAATGCGAATTCCATACATCTCAAGTACCGTTCCTGGGGTTCGTAATATCCAAAAGTGGCATTGCCATGGATCAAGAAAAGTTGGCAGCGGTTCTGCACTGGCCTCGGCCTAAGGGGTTAAAGGCCATTCAACGATTCCTAGGTTTTGCGAACTATTATAGGAAGTTCATCAAGAACTTTTCTACGATTGTAAAACCACTGTCAGATTTGACTCATAAGGGCGCTTCTCCCTCTCAGTGGTCTGAGGCAGCTGAAGACGCATTTGTTACCCTGAAATCTGCCTTTGCATCTGCTCCTATACTGTCCCACCCTAATCCCTCCCTGCCGTTTACTTTGGAGGTTGACGCTTCAGAGGTTGGGGTTGGGGCGGTGCTCTCCCAACGTCCTGTGGGAGGTGGCACTTTAATGCCTTGTGGGTTCTTCTCTAAGAAATTGTCCAGCGCTCAGAGTCATTACGAGATTGGCGACAGAGAACTGTTGGCCATCATACTTGCACTTAAGGAATGGCGACACCTCTTGGAGGGCACTCAGACTCCAGTACTAATTCTTACTGACCATAAGAATTTAACCTATCTCTCTGAGGCCAAAAGGCTGTCTTCTAGACAGGCCAGGTGGGCGCTGTTTTTGTCCCGGTTCAATTTCCTAGTATCCTATCTTCCTGGTTCAAAGAATATCAAGGCTGATGCGTTGTCACGTCAGTTCGCCTCTGACACTGAGAGGGAGGAAGTACCGGTACCCATCATTTAGCCAGATCAGATCCTGGCTACTATTCGTACCACCATAACCTCGCCACTAGGGGAAGAGATACTGGCATCACAATCACGGGCACCTCCTGAAACCCCAGTGAGGAAGTGTTTCGTAGATGAGTTATTCCGTGTCCGTCTGTTGGAGACTTATCACGCCTCTAAAGCGGCTGGGCATATTGGTAGGGACCAACTAGTATGGTCCCTCTCGCAGTTATTTTGGTGGCCTACGTTGAGAGCTCACTGCGCCGCTTTTACGGCAGCTTGTACCACTTGTGCCTGTGCCAAGACCCCTAGGCATCACCCCGTGGGCTTATTGCAACCGGTGCCTAACGGAGACCGTCCGTGGTCTCATATATCCATTGACTTCTTGGGAGAACTACCGGCATCTAGAGGTTACACGTTCATTCTTATGGTGGTCGATAGATTCTCTAAGATGGCACATTTTGTGCCTCTGACTGGCCTTCCATCGGCTCAGGAATTGGCTATAGTTTTTGCCAGAGAGGTGTTCCGTCTGCACGGAGTGCCCAGAGTGATTGTCTCCGACCGTGGGAGCCAGTTCGTGTCTAGGTTCTGGAGGGCATTTTGTGGTCAGATGGGCATCCAATTGCCATTTTCCTCTGCCTACCATCCCCAGACGAATGGGGCCGCTGAGCGTGCCAATCAGGGACTGGAACAGTTCCTGCGCTGCTTTGTCACCGATCATCATGATAATTGGGCTGACCTGTTGCCATGGGCAGAGTTTGCCAGAAACTGTGCGGTTAACTCATCGTCCGGGAGCTCCCCGTTTCTTGTGAATTATGGTTTCCAGCCTTGTCTGCTCCCGGACTCCTTTCAGGCGCAGCAGATTCCTGCTCTAGACGAGCATTTGGCACGACTTCGTTCCACTTGGGCACAGGTTCAGAGGTCCCTCAGTCAGTCTTTCAGGCGGCAGCAAAGGCACGCTAATCGCAGACGCCTTCCAGCGGTCTCATTTCAGGTTGGAGACAGGGTATGGCTGTCATCCAGAAACCTCAATTTACAAGTGCCATCCAATAAACTGGCTCCCCGGTTCATTGGTCCATTTAAGATTATCCGCAAGATTAATCCGGTTTCTTATGCTCTGGAGCTTCCACCCTCTATGCACATTCATAATGTGTTCCACGTGTCACTCCTGAAACCCTTGGTGTGCAATCGTTATACTACTACGCCAGTGATTCCTGGGCCGGTGGACGTCCAGGGCCAAGAAGAATATGAAGTCCAGAGTATTATTGATTCCAGGAGATTTAGAGGAAAGCTGCAATATTTGGTTCATTGGAAGGGCTATGGCCCTGAGGAACGTTCTTGGGTTGATCAGGGGGATCTCCATGCTCCGAGATTAGTACGCAGCTTTCACTCTAAATATCCTTTGAAACCCAGACCTCAGGCTGGGAGAGGGAGTCTTTGAGAGGGGGGTACTATCACAGTGCCTGTGATTCCTGTCACTCTCAGTTGTGGCTGGCACTGATTTGCTAACTGAGTTTGACCCGCCTCCTGATGACCTTTTTATACCTGGCTATCACATCTGTCAGATGCCCTTTCGTGGTGTTCCTGAGCCAGTAGTGCTGTTGCTGTGTTCCTGTATTCTGAGTTCCTGTGTACCGATTCGGCTTGTCCTGACCATTCTCCAGTGTACCTGCTTGTGTATGACCCGGCTCGTCTGCGTACCACCCTTGGATCCTGACCCGGCTAGACTGACGTTCCTGCTCGTGTATGACCCGGCTTGTATGACTGCCTCCTACGTGCTCCGACCCGGCCCGGCTGACTTCCTGCTCCGAAGATCGACTTCCAGCTTGTTCCAGTGACCTGCGTTTCAGTTGTCGCCGCCGCGACATTCCAGTCTCTGCTGCCCTCGTCAGAGTGACTGCCTTGCCTGGTGCCTCCCTCGATTTAGTGCTGTGCCTCGTTCTTTGTGCAGAGTTGTGTGTATGCTGTGGGCCTTCCTCTCTGTGCAGAGCCTTGCAGTAACGCTGAAGCCTCGAGTAAACGTGCATTTTAACTCTTGCAGTGCTGCCTCGAATTCACTCTCGCTATCTCCTGTACGAGCCTCGTTACCCGTGATACTGCTGCTGAGTTGGCCACTCTCTGTCGGCAACTCTAGTCCACCATTGCAGAGTGTTCACATAGTTGGGCCGTTTGGGCGCTTAAGGCTCTCCGGTATTGGCTACCGACGATATCATTTGACACAGAGTGTTGGCAGAAAGGCTTCAGTGTTAGCTTATCCGGTACTACGCCCGAGGGGGCTAGTGGCTCTTGCTCTCTTATTCCAGCATTCGATTACACTTAAGGAGGCTGTTAGCTCTTGCCCCGCCGGCCGGTTTCCGTTACGCCCGTAGAGGCTATTGGCACTTGCACAAACGAAAGCAGTTCCTGTAACTACGCCCGTGGGGGCTAAGTTGATTCCCTTTCTGCTTACTATCCAACACCTTGGCAAGGCAGCTCTATCCTCGGCACTTGATGAACTTTGTCTATACAGCACAGCCCTTTTAACATCCAGGGCGTGTCAAACCTCCACATCTGAGACAGACTGTTATATGGACATTAACCCCTTGGGGGTCAATATCATCCTAGTGCATACTGTTTTGCATTTATGTCTTTTGTGCTATTACCATTGTAAATATTTCAGTTTACTTATCTGTGTATTACCTACCGCCTCTAGAGGGCGTACTTGTGCCTTATTCACGTTAATAAAGTGTATTTTATTTTCACTTATTTGGTCTGAGAGTCCTAAAAAACCGTGACATGGGGCTGTTGTTCCTGCTTCTGTTCCTGATCCGGTTGAGGCTGTTGTTCCTGCTGCCATCCTTGTCCGGTTGGTTGCCGTTGCTGTTCCGGTTTCCTGTCCTGCACCGGCTGTGTTCCTGCTTCTGGATCGCCTGCAGAGTGCCTCTCTCTTTTTAGCACCTTTGGCGACATTTTTCATCTCTCATTGTTTTGTAACCCAGTACGCGGGTACTGGTTCGCTCCACGTATAACCAGTTGCTTGCTGCGTTCCATACAGCACCGGTAGAGATTGTGTAACCCAGTACGCGGGTACTTGTTCGCTCCACGAATAACTGGTTGCTTGCTGCGTTCCATACAGCACCGGTAGAGATTGTGTAACCCAGTACGCGGGTACTGGTTCGCTCCACGAATAACCGGTTGCTTGCTGCGTTCCATACAGCACCGGTAGAGATTGTGTAACCCAGTACGCGGGTACTGGTTCGCTCCAGGTATAACCGGCTGCTTGCTGCGTTCCATACAGCACCGGTAGAGATTGTGTAACCCAGTACGCGGGTACTGGTTCGTTCCAGGTATAACCGGCTGCTTGCTGCGTTCCATACAGCACCGGTAGAGATTGTGTAACCCAGTACGCGGGTACTGGTTCGCTCCATGTATAACCGGCTGCTTGCTGCGTTCCATACAGCACCGGTAGAGATTGTGTAACCCAGTACGCGGGTACTGGTTCGCTCCATGTATAAACGGCTGCTTGCTGCGTTCCATACAGCACCGGTAGAGATTGTGTAACCCAGTACGCGGGTACTGGTTCGCTCCATGTATAACCGGCTGCTTGCTGCGTTCCATACAGCACCGGTAGAGATTGTGTAACCCAGTACGCGGGTACTGGTTCGCTCCATGTATAACCGGCTGCTTGCTGCGTTCCATACAGCACCGGTAGAGATTGTGTAACCCAGTATGCGGGTACTGGTTCGCTCCATGTATAACCGGCTGCTTGCTACGTTCCATACAGCACCGGTAGAGATTGTGTGACTCAGTACGCGGGTACTGGTTTGCTCCATATATGACCGGTGGCTTGCTCCATTCCATGTAGCACCAGGAGAGTCTTGTGTAATCCAGTACGCGGGTACTGGTTCGCTCCACGCATAGCCGGTTGCTTGCTGCATTCCATATAGCACCGGTGATCCTTGTCTGTGTAGTACGCGGGTACTGGTTAGCTCCATTATTACCAGGTGCTCACTGACACCTTTATAGCCCCGGGTAGGCCTCTGTGTGTCAGCTTAGGCGACTGATTTACTCCAACTATATGCCAGTTGCTAAGGCCATCTCTGTTTGTGCACCAGTACTGCCAGTCTCAAGGCTGCCTTGCCCAGTATATTGGCAAGGTCGGTAGAGTCAACTCTCTCGTTGTACCAGTCTCAAGGCTGCCTTGCCCGGTATATTGGCAAGGCCGGTAGAGCCTCCTTCCTCTCTGTTGCGAGCCTCCAGGCTGCCTTGCCCGGTATATTGGTAACGCCGGTAGAACCTATTCCATCTCGTGCTAGTCTAAGGTTGCCTTACCCGGTATTGGCAAGGCCGGTAGAGCCTCCTTCTTCTCTGTTGCAAGCCTCCAGGCTGCCTTGCCCGGTATATTGGTAAGGCCGGTAGAACCTATTCCATCTCGTGCCAGTCTAAGGTTGCCTTAGCCGGTATTGGCAAGGCCGGTAGAGCCTCCTTCTTCTCTGTTGCAAGCCTCCAGGCTGCCTTGCCCGGTATATTGGTAAGGCCGGTAGAACCTATTCCATCTCGTGCCAGTCTAAGGTTGCCTTACCCGGTATTGGCAAGGCCGGTAGAGCCTGTCTCACATTCTTTGTACTACTACTCATTATTGCCGTGTACAAATTTATGTTGTTATATGTGTATGCCTAACCCGTGAGGGTTCTCTTTAAACTTTTCAATAAAGTTGGGTTTTTATCTTAACTCTGTGTCTGAGAGTCAAAACAAACCGTGACAGATCCCTGCACACATGGATCACAAACCTCTGAAGTTCCCTGGTGTGAGCCATGGCAAACGCAACTGCTTCTATGGTGGAAATGAACTTCCCCACTAGTGAGGTCAGCTTCTTGGCCGGGACTGGATCGTGAGGCAGAACACCAGACACTTTGTGCATGATCTGGGGAGCCACCTCATCCATGAGAAACAGCATACCCTGTTTGGTGTCTAAGAGGAGACCTAGAAGACTAGTCTCTGAGATGGTACAAGGTCCAACTTGTCCATGTTGAGGATCCATCCGTGATGGGTCAGTGCTTGAATGCAGTCCTTGACCTGCTGATGAAGGAGTTCTGGAGAGGGGGCTTTCAGAAGCAAGTTGTCCATGTATGGAGTGACTCTGATGCTGTCCCGGTAGAGGGCAGCCACTAATGCACCCAGGACGTGATTGAAGACCTGGGGAGTTGTAGTCAGACCAAAGACCAAAAGGAAGAGTAGAAAACTGAAAATGCCTTTGGTCGCAAGCAAACCGGAGGTACTGGTATCCATCTTGAAGGTCCAGAGAAGCGAGGAATTCTCCAGTAGACATGGCCGTGATCACAGTCCACAGGGATTCCTGGTGGTAATGAGTCTTGACCATGAAGGAATTGAGGCCCTTGAGGTCCAAAATTGGACAACAGCCGCTGTCTTTCTTGGAAACCACAAACAGGTTGGTGTAAAACCCCAAACCCCTTTCCGGCACTGGGGCTGGCTCCAGAACCTCCTTGTTCAAAAGCGTCTGGATAGCACCGTGGAACAGACAGCGCTTACCCACTCACTGTGGGGTGTGGGATGGAAAAAACCTGAACAGAGGAATAGAAACTAAAGGAATCCTGTACCCTTCTGACACAACCTGCAAAACATACTGATCACCCACAGTGTCTGTCCAGATGCTGAGGAAGTGGCGCAAACGACCACCCACTGGTGCATGGGGACTGGGGTTTGGCGAGTCATGCCGAAGCAGGTTTAGAGGTCTTGGGCTTAGTAGAGGACTGCTTGGCCCTCCATTGCTGTTTGGGCTTGGAGGAGGAGTGTGGAACCTGGGGAACCGCCTGGGTCACAGAATACACCTCACCCTGAAAGGGATGAAAAAGCCGATTCTGCTTCACTGGAGGCTTCTTCTTAGGAACTAAGGGCAACAAAGTGCTCTTACCCCCTGTGGCCTCACTGATGAGGTCCTTAAGCTCCGGCCCAAACAGAGAGGTATCCAAAAAAAAACAATGGAAGTAAGGCTTCCTTAGAGGTAGTGTCTGCAGACCAGATCTTGAGCCAAAGAGCCCAACTGGCTACCAAAGACGTGGTAGAAACCCTAGCTACCAAGCGGATGGCGTCAAAAATAGCAGCAGAAACATAATGCTGAGCATCAGAAATGTTGGCAAGAAGTTGTAACATATCAGCGGTACAAGCTCACTGACGGACAGCCACAGTCAGCTGTTCAGTCCAAACTGCAATGGTCCTGTTCACCCAAGCAGCAGCAAACGCCAGGTGCAACGAAGTACCACACATAGCAAAGATATGGTCTTTAGGGACAGCTGAAGCATTCTGTCAGTCCAGTCTCTGAGGACAGAAGCATCTGCCACATGCACCCACCTTTGATGGATGAACCCATTGAGCTAACGCCACTTCAGAAAAAGGGTACAACTTAGCAAACTCTTTAGAAACAGAAGGTTTCCTGTCAGGAGTTTTCTACTCGTCAGACATCAGATGGTCAAGAGTGGGGTTAGGTGGAAAACAGGTAGATTGCTTCTTAGGCTACTGGAACACATCAGATGGGTCCACAGGAGCCTCTGGAACCAAGGGAATGCTTAGGGTGTTTAACACCTCCCTGATCAGGCCCTCAGCAGAGGAATCAGGGTCAGCCACAAAGGGGTCCCCAAAAACTGGGAAGAGACCAACGCAGAATATTCCCCCTCATCAGAATCCACCAGGAGTTCCTCTTCAGAGGAATCAGAGACATCAGGTATGCCCTGCGGCTTAGGTAGGGAAGACCTGACAGGAGTAGCGGGTTGCTAAGCATGGAAAAACCCCTGTATTTGGGATGAAAGGAGTTGCAATGAGCATGCTGGGCATAAATGACCTGAATACTCTCTAGGCAACCCTGATTGACATGAGGAGCAGTGTCGCAATGGGGGACATAGACACCCCAGTATCCTTAGTCTTAGCCCTAGCCCCAAGCTCCAACGGAGTTGATATCCTCACGGTGTCAAAAACATCCCAAATATAACAATACAGTGTTTAAGATTACAATTTCACCCCAGAAATTGCTAATTTGCACTTATCTGGCAGATGAAGAGTTAATCTGCTGAGGAGAGAAGGAGAGTCCAAGCCCTGAGTAACAGAGTAACAGAGGCAGTGTTTACAAACATTGCCTCTATTATATGGCTACTAACACATGTGCAAACGATGCCCATATTGACTAAAACAAAGTGCTCTGATGCCTGAATATTTGGTAATAGCCTTCCCACTGTTCTCCTATTGCTCTCTTTGGCAGCGATGGGAGAATTAACTCATGACATGCCAGGACAATCAGTGGTCCTTATCGCATGGACACTGGCAAGTTACTGGTCAAGAGCTACCAACAGTGCATGTTTTCTACTTATCAATGAATGTTTACAGGTGGACCAGTTAAATTGGCTGGGCCACTAACCAGTTCACCTCTTCTCCATTTGGAATATCCTGAAAACATACACTATTGTAACCCTTGAGGGCTTGGCTACCCCTATTTTAGATACATTCATCAAATTAAAGTTATGTTACATCCGACAATTTATTTTTAATGCTGTTTAATGGGCAGTTATCTTGAGACTATCCATAGACACACAACCCCAGTCATAGTATTTTCATGCTAAAGCTAATCTAGTAGATTAAGGAATTTACAATTTATTATTTCCTATTATTGGTTTATTTTCTATAACTTCATCTAAAATACATAAAGTTATTAAACCATCAATAATTTGACAAATACTTACTCAACAACATGTCAAAAATCCTATACAATATCTGTGAATGTCTCTGTTTATCTCTATTTTCATATAAACCATACTTCTTTATTCACACTGGAAGACAATGTGTATAGGGACAATTATGTCTAGATCAGTTTCTCTCCCCTTAAGCATGTCCTTAATAGTGAACTACTGAAAGCATTTCACAAGATGCATAATTGGTTTGACAGAATCCCATTGACAATAATATACACATTACCATTTGAAAAACAATGCACAGCATGTCCATGAAGCGGTATTGATGTATTATGACCCTAAACAGCTAGCTGAAGTTCCATAAAAAATATTTCAACCAGTTTAGAATGGACAGCTTTAACTCCAGGGGCTCATTTTGAGTGATGAGTCAATTCCACTTGAAAGCACAGCAAACAAATTTTTGTAAAAGATAATGTTTTAAAGTCCCAACTTACAATTCAGCTGTATTATTTTTTTTTTAAAACCTGTACACTATTTATCTACAGAAACAGGAGTTTTATAGTTTAGACAAGTTTTTCCTTATTTTACTCATTCTTTTGCTCTCACATAAAACACCAGTGGATGAAATGAACAAATAATATGCAGTAGAGTATTGTTATAAATAAATATCCTCATTGCCAAACATGCAATGTGAAATACAGATGATGTATAGATAATAAAATCATAATGACCTCTTCCTAGAGGTCTAATCTTTGTAAAACAGAAGAAGCATCTTTCTACATATCAAAAGACAAAATAGGGGGACAGCATCATAGTGTATCAATTGAAAACCGAAAATAGATCAAACAGAGGAAGGTACATTCCTCTTTGGTTACTCATATCAATATAGAAGCAAACACGCTTGTGGGGGATATTATGACTGCCTTCACACAGAGGTGCACTCAGTCAATTCTTCACAAAATGTCCACAGGAAGGCTGGAAAACAGTGGAGAAATACACACAGGAGGAGAGCCCAAACAAATATTCTGTGAAAGTATACACTTGCTTCAAAAAGATGTAAACTGAAATTTACATATCTATATCCCACTGGTCCATATTGAAGGGAACCAGTGTAGGAGTCAGCAGGAAAATTTTGCCAGTCCTCCCCATAAATAAGCACCAAATACAGTTGTGGCATTCCAAGGGTAAAGTACACTGTGAAGCAGATTGCTCCAAGGAAAAAAGAGCAGATGCAGTGCAGACCAATATATGTACATAAAAAGGGAATTTATTTGTGTGAAACAATACAAAAATAAAACTAAATGTGTTATAGTATAAATCTCCTGACATGTTTCATGATCTACTGATCACTTCAGGGGAAGTAGCTCTATTCGTATATTGGTCTGTACTGCATCTGCTCCTTTTTACTTGGAGCAATCTACTTCACAGCTGTATTTGGTGTCCATTTGCGGGGAGGACTGGCAACATTTCTCCACTGGCTCATACACCGGTTCCCTTCAATACAGACCAGTGGGAAGTGGCTATTTAAGTTTCAGTTTACATCTCTTTGAAGCAAGTGTATACTTTCATAGAATATTTGTTTGAGCTCTCCTCCTGTGTATATTTCTCCATCTTTCTATAAATGACCACCTTGTAGATTTGATTTCTGTTGATCTATATGATAAGGTTTGTATTAATATACAGTGGGGTAGTTGCACTAATGTGTGATAAAGAGGTAGCAAAAATGGAGATGACCTCTCAGTGATATGACTTCTTCAATGTGTATGTTATACTTTAGAGCCAATGCACTAAGATTTCTCCAACTTTGGAGATCTTAATGGTAAGCTCCATAGAATAACACAGGAACTGGAGAACTGATATCACTAGAGGAGTCATCTCCACTTTATCACCTCTTTACCACATCTTGGTGCATCTCCTACAATGTATCCTTAATCCATCTTTGGGATATTTTATACATGATGGAGTTTTGTTTTTTTGTCTATAAGATTATTCCACATTATGTTTTTTACAATTTCATAATCATTTCATAATTTCATATTTCATTAATTCTTTGGAATGTCACTACTGATGGATTAGCATTTATATATTCCACCTGAAAACGTGAGATTTATTAAATTAATCACTAATTATTCATTACCACTGAGCTGGATATTTAGGGCTCGATTCTATTACAGGCGTTGCGTTTTTTTAAGTCAGGTTTTAGTATCCTGTTACCTGACTTGTGAAAACAAAATCACCGGTAGTTATACGCATCGCCAGTCAAAGAAAAGCTGATAGGAAACAACTAAAAACAAACTACAAGTAGCATTTTATTACCCACGCTCAGTATTACCGCCTGTTTTGTGGTTACATTTTCTGTCTGTAATCCTGCGCCTCTGAGTTGATGCGTAGAAGCCACAACGATGGTTTTAAAAACATAATTTTTCAAACAAAAGCAGTGCAGAATACAGTATACATAAAAGAAATCTGACATAGAGTTACCCACTTCGACATATTAACACCCTTTAAAATTCTACTTATGGTGCTTTCTTTCACCATTTTAATTCAACAAACATTGTTCACATTCAACATTTTAACCCTTCCCCTTTAAAATTCGACTTATAGTGTTCCTATGACCTTCTTTCTCCATTTTAATTAGAATAATATTGCTCCCATTCGACACTGTTTATTCTCCAGTTTTACTGCAAAATACAGACTCTTTATGTCACACTGATTCCTGTGCAACAATGTATAACTTGCCGTGCTAAGTGTGAAAGACCTCTCACTTCTGCTATTTGTTGGCTAAACCCTTTTGATGTGTTAATACTACAATAAGAAGTGATATTAACCCCTCCTTTACTGTTGTGAGGAAGGTTACTGAATAAGTGTGACCCGATTTACAGTACAATACCTGCAAAAAGAAGAAATACCTGCAAAAAGAAGAAAAACCAGCCCTTCACATCAGACTCTCATACTGTAGGAGGATCGTGGTGTGAATGCTGAAAAAAGACCAGTTCTGCTCTTTCCAAAAGGCCCTTTCAAGTACAGAGTCAGAATAAAACTTAACCTTTATAAATTTATTTAAAATGGTAACCAACCAAAATGAAACTTCTATTTGTTGGAGGTCCGCCAAATATAAAAATAAACATGGAACTAAGTCCACTGGATAAAACATCAGTTCTACACTTTCCAAAAGGCCCTTTCAAGTACAGAGTCAGAATAAAAAATAACCTTTATTAGTTTATTTAAAATGGCAACCAAACTAAAATTAAACTCCTATTTGTTGGAGGACCATAAAATATAAAAATAAACGTTGAACTAAGTCCACTGGGTAAATGGGGAGATGATATTACAGAATGGATACCCTATTAATTGATTTGCAGCCAACTAGGCTTTATTTATGTAACTGTGTACCATTGTATGCTTCAGTGTAAGCCCTGAATAGGATCATTAAATCAATGAGAATGCACAATAGCACATAAGAATTATTTGTCTTGTCTTTATTGTTGTTTAGAATGTTAAAGTGGAAGGGTCAAAATGTTGAATGTGAACAATATTTGTTGAATTAAAATGGTGAAAGAAAGCACTATAGGTCGAATTTCAAACTGGGGTTAATATGTCGAAGGGGGGCACTCTATGTTGGATTTCAATAATGTGGGGAACACATCTAAAGCTAAACGTGATCCTTCTGTTGTCAAACATACGCCTATTTCCTTGGTCTTTTACATTTTGCAAGTTTTTTTAGGCAGTAGTTGAATAAAAGCAGACAGCTCCATTTTTTTTAGTTCGTACAAATGTTCTGTCTACGCCACACACGTTGTTTGTTTTTCTTGTAACTCTGGTTTTAGTACAGGTAATAGAATCGAGCCCCTGGTATTTATTGAGGTTTTCAATTTTATTTTGACTTAAGTTACAGGTTACTTTATATACTGTATATTTTTTGTGCATTGAGAGGTTTGACATGTACCCATAGTGTATACTGCAATTTGTGATATAAATTTTCTGAGTGTGGGAGGATATAATCATTTTGGCCAGATCTAAGTGTATTTCTTGTTTGCAATCGTTATTTTATTCTAGTATATGCATGGGTCTCTCATGCTGGATCATTTTCGCAGATGCCCCAGTGCTGCAGATATAACACACCTGTGGGTTCTTCACAGAGCAAGAGTCTCCACAGTTTCTACCTGTATGCTGCAAGTATGTGTTAGAATAACTCAGAGGTGATAAATCTGAGATGACTTCCCAAGTGATACTACCTCTACAAGGGCTAGATTCTATTGCAGGTGATAAATGTTAACACCCGTTTTTTTATCAAAAATGTTCCCATTGAAGTCTATGGGGAAACCTGGAGATAAAAGCAGAGATAAAATTAGCACCTGCAATAGAATCCAGCCCCAAGTCTTATGTTATACAATGGATCCAGGGCCAGATTCTATTGCAGGTGCTAAATGTTAACTCCCTTTTTATCAAACATTTTCCAATTAAAGTCTATGGGGAAAACTGGAGATAAACGCATTGATAAAATTAGCACCTGTAATAGACTCTACCCCCAGTGCACTAAGATTTCTTCATCTTTGATGATCTTATTGCACAGGCTCTATAGAATATCATGGAAAATGGAGAAGTGATATCACTAAAGATGTTATCTAAACTTTATTGCCTCTTTATCACACCTTAGTGAATAACCCCCTTGTATTTTATTCAATACTAGTTGAACAGCCCGTTACACGGGCCACAGTGCCTCTGGCAGCCGGTCGCGGTGCAGTCACACCCAGCTCTGTATCAGCCGGGGCACGTTCAGTCTCTACTGCGCATGACTGCCGCAAGCGCAGCAGTGTTTACTGCGCATGTCGGGCGTTACACACGATTTAGCGAATTATTATATAGGATATTTTCTTATCATTTTATGATACCTATATCTTTTTTATTTATTACTTTGGAATCTGACATTTCTTTTAATAAATCCTAATAAGATATTTTTGGTATACTCAGATGTGTGTAGTTTTTTCCAGTCTTTTAGTCTTTTTTAGTCGGGGCACTTAAAATGATATATAGTGACGTCACTATTGTGCAGTCGACACAGCCAACAGCATGTATAATGAGATATGAATAGAAATTAAAATACATATGAGAAAAAGCAGGCAAAGATAATAATAGAGTCATAGTAAAATTTAATAAAATGCAATGGCAAACAGCTATAATGGTCCTTGCACTCACACAGATGCTGGTACAGAAGCTCAGGAGTCAGAGTCTCTGGCGCATTGCACAACATCCACAGTGGATGCCATTAGGACACAGGGCTACCTGTCCATTGAACATCAAGATGTACAAAGAAAATATATCAACCAAAGGAACTCCTAACCCTGGAAATGTGTAATATGTATGTAACTACACTTAAATGCTATCGGGTACACATATGCATATTGGGAAGTCTGTGAGTACAGGTCTCCTCCAGATTACTTCATTATCAGAGTTTTTACCCTGTCCACATAAAATCTGGGGTATCTTACTTGCAGTTTTTAAGAATTATAATAAGCAATTCGAACAGGGAAAAAACTATAATCCAAGCCCAAAAGCTATACCAACGCTTTCTGCATAGAGGTTACACTGTCTCAACTCTATGTGAAGCCTAAAATCTTACATTCCTTTTCACTCAATCTCACCTTTTACGTACAAATCAAAATACACCGCAATGTGTTTTCAACTCTAAATATACCCCATGAAGTATGTTAATTAAACAATCATTACATAACCATTGGGATATTGTGTTCAGCGTCCCCGCTATACCAATAATTTTTGGCCATCAGACTATGTTTAACTACAGAAGAACCTTTGTGACAAACTAGTACTAACAGACCCCAAACTCTGCTACATGATGGCTGTCTACTGATAAAAAGGGTTGTTTCAATTGCATAGAGTATGTTATTTGCAGGAACTTGATCACAGGGGAATACTTCTGACACCCACATTCAGGCAAGAAGATTCCCACCTAATATTGTCTAACTTGCACCAGCAAATGTGTGGTTTACTAGATTAATTGTCCTTGCAGTCTGCTATACATTGGAAAAACCATTACATCTTTCAGAGAACACATGGCCAATCACAGGACATCCATCAGGCAAGCCAAACAAACCAAAAATAAGCAATAAACCTGTGGGTCAGTCCTTTATTGAGGCAACAGAAACAAAAAAATGCATGCAATTTGAAGAAGGATAGATCCACAGATTAAATACATTCGCCCCTTTGGGTTTGAATGACAAAACCAATTATTCATGCTTTTACTAACTTGTGGGACAATAAAACCTCTTCTGGACAATGAGAGGTTGTGCATGTGGTCCCATACATCTATGCACTATAATGGGCACATACATCATCTTCAGACAGGATAGTAGACCTTCCCAATTTGGGTTGAGTCAATTCTTTTGTCTTGTACTGTATCCTGTTTTGCCTACTAAACATCCGTCCAGAGCAGGGTGGGCATAGATCCTATAGTAATGTGGGTGTTGTCACTCCAAACACCCTCCCACAATAGGATAGGATGTTATGATTCAGGTATCATGATCCACATCATTAGACCTTTTTGCTATACAATACACCTCACATCCCCCTCCAGGGTAGTGTGGGCATAGACACCCTCCCTTAGTAGGACTGGTTGTGAGTGTTTTATTTAAATTATATTGACTTTGGATTTCATTCAATCTATGGATGACTGTGCAATTGTTCTGCTTTTTGTCGGTTTAAATTGTATGCTATGGACATCTACTTGTGTGCCATGAACTAGTAGGCACCCCTCTAACTGTGACTTATTACATTGTAATTGCTTTGGCTTCTATCACCATCTCTTGCCTTACACTTCCCTTAGTGCTGCTAGTTCCCATCATTCCACATTTTCTCCCACATAACCAGATGCTTCATTCATAAATTATTGTCCTATCTTTATTTATACTCCCTTAAACTGCCACAAATTACTATTATACTTTGTGCATATTTTCATGGTATGCTATTGTCACATCACACCATGTACTGTTCGTGTGGCTTTCTTTATATTCATTCATTTTCACAGCATCAGAACATGGTACTTTGATACCAGTGGACTTAAGGTCTATGTGACTATTACTATCCCTAGGTGTTAGTCTGCATGATATTTCTTGGCGGATGCTCCATAGATGCTGCGGGATGTATGGGAGACCTGTATTCTCACGCTTCTCCATATGCATCCATGTACTCAATAGGATTTAAGTGTAGTTATATACATATTACACATTTCCAGGGTTAGGAGTTCCCTTGATTGATATATTTTCTTTGTACATCTTGATGTTCAATGGACAGGCAATTCTGTATCCTAGGTAGAAAGGTCCCGCCATGTTCCTGTGGAAAAATCCATTTCCACCCATTGATTTATGTGGTTTTCGCCTTCTGCTATAAAAACGTAACATATTCCAGGAAATGGAATACAATAGAAGCAGCTACAGAGCAGGTAGATGTGCTGTGCTGTGATCTTTTTGCAAAATTGAGGAAGGAGAGGCTCATAGTGACTACTATCATTATGAGAAAGTTTAAAAGTAATAAAAGAAGGAACTATAAGTACCCTTATGTGTCCACTGAGTATGAGTCTGAGGAGGAAGTGAGCACTACAGAACCAATGCTGGCCAGTCTCCCTAAATCACCCATAGGGATCTTGGGTAAATTAATGCCACGGGAGGAAGAAGAGAGTAGTAGCTAGTGCAGGACAGGTCAGCTGCCTGTGCCTGCTGCCAGACATGCTGAGCCTACTGCCAGACATGCTGTGCCTGCTGTCAGACGTGCTGTCCCTGCTGTCAGATATGCTACACCTGCTGCCACCAGTGCTGTGCCTGCTGCCAGTGCTGATCCTGCTGCTACCAGTGCTGAACCTTCTGCCAGTGTGTCTTGTAATACTCAGGAGTAGGGGAAGGAGAAGATCATGACAAGTTTGACAGCAGGGGACCCTAAGTCACACTTTCCATCCCCAAGAAGTCCTGACAGTGCTAGTACTACTACTAAGAAGGTCCAGCAGCTTGTTAGTGTTAGGAGTGAAGGAGGGGGTAATCATCATATTACTAGTGAGTGTGTGGAGGAAGACTCAGGGGCTGAAATTGATGTGGTTGGTGTTAGTGGTAGTACTAGTGACAATGATGGTGAAGCAGCCAGTGGGACTAGTGTTAGGGGAGTGGTAAGGGAAGCAATTGAGAGCATCCAGACTACTGGTCAAGGAATCCCACACCATTCCCCTGATCCTGGGAGTTCCATTCCTCCAACTGCATTGTCCATGTGGAAAATGACCCTAAAGAAGTCAGAACTGTTACCACCACAATAATAACACCACTAGGAGCACAGATCAGCTGCCTGTGCCTGCTGCTAGTGCTGCCAGTCTGCCATCTTCACATCACCAAGAAATGGCAAGTGTGACATTAGGGGACCCTCTGTCACATTTTTTGTCACCTCCTCCAACCTGCAGTGAGACTGGTGGTGGTAATGTGTTACGGTTTTTAGGACTCTCAGACCAATAAGTGAAAATAAAACACACTTTATTAAAGTGAATAATGTACAATTACGCCCTCTAGAGGCGGTAGGTAATACACAGATAATGTAAACTGAGATAATACAAGGAAAAATAGTATTATGGACATAAATGCAAATCAGTATGCACTAGGATGATATTGGCCCCAAAGGGGTTAAAGTCCAAATAATAGTCAGTCTCAGATGTGGAAGTTTGACACGCCCTGGATGTTAAATAGGCTGTGCTGTACAGACGATGTTCATCAGGTGCTGAGGAACGAGCTGCCTTGCCAAGGTGGTAGATGATAAGCAGTATGGGTAACAACTTAGCCCCCACGGGCGTAGCTACAGGAACTGCTTTAGTATGTGCAAGTGCGAATAGCCCCTTAGGGCAATATGGAAACCGGCCTGCAATGCAAGAGCAAATAGCCTCCTCAGGTGTAATCGAATGCAGTGATACTAGAGCCAGAGCCACTAGCCCCCTCGGGCGTAGTACCGGATAAGCCAACACTGAAGCCTTTCTGCCAACACTCTGTGTCAATGATCTCGTCGGTAACCAACACCGGAGAGCCTTAAGCGCCCAAACGGCCCAAGCTTTGTGAACACTCTGCAACGTTAGACTAGAGTTGCCGACGGAGAGCGGCCAACTCAGCAGCAGTTTCACTTGCAACGAGGCTCGTACAGGAGATAGAGAGAGTGAATATGAGGCAGCACTGCAAGAGTTAAAATGCACGTTTACTCGAGGCTTCAGCGCTACTGCAAGGCTCTGTAACGTTACTCGAGGCTTCAACACTACGATCAGGCTCTGCAAGGAGAGGAAGGCCCACAGAATACACACAGCTCTGCACTAGAACGAGGCACAGCACTATCGAAGGAATCACCAGGCAAGGCAATGGCACAGACGTGGGCAGCAGGGACTGGAAAATGTCGCGGCGGCGACAACTGGAACGCAGGTCACTGGAACAAGCTGGAAGTCGATCTTCGGAGCAGGAAGTCAGCCGGGCCGGGTCATACACAGGCAGGAACGTCAAATGAGCCGGGTCAGGATCCAAGGGTGGTCCGCAGACGAGCCGGGTCATACACAGGCAGGAACGTCAAACTAGCCGGGTCAGGATCCAAGGGTGGTCCGCAGACGAGCCGGGTCATACACAGGCAGGAACACTGGAGAATGGTCAGGACAAGCCGAATCGGTACACAGGAACTCAGAATACAGGAACACAGCAAAAGCACTACTGGCTCAGGAACACCACGAAAGGGCAACTGACATAAGAGATAGCCAGGTATAAAAAGGTCATCAGGAGGCGGGTCAAACTCAGTCAGCAAATCAGTGACATCCACAACAGAGAGTGACAGGAATCACAGGCACTGTGATAGTACCCCCCTCTCAAAGACCCCCTCTCCTAGCCTGAGGTTTGGGTTTCAAAGGATATTTAGAGTGAAAGCTGCGTACTAATCTTGGAGCATGGAGATCCCCCTGATCAATCCAAGAGCGTTCCTCAGGGCCATAGCCCTTCCAATGAACCAAATATTGCAGCTTTCCTCTAAATCTCCTGGAGTCAGTAATACTCTGGACTTCATATTCCTCTTGGCCCTGGACGTCCACCGGCCCAGGAATCACTGGCGTAGTAGTATAACGATTGCACACCAAGGGTTTCAGGAGAGACACATGGAACACATTATGAATGTGCATAGAGGGTGGAAGCTCCAGAGCATAAGAAACCGGATTAATCTTGCGGATAATCCTAAATGGACCAATGAACCGGGGAGCCAGTTTATTGGATGGGACTTGTAAGTTGAGGTTTCTGGATGACAGCCATACCCTGTCCCCAACTTGAAATGAGACCGCTGGAAGGCGTCTGCGATTAGCGTGCCGTTGCTGCTGCCTGAAAGACTGACTGAGGGACCTCTGAACCTGTGCCCAAGTGGAATGAAGTCGTGCCAAATGCTCGTCTAGAGCAGGAATCTGCTGCGCCTGAAAGGAGTCCGGGAGCAGACAAGGCTGGAAACCATAATTCACGAGAAACGGGGAGCTCCCGGACGATGAGTTAACCGCACAGTTCCTGGCAAACTCTGCCCATGGCAACAGGTCAGCCCAATTATCATGATGATCGGTGACAAAACAGTGCAGGAACTGTTCCAGTCCCTGATTGGCACGCTCAGCGGCCCCATTCGTCTGGGGATGGTAGGCGGAGGAGAATGACAATTGAATGCCCATCTGACCACAAAATGCCCTCCAGAACCTAGAAACGAACTGGCTCCCACGGTCAGAGACAATTACTCTGGGCACTCCGTGCAGACGGAACACCTCTCCGGCAAAAACTATAGCCAATTTCTGAGCCGATGGAAGGCCAGTCAGAGGCACAAAATGTGCCATCTTAGAGAATCTATCGACCACCATAAGAATGAACTTGTAACCTCTAGATGCCGGTAATTCTCCCAAAAAGTCAATGGATATATGCGACCATGGACGGTCTCCGTTAGGCACAGGTTGCAATAAGCCCACAGGGAGATGCCTAGGGGTCTTGGCACGGGCACAAGTGGTACAAGCTGCCGTAAAAGCGGCGCAGTCATCTCTCAACGTAGGCCACCAAAATAGTTGCGAGAGAGACCATACTAATTGGTCCCTACCAATATGCCCAGCTGCTTTAGAGGCGTGATAGGTCTCCAAGAGACGGATACGGAATGACTCTTCTACAAAACACTTCCCCACTGGGGTTCCTGGAGGTGCCCGTGATTGTGATGCCAGTATCTCCTCCCCCAGTGGCGAGGTTATAGTGGTACGAATAGTAGCCAGGATCCGATCTGGCTGAATGATGGGTACCGGGACTTCCTCCCTCTCAGTGTCAGAAGCGAACTGACGTGACAACGCATCAGCCTTGATATTCTTAGAACCAGGAAGATAGGATACTAAGAAATTGAACCGGGACAGAAACAGCACCCACCTGGCCTGTCGAGAAGACAGTCTTTTGGCTTCTGAGAGATAGGTTAGATTCTTATGGTCAGTAAGAATTAGTACTGGAGTCTGAGTGCCCTCCAAGAGATGTCTCCACTCCTTTAGTGCCAGTATGATGGCCAACAGTTCCCTGTCACCAATCTCGTAATGACTCTGGGCGCTGGACAATTTCTTAGAAAAGAACCCACAAGGCATTAAAGCTCCACCTCCCACAGGACGTTGGGAGAGCACCGCCCCAACCCCAACATCTGAAGCGTCAACCTCCAAAGTAAACGGCAGGGAGGGATTAGGGTGGGACAGTACAGGAGCAGATGCAAAGGCAGATTTCAGGGTAACAAATGCGTTTTCAGCTGCCTCAGACCACTGAGAGGGAGAAGCGCCCCTTGTGAGTCAAGTCTGACAATGGTCTTACAATCGTGGAAAAGTTCTTGATGAACTTCCTATAATAATTCGCAAAACCTAGGAATCGTTGAATGGCCTTTAATCCCTTAGGCCGAGGCCATTGCAGAACTGCAGCCAACTTCTCCTGATCCATGGCAATGCCACTTTTGGATATAATGAACCCCAGGAATGGTACTTGAGAAGTATGGAATTCGCACTTTTATAATTTACAGAATAACTTGTGCTTACGAAGTCGGAGCAAGACTTCTGAGACATCTTTAATGTGTTGGGCAAGGTTAGAAGAATGAATTAATATATCATCTAGATACACTACCACACAGGACTGGAGCAAGTCACGTAAAATATCGTTAATCAATTCCTGAAATACTGCAGGCGCATTGCATAGGCCGAATGGCATCACCAGATATTCATAATGCCCTGTTCTGGTATTAAACGCCGTTTTCCACTCGTCACCCTCTTTAATTCTGACTAGATTATAGGCGGCTCGTAAGTCAAGTTTGGTAAAGATCGAAGAGCCTTTAATCTGTCGAATAATTCTGTAATAAGTGGAATGGGATAGGCGTTCTTGGGCATCAGCTTATTCAACCCACGGTAGTCAATGCAAGGCCTGAGTTCTCCACTTTTCTTTTTTACAAAATAAAATCCGGCACTGGCCGGAGATGTAGATTTTCTAATGATTCCCCTCTCCAGGGCATCTGTGATATACTCCTCCATTGCCCTATTTTCCTCACAGGACAGTGGGTAAGTACGTCCCCTAGGAGGCACGGCCCCTGGAGACAAATCAATGGCGCAATCGTATGGCCTATGGTCAGGCAATGCGCTGGCCTCTCCTTTGCTAAACACGTTACTGAATTGCCCATATTCTGTTGGCACAGCTGGAGAGGTACACATAATCTTAACAGGGAGAGAAAGACAATTCTTGTTACAGTACTCCGACCAAGAGTTAACTTCACACCTTTGCCAGTCAAATTGGGGATTGTGTGTTTGCAACCACGGGAACCCCAAAATAACTGAATGATGTGGGGAACGAATGATCTGAAATTGTATCTGCTCCCTGTGAAAAGCCCCCACAGTCATAGACACTGGAATTGTCTCGAAGGTAATGAAAGCAGGATCCAGGGGTCTGCCATCAATGGCCTCTATAGCCACAGGAGAGTCCTTTTTACATAACGGAATGCCCTGAAACTCAGCAAAGGACTGATCCATGAAGTATCCGGTTGCCCCGGAGTCCACCAATGCTAAGACTTCTATGACCTTGTCAGTCCAAGCAAAAGTCACCTGGATGGTGGGTTTAGTGGTGCAAGTCTCTAGGGACTGTTCAACACCACCTAGGGCCTGTCCCCCAAGGTACCCTAGGTGCGTTCGTTTCCCGGCCTTACAGGACAATTGCGTAATATATGACCTGGTTTGCCACAATATAGGCATAAGCCTTGCCTTCTACGACACAGCTTCTGCTCTTTAGTGAGCCTAGTAAAACCTAATTGCATAGGTTCAGCGCCGTCAGCTGTTCGCTCAGGTAGAACGGGTGGAGTGGGTGGGTTAAGGAACTGGTTCTGGCCATAACTCTTTGCTTTGGTCCTTTTAGCCAAGCGTCTCTCCCGGATGCGAGAATCTATTAACATGACATAGTCAATGTACTCGTCCAGCTCGCTGGGTACATCTCGAGCTGCTATCTCGTCCTTGATCTGTTCAGCGAGACCCTGAGTAAAAGCAGCAAGTAAGGCCTCATCGTTCCAGCCTACCTCTGCTGCCAAGGTCCGGAATTCGATAGCGTATTCGCCCAGAGTGCGTTCGCCCTGCTGAATCTCCATCAGCCTTTTGGCAGCAAAGGCAGACCTACCAGGAACCTCAAACACACGTCTGAACTTCACCACAAATTCTCTAAAGTTCAGTGTGCAGGGTCTGGCACTCTCCCATATCGGATTTGCCCATGCCAAAGCTTTGCCCATCAACAGAGATATCATAAAGCCGACCTTGCTTCAGTCGTTAGGAAATGCCTGGGGTGCCAATTCCAAAAATATCTCCAACTGGTTAATGAAACCTCTGCATAAGGAGGGATCGCCATCATATCTTAGGGGTAACGGTACCGCTGCCGATAACCCTCTTGTGTTAGTACTGAGAGATACAGAGGGATTCTCCGGTGTCAAGACTGGGGGGACCACCGGATTCGGACCAGACTTGTCCAAATGTACTGTACGTTCAAGTAACGTTTGTAGAGCCAGTGCCAATTGGTCCAGGCGCTGCTCATGGACATCCATTCTCCAGTGGATGTTCAGAGGATTACTTTCACCCTTACCGTCTGAGGTCATGGCCCTTTCGTACTGTTACGGTTTTTAGGACTCTCAGACCAATAAGTGAAAATAAAACACACTTTATTAAAGTGAATAATGTACAATTACGCCCTCTAGAGGCAGTAGGTAATACACAGATAATGTAAACTGAGATAATACAAGGAAAAATAGTATTATGGACATAAATGCAAATCAGTATGCACTAGGATGATATTGGCCCCAAAGGGGTTAAAGTCCAAATAATAGTCAGTCTCAGATGTGGAAGTTTGACACGCCCTGGATGTTAAATAGGCTGTGCTGTACAGACGATGTTCATCAGGTGCTGAGGAACGAGCTGCCTTGCCAAGGTGGTAGATGATAAGCAGTATGGGTAACAACTTAGCCCCCACGGGCGTAGCTACAGGAACTGCTTTAGTATGTGCAAGTGCGAATAGCCCCTTAGGGCAATATGGAAACCGGCCTGCAATGCAAGAGCAAATAGCCTCCTCAGGTGTAATCGAATGCAGTGATACTAGAGCCAGAGCCACTAGCCCCCTCGGGCGTAGTACCGGATAAGCCAACACTGAAGCCTTTCTGCCAACACTCTGTGTCAATGATCTCGTCGGTAACCAACACCGGAGAGCCTTAAGCGCCCAAACGGCCCAAGCTTTGTGAACACTCTGCAACGTTAGACTAGAGTTGCCGACGGAGAGCGGCCAACTCAGCAGCAGTTTCACTTGCAACGAGGCTCGTACAGGAGATAGAGAGAGTGAATATGAGGCAGCACTGCAAGAGTTAAAATGCACGTTTACTCGAGGCTTCAGCGCTACTGCAAGGCTCTGTAACGTTACTCGAGGCTTCAACACTACGATCAGGCTCTGCAAGGAGAGGAAGGCCCACAGAATACACACAGCTCTGCACTAGAACGAGGCACAGCACTATCGAAGGAATCACCAGGCAAGGCAATGGCACAGACGTGGGCAGCAGGGACTGGAAAATGTCGCGGCGGCGACAACTGGAACGCAGGTCACTGGAACAAGCTGGAAGTCGATCTTCGGAGCAGGAAGTCAGCCGGGCCGGGTCATACACAGGCAGGAACGTCAAACGAGCCAGGTCAGGATCCAAGGGTGGTCCGCAGACGAGCCGGGTCATACACAGGAAGGAACGTCAAACTAGCCGGGTCAGGATCCAAGGGTGGTCCGCAGATGAGCCGGGTCATACACAGGCCGGAACACTGGAGAATGGTCACCGAATCGGTACACAGGAACTCAGAATACAGGAACACAGCAAAAGCACTACTGGCTCAGGAACACCACGAAAGGGCAACTGACATAAGAGATAGCCAGGTATAAAAAGGTCATCAGGAGGCGGGTCAAACTCAGTCAGCAAATCAGTGACATCCACAACAGAGAGTGACAGGAATCACAGGCACTGTGATATAATGGTGGTGATGATGATGATGGAGGAGCTGGGGTGTAAGAGACATTGATGGCCTTTTTAGCTCAAACAGAGAAGAAATGGGAGACAGTGATGGGGATGGGCATCACCACCACCAGCAGTTGGAATTTGTGGAATTTGCAGCTTCTCTAATTCCTGCTGCCTCTGCGTTTGTTACAGTTGGCAAGCAAAACGAGGAGTCAGACGGTATAGTTAATATAACCTTTATTATGAGAATAATGGCAGCAATGCAATATAAATATATACATACAGTGTGTGAATGAAAAGGCGAGTACTGTATCAGGAATAGGAGTCTCCCAAAATCACCACCACACTGTTCAAGACTAGGCCTCAGCCTGCTGGAGTCTCATGGTACGGTAACGCCCAAGAGTGATACTGACTCAGCCTGCAGTCAGTAGCTGTTAGTCTGCTAGAGCCCCAGGTCTGTACTAGGAAGGATGACTGAATAACGGAACTAACAAAGGAGCGAACAGACAGAGCCTTCTAGTAAGCGCCAGAAAGGATAGTCAGACGAGCCAAAGTCATACACGGAGCAGGTAGTCAGCCAGAGCCACAGGTTTGCACCAGATAGGATATCCACTGAAGTGATGGAATGCTGGATGCACAGTGAACAGAGCCCCAAGTCAACACCAGAGTGGGTAGTCAGACAAGCCTAGGTCATACACGGAGCGGGTAGATAGCCAGAGCCACAGGTTTGCACCAGGTAGGATATCCACTGAAGCTATGGTATGCACAGTGGACAGAGCCCCAGGTCAACATCAGAGTGGGTAGCCAGACAAGCCTAGGTCATACATGGAGCGCGCAGTTAGCCAGAGCCACAGGTTTGCACCAGAAAGGATATCTGAGCCAAATCGGAATGCACAAGGAGAATCATAAGACAGAGCCACAGGTCAACACCAGAATGGATGGACAAACAAGCCGGATCATACACAGGGATCAGGAATACAAATAATGAACTGCACAGAACACCAACGTAAGGGTAACTGAGTCAGGAATCAGTCTGCCCTTTAAATGCCTCCTCAGGAAGTATGTAGGAGGAGCAGCTCAGAGGGAGGAAGTAGGTAGGAGGAGACTACAGGCCTCAAACACATATAAAACAGAGGCCTGCAGCATGCTGAAGCCTCGCTCCAGCAGATGAAGCATGTAGCATTGATGCGTCCAACCGTTCGTGGAAATGACGCTGGCACATCATTGCAAGCATCAGCAGAAGCGGCGAAGCTACAAGGTACTGTGACAGGGTTGCAAGGGCAGCAGGATGCTGAGGATCAGGCTAATGTTCCACAGACCATTGTGGACAAAGTGGGAATGGGGTCAACAAGTGATGCGGGACTAGGACAGATTGCCAGCATCAATAACCCTGGTCCTAGTTGCAGTGCTTGTTCTGAGGCAATAGTAGCAAAAGCAGCGACATCATCCTCTGCCCAAGACAGTGAAGGGGAATGTAGAGGAGAAAAAGAAAGAGGCCATTCTTCTCCACCTGTTCCCTACCCCACTGAAGTCATGGATATGGCACTTTTTTCTCTCTTGGAGCAGGCACAGTGCAGTCATCACCAATGGCACTGTGCACAATTTGTGACAAATCAGTGAGAAGAGAAAAGGAGGGAACACACCTTGGCACAACCACCCTGATAACACACATGAAACACAGACATCATAACATTTATGTCAAACTTGTTAAAACAAAACACCCACCACAGAAATTGAGCACTGCTGAAGCTGTACCCCCCTGACTCTCCAGAAAGGCAACAAGAGGTGAAGCGGAGATCAAAGAGGAGAAAGAAAAGAGCGACCCAAGCAGAGGATGGAAGTTCAATGATGAGTGAAACAAATAGCTCACCATCAACTTCTTCCTCTAGGATAACTACATCTTCTGTCAATCCACCTTGTTCATCATTGCCTCCACTGCCAAATGATAGCCACTCTGTAGACGTTAGGATGTGGCAGTCTGTATCCGCCCATTGTACTGTGTGGTGCACTGACTACACATGGCAGTGTGGTGCAGGAGAATTGCAAGCAGGGCATCAAGAGGCATCTGAGGAGAAATCATCCAGCAGAACTATTAAACTGTGCCAGATGTTATTTACCACACACACTGTGCACATTGCAGTTGCTGATGAGAGGCACAGTTCCTGCTCTCAAGAGAAATTTTTTTATTCTAGTATCAACACACCCATGATTTTGGAGGAGAGGCAGGTGGAGAAGAATTATAGGTCAACAACTTCTTTTCTCCACATAAACTGAAGGCTTGTATAGTGCTGATACTGCCTCAGGTACTTCATTGGTGCTATTCAGGCTGAACCTTCATCATCCATCACCGATGTTATTGCTGTTGTTGATCCCATTCCCTCTGAGCTGCCTAATCATCCTGCTGCCCAGAAGGGCATTCTTTTCTCAGGGCTTGTGCTTTAAAAAAAAAAAAACATGGGCCTACAAAAAAAATAAATAATTTTTGGGAGTTTGTTTCTAACAAGCCTAAGTCCTACTACTCAATGTTTCCTTAGGGCTTGTGCCAAACAAGTATAAGTGCTACAAATCAATGTTTCCTCAGGGTTTGGGCTTCTAATAAGTCTAAGTCCTTCAAATCAATGTTTCCTCAGGGCTTTGACCTCTAACAACAAATCTTACAAATCATCCTCTACAAAATACTCACATCAAGTATCAGTCTACCCCAGTGGCAGCTTATGTCAGGGAGTCCCTGTCTCTGTTATGTTACATACACATTTCTTATTTTGTTTATTTTTTATTAACTGTCCCCCAATACCAGTCAAGAAACCCCCCAAAACAATTCCCTGTTCAACTGATTCTTTCCCCAGACTCCACACACCAACACAGGCACCTTCCCCAGATCCTATGTGTTATGGCATTGTGGTACACCAGTAACATTTCTATAATGTTTAACTGAAGCCCATGAGTACACAGTTTGTTTTGCAAATATATATATATATATATATATATATATATATATATATATATATCTTAGTTAAGCAGGTGATATAAAATATATATTTTTTGGCTATGGCAGAAAATCTGTCAATGCATGGGCTGAGGCTGCAAGTCTAAGTCTTGATTCAGTATCAGTAATGTGATGAAGAGACCTTGTATGACCAGTAATCATCATTTCCTGGTTCATCATATATATACATATATGTGTGTGTTTGTGTGTGTGTGTGTGTGTGTGTAAATCTCAATTTAGGAAAATAAAGTAAATACTTAAAAGCAATATCAGTCTTTCTCCATGGGTTTCTTGACCTAGCTGATAATTTTTGTAGGAATGGGTAAAAACATTCACCTTTTTGGCTTCTGAAAAGTGCCATTTTTCAACTTTTTTTCCCCCCATTTATATACTCATTCCCAGATATGTTCCACTTCTCTAGTAGTCACAGAACCACAATTTATGACCCCCAGCCTTGTCCCACTGTAGCCATAAAAGAACACACAGTGATCCTCCAGATTTGTACCACTGCACTGGTAGCTGTAGAACTACACATACTATTGGCAGGTGGTGAATGATGGGAGCTGTAGCCTGGCAGTAGGTCATCAAATTTCCATCCACTGCAATTGAAACACACATCCATACCAGTATTGTCCCATTGAAGTCACAGAACCACACATACTTACCCTGCAGCCCCTTCTGCACTGATAGCCATACAGCCACGCATACTGACCCCCCCCACACACGCACACACACACACACACGCACACGCACACACACACCTTATCCCACTGCACTGGTACTCATATACTGACCTCCTTCTCCCAACTTTGTTATCCCACTGCATGAGTAGCCACAGAACCACGTATGCTGAGTTTGAACCTCAGGGGAATGACTCAAGCACATGAGATGAAAATGTTATTGGGGTTCTATGCACAAGAATTTTCTCATAAAGAGCAGAAGACAGTCAGTTTTCCATGAAAATTCTTGCAGAAAAAGAAATTGGACTTTTTGCTCATATCTGGTCTTTTCATCAGGAAACTATTGTCAGTTTTCTGTAACGGTTTTTAGGACACTCAGACCAGTAGGTAAAATAAAACACAATTTTATTTTAATAGCAATAATGCAAACGAACGCCCTCTAGAGGCGGCAGAAATAAACACACAGTGATGACTGATATAGTACAGAGAGACAATGCACAGTATAATTGACATACAAGATCTCTTCACAGAGAATGGTGTTCAGTACCCAAAGGGTTAAGAGCATAAATCAGTCAGTCTCAGATGTGGTGGTTTGGCACGCCCTAGGTGTTAAAAGGAGGTGCTGATAGAGACAGTTCACAGTGTTCTGGAAACGTAAATGCCTAGCCGAAGTGACCAAATAGTTAAGCAGAACAGAAATCCAAATAGCCCCCGCGGGCGTACCTACAGGAGGACTGCTTCTGCGAGTGCGAGTGTGTATAGCCCCACGGGCGTAACGGAAACCGGCCTGCAATGCAAGAGCTGGCTATAGCCTCCACAGACATTAACCGGATACCAGCAATAGTAGCGCTAGAGCCAATAGCCCCCACGGGCGTATACAACAGGAACCTGCCAGAGCTTGAGCCTTCCCTCTGCTGCCACACTACCACAGTAGATATCGCCCAGTAAACAACGAGAAGTGAGAGCCAATGACGACCTACCGGACCAACATAAAGTGACTACTCTGCAGTAGGATAGATAGAGTCGCCGTCGGTAAGTGGCCAACTCAGCAGACGTAGCACAACGAAAGAGGCTCTATACTGGGAATCGAGGTAGCGAGAGTAAAGCAGCACTGCAAGGGTTAATATGCACGTTTACACACAAGGCTCTGTAAGGTAACGAGGCTCTGCAAGTATAGTGAGGCTCACGGAGGAACGCACAGCTCTGCAAGACAACGGTACACTGCACTGATCAAAGGCAACACAAGGCAGGGTGGTCACACGGCGGCTGGCAACAGCAGGTGAAAAATGTTGCGGCGGCGACAACGGGAACAGAGGTCACTGGAACAGGCTGGAAGTCCGTCTCGGAGCAGGAAGTCAGCCGGGCCAGGTCGGAGCACGCAGGAGGTAGTCATACAAGCCGTGTCATACACGAACAGGAACGTCAGCCAGGCCGGGTCAGGAAACAGAGGTGGTTCGCAGACAAGCCGGGTCAAACACGATCAGGAACACTGGAGCGTAGTCAGGACAAGCCAAGTCGGTACACGAGAATCAGGAACACAGGAACACAGCAACAGCACTACTGGCTCAGAAACACCATGAAAGGGCATCTGACAGATGTCTGGGCCAGGCATAAGAAGGTCACCAGGGGCGGGCCAAACTGGCTCAACAAATCAGAGAGAACCACAAGTAAGAGTGACAGAGAATCACAGGCACTGTGTTATTTTCTTACCTTTTCCATGCCCACACAAAGAGTAACTGGGACTGGAACCTTTTTGGAATTACATGGATGTCATGCAAAGCAGGTCTTTTTCTTGTTTCTGATTTCATGTGACCACTTTTCCAGTGACACTGAACACCCATATGAAACATGTTTCCGCCATTTGAAACACTTGGTTTCTGATAAAAATTAAATAATTGTTTCACTTATCACTACTTCCATGGAGTGATGCAACTCTTTAGCCACCACAATTCTCCATGTTCCTTATTTGGCACACTCTGTGTGGACATGCAGCTAACAAAGAGTGTTAAGTAACCATAGATTGACTGATTTTTCATCCCCCACAGTGTCATGGTTATCTGATTAGCCACAACTTGTAGCCATTTGGTCTCTGTTCATCACTCATCGGTCTTAAAGAGTGTGCTCAGTAAGGTATGCAACTTATTGTTTGTACTGTAGCATGATTTGCATACGTCATAATCCTCACATTCAGTGCTGTGCAGAACTAGGATTGTGAAATCAAGTACAATAACACTTACAGCATTTATATAATTGGGTTTATAATGTCTAATTTTATAAAAAAATGAAAAGCCATAGAACAGTGGTGGGCAACATGAGGTCCTCCAGATGCAAGGAAACTACACCTCCCATAATTCACTGCCCACAATGATGGGAGCTGTAGCCTGGCAACAGCAGGAGGAACTATTTAAATAAATATATATATATATACACAAAGATGTACTCAGCCTAGGGTGTACCCGGTAGCAGAGAGGAACAGCACACACCCAGTGATCAAATTCAAATGATATTTATTCAAGCATCAGTGTTTCTGCTAGGACAGTCTAGCCGAATGTTTTCAGTCCAATGCTGTGGACCTTCCTCACGGCAAACAGTGGGACAATACAACATATACCATTTAAATACTTTTAAAAATTCAACAACCTACCAATCACAAAGTGGGGCAGAAACGCAATATGAGCGCCAAAGTCTCAGCGTCCGTCGGCGCTTCATGGTGTGGTGACGTCATTCGGGGCCGTTACCAAGTAACGGGTACCCAAACTATAAACATAAATAGCGCTAGGAGCTGCCGGCTGAAGGCAGTCATCCAGCGTGTGCCAGATACATACATTGTAGCAACGAATCGCTACAAGCAACACAATGGATACTACTGAACAAACCAAGTAAACTCAATAACTTGTAGCAATAATGTAAATGAAAAAACAAAAAAGAAAAATTGAAAATAAAGATAAATAAAACACATTTTGTTACAAAGCGCAAGATCATACTTGATAGTGGACAAAGAATAATTACTAATGCAGATGGCATACTTTAAATACATACAAGCAAGAGAGTACTGCAATTACAATCATAGAGGACCATATCTCCTCTAAAGTACATTAACCCCATAGATGCTTGTCTGATAACAGCCTTAGGTCCATTTTCTCACAACTTTGTATTACTGCATAATGTTAAACAGACAGTCATAGGTATTATCCATTATCGATCACCTGTCCACAATGCCACCAGATCATTCATTTATTTAGTGAGTGCTTCACCGATATATGTGAGTACCCCACTCCAATCTTTGTGAAATTCCTCGAAGGGTATATGGAAATCAATCATGTTATAGGCAAATCCGGGCCCATTCCTGTGGTTTCCCCACAAGGAGTGCCCAAGTCACATCCAAATATGATTATTAACTCCCAAACATATTGGGGCATCCGAAGTTTAGAGCCTATTCCTGTGGATTATCCACAAGGAGTGCCCACCAGTTCCTTCAATGCTCCCAATTTATGCAGGTACCAGTTATCCTTTCACAAGAAGCATGAATAAGATATTTCATGATTTAATCCCTTGGGAACTAAGGTCTCAAAATCAAAGATGAATCGTGTTTCTTGTTGTAGTAATCGTCGATGCCTATCACCACCTTATCCTATATAATAATTTGCTAAATCATGTGTAACGCCACGTCATGCGCAGTAGACACTGTTGCGCGTGCTGCAGTCATGCGCATTAGAGACTGCCCGTGCCGTGGCTGATACAGAGCGGGGCGTTCCGAAGGAGCGTCCCGCTCTGTATCAGTCGCGGCTCGGGCAGTCTCTACTGAGCATGACTGCACCGCGACCGGATGCCAGTGGCACTATGGCCCGTGTAACGGGCTCTTCAACTCGTATATATATATATTTAATTCCCCATGCTCAAAAACCTTAAACTTTAAAACAGTGAAGTTAATGCATTTTTAAAGAAATGAAGACAAAGCTACCACGCCAATATATATGCCTCCATAGCAGATCATAATAAACTTAAGGAACTCACCACAGTATGTCGATCCGGGTGCATAGCTGCTAAAACAGGTTTTCCAGTCCTGTCAAATAACACTTGAACAAATGGATTGGATGCACTCCGGAACAAACTTGAGCCAAAAGATAAAATCAAAAAACTTTAATTCTCATAATTTAAAATTCAAATAGCTCGTTCTGTCGGCAGAAAGGGAAACCAAGTTGACATATCAACAGCGCAGATGTTCCATCATATCTAATGCGTTTCACTTTTCAAGTGCACTTACTCATAGAGAAATTGTTTGTATGAGCAAACCTCTATTTAAAAACTTACAATCAAAAACAATTTGAAACAAATGTTGCTGTTAGAATCATGTTTAAACCATCCTATCAAAAATGGCCAAAACTCCAAACCGAGGCTCAGAAAATTTAACCCATTAGAGTGATATATGTATCCAAATATAATTCCTCCGTCAAAGAAACATCAAGGTGTTACCACTATAACAGAACAACAAAATACATTCTACGTTAACCCATAAATGTTCTCCTGATAGATAAATACTGCACAAAACATAAGAACCTAAAAAGGATCTTTAGGAGAAGGATTGTATCACCAAAAATGTACCTGAAACCTCCATTTCTGATATTTTAATTTTTAATTTTTAACCCGATATAATTTTAAGCTCGATATAAATACACGGAGCCCCATATGAAAGCTTCAAACTAGTCAATCACAGAGAAGCTCATTGGTACAAGTTCTAAAGATGTTATTAATATGCCATTCTGAATTAAGACCCAAAGGTATAAAGGTCTTAAGCTGGAAGATCCAATAAGCCTCCCTGTGATTGACCAGCTTCAAAATATCACCACCCCAATGTGGCAAGCTAACTCTTTCAATTGCCTGGACACTACACGCAGTCTCATCACCCCCATGTTCTTGACATATATGACAGGCAAAAATCCTGTTCTTTTCTATGGATCTGGTACAAATGTTCCCTTATGCGGTTCTTAAGGGGACGGATAGTCAGACCCACATATTGAACTGAACATATTGCACAAGTGAACAGATAAATTACATATTGTGTGTTACAGTTGATAAAAGTCAAAATAGAATACTTTACTCCATCCACTGAGCACACAAATTCTTTAGACAATTTAGCTAAATCACAGCATTTGCAAGAATTAGCCCCACACTTATGGAATCTATAGTATCCAAACACAAGGGAGTTAACCTCTTAGAAGAGTACAAACTGGGAGAAATCACACTGCCAATGGTAGTCCCTCGCTTGGCCACAAAGTCACATCCCACACTCAGTACATCTGCCAATGCTACATCTGTAGTTAATATCGGTAACAATGAATTGATCAAAAACCTGATCTGCTTAAACTGCGGACTGAAAGTGGTGATAAAGTGAACTCTGCCATCACCACCTCTATCCGCAGTAGACCTAACAGCCGGTAAAGTATCAAGTAAGTCTTCTCAGTGTCATTTGCAAATTCAAAAGCCTTCTTCAAAATGTGGTCACCATAACCCCTAACTTTAAACCTCTTATAAAGATCTTTAGATGCTATCTTAAAATCCCTATCCTGGGAACAGTTCCTTCGACAACGAAGAACCTGTCCCTTAGGGATAGTGACTATCTGAGATTGGGGGTGTGAGGAACGTGCGTGCAACAAGGGTGTTACCAGAAATTGGCTTCCTATAGATGTTACTATTAACTCTCATGGAAGCTGTATCACCAGTCAGTGTAAAATCTAAAAAAATAATATAGACAGTGTCATAACTGTATGTAAACACTAAATTACAATCATTATTATTTAAATAAGAAACTGCCTGTTCCTTAGAACCTAACCAAATAAATAACAGATCATCAATATATCTCCCATACTATAAGATCAGATCCGCAAAGGGGTTCATACCCCCAAAGACGTGGCTGGCCTCCCACCACCCAATAAAGAGGTTGGTCAGAGAGGGAGCAAAAGTTGCCGCCATAGCCACGCCACGCCTCTGGAGGTAAAAAGCCCCATCAAACAAAACGAAATTGTGGCACAGGAGATAATCGGCAACCCGTAATAAATATTCAGATAATACTCCAGAATAATTTGAGAAATACTTAAAGTGATACTCCAAAGCTTTTAGGGCTAGTGAATGGGCAATTGAGGAGTACAACGCAGAAACATCTGCCGACAGCCATGACATGCCCTCACTCCACTCTATACCCAGCATCTGCTTCAACACCTGTTTAGTGTCCAAGAGAAACCCCGGTAACCTATCCACCAAAGATCTTAAGTACTGGTCGACCCACACAGACAGGGGTTCATGCAAAAACCCAATGCCCGATACAACTGGCCTACCCGGCAGGTCAACCAGACTTTTGTGCACCTTAGGCAGGTGATGGAAGATAGGAACTAGGGGATTCACTTGGACCAAGAAGGCAGCCTCTTCTCTTGTAACAATACCTAAACTCACTCCAATTTGTACCAGATGGTTCAATTCAGACCTATATAGCAACGTGGGATTACATTTAAGTTTCATATAAGTAGATACATCTCCCACTTGTCTCAATGCCTCCCTCTTATAGTCCTCGCTATTCAGGACCACAACCGAACCCCCTTTGTCGGACATTTTAATGACTAAATTATTATTAGAGTTTAATTGAGCAAGGGCATCTCTCTGTGAAATTGTCAGGTTGTGGTTTAGAAGGCCTGGGGTACTACCATGAAGGTGGATTAATTCTTGTTCCAAACTCTTTTGGAATACCTCCAACTGATTGCCTTTAAGATGGACTGGAAAACAATTAGATTTAGGTCTAAGACCTGTAGACAAAGAATCAATTTTATTGTCAACAATATGCTTCAGTTCAGACTCTCTCTTTTGTAAGCTTTGTAAATCATTGATAGCTTTTATATCTTTGAACAAACAAAGACGATTAACTGATGAACTAGGAGTACTGTGATCCATTGGACAACGTGTCTCCAGGTCCTCTGCTTTTATCCATAAATATTTTTTCACTGTGAGACTCCCTACAAATCGATTTGCATCCAAGATAGTATTGAAAAGATACATTTTTTTCTGAGGTACAAAATTGAGTCCCATCTCCAAAACTCTAATTTGAGAAGAGGTTAAGATTTCATGGGATAGATTCAAAACTGTTAACGACTATGTGTGGCCGTTGTCTGACGTGTATGATATCTTGTGCCTCCTTGATCTGCGGCCCCCCTTCTTGTTGCTCTGTTGTACCTTGCACAGATCTTTTCTTGTATTTTTTTCGACCCCGCTGTTTTTTTGAGGGGTCCACTGAAAATCCTGTTCCCATGAGCTGAGATCTACAGATTCAGACCTTGATGAAGTATCACTTGTGTTATACGTACTGTGATTCATATCAGGTAGCTCTGATTGCGAAAAGCTAACCCGGCGATCTGAATATTTAAGAATAGATTTCTTTGGCGTTGATCTGTACATTCAGCGTCTCCAGACATATACTTCATCACGTTCATAATCTTGTTTATCCAAAATAAACTTTCGTTGCTTAAATAAACTGAGTTTTTAACCCCTTAAGGACCATTGCCGTACAAGGACCGTCACGGCGGTCCGGCACTTAAGGACCTCTGACGGTCCTGGTACGTCATGGAGTTCAGGGGTCCCGGCAAGGCTGCACGCCGCTCCGGAAGCCCTGAACCGGAATTGCAAAAAAAAAAAAAGCCCCGTGGTCCTCAAGTGCCGGCCACGCGTGCGCGCGCCGGTCCTTAAGGGGTTAATCAATTTTGTCCAGGGTTTGTTTCAAAATTCCATCAATGTTAGCAAAAGATACATTTTTAAAATATATTTCAAACTATTAAGCAAAACTGGATCATGACAAATTTCAAAGATTTTCATGATTTCTGGAATTTTAATTAATATAGTTCAATTATATTTGATACACATGACAAAAATATGCTAGCCTGCAATGCCATGGCCAGCACTAAAACAAAGTGGAATTTTAGGAACTATCATGAAAAAGAAGAAACAATAGACGGTAACTTATAGTTATTTATTATATACAATGGAATTATTAAGCCCTGAAGGTATGACTTGCATATGAATCTATTTCCAATTCCAAGACAACATCCATTCTGACCTTGGACTGATACAGGATGGTTGTAGTGTGTGTGTGTGTGTGTTTGTGTGTGTGTGTGTGTGTGTGTGAGGGGGGGACTACGATTGGCAAGGCTGAGATTTCTTGTAAATAAAGCTTTGGGTCTATTTTAAAAACACATAACACTTTTAGAAACAACAATTTCTAATAGCTTCATGACAAGACTCACCTTTAGTGGCTTGTAGAGAGTGAGCAGCAGGTCAAGAAGACTGGAGCTCATCAGTCCCTTTATAACACCTGTCCACTCACCCTACAAGTCACACGGGGTGTGCACATTGCCTTATTTGCAATAAGACATGGGTCAGGACAGTCCAAACACTAGGCCACAATTGGCAAGGCAGAAGTTTCTTGTAAATAACGCATTGGCTATATTTTAAAAACATTTAACAGACTATCTATAGTTTGAGATGATGATTATACAATTTATAAATAGCTAGAGATAATGATTATAAGATTTAGTAGTGATGAAATTAATATGATGAATAGGAACAGGAATATAGTTCTAGAAAAATAGCACTGTCGGATGCTGCAAACTGGTTTGTGGCCTTGTCCACCAAAAGAACTGCTATTTAGTAACATGTAGAGCAAAGGATACAAAATGTACAAAGCACTCCTACCCAAGTCCACTGAATCAAGACTCATCTTGCAGCTTCTTCTTACAGTATCCACAGTAACACCTCAACAGTCTAATACAAACAAACAGAGGCCCCAGTAAAGAAATACTCACCAGATAATATGTATAAAGTAAACATCAAATATATGCATCTGTACTTCAGATGAATAATATGCGGAAATATGGTCTGGAGAAATGTACTTTTGTTTTCCAACTCGTTTTGCTGGACTACTGACCTCTTCTCCAAAGGATAAGTGTTTCTAAAGAGTTTTTTTATTGGGGCCTCTATTAGGGACTTTCTGTGTATACAATGTTACCCTTAGAGGATATCTGATTCTTTTTGGCTCAAGAGCCACAAACAAAGAATTCTTGGGAGGCCAATTCTCTATCCTACTCAGACACTAACAATAGGATCAGCTTGCCTGACAAGCGGTATCCCCTGTTATAAGATGTTTCCTATATTAAGAATAGCTCTAGTAAGTGTGTTTCATATGCAGCAGTATAAATATTTGGTCTACAGACTGCTCTCAGATTTTTTGTGCTCTTTCTCCTTTTTTACATGTACAGCAAGCATAGACAGGAACAAAAAACAATCTAAGTGCCTTAAAATAGTGATTTATTAAATAATTAAAAATAAACTATAGCTGTGGCGCTCACATGTCGCCCATTTTGGGATTTGTTCACATTAGGGGTCCCTTACTCTAGACACCCAAACAAACTGTGCCTGACGTCCACTTGTTTCTGTGAACTTCCAGATGTTCAAATGGAAATCCAGCTATAAAGTCATCTGTGTCCAATAGGTGAGGAAAAGAAGATTTTGATGTATTTATGAATTAATTAAATACCAGTATCTGTACTGGACATTTCACAGAGCTGTAAGCTGGGCACTTAACTTTGTCCATGGAGGGTAACTCCAGGAGCTATGTGCAGGTTCTCACAGGGGGTGTGGGACAGACCTTACTTTAATGATTATACAACAGGATTGAAGTTGTCCGACAGATTTCATGGATTTACGATTCAACTTCATCAGGGTCTAAAACGGATACATTGTGAAATTAGGAAATATAAACCCTTAAAGGGATAGTAATGTTTCATAATTAAAGCAGCTCTACTTAAAGGGATAGTAATACTTCATTTTAACTTTATTTTATTTTGTAGGCATTAAAAAAACATGAAGAATGATATAAGTCTTATCTCTCAAACCTTTATGGTTTATGAGATATTCACAAGCAAAGTTTCCCCCTCCCGCCCCTTTTACTGATGTCACACTCTTCAGCCTGAGCAGAAGGGAGGTGCCCAGGTAGACTGCAGAGAGGGAGAATCTTCAATTAAGATAAGGGAAAAAGCTGAAAAGCCTGTCAAGGGAGGCAGGGATTTCATTGTTTTCATAGGAATAAGAGTGTCCCCTTCTGTTATCTGTCCAGTCTACGGACTGCATTCCACATCTGAGAAGAGACTGTTTACCGTAGGTAAAAGGGGCGGGAGGGGGAAACTTTGCTTGTAAATATCTCATAAACTATAAAGGTTTGAGAGATAAGACTTATATCATTCTTAATGTTTTTTTAATGCCTACAAAATAAAATAAACTTAAAACGAAGTATTACTATCCCTTTAATCATCATATTATTTGGACTTTGGAGAGTGTTATTTCAATTCTGTCAGAGTTGTAGTTCAAGAGTAATTCAATGACAAAGTGTCCCCCTCCCGCCCCTTTTACTGATGTAACACTGCTCAGCCAGATCAGAAGGGAGGTGCCCAGGTAGATTGCAGAGAGGGACAATCTTCAATTAAGATAAGAGAAAAACCTGAAAAACTTGTCAAGGGGGACAGGGCTTTCATTGTTCTCAGAGGAAGAAGATTGTCCCCTTCTGTTATCTGTCTGGTCTATGGACTGGATTCCACATCTGAGAATAGATGGCTTACACTAGGTAAAAGGGGCAGGAGGGGAAACTTTGCTTGTGAATATCTCTCAAACCATAAAGGTTTGAGAGATAAGACTTATATCGTTCTTCATGTTTTTTTTAATGCCTACAAAATAAAATAAAGATAAAACAAAGTATTACTATCCCTTTAAGTACATAACTGAATAATTAAAAGCAAGTAAAATAAAATACAATACAACAATGTAATATATTATTTTATAGTGTGGGATGGGAAGTTTTGCTACATTGTATACACAGGAGGAAAATGGAACTGTTCTCATAGTTTCTCTACAGGTGAGAATTCCTGTAGAAAAAGTGGAACATCATGCATTTTTTTTTTAATTCCAACAGAAACAAAACAGGACTTTTCACCCATCCCTAAATGCTATATAGCAAGAAGAGTAGTTAGATTTGCAGGAAACTAAAATGATGGCAGAGGATGCAAGCTTTTTTATTTCTCTAACATAATAAATGAAGACAGACTATTATTTAAACTAGGGCTGTACAAGTCAGTTTCAGGAGAACCACTGACCAATCAGACTTTTATCAAGTTGGACTGTAAGTGGAGAGGGTATATTCATATTATTATTATTTTAAAGAAGACGTTAACTGTAATTGATTTTTACCTGGTAATTCATATTTACAAATTCATATTAATGAGTATATTTTGTCATGTTGTGTTGCCCTTAAAAACCATCTTGCTAAGCTTTCCTGAAAATTAAAATGAGTAGCATTTTACATGAAATCTGACAACAGGGCCCAGATTCAATAAAACCTGTGGTAAAGCAAAATTGGCTAATGACCGACAAAAATGAATGTCTAAGGCGGTATTCAATCGCCCCGCCAACGGAAACCACAATGGATGTTGGGCCAAAGAAACTGATTGTGGCCAAACCTCCATCATGTGTTTTAAGTTCCCCAAACCCACGCTAAATAGTGTGAGTAATGGGAACGTCAAAGGAAAAGAACTAATGATCGATACCTGTCACTGTCAATCACCCAGTGTGAGCTCAAACACACTGTCACCCTCCCAAACACTAACCGTACACAACCCATAACAGACAACAATACTACCCAAAACATTAGCCTAACACCTAGATCTATGTAATATTTACCTGTCATCCACTGTCAGTTTTCTTCTGTCATATTCCATCTCCCTTCTTCTTTCTTCCTCTTTCTCTCCATCTTCTTCTCTACTTTGTTTCAGATAAAATACATTAAACATTACTTTTTTGCCAAAAACTTAAAGGGGAACTATCATCCCTATACAGCTTTGGCTAAAAAAGTTACTTTATATAGCGACTAGCTGGCATACTAGTGTAATTTTTTTTAAAAAATTTTTGCTTGGCCGAAATTAAATGTTTAAAGCTGATCCTGTGCCTTCCTTCCGGAAAGACTGAGGGTACAGCTCTGCACCGCAGTCTGTCACTCTTCCTCTGCTCCCCTCCCACATAACATCTGGATCCAGCCTCTCTTGTAAGCTGGAGTGCTCTGATTGGCCAGATTGATTACAATCGAAAGGCTAGATCCAGACACTACGTGTCTATGAAGGGGAGCTGAAGAAGAGTGACAGCCTGCGGTGCAGAGCTGTACCCGAAATCTGTCCAGAAGGAAGGCAAAGGATCAGCTTTAAATGTTTAATTTCAGCCAATGATTTTTTTTTAAATGACACTAGTATGCCAGCTAGTCGCTATATAAATTTACTTTTTAGTCAAAGTTGTATAGTGGTGATAGTTTCCCTTTAACTTGGAAATATGTGCACTGTTTAACCGTTTGACTGCCAGAGTGGTATGCAACGCATTGCAGACCAATGCATTGCTTACCTCTCTGGTAGTCAAAGTGTTAAAGTAATACACATATCCCAAGTTGAAAGACAAGATGCCCTCATATGACAAAAAACTTTGTCCCAATCCTTTTCGCAAAAGCAATTCTTCGTTCTAAATCAAAAAGTAATCAATAAAGTGAAAATACTGTGCCTTCGTAAAAAGAAGCCAAGTTGTAGGCTCACTCACTGGCAGTAGCAGCAGGAAGTGAGACAGACAATCCCCCCTTTTGTACATTTCTGGCCAATGCCCGATCCAGTGTGTGAAAAATTTGAACAAAGACTGACTTTTAAATGCCCAGTCTCTGTTCAAAATGTCTCCCAGATGTCTGATTGATTGGGATGTGTGCTTACACACTGCTCAGCCACTCAGCTTCTATCAGCTTCTGTCTGGGAGATATTTTGAACAGAGACTGGCCATATAAAAGCCAGTATCTGTTCAAATTTCCCACGCACTGGATCAGGCATTGGCCCAAAATGTACCAAAGAGGGGTTTGCCTGTCTCATTTCCTGCCACCAGCGACAGAGGCAGAGCCTACAATTTGGCTTCTTTTTAAAAAGGCACAATATTTTCACTTTAATTATTACTTTTCAATTTAGAACAAAGAATTGCTTTTTTGCAAAAAGGATTGGGACAGTGTTTTTGATTGGAGGAATATAGTGTGTTGCCTTGGAATATGTGCATTACTTTAACCCTTTGACTGCCAGGGAGGTACGCAACGCATTGGTTTGAAATGCATTGCATACCCCCTCTTGCATTCAAAGAGTTAAACAAAGCACATATTTCCAAGTTAGGTTTTGGCTAAAATGTAATGTTTAATGTTTTTTCTGTTTACAGGAAACTGTTTGAAACAAGGAAGAGAAGAAGACAGAAGATGGGGAGAAAGAGGAAGAAATAAGAAGGAAGATGACATAAGATGGACAGTAGCTGATCAGAGTGCTGAATACACCAGGATTAATGGAGTTTTGTCAGGAGCTGTTTTTAACTTATTAAGATTAACCCTGTGAGTGTCAGTGGGGTAAACATACCCTACTGGCACTCATAGTGTTAATTCTAACATTTGACACATTTTGGGATTGTTTTGGATGTATTGATATGGGGCTCAGGAATCACGTTTTTTTTTTCAGGTTCAATTCCTGCGTTGGCACTTTTGAGATGTGTTAAGGGACTCTGAGCCCCCGAAATGCCATGTGCAGATTTTCACCCATTAAAGTGGGTCCCTTGATGTATCTTAAGTCTAAAGCATGGACTTGAATGGCATATTTTGACATTTTGTAATGTGTATTAATGGACAGGAACGGGCACAAAATTAGCGCCTGAGGTGCTTTTTTTTTTCCCTGTCGGTATTTCTTTATAGCACAGGTAATGGAATTGCTTACCGTGCTTGAAGAAATGACATCAGGGTTTGTTTGTTTGTTTGTTTTTTTGCATCAGAGGCAATTGAATCCAGCCCTAGTTGTCTGATAAATTAATTTATAAATCACTGGATGATGCTGCAACTTAAACTCTGTTGGTCTGATTTTGCACAATTCAAAGCAGTGGTATAGAAATAATTGCAATGGCCTTCTTAATGGAATACAACATGTTATGGTGATGTATCACATATCTTTTTCAAACCTAGTGCTCATATTGCTAGAACATTTTAAGCATTATAAAACCTTTACTTATGTTCTTATTCAAATGCAAGTTTCCTTAGGCAGGAGACATTTAAATAAAACTGTTTAGAATATTATAGCATATTACATGTTTTTGTATTTATTCTATACACCGTCACAAATTCAGAGTGAATCATTCAAATCAGTTTAAAAAAAAAAAAATTAATTAGTGATACTTACCATCCATATCGAGACGTTGCATGATGATTGCAAGCTCAACTTCACTGGGCATGTAACCCAACGATCGCATGGCCATACCCAGCTCTTGTTTAGAGATAAAGCCATTACCATCCCGATCCAACACTCTAAAGGCTTCACGAATTTCTGTTACAAAAGAAATGTACACCTTTAGTGAGTGCTTACATCATGCCAGAGTGTTTAAATAACTACTGAGAAAAAGGCACACACATTGAACAACCAACAGTATTGCTGTTTCACAACAATCCATTTCTAAATATGACTATGATTATTCCAAGAAAATAGAGCGTAATCAAGATAGGAGCTGCTTGCATTGTTGGCAACTAAATCACCAACTATTTTATTTCTATATACAAACACACTAAAGAAAATATATATATCATTAAAGCCAATATTATTCATTCATGACATTACAATTGACATCACAATGATATTATTAAATACTTTAATAACATTACATATGAGATGTTGCTTAGAAAGCATAAGGTATATGTAGAGTTAATGTTTATAAAACCTTAACCCCTAATAACTTTAGCTTCCTTTTCCTTTTAATTTCCACATTTACATAGCTGATTGGGCTGGAAAAAGACATGCTTCCATCAAGTTCAGCCATGCCATGTCACCCCTGTTGATCCACAGGAAGGAATAAAAGAACTTTGAAGCCATTTCCAGTTAAGCCCTAACTAGGTAAACAAAAATCCTTCCTGACTTCAAATGGCTGTCAGATTTTTCCCTGGATTAACATCTTACCTGCTTTGAAGCCAACTGTCATAATTTCCAATATTTTTCTGGCTAGATAGGTATCCATTACTGTTTTGAAAGCAATTACAGTAAATATACTCCCCTTACTGTAAAAAAAATATCCCTTCCTTTGTTTTAGTTGAAAGCACCTTTCCTCTAGTGTTTAATGGATTACCTCTTGTTCTTCAATCAGCTCTTTGAGTAAATACAAGATGAAATGCAGAGAAGGAGCTCCAGATCAACCTCTGATTCAGGATTGTCAAACTGCATTTAAAAAGGGACAACATAGTTTATGTGTTTTGGGATATACCTGGTTGTACACAGTAGCTGCAGTCATTAGTTCAGTCTTTTTGGCTGCAAAGCCTATACAAAATCAGGGGTATCCTAAAAATATGTACTGTCTATGGCACGTTATGAATTCAGTTTTTCACTACTGCTCTAATTAAATTTTTTGGCATATAATGTAGCACCGTATACCCCTTCTGATAGACATGCTTCTAATCCTCTCTTAACTGTATATACTCTATTAACCTCATTAGTTCTCACCACATCCCAAAATAAATTCCTCACTTTCACAGCCCTTACTAGAAAGAACACCTTTTTCAGCTGAAGTTTAAACCTTCCTTCCTCTAATGTTTAGCAGTAGCCGCTAGTTATTTTCCTCTGACATTGGAATGACAAGTTCCCTCTTATGCGCCTTTTATCTAAAAAAAAAAGTTGGTTAGTTGTGCCTCATAGTTCAGTTCCTCCTTTCCCATAAATAATGTTGTTGCACTTCTTTCCACTCAATTTCTTGGCTGGACTTTTCAATACAGAAGATTTTGGACAATCAGATGCCACTATTTGTCAGGAGAACTGAATTCAGACAGTGAGACTTTGCACAGGGACGATGGAAAAAGTATGTCTGCTACTAACTGGCAGATGGATGTTGTGACAGGGAGGCTTTGAATCCAGTTACTGATATTACAAGAGGCCATGCGTGCCTCTCTGTTTGTGAGTGTGCTCTTGTTATTTTATTTTGTTATATTGTTTCCTGTAGTAAATACTACATCATAATATTTTTCTCTTCTTTATTTTTTAGTGGACTAGCCTTTCTTTTTAGATTTAACCCTTTGAGTGCCAGAGGGGTATGCAACGCACTGCAAAGAAATGTGTTGCGTACCCCTCTAGCACCCAAAGGGTTAAGAAGCACTGGCCCAATGGGAGATATTTTTAGGAACTTTGTATACCAGAAACATATTATATTATTTACTGTTCTTTTTGCATATATATTTGCAGTATTTCAACATTACATATTTGATGTACTTTATATTTGCAAAATGAAATCACCACAAACATATTGGGTGGACTAAGAGGCAGAGCAACAGGGGAGAGAAGGGATTCTAGATCACAACCAAATAAGCTGTGTTTTTAGTCCTAGACTAGCAGATAAATGAGATGATTGGTTGCATAGCATTGACAGGAAAGGTACCAGACTTGAGTATACTATGACTGGGAGAAAGTAGACATGTTTTTTCATTAGGACAACAGAGTATGAATTAATTCTGAACAGGATGCAGAAGCAGACAGTACTTGGTAAGGATACTGGACTAGCTACAGATGAAGGATGACATAACTATTATCAGCTTGACTGAATTAGAGAGCAATGCCATAAGAGTACAGTAATATCAAAAGTGGGTGTGCTCTGATGACCAGTAGGTGAAATAAGGAGCTAAGCAGTGAAGACAGTAGGTAGTTATATGACAACCATAAGAGATGCTCAGAGCAGTGGCAGAGATAAAGTTGTAAGTTAATGGTGAGGGAGGAGACAGCAAGCAGTTGAATACAATACTCATTGGTATATGTTTCTCACAGCAAGTACTCCAATATGTTTTCCACCAAATAGTCTCCTAGAATGTTCCCATTGAGTTCCTATATTAAATCACCTGAGGACCATTACTTCACAATCAGTTGCATACCCCTCTGGTCCATACGGGGTTAAATCTCATATTTAATTTGTGTTTCATATCTCCCATTTAAAAGACTTGGCATGTGATTTTTCCACTCATTAAGCTCTGAAGTGCTTGAACAATCCAGCATTTGATCTGTAAAATATCATTCAATTAAACACAATGGTGTGATTCATTAAATACACCAATACTTTTGTCTGCCACTGACCCACTTGAGTGACCAGTCAAATGTTTGTTCAATATCTTTTAACAAAATATATTGTTTCTTTCACTTCAATGATCAAACCCAAGAAGTCACTGCATTTAGCCACTATGCCTCTACCTGCTACAACTTCATTAATAACCTTGCATGAAATTACCAACTTTTTTATTCCAGCAATTGTTTAAAAAAATAATGAATCATACAATTATATTGATCAGCCATGTGACTGGTGAAAACACTAACTGAGTGTCTGAGAACTGTACTGTGCTTTATCTTATACCATACACTGAACTTCACCAATGACTTTTTAAAGGGTAAGTAATGTTACAGACAATGTGTACAATTGCCCATTATGTTGTTAATTGTGAAAACGCTATATTCCTGGCGTTATAACATTATTAAATATCCCCCTCCCACCCCTTTCCAGTGCAGAATTCCCTAAGATCTGAAGTCCGGTCACTTGACAGGCAGATCTGAACAAGGGACAAGCAATTTTTTCTTATACCGAATGAAGATTGTCCTAATCGCTGTCCTCCAGTGCTGAGGCAAGAAGAATGTCATCAGCATTAGGAATGGGAGGGGGAGAATTAGTAATGCAATAACATTAGAAATATACTGATTTCACTAATACTAACATAACGGAGAGATCCTAGCTGCAGTCTATCTGTAACAGCTAACTCTTTAAAAACTGTATTGATTGTGTGATCATGCATGCCATTTTGTTTCAAACTGATTCAGACAAAATATACATTTCACAGTATTTGAAGAATTACATTCAGAGGATGTGACCTTACAACAACTAATATGTTTCATCAACTGCTTCTCTACAACGCACAGGACCAACTCTGGCAGTTTCACCTCTTCTCCAATATTGTCATTCCTATATATTTACTCATCTTTCCTTATACGTATACTCATATCAGGTTTTAATCTGCTACCTAAGGATTTTTGATAGCACACCCGGTAGCTTGAGGCCATATGGTACAATTATAAATATTCCTGTTTGTTTCATAGTATGCTGTAATTCATTCAGCACACTTTTAATGATACAACTCTTTGTGTGTACTTACATCATCTTTGCTGATACATTTTTGATCCTATCGTTGAGGGAAAACACTGAAAACATGAGGTGAAGCAGGGAGTGATTGTGGTTGAACCTATATTTGAATGTGATTTGGGGTTCTAATTTGCCTGTATGTGGTTATAATGATGACAAAAGCATTATCTACATTTTATGGGTAGTTGATTTTACCTCAGAATTACTATAGGGTGGCAATCTAAATTTATTGACTTACTCAGTAACATTATTGGTTAACATACGTGTCTTTATCACTGAATATCATCACCCACTATATGTACATCTTATCACCTTTCTTTCATATAGCGGTGAGCATTTAGAGTTCAGGTATACTCTCCTGACATTATAGCTACTATTCTTTTGCAGATTTCTTTTAAATGTATATTAAAATAATTTAATTTAATTGTATATAATAAAAGTTAGGTTTTATTTTTGTAGAGCCCCATATTCTTTGGCCATCTGCTTTATTAGCCCATCTTGTAAAACAGAAGGGGTTCTGGTGCTAATTGTGTGTTTTCCTTTTTTGTTTTGTCTGTGTCAATTATTTGATATTTACACAAGCACACTGCCCAGTCAGTTGCATGACACCTCTTATAATCATATTTTGTCAGTGCATCGCTTTATCTATTTCATGGTATATCTGTTCATTGTTTACATTTGAAATCTGATGCATTTTGTATCTGGTACTTATTACTACCCTGAGCGATGCATCATGCCCCATTAGAATTCTTAGTGGAAATTTCTCTCCCTATGGTAACCTTATTCAAACTAGAAAAGTCTCTTGTTTATTGCATGGAGTTGAAACCTAAATACAGACCGAAAATGGTGCACAGCATTTGCAATTATGTACAAATGTGGTGCAAGAATACTTATACGATAGATATACCTGGCTGCTGACTCCTACCTAAGTGCTATGTTAAACACATTTTCCTTTTCGAAAAGTTCCCCTTTAATCAAACAGTTCATCGTATATCCAGTATTCATTTGTTCCAGTCTTAGTATGGCTTCCCCAGTATGCTGGAGGAGATATAGAAATAGCATGACTCCAGAATAAACAAATACTCTTATGCTATTATCAAAATCATAAAAAAGGAAGCACTGTACAATTGTGAGACCCATGGATAGTAATGCTCAATAAAAGCTCTTTAGACTTCTTTTTTATCAAAAACTCTCTGTTTCATAATTTCTCTTCTCATCATATGAAAATGGTGTAGAATTAATTTTGCAAATTGTTACACACTGACAAGTCGACTGTTTTGTTTTTACATGTATGTGTGAGATTTCTGCTGAGGACCATTAAGAAGTGGCAGCAATGTGAAAAAGCTAAGTAAAAATGAGTTACCATCTGTTTGGAACTATTGTTAAAGGGATAGTAATGTTTCATAATAAAAGCAGCTCTAATTAATCATCATAGTATTTGGACATTGGAGAGTGTTATTTCAATTCTGTCAGAGTTGTAATTCAAGAGCAATTCAATGACAAAGTATCCCCCTCCTGCCCCTTTTACTGATGTAACACTGTTCAGCCAGATCAGAAGGGAGTGTACAGGTAGACTGCAGAGAGGGACAATCTTCAATTAAGATAAGGGAAAAACCTGAAAAACTTGTTAAGGGGGGCAGGACTTTCATTGTTCTCAGAGGAAGAAGATTGTCCCCTTTTGTTATCTGTCTAGTCTTTCAACCAGATTCCACATCTGAGAAGAGATGGCTTACACTAGGTAAAAGGGGTGGGAGGGGAAACTTTGCTTGTGAATATCTCTCAAACCATAAAGGTTTGAGAGATAAGCCTTTTATCGTTCTTCATTTTTTTTAATGCCTACAAAATAAAATAAAGATAAAACGAAGTATTACTATCCCTTTAAAAGGATTGCACCTATGTAATGTAAGACAATAGATCTTAAGTACTTCATGATATTGAGCTATATATTCACTATTATCTATTACCCTGTTTAAAAGTGTCTAGCGAGAAAAACTAGTCTATTTACTGTAATCCTCTCTCATGCACTATAATATGTTGACCTCCCAACATACTGTCCCGATTTTAGCTTTCTGTAACCCTCCACTTCCCTGCTCTTAATGGTCTTAAACTGATGTAACCTCATTCATTTGTCACTGTATTTATTTTTATTTCTACAATGTGAAAAAAGAGTCCTATAAAAATATGTACTAGAGAGCCCATAAAGCAATATGCAAGAAGGTGGAGCTTTAGTTTGTTTTTTAAAGCCATACATTTATGCACGATTTGTGATTGCTTGTGTTTTGGCAAACATATTACCACACTGATGTTGAATAATACATGCTCCTACATTTCTGGCACAGGTACTACTAATACTCTCACAAAACAGCTGACACTTTTTGAAATACATTTGCTAAAATAATCAAGCATAACTTTATAAAAAAAAATCTGGTTAATTCAGTGACATTTTAGTTCTAATAATTTTTCAGTCAAAAGTATATTGCAATAAGTGAATGGCTCTCTAAGTGGGCATAGCTAAAGTGTATTTTCAAGTTTGTGCTTATTTCAGCAAAGCTTTTTCATGTGTCTGGATAACTAAGCTTTTAAATTAGCAGCATTTGTTATTCAAAACGCATGTTGCATCAAAAGATCATCAATCACATATAGCACATATATTTATGTCTTTCAAAATTAGCCATTGCTCAACTGTCCTGCATGCCACTCTTAAAGGGATAGTAATACTTCGTTTTATCTTTATTTTGTTTTGTAGGCATTAAAAAAATGAAGAACAATATAAATCTTATCTCTCAAACCTTTAGGGTTTGAGAGATATTCAAAAGCAAAGTTCTCCCTCCTGCCCTTTTACCTAGTGTAAGCCATCTCTTCTCAGATGTGGAATCCAGTCCATAGACCAGACAGATAACAGCAGGGGACAATCTTCTTCCTATGAGAACAATGAAAGCCCTGCCCCCCTTGACAAGTTTTTCAGGTTTTTCCCTTATCTTAATTGAAGATTGTCCCTCTCTGCAATCTACCTGGGCACCTCCCTTCTGATCTGGCTGAGCAGTGTTACATCAGTAAAAGGGGTGGGAGGGGAATACTTTGTTATCGAATTACTCTTGAACTACAACTCTGACAGAATTGAAATAACACCCTCCAAAGTCCAAATACTATGATGATTAATTAGAGCTGCTTTTATTATGAAACATTACTATCCCTTTAAGGGTTTATATTTCCTAATTTCACAATGTATCCGTTTTAGACCCTGATGAAGTTGAGTCGTAAATCCATGAAATCTGTCGGGCAACTTCAATCCTGTTGTATAATCATTAAAGTAAGGTCTGTCCCACACCCCCCTGTGAGAACCTGCACATAGTTCCTGGAGTTACCCTCCATGGACAAAGTTAAGTGCCCAGCCTACAGCTCTGTGAAATGTCCAGTACAGATACTGGTATTTAATTAATTCATAAATACATCAAAATCTTCTTATCCTCAGAAAATAGTGGACTTGTTTATTCCATTTATTACAATCCATCTATTGGACACATATGACTTTTTAGCTGGATTTCCATTTGAACATCTGAAACAAGTGGATGTCAGGCACAGTTTGTTTCGGTGTCTAGAGTAAGGGAACCCTAATATGAACAAATCCCAAAATGGGTGACATGTGAGTGCCACAGCTATAGTTTATTTTTAATTGTTTAATAAATCACTATTTTAAGGCACTTAGGGCTCGATTCAAATGTTGGCGTGGGCAGAAAAAACTGGCGACGCTGGTTTTAACGTCAACTGAGCAATGCAAATGTTCCACTAGTAAGAAGCGACGCCAGTTCTGAAACACACGTCGCCCGTCACCAGAACAGCAAGATCTCACCCATAGAGGATAATGTATAAGCGACGCCAAAAGCTATTCAAATGTTGGAGTTAGGGCTAACGCGAGTTAAATTGCAACATTTCTCTCCAGAAATCTAACGCCTAAAGAAGGGACGAATTGTACAACGTGCAAGCCAGGCAGCCGGGCACAATGCCAATGCGTGAGGAGAGGTATCGGAGGAAGCGGGCAGCAAATACAAGCCTACCACCCGCTTCCTCCTATGTCTCTCTTCCTCCCGCTTCCTCCAATGCCTCTCTTGTCCCCAGGCTTTTCTTATGCTGCGGGCTTCACAGCCACCCGCAGCAATGGAACTTGTATGAATGAAGATGAGGGAAGCGCTGCAGAGAGCAGCCTGCTCCCTCAATTGCATTTAACCCTTTGAGTGCCAGAGTGGTATGCAACGCATTGCTTTGCAATGTGTTGCGTACCACTCTGGCACTCAAAGGGTTAACTTAGCGCTCATCCATTTATAATGTTCTACCTCCTGTGTTCCATTGCTATTAGTACTTTTGCTCCACTCTCCGTTTGAAGGAGAGTGGAGCAAAAGTACTAATAGCAATGGGACACAGGAGGTAGGGCATTAAAAATGAATGAGATGTAATTTAAACTAATGTGTAATAATAGTATTTTAATAAAAAAAAGTTTAAAACACACACACACACACACACATATATACAGGCAAGGTATGTAGTCCATACCTTGCCTATTAACCCTTTGGGTACCAGAGGGGTAGGAAACATGCTAAGCAATGCTTTTTTACCTCTCTGGTACTCAAAGGGTTAATTGTGAAATAAAAGACAGATTAGTCCACTACATGGAAGTCTATGAGGTGGATGTGGATGGGGTTAGTATGTCACATATATGCAATATATGTGACATACTAAGCGGGGGGAGATGTGGAAGGGGGCATTGTGTAGTGCTTGGTGTACTAGTTTTATTGATTGTAACCCTTTGAATGCCACAGGGGTGAGCAATGCACATCCCTATGGCATTCAAACCTATCCATCCCTGTGTTCCCCTAGTGGCTGGGTAGGGAAAAGCACAGAAAATGCTGTTCAGAACTGTCGACATGGATTTTGGATTTTCTGACTGAACTTGATACTTTGGAGTGCTGTGATTGGCTGTGGTGCTAGGTAACATTTTTATTGTGTGTTTTTAGGTAAGATTTTCTATGCGACACAGGTTTAAGGTTAACGTGTATTTTGTTGGTTATCGCTCATTAGCCTTTCTGGGTAAGGAAGATTTGAATCTCACGTTGCCCTGTCTTGCTTAACGCACGAAGGCAGTTTTTTCTTCACGTTGGTTTTAACGCCAACATTTGAATCGAGCCCTTAGATTGTTTTTTTGTTCCTGTCTGTTTGCTTTACATGTAAAAAAGAAGAAAGAGTGCAAAAAATCTGAGAGCAGTCTGTAGACCAAATATTTATACTGCTGCGTATGAAACACACTTACTGGAGCTATCCTTGACATAGGAAACATCTTATAACAGGGGATACCGCTTATCAGGTAAGGTGATCCTATTGTCAGTGTCTGAGTAGGACAGAGAATCGGCCTCCCAAGAATTCTTTGTTTGTGGCTCTTGAGCCAAAAAGATCAGAGATCCTCTAAGGGTAACATTGTATACACAGACAGTCCCTAAGAGAGGCCCCAATAAAAAAACTTTTTAGAAACACTTATCCTTTGGAGAAGCGGGCAGTAGTCTAGCAAAACGAGTTGGAAAATAAAAGTACATTTCTCCAGACCATATTTCCTCATATTATTCATCTGAAGTAAAGATGCACATATTTGATGCTTATTTTATAAATATTATCTGGTGAGTATTTCTTTATTGGGGCCTCTGTTTGTTTGTATTAGACTGTTGAGGTGTTACTGTGGATACTGTAAGAAGAAGCTGCAAGATGAGTCTTGACTCAGTGGACTTGGGTAGGAGTGCTTTGTACATTTTGTATCCTTTGCTCTACATGTTACTAAATTATTATTCTGTCTTCATTTATTATGTTAGAGAAATAAAAAAGCTTGCATCCTCTGCCATCATCTTAGTTTCCTGTAAATCTAACTACTCTTCTTGCTATATAGCGTTTAGGGATGGGTGAAAAGTCCTGTTTTGTTTCTGTGGGAATTAAAAAAAATGCATGATGTTCCACTTTTTCTACAGGAATTCTCACCTGTAGAGAAACTATGAGAACAGTTCCATTTTCCTCCTGTGTATACAATGCTAGTGAAACTTCCCATCCCACACTATAAAATAATATATTACATTGTTGTATTGTATTTTATTTTACTTGCTTTTAATTATTCAATTATGTACTTAAAGGGATAGTAATACTTTGTTTTATCTTTATTTTATTTTGCAGGCATTAAAAAAACATGAAGAATGATATAAGTCTTATCTCTCAAACCTTTATGGTTTGAGAGATATTCACAAGCAAAGTTTCCCCTCCTGCCCCTTTTACCTAGTGTAATCCATCTCTTCTCAGATGTGGAATGCAGTCCATAGACCAGACAGATAACAGAAGGGGACAATCTTCTTCCTCTGAGAACAATGAAAGCCCTGCCCCCCTTGACACGTTTTTCAGGGTTTTCCCTTATCTTAATTGAAGATTGTCCCTCTCTGCAGTCTACCTGGGCACTTCCCTTCTGATCTGGCTGAACAGTGTTACATCAGTAAAAGAGGCGGGAGGGGGATCCTTTGTCATTGAATTACTCTTGAACTACAGCTCTGATAGAATTGAAATAACACTCTCCAAACTCCAAATACTATGATGATTAATAAGAACTCCTTTTATTATGAAACATTACTATCCCTTTAAGGCAGCATGCAAGAATGTGATGAATTCAATGCACTTTTGATGGAAAATTTGTTAGCATCAAAATGTTACTATTTTCCTGAATTAGAAAATGTTTTCTCTTCTTTTGCAAATTTTGTGACAGGATTAAAGTTTGCACCTAATTCAGCAAAAGCAATTAGCACTCATTTTCATGCATTTGGCTAACTGTGCAATGCAACCTCAAGCTATTCATTCAGCCACGGTTGATCAATTCTGAAGCAAACCATCTGCTTCATTGGAGAGAATAACATTCCCATAGATTTATATGGTGACTTTTTCCCTTTGAATGCTAGAGAAATCTTCAATGCATTGTTTCACAATGGATTGGAGACCTCTCTAGTAGGGATAAGAGAAAACTATTTTTTTCCATCTGTATTTTCATAGAAAAACAGCAGTTTGCTGCTTTTTCTGTGAAAATGACCACATCTAGAACGCTACCAAAATATTATTTTTTTGCCATGAACACCAAGAAATTTCCTATGGGAAATTTGCCAGATTCAACAGGGGATTAGATTCTTTATGTGAGGTTCTGATTATACCAATGCATTGGACTAAGGCTGGAGGTTGGAATAAGTAGTTCTATGGATTTCAATGCAGGGGGAAAAAGCTGGACGTCAGTATATATGGTTCTATTGCTGATGTAGGACAATGATAGGGAGGAGGTTAGTGGGTGTAATCTATGGCTACCATGGGTCAGTTATTGAGGCTACCAGTAAAATGGCTGAGGGTGAGTATGTGTGGTTCTATGCAACAGAACAAAAAAACAAGGGGATGCTAAATAGTGCCTTATAGTACATATATATTAGATGCAGAGTATAATTAACACCATACTCACATTTAAAAATAGCTGTCAGGTAGGCATGTGCCGTAAAACAGCATTTTAAGCATACAGAGGTTACTTTCTTCTGCTTAGGTCTTCATGCCTTGATGCAGTATATGTCTCAAAATGCAGGGGTTAATGCTTGCCCCTAATCGGGCACTCCAAACAATAAATTGCAGGTTGCTGGGTGGCACTGTGGCCCGTGTACACAGGCTCTTCAACTAATTATGTATTATGTAATTATGTATTATGTATATATATATATATATATATATATATATATATATATATATAATTATGTATATATATATATATATATATATATGCACTAGTTGAAGAGCCGGTGTACACGGGCCACAGTGTTACCCACCAACCTCGGCTGGTGGCCAAATCCTGTCGTCACTGGCCGCAATGCAGTCATGCACAATAAAGACTGCCCGCGCTGTGGCTGATATGGAGTGGGGAACACCGAATTCAGAACGTAGTCCTCTCTGCGCACCTTCCTGGACTCCGGTCTGAATTCAGAGCACCCCTCTCCGTATTAGCCATGGCACTGGTAGTCTCCACTGCGCATGACTGAAGCTCGCACAGCTGTCTCTACTGCGCATGACGGCTTCTGACAAACATACTTAGCGAACTATTATATAAGATATATATGTATATATAATTGTACAGCTCTGCGGAATTAGATGGTGTTATATAAATAAAGAATAATTATATATATATATATATATATATATATATATATATACACACAAAGGAAATTAAAAAAACTAAAAGCTAGATAAAAGAAAAAACAGGTGCTTATCCTTGGTTTCAGCAATACAAAAGATATTTTATTAGCTAGAGGCATTTGATAAAACAGCTTGTATTGTTGCGAAACGCTAGAGCTTTTATAACTTTAGCTGAAGGCATTTAACAAAGCAGCTTGCTGTAAAACAAGTAATGCTAGAGCTTTTTAACTTTTTATAATATACAATTTTTTAAATGAAGGATTAGCGCCTGTTTTTTCTTTTATATACACTTTAGATTTTTAAATTTTCCATGTGTGTGTATATATATATATATATACATATATATATATATATATATATAGTACTGTGCTGTAAAGTAAGGATGCGTTCAAAAATAAACATGTTAATTGTTTGTATTCATCAATTAACAAAATGGGAAGTGAGTGAACAGAAGAAAAATCTAAATCAAATCAGTATTTGGTGTGACCACCCTTTGCCTTCAAAACAGCATCAATTCTTCTAGGTACATTTGCACACAGTTTTTTAAGGAACTCGGAAGATAGGTTGTTTCAAACATCTTGGAGAACTAACCACAGTTCATCTGTGGAATTAGACAGCCTCAGTTTCTTTTTCTCTTGATTATGTTGAGATCAGGACTCTCTGGGGGTCATACCATCACTACAGGACTCCTTGTTCTTCATTACACTGAAGATAGTTAAAGGGATAGTAATACTTCGTTTTAACTTTATTTTATTTTGTAGGCATTAAAAAAACATGAAGAATGATATAAGTCTTATCTCTCAAACCTTTATGGTTTATGAGATATTCACAAGCAAAGTTCCCCTCCCCGCCCCTTTTACCTAGTGTAAGCCATCTCTTCTCAGATGTGAGTCTGGTTGTATGACAGTACAGATAACAGAAGGGGACAATTTTCTTTGTATGAAAACAATGAAAGCCCTTCCCCCCTTGACAAGTTTTTCAGCTTTTTCCATTATCTTAATTGAAGATTGTCCCTCTCTGCAGTCTACCTGGGCATCTCCCTTCTGATCTGGTTGAACGGGGGGGGATACTTTGTTTGTGAATATCTCTTAAACCATAAAGGTTTCAGAGATAAGACTTATATCATTCTTCATGTTTTTTTAATGCCTACAAAATAAAATAAAGTTAAAATGAAGTATTACTATCCCTTTAAGGGCCATTCAGGTGCCTCCCTGATGGTATTGAATGATGGATAGGTATCTGTCTGTACTACTCAGCATTGAGGAGACCATTAATTTTGACCAAATCCCCACTTGCCAAAATACATCCCCAAACTTTGAAGGAACCTCCGCTACGCTTCACTGTTGCCTGCAAAAACTCATTCTTGTACCGTTCTCCATCCCTTTGGCAAACTGTCTTCTGTTACAGCCAAATATTTCAGATTTTGACTCAACAATCCAGAGCACCTGATGCCGTTTTTCTACACCCTAGTCCTCGTGTTTTCATGCATAGTTGAGTCATTTGGTATCACAGTGCCCGTGATCTTCTTTGCCAGCGACATTGCTACTTCCTGTTCTATTCCTGCTGGGCTCTTATTGGCTGCTGGGTTCTGCCCCACCCACCGTTAGCCTTTTTAACTTCAGTCCTGTCACTACTTTGGTGCCCTTTCGTGGTGTTCCTGTACCTGGAGTTTGTACTACTGTTGGTTCCTGCTCCGTGTATGACCCAGTTTAGCCTGACCTTGCTTCTGTCTCTTCTGCCTCGTGTTTCCGTTGCTGATTAGGACTGGCTAACTACCGCTCTGTGTACCGATCCTGGCTGTGGCTGACTACCGCTCTGTATACCGATCCTGGCTGTGGCTGACTACCCGATCTTTTGTGACTAGGACTGGCTGACTACCACTCTGTGTACTGATCCTGGCTGTGGCTTACAACCCGATCCGTTGCTGACTAGAACTGGCTAACTACCACTCTGTGTACCAATCCTGGCTGTGGCTAACTACCCGATCCGTTGCTGACTAGAACTGGCTGACTACCGCTCTGTGTACCGATCCTGGCTGTGGCTAACTACCCGATCCGTTGCTGACTAGAACTGGCTGACTACCACTCTGTGTACCGATCCTGGCTGTGGCTAACTACCCGATCCATTGCTGACTAGAACTGGCTGACTACCGCTCTGTGTACTGATCCTGGCTGTGGCTACTACCCGATCCGTTGCTGACTAGTGTCTTGCCAGTGCCTGTCATTGTTGCCTCTGGTTACCCTAGTCACCTGGGACAAGTGCCTTGCCAGTGCCTGTCAGTGTTGCCTCCGGCTACCCTAGTCTCCTGGGACTAGTGCCTTGACAGTGCCTATCAGTGTTGCCTCCGGTTACTCTAGTCTCCTGGGACTATTGTCTTGTCAGTGCCTGTCAGTGTTGTCTCCAGTTACCCTAGCTTGCTAGGGATCTGGTCACTTTCTGTGTCCAGTATTGTAGCCTCCTTCTATCCAGTCCTCTGAGATTTGGGCACTTGTGGTGACCATTTCCATTCCTCCGTTACTCCTAGTTTTCTAGGCCAGGTTACTCTCCAGTGTCCTGGCTTGCTGCTGTTCTATCCCTAGCCTTCAGGGATTCTGCCCTGTAGTCACCTACCGTCTCTCTAATTGGGTACGCTACATAGGTTTGGTACTGCTGAGGTTCTGTTCCTGGTTCCTGTCATCTGATCCAACCTGCTGTATTACTGTTTTGTTATTCTCCTGTACCCTGACCTGTGTCAGATTTGGTAAGCGCCACGGTACTGTCTGGATCTGGACCTGTGAAGGGAGACCTTGTGCACTTTATTATTCTTAATAAAGCTGATTTTACCTTACTAACTTGTCTGAGTGTTCTTACAAACCGTGGCAGTACGGAAGGGCCATGACTTCAGACAATGCAGGTGAAGGTGGCTCTCAAAATCTACTTTGGAGAATGGACGCACAAGAGCAACAATTGAACCAGTTGTCCCTGGCTATACAGACTATTTTGGAGCATACCGCATACCTTGAAAAGCCTGTACTTTATTATTCTTAATAAAGCTGATTTTACCTTACTAACTTGTCTGAGTGTTCTTACAAACCGTGACATTTGGCCTTGTTGCCACATTGAAGGTATGGCTTTTTGGCCACAAGTCTTCCATAAAGACCACTTCTGATCAAACGTCTCTGGAGAGTAGATGGGTGTACCAGGATCTCACTGTTTTCTGCCAATTCTGAGCTAATGGGACTGCTGGACATCTTTCAATTACAAAGGGAAGTAAGCATGATGTGTCTTTCATCTGCTGCACTAAGTTTCCTTGGCCAACCACTGGACAGAACATCTGGAAACCCCTTTCTGCCTTGAAATTTCTGCCTGGGAGAGACCTTGCTGATGCATTATAACTACCTTGTGTCTTGTTGCTGTGCTCAGTCTTGCCATGGTGTATGCCATTTGACATTAAACTGTCTTCAAAAACCTCACCTTGTTAGCTGAGTTTGGCTGTTCCTCACCCAGTTTTATTCCTACTATATAGTTTTTTCTTTTTCAGTTAATGATTGTGTTTCAACTTACATATTAAATTGATGATCATTAGCACCTGTTTGGGATAACTGTTTAATCCTACACCTGACTATATGCCTATAAAATCCATGACTTTGTGGAAGTGTACCTAGAAGAACTGATGATGTTTTCAAGGCAAAGGGTGGTCACACCAAATATTGATTTGATTTTGATTTTTCTTCTGTTCACTCACTTTGCATTTTGTTTTAAAAATAAACGATTAACCTGTCTATTTTTTTGAAGCATTCTTACCTTACAGCACTTTTTCACACCTTCCTAAAACTTCTGCACAGTAATATATATATATATATATATATATATATATATATATATATATATATATATATATATATGTATCCTGCAAGAGAAGTAAAGACTTGGGGCTGGATTCTATTGCCGGTGCTAATTTTAGCACTGCTTTTATCTCCAGATTTCCCCATAGACTTCTATAGAAAATGTTTGATAAAACGTGAGGTAACATTTATCTCCTGCAATAGAATCTAGCCTTTGGAGTGCCCAGTTAGAGGCAAATATTTACCTCTGAATCCTGCAATGCCATTTAGTGGCACACACTGAGTCAAGGCACAAAGACTGGGATTGCCTGAGCAGAGGCAGATATTAACTTCTGCATGCCCTAAATGCTGTTTTGTGTCATATGCCTACTTGGCAGCTATTTTTAAATGTGAGTATGGTTTTAATTATACTCTGCATTTAGTATATACAATAAGGCACTATTTGGTGCCCTCTCTGCTCTGTCTGATATTGGGGTGAACTGCACTGACCTTGGAGCAAGATTTCCTTATACTGCTAAAATTAGGTAAAATATGTCCACTGTGGCCTAAACAAAAACAAAACAAAAAAAAAAGCTAGCAATATATAAACCCCAATCCCATCTCTCTACCCTATTCATGTCAGGATGGAGAGGGTTTAAATAAAATATTGGGTTCAAAGGCCCTATCCCCCCACACACACACCAACAAAAAGGAAGGGTTAAATTCCTCTTTGTCTCTCCCTCTCCATTTACTCCCAGCTCAATATTGTTTGAGGAAAAATAGATAAAAATAGAAAGAGGGTCCTTTCACCCCCATATTAATTATTCTTCCATAGAAGGGTAACTTTTAGATTATTGCTTCTACTACTCACCCAACATCAGGTGAAGAGGACTGTTTTAGAAATAATAGGGTTTCTATAGACCCTATATTAATTTAATTTGCCTAAAGGAGGATGATAACATTTGACCTACTGTTTCTACTTTTAGGAAAGGAAAGTCAACAATCCTTTCTTCTGTGATCTCTTTCTTCAACACCCCTCATAAGGGTCTTCACAGCTAAGCAGGATGTGATTGGAAATAGACATTTCAGTCTGGGGTTGGCTGATACTTTTACTACCACATGTGTACTGAGAAATGCTTTTCAATGCACTTGTGGGTAAAAGCAATAGCCAGTCATATAATTTGTTAATAGTTTTTTTACTGGAAGTTCCATTGATGAAGATAAAACAATGCTTAATTAACTAAGTTTTACACCAAAGTATATCCTCAATGGATATCAATGAGTATAAGTATCCTCCAATCAGAGGCTGACACTTTTTTTAGTTTACATTCTCTTAGGTCACAGTGTTTTGTGTTAGTTCACAGTAGACTGCATTATTTTATTTTTTTATATACACAAATATAACAAATATATTAATGTTGGCATGCTGTCAACTAAAAAAACTGATAAGCACATTCTTTAACCAAGTCAGTTACTTCCTCTTAAAAAACCTCTAATATTGTTAAAAAACATATACCAAATTAAAATCCCATATTTGGGCAAAAAACACAAAATATAAAAAATTAGTTACAAAGCCCGTATACACGGGCTGATCCGGAGTAGAGAGCTCCGGATGGCTGACAGCCTGTCTGTGCTCCCAGTTCTGGGGCAGCAGCGGAGGCACTGGGTGACAGTTTGTTGCTCCTGCCCTGGAGTCGGGAGCACAGACAGGCTGTCAGCCTTCTGGAGCTTTCCGCTCTGGATCAGTCCGTTCTGTGAGTCCCTACTGCGCATGTGCGGTTACGCACACAGTGAGCGACGCAGTCTAGGAATTTATGTTATAGGATTATATCCAATAAACGCATAAAATATTACACATACATTTAATGACACTTAGAATGACCTATTGCAATCACTGAGGCCGATATAGCACAGACTCCAATAGTGTATAACAGGTTGTATGGATAAACACAAAATAGGAAAGCAGTCTTCTAAGTGTATTCACTTAAATGACTAGTAAAACAACTGTTTTAAAATCTCTAAGAATCACACTCACAAGGTAGGAGGCTATACACCCTGTACACACAAAATATAGCACACAAAATAGCAAAAGTACATGGTACTTCTCTTCATTTCTAAATTTGCAGTGTCTCTGGGTTGCACAAGTCTCAGCATCCTTTAACAAACAAAAAACGAACACAAGTGCTCCAGCACAACACTTTTAAATAAGAACAGATCAAATATAGTGTATATACAGTCTCTAATGATGTATAGAAGTCAATAATAGAAGGGGGCTTCAGCTATGCAGAGTATTCAGTATGGCATTAACAACAAACACCTTCGGATCATAATACACATTTGAAAAGAAAAGAAGAGTGCAATAATCTGAGAGTGACTACTTGATACTCAGTAGACTGCTATAATATGTTGCACTTACACAACAGATTCTTGTTAATGAGCCTCAATAAAGCAAACAGCTTGTTGCCATTCTGGAGCTCTAGAGTTAGGCCACCTGTCTGGTTTCGTACTGTCCCACAGGCAGCAGATGTTAATGAACACGAACTTCACTGGTGTAATAGGTGGGAATATCCTTAGAATGTGAAAAAGAAACACTTAGGGGTAGATTTAATGACAGCCGTTAAACCAGCCGCTAAGTAAAAAAGGCACATCGGCCGCAAATAATACATGATTTACAGTGGATTTAAAAGTAAGTGTACGAGAATAGCTAACGAGCATAGGCATAACAAAAACACGTAAAGCAAAAACCTGCATCGCACCTGTTTTCACATCACTGTGCGTCCCAAACACCCGTTAAAACACAGCTTAAGTTAAAATGTAACATTATGGCTGCCGTTGGCTAGCAACCCTGATAGATGCACAAACAAAATTCAAACCTACAGCCAATCCCAAGGCTCCAAAGTAGCAAAAATGTTCAAATACACCTATATATACGCCAAAATAATGGTCACATTCTGTCTGTGTTTCGAGTTTTAGTGAGCTAGGGCACAGGACCCAGGAGTGGAGGCTAGTGATCGAGAGAGAGTGAGAGAGGTGCGTACACTTGAGGTAGAAGGAGTTTTTGGAGTATGGAGAGAGGTGCACTTAATTATACACATATTACACTTTTGCACATATTACATACACCCATACAAACACTAACACATACACATACATACACATAGTCTTTTTTTTTTTTTTTTTTTAAACTTACACATATCTTAAATTTTATTTTTACAGTGTGAATCTGTGAGTAAAAGAGTGTGACAGAGAGTGAGTGGGATCGTGTGTGTCTGTGAGAGCCTGTGGGAGTGCCTGGGTATGAGTGGGTGAATGATGGCCAGGAGAGGTGGACAGGAGAGAGGGATGGGGAGAGTAGTAGAGGAGGAGGAAGGAGAGCAGGACCTGTTGAGAGTAGGGGTGGGAGAGGGAGATCCGCATGGCGGAGGGGGAGACAGACCAGAAGAGCAGGCACACAAAGGACAGGGACAGAACCTGCAGTGGGACGAGGGGTACATGGTGGGGACCACCATACACAGTCAGGGGCAGTGCAGGCAGGGCAGTCTGGTTCAGGCTACTCCCAGGCCAGAGGTGAGGAGGAGAGGATCAGGGATCCACGTTATACTGAGGAAGAGAACAGGGCCCTCGCGGAGGCTGTGCTTGAGAGAGAGACCATCCTGTTCCTGAGGGAGAAAGTCCCTGACCTGGCTGCAAGGAAGAAGGCTGCCTGGAACCAAATATGAAGCAAGGTGAACGTGGTGGTCAGCTGCAGATGGGACATGGACTCAGTAAAAAAGAGATGGGGCAACTGCAAGAGGCAGGTGAAAAAGAAGATGGAGGTGGTCCACTGGTAGACGTCACACACAATCCAAATGTTGGCATTAAAAGAGCCAGCAGGGCAAAATGGATACCGACAACAAAAAGAAAATGTCTTGGTCGATATTCAAATGTCAATATGTCCACTGAGGACTTCATTTTTTTGGTTTTTTTTTTAATTTTTTCTTTCATTCAAGTTTCTGTGTCGGCTGTTTAAAGAGCAGATAACTTGAGTCCCTTATCTGGTTTTCATGGCTAACGCAGACATTTGAATTGATATTTACAGTGTGTTCATCATTTTCAATGGATGAAAACACCTCTTCACTTTATCGCACCATGGCTCTTTTTTTTTGCTGGTATTTTTTCACAACAGAGGTATTTGCTAGCTTACTTGCTTGCATGCTTGAAAAAATGCAGTCGGCAGAAAAAACAGCCGTCTCCATCATTTGGATCGAGCCCTTAAACTCTCCACGGCAATGCATTGCAAAGAAGCAAGTTTCAGTTTGGCAATATAGAATCAAATAGCTATTACTGTTGGTGAAGAGAGGGTTCAGGGGGTTCATTTAATTTTATTTTAATGAATGTACTCCTCCAATAGATAAGTGGAGGTAGGGTTCTGTTCTGTAATCAAAACAAAAGAAACACACCTGCACTTTTCCATACAAGTTACCCAAATGTGAACCAGGTGTAAAGCATATATCATGCCTCTGTTAAGATATTTGCAAATAATGATGGTTAGTCCTATCATTAAGATATTAGAAATTATGTTTTTATATTTTTAACTTGCTGCTTTTAATTCCAAGTTTCATTGCAAGAATTTCTGTGGGACAATTTTAATTTTGATACAGATGGTTTTGTAAATTTATTCACACAGTTATGATATATGCTTTATACAGGGTTCACATTTGGGTAATTTGTATGGAGATGTGTGTGGGGATGGATATAGGTACCTAATGCCCCTAGTCAAGGCATTCTAGGTGTCCTTATCTCTGTCCGTGGCAACCCAAGTCTGCTCACATGACCCCCAACCCCACTCTCATCCACTGTTTCCTTGCCCAGAAAATACCCTTTGCCTGTAACAAACAAGTATGAAAAAGCTTTAACCTCTTGGTTGCTCTGCCATGTGCTGGAAATCTCTACATCAATTAAGAAGTTAAATAATAGCCTGGAAAGGGGGGTATAAAACTGATTCAGGGATATTGAGACAGATTCAGAATGTGGGTGTAACCAGCGCAAAGTTTGGAGTTGTAGGAAGTTTCCTACTCTTCCTTTTGGGGAATCCAGTTCCTTGTGTGTAGGGGTGGTGTGTGTGCACTTAGCTGTGGGGTGTGTGTGTGTGTGATTGACATAAATCAAATTGTGACTGGAGTAGTGAAGTTACAACCCCATCCCAACAGTTCATCAGTCTGAGGAAGTTGAGCAGTAAACATTTTGATAGAGATATAGATAGATAGATAGATAGATAGATAGATAGATGGTAGATGGATGGATGGATGGATGGATAGAGAGATAGATAGAGAGATAGACAGATAGATAGATAGATAGATAGATAGATAGATAGATAGATAGATAGACAGATAGATAGATATTGATATACAGGTATGTTATAGTGCTTTTCCTTTTGAGTAAATTGAGAGTACTCCCACCACTTGAAATGTTTAATTTAAAAGTTATTGTAGCTCAAACATATATTTTTTTAAGAAACAATAGAACCTTGCAGTTTAATTAAAAAAAACTTGCCTTGTTGTAGTCTGAAGGAGATACTCTATAAATGTAAACCCTTCTGCTGTGGTGTCAGTGTAATATGTCCATGGGTATACTATAGTTAGAACTTATTTCATTTGGATCCCATAACACATAATGCTTCAGCTGTGAATTGTGAGTGTGGTCAAATGAATGTCAGTGTCCCTGCACCAGTTTTATACCCCTTTACAGGGTGCTATCTAACCCCTTGGATGCTATAGAGATCACCAATACACTGGTGACCAATGTGTTGGAGATCTCTCTAGCAACTAACGGGTTTATAAGCCAAGAGTATTTTCTGTGCCAGGAAACAGTGGCTAGGACTGGAGGCAGAGTCATGTAAGATGTGTTTGTGGATAGGACTGGAGGCAGAGTCATGTAAGGTGTGTGTGGATAGGACTGGAGGCAAAATCATGTAAGGTGTGTTTTATGGATAGGACTGGAGGCAAAATCATGTAAGGTGTATTTGTGGATAGGACTGGAGGCAGAGTCATGTAAGATGTGTTTGTGGATAGGACTGGAGGCAGAGTCATGTAAGATGTGTTTGTGGATAGGACTGGAGGCAGAGTCATGTAAGGTGTGTTTGTGGATAGGACTAGAGGCAGAGTCATGTAAGGTGTGTTTGTGGATAGGACTGGAGGCATAGTCATGTAAGGTGTGTGTGGATAGGACTGGAGGCAAAATCATGTAAGGTGTGTGTGTGTGTGTGGATAGGACTGGAGGCAGAGTCATGTAAGGTGTGTGTGTGGATAGGACTGGAGGCAAAATCATGTAAGGTGTGTTTGTGGATAGGACTGGAGGCAAAATCATGTAAGGTGTATTTGTGGATAGGACTGGAGGCAGAGTCATGAAAGGTGTGTGGTGGGTGGCTAAGGAGCTAAGGGTGCATAGGGTGCTTTGTCTAGGGACACCCGTGATGCAAATCTGACCCTTTTCATCTTTAACATTGTTGATATGTAGTTTAAAACAATGCAGTGATTGTGATGTTATTCTGTTTTTATCTTTCCCTTTACTGCATGAACTGTACCTCCTGCTGTTTTTGCACAGTAAATTAGCAATACAAACCTCTCTACTGTACTTACTGGAGTTTATATTTCTCATTTAGTATGCACAGATCTACTGGCAGCAGTTCACTTGGGTGCCTAGATTTTTCTCCTGGTTTTTATGGATGGCCATTTGTGCTAGTTCTGATTTAAGTTCATGTCTGGATCATTTAACAGGAAACCTAAGCACTTCAATAATATATTGCTCAATCCATCGCTCTAGTAAGCCTTTAGTCTGAAGAGACGGGTGGAATGATTAGTAGATTTTAGTGCAGTTTTTTTTCCTTGTTTCATAGATACATTGGGCCTTTTGAATAAAGTCAAAGCGGATCAATTCTTGGGCAACCTAATTGCGCTACAGGGGATCAATAAAAATCCATGAGTGCCAGAGAGTCATCCAACTCATTGAGACATAATGCTTTGAGCATTTCTCTGGTTTTCAAAGGGTTAAAATGGTGCTTTTTTTTAACCCAGTGAATGCTATAAGCATATCCAAAACTTTGCAGAGTAATGTTCTGAAGACCTCTCTATCATTTTTAAAAAAAAATATTTTTATTTTTCCCCTGTGGAGCAGATGGTTTATCCTAGAATTGCTCTAATTTTCTTTTAAAGGGATAGTAATACTTCAGATATATAAAAAATATATTTTGTAGGGTTTATGTCCCCAAATAAAACAAGGGTACTCCCACTGCTGACAGATATTTTATTAAAAAATTATAACAGCTCAAACTTGAATTTTGTAGGTGCAATATCACAGTGGCCTGAAAATTTACAGTGGTGCTGTTGCAACACCATCCTATGGAGATTTATGATCTACAGACCAGAGCAGTCCATAGGATGGTGTAGCAACAGCGCCACTGTAAATTTTCAGGCCACTGTGATACTGCACCTAAAAAATTCAACTTTGAGCTGTTTTAATTTTTTTAATAAAACATCTCTCAGCAGTGGGAGTACCCTTGTTTCATTCAGGGGGATAAACCCTACAACCTATCTTTTTTAACATTTTAAGTATTACTATCGGTTTAAATACAAGGGGCCTTATTCATTATTGGGGAGAAATAACAATACTCCAAACTTCCTTGCCTCTAAATGGGGGCCTATTATTTCCCCATATGGCACAGTTGGTTTGTTCTAGAATTGCACCTTTTATCTTTTGTGAATAAGACCCACTGTCCCTTGTTCCACAAAATCTTACTGGAAGTATCAATACAAACATTTAGAGATGGCTGGTAAATTTTATTCTCATTTTCATTATTCAATCATTAATTATTACCTAAAGTGATGGCATTTGCCTGGGGGGGCTCCAAAGACACCCCCTCTTCTCCCAATGTGTAACATTGTTTTTATGGAAGTTTACACACATAAAAATTCAGGGGGCTAACCATCTAAGTTTAACATTTGCCTGATAATGGGTTACTGGATCCCCCACTCTTCTTACCACACTTTACATATTTTGAGTGATGGAACTATGTACCCCAACCAATTTGACCCTGTTTTATTTACCTTAACAACTGTGTAAATAAAGGATGTTCAAGCTTCCAAATAAACAGAGAACATGGGCTGCACTGAAGGATTTGTACATGCCTCTGTGTATTCTTTAGATCCAGTAGGTACCAAAAAAGATGTTACTATTTCTAAAATGTACCCTTTACCCTTTTTGGCATGTACACCCTTGCCATTTAAATGTACTTGGAAAGAGATCAGCAGTGACAGCACTCTCAGACCAGAAGATTCATACTGACTATTTCTTACAGCCAGAATCTCCTGGGATTTAAATAATTCAATCTTATTGGCTTTGTTCATGAAAGTTTTTAATTTAACTCATTGAGATCCAGTGTATCACAATGGCATACTAAGCAAGGCATTCCCACGTATGGCATACCAATCTGTCTAGGACAGCCTGGGATCCCTTCTTACTAATGAGAACCATTCATGGTTCTCAACAGCAGATTTTCTCTATGGTATTAAATCAATGTGTATACTGTATAACAGACACAGGATGCACATTTAAATTGACAGGGGTATGACCCAAAGCATGTAATAGTGTAAAATAGAAAAAAAAAGATTAAAATTTCCTCCACCACCAGTAGTATTAAAAATATATGTAAAAGCACTGAAGATGAAAACAAGTCACATTTTAATGTTGATGGCATAGCAAATAAAGATGTAGCAATACAACCAACTTCAGTATCTGACAGAGAGAGAGAATAACAAGTACTATACCTATCCTGAAAATAGTAGTGAATGTTCTAAAAATCTAAAAAATCGGCAAAGTTATAGTTTGAGACATCAAAAGTCTAGAGGAATATGAAAGTAATAAAGAAGAAGCAGAGGGCAATGCTGACTATGACCTAATTATCGATGATGATGTCACTCTAGAATATACCCATCCAACATCCTCCTCTTGTTCAGATACAGAAGAAGTTGAGAGTGAAAGAGTTATGACACGAGCACAAAATTAGCTGAAAGAAAAGGCTCTTCTACCACTGTTTATAAAATGTTTGAGAAATCAATTGAAAGTGTGACTCTGGCCAAGTAAAGTGTACTAAAAATTCCCTATCAGTCATCATCAACATCAACAATGTACCTAAGTCCAATCCCCACCCATACTCCACCTATTGATTAAAAAGCAACACAGTTCATCAACATTCAAAACCCAAACTATGATGATGTTGGAAGTGCAGCACATCTGACACTTACAAATAGATCAATTGCAACATCTAGCCCCAATAGTAGTAGAGGTAGCAGCCCCACAGAAACCCCACAGTCTATGAAGTCTACAATATGGAGTAACTTCACTCATGCTCCAACAGCTAAACATGTTGATATCTGTTGTCTGTGAAAGAAGCATATGAGCGGGGGGAGACAAGGCTCACGCCTAGGCACATTCTCATTGAGATCCCACCTAAAGCTCAATTACAGGTCTGATTGGGAGATCCATCATCAACAAGTCAGAAATGTCACTACTGGCAGCAGAAACACTTCTAAAGTGCTGGAGACTCTGGTGCACATAATATTAGTGTTGTTGATGTGTCAAAGAGTGTTCCAAGACTTAATTTGTAGTAACACCTATGGCTCCAGCTGTTGTCCTTCAAATGCAAAACACACAGCGGTACGAATCTGTGTTTGTTGAAGGAGATGACAAGTCATGCAGTGCCCACATATGCTGTTGCCAGTGCCACCATGATGTCCACCACCACCACCACAAGTCATGTTGTTAAAGTACCACAGTTCTTCTGCTATGTACTGCCAACCCACACTTACTGAGTTCTCACTTACTGAGTTCTTGGGAATAAGTCAAAAATGGTCACAAAAAATAATACCAAATTATGAGTGTGGAATGTCAAAGATGCCAAATTGTTAGCATTTGATATTCTGAATTATTCTTTTGTAGAAAAAAGAGGTTTTAGAGAACTATTGCCATGTACTGCATTCCACTGGTATATCACAAGCAACAGTTATTTTTACAGGATGGTTTTACCAGAATCGTAGAAGCAGGTGGTTAGCGTGGTGGGCACACATTATATGACAACAGAATCTGACAACAGATATGTGGAATAGCGGCCAGTACATACTACTTGACTGTCAATGCTCATTGGATTTCTCCACCACCATTGAGCAGCAAGCACATGCAACATCATGTCACAGTCAGTAATCTTGCCACTGGTTCTGGCAGTATTATTAAAGAAAATGTTAGAGTAGCCTATACCATTATCACACCACTTCTGTGTATGCAGAGATTTAAGAGTCAACCTCACAAAGCCACAGATATGTAACATAAACTAGAGCATGTGATAGAGGAATGGCTTGTACTCCACTCCTTGAAAGCTGTCTTTGTGTCTGCTGACAATGGCTCCAACATAATAGCTGCTTTGAGAATAGGTGATATGGTGCATATTCCCTGCTTTGCCAATGTACTAAATTTAGTTAACTACATTCCTCGCACACAAAATCTTTGACCATTTTAGATAGTCCTATAGTGTTCTCAATGCATTTGTACAATTATAATTAAGCCATTAGCGAGTTAGCAATGCAAAGCAGGAGGACTTTTTTGAGGAGAAATGGGCAAAATGTTTCACTTTGGCACTTTGCACTTGCTGAAAAGTTTCTTGCAAAAAGTGCCATTTTCCCACTTTTTTCACCTAGCTCACTGCATTGAAATCAATGTGAAGAAACATTTTTCTACACCACATGACAATTTTCTCTACTTTTCTACAGCCATATATAAGGGTGTCAGGCTCTCACAGCATTCCATTCTGTGTTTGTGACAGGAGAAAGCAGTATGTTTTTGAACTAGAGAAGACTGGTAAATAAAGGGGAATTTATGCTTAGTTTAATGAGCCTTTTAGATGGGACATTTGTTCTCTGTATTAGGGGAGTCTGGGGGCACTCTGGGGGAGAAGAAGGGAGGAAGGAGGTTGGTGCGACTAACTGGCAAGACACGGGCAGTAGGGTCCAAATTGCATGCTGATTTTGCTTTTATTGTCTCTGTGCTGGGAAAGTCTGGGAGAAGAAGTTGTTGATTTTGTTTTTCAGTTATATATATTGTTTTGGACTAACTGTGATAAGATAGTTTGAACAACTAAAAAAAAAATAAAAAAATACATAAATAATTAAACATATAACTATATTAGCCAAAAATGATGTGAGAGGCTCTGAGCACGAACAAAAGCACAATGGCCTGTTCTCCGGCTAGTCAGCACTCAAGAGCATCACATTTTAGCTCTCTAGTGCTATTACAAAGGAGAAACTTCCACATTCATATTAGGCTAATCCCGCCCATAAGGGCGCTCCAGTACCAAAATGATGAGCAAGTCCCCTCTGTACGAAAAAACCAGCTAACCCCACACGTACATTTCAGCCTTATTTGCGCCTCGTCAGTGAGGTGCAGCTCACTTCCCTAGGCACTGAGAGCAAGGGGTCCACGTCTGGATTACCCTTTACACTTAGGGAGAGACCATAAGTGTTTTGCAGAAACAAGCCAAAAAATCATGTGAGAGGCTCTGAGTACGAACAAAAGCACAATGGCCTGTTCTCAGGCTAGTCACCGCTCAAGATCATCACATTTTAGCTCTCTAGTGCCATTACAGAGGAGAAATTTCCACCTACATATTAGACTAATCCCGTCCATAAGGGCGTTCCAGTACCAAAACGATGGGCAAGTCCCCTCTGCACGGAAAAAAACAGCTAACCCCAGACATATGTTTCGGCCTTATTTTGGGCCTCTTCAGTGAGGTGCTGCTGGCTTCCCTAAGCACTGAGAGCAAGGGGTCTACATCTGGATGACCCTTTACACTTAGGGAGAGACCCTAAGTGTTTTGCAGAAACAAGCCAAAAAATTATGTGAGAGCCTCTGAGCACGAACAAAAGCACAATGGCTTGTTCTCTGGCTAGTCACTGCTCAAGAGCATCACATTTTAGCTCTCTAGGACCATTACAGAGAAAAAATTTCCACATACATATTATACTAATCCCACCCATAAGGGCAGTCCAGTACCAAAATGATGGGCAAGTCCCTCTCTACATGGAAAACCCAGCTTATGCCAGACATACATTTCATCACTATTTGGGCCTAATCCGTGAGGTGCAGCTGGCTTCCCTAGGCACTGAGAGCAAGGGGTCCACGTCTAGATTACCCTTTACACTTAGGGAGAGACCCTAAGTGTTTTACAGAAACAAGCCAAAAAATGATGTGAGAGGCTCTGAGCACTAGAGAGCTAAAATGTGATGCTCTTGAGTGGTGACTAGCCGGAGAACAGGCCATTGTGCTTTTGTTCGTGCTCAAAGCCTCTCACTTCATTTTTTGGCTTGTTTCTGCAAAACACTTAGGGTCTCTCCCTAAGTGTAAAGGGTAATCCAGACATGAACCCCTTGCTCTCAGTGCCTAGGGAAGCCAGCTGCACCTCACTGACGAGGCCCAAATAAGGCTGAAACGTACGTCTGGGGTTAGCTGGTTTTTCCGTGCAGAGGGGACTTGCCCATCATTTTGGTACTGGACTGCCCTTATGGGTGGGATTAGTCTAATATGTATGTGGAAATTTTTCCTCTGTAATGGCACTAGAGAGCTAAAATGTCAAACCAACTCCCTTTCACTATGGCCTTTGTTCGCTCTGATAAGCGACTTATAAAAAAAAAAATATATCCTCCCTGCCATCAGCTTAGGATATTCAGCAAGACGGAATGTCTGCAGATGCTCCATAATATTCAGCATCCAATTGTTTTTCACCAAATTGCTATGTATGGTCAGTTCACCAGCCATTGTACAACAGGTAGACACACAATTCCAGATCCTCACATCTGCAGACTCACTATCAGCTGGGGGACAAGGTAATGGAGTCAGCAGTGGTAGTTCAGAGGAGGAAGAAGAAGACTCCAAGGATGCTGGAGCAGGGACAAAGGGTACGCTTTCCCACACCTGGAACCTAGTAGAAGAAGTGTATGATGACAAAGGTGTAATGTCATCATCATACTTCCAGGCTGGTGAGGGGTTTCACTTGTCTTCTTCTGTAAATTTTCTCCCCTGATTTTTGTGCACTTGGGGAAGAACAAGGGGCACAGTGACAGCGACACTCGATTTCCATTTTTGGGGTTTGGGTTTCTCATGCTTAACATAAGCGTCAGGTTGTTTATATTGCATATGGTTAATGACAGCAGATATGCCAAGGAGTGTCCTCTCTTTCCCCTTTTCACTACAATATCAGACATAGTGCACAGTGCATTCACTTATGATTATACTGCACCTACCCCAAGGGACACATGGTCCGAAGCACATGATTTTAGTGAGGGGAAAGGTGAAAAATAGCCTTCTTCTCAAGAAGCACCTGAAATGTCTTGGGCATGTGCAACTGCTGCTGCCTCTGTATTAGTGCTACAGCTAGGACCAGATGTAATGGTGGCATGTAGAACCACATCTAACTGTCCTAGTCCTGCATCACTGATTGTTGAACTCAATCGCATAGTGGCCATGGTTGCCTGTGGCACTACCCTGGACATCATCATCAACCTGCTGCTCTGACAGATGAGCATCTATCTCTGATGAACCAGCAGCAGAAATTAAAGTAGCATTCCCAATTGCATCTCTTTCTCCCATTCCTTATCACTTTCTGTCATATTATCGTCGAGATCAGTTGCTCCCCCACCAGTACAATCATCACCACCAGGCTGTAGGACTTCTTGGTTATGACAAATGTGACAGATGGTGCCCTACTGCCACACTTGCCATCACCTCCCAAGGCAGCACACTGACAGCAGCAGCAGGCTCAAGCAGCTGACCTGTGCTGATGATACTTCCCCTTCTTAATTATTTTTCCCCACATCCCTAGTGAAAATGTTGGGGGACTTGGGATCATTTGGGCAGAATGAAGTGGACTCCTTTCACTGCTGCTACTCCATGTCCTATTCAGCAGCAGCACTCCAAACTCTTTTTTTTTGTCTTTCTCTCTCTCTCTCTCTGTTTTCTCTCTCCTTCCTGGCCATGATACAACATGTTTCATTGTGGGAAGGTCTGGGTCTTTAAAGTATGGGGGCAGGAAGTTTGGGCTTCTCTATGGGCAGGAAATTATCAATAAATATCTTGTGACTTACTATAGATAACAAACAATGGAGTTTAATGTTGATGTTTCTAGCCTCAACCATGATAAGTTTGCCTGCCCCATCACGGCACTTCAGATTTAGGCAAGTTCCTATCTGCCTCAAATCAAAGTGAAAATGTATTTAGTATAATGCAGTTGTAAAGCAGTACCTCTACTTTGAGCACAACCCTTGTGAGGGGGATAAGGGATGTATTTATACATTCCCTAAGGGAGCTACCACCCAAGCCAATAACTATATATTGGTTACATATACACAGTATATGTTTATTTGGGATATATAGTCAAGATATAGTACTTGCAGTTCTCCTGACTGTAGAAATAAATATATATTTGATAACTATTGAAAATGCTATTTTGAGCTCTACAGGAACCTGTATATTATATTTTTAGTGTGTATTTTGGGAAGTTTTGTCTCCTCTCCTCTTGGATGGTAGCTCCCTATATAATCAGGAGGTAGAATTAATTAGGGAAGGTGAAAATACCTCCCTTATTCCCTTCGCAAGGGTTTTGCTCACAAAAAAGGTGGAATCACTGATTTAAATGCATTATACTAAATACATATTCACCTTGATTTAAGGCAGATAGGGACTTGCCTAAATCTGGGGTGCTAATATTGGGGCAGGCAATCATATTATAGTTGTGGCAAGAAACATGTAACTAAACCCCATTATTTGTTATCTATAGTAAGTCACAGGTTATTTATTGGTAAAGGTCACGTATTTATGAACAGAGTTCATCATGTTTAATCCTGACATTCATACTTAAATATTTTTTATTCTAAAGCAATAACTTTGAAAACTGTATCCATGTGCAATATGCTGTACTGTAAAAAAAAATACTTTTTACCAGTTATTGAGCTCTATGGACTACCTCAGCCTGGATTAAATATTTCCATGATTTGTAGCAAACATTGGCAGTACTCATTAAACTAAAATTAGTGAGCTCAAGAACATTTCTTATTGGGTTTATGATGAGCTCATCTGACTTTAAATCACATCCACAAACTGCATAAAGATCTTGTAAAGATAACTATTTGCACTAAGACAGAGGATGAAGCATGCTGGTCGGAGATAATATTTTATAGCGAATCCATCCAATTACAGCAGTTTATGTGCACCTTACATCACTGAAAAGAAGCAAAGACCCTTTCCTCTAAAATAATGATTGCAAAATAATGGTAATTTGATGCAAAATGTTTTAACAATGACTCACATGAATGTCAAAAAGATAATGGTTATGTCTATTCATAGATTTCAGCCATGCATCAGCTCAAAGCAGATGCAGTTTGCTTAATACAGTAAAACGACAATTTTGTGAATATAATTCCGTATAAAATACAAGAATATGTATCTTTGTGTCAAAGTTTTGATATCCTGAACCATATACTTAATGATATGGTTTATACATATGTCTAAACTATTGCTTTAGCATGTACTGGACACCTCACTAGCAGGTAAGGCTTTATATTTTGACTATTACTCAACTGACAATAATCAGGTTTTGCACAAAATGAATTAAAACATCTGTACTTAATACTTTTGGTAAAATTCTATTTCGGACAATTTTTTTTTTTTTTAATTTGGAGGATCCGTTTTTTGGACCGGACCTGTTCAACTCGGACAAAATTCGTCAATAATCCGAATTATTCGGCCAAATTTTTAAAATAATTTAAAATATTCAACAAAAAATTCAAATTCAGTATATTCAGTCTGTACAATATATACTTCCCTCTCACGCAGTAAGATTCAATAGGAAATCATTAGGCAGCAACGACTACAGTGCACACAAGCTGGTGAGTCACACCCTGGTTTGCAACCTCCAACACATTGCTTCTGCAGCATTGAATTGATCCTGGTAGCAAGTATGATTATATTGTAAAGATGCTCATCAGATTTTTTTAGTGTATGTATGGGGCAAGTGAAAGGAGAAATGGAGCATTCAGTAAAGGGGTAGTGAACAGCCAATGAGCAGTGAAAGAAGGGGCCCAGCTCCCTGGTCTCTTTCGCTCTCCAGCAGGACATCAATGCTGTCCTGATCCTAGCAGTGCTGTTTGAATGAGTGTGCTGTCACCCTTTGAGTACCAGGGCAGTAGATAATGTATTACAAGCAATGCATTGGATACTCATCTGGCACTCAAATGCAGTGGCGTTACCAGAGGGGGCCAGGGCCCCCCCTACATTCTACTGTGCCCCCCATGTGCCCCCCCAATTTTCTTCAACCGGCGGCGGCTCCTGAATTCAGAGCCGGATCATGGGCAAGGCACCTGTCATGTTGGAGGGCCTGCTGACCCAGCCCTACATGCAGCAAAACAGCTGGCCAGTAGGAAGGTCTAACAAATCTTCCTACAGGCAAGCTGAGCACAGACCTCTCAATACTACTCCCTCATGTCACGCTGTCAGCAGTCTGTGATAATGCAGAGCGCCGTGATATGATGTCATCTCTCGGCGCTCTGCATTATTTCAATGATAGAGGACCGCGAAGGAGCAGCTACCAGAGGTTTGTACAGAAGAAGGTACAGACCTCTGTCTCCACAGAGCACATTCTGCTGGACAACCAGATGTGGGCTGGACTTTATAATAACAGGCGCACTATCACGGGAAGCAGTGCGCACCAGTTACTACCACCGGGGTCACTAATGGTTTTGGAGCAAGCTGCCCAGAGGTACTGTACAAAGAGCCACCACATATCTTACTCCAGAAATTGGCTTCGTTTTTAATTTACATTCATATGGACAAGTGACCAGCTCTTTATACTTAGAATTACAGATTTATTCAGCTTTATTCATTGCAATACATATTCACATAATACATACTGTACAAAGAGCCAGTACATTTGTTCCTCCAGAAATTGACTTAGTATTTATTTCACGTTCATAAGGACAAGTGACCAGCTCTGTGTACTTAGAATTATAGCTTTATATATATATATATATATAGATATACATAATAGGCATAGGCATTCACATACATACTTGCAGAGTCTATATAATACACATATTCACATATATACATACATACAGTGTGTATGTAAGTAAATATATATATATATATATATGATATAGACTCTGCAATGAATAAAGCTCTAATTCTAAGAACACAGAGCTGGTCATATGAACGTAAAATTAAAAGTAAACCAATTTCTGGAGGAACAAATATACTGGCTCTTTGTACACTAATCTCTATGCAATGTGGAACGGCGTCAAAAATTAAGAGATTTGAGCCTTTGAGTGCCAGAGTGGCAATGTGTTTGGCACCCATCTGGCACTCAAAGGGTTAAACAGAGCACTGGGAGCACCAGAACATCCATCAAACAGGCCCTATATTGGAGAGCCATACTTCAGTCCCTCTTTCCTTCCTCATTCTCCTCCCAATGCATTCCACTCTTCTCCCTTTATCCCACACACTCTCCCCCATGACGCTCTCTCTCCCCACAATAGTGTCCCTCCCCTTCTATCTCTCTCTCTCTCCCCCTCCCTTGTACTCTCTGTCTCACTCCCCTGTGATACCACAGACCTAACAACTGAAACAGAGCTACACAAGTGATATCACAGATCTTACAATTCTATGACTACCCATCAGCAGTCATAGAATTGCAGTCTCTGTGGAATCACGTGTGTAGCTTTATTTTCAATTGTTAGCTTTATGGTATCACTCATGTAGACCCAATTCAATTGTAGGCCCTATGGTATCACAAATATAGCAGTATTTCAATTGTAAGCTGCATGGTATATCTAATGTAGCTGTATTTCAATTGTTAGCTCTGTGGTGTCACTAAAGTAGCCCCATTTCAATTCTAAGCTCTGTGGTGTCAGTAGTTTAGCTCCATTTCAGTTTAAAGCTCTGTGGGGTGACTAATGTAGCCCACTTCAATTTGAAGCTATGTGGCGTCAAATGTAGTTCCATTTCAATTCTAAGCTCTGTTTTATTTTATTTTTTTTATTTGCTTTGCAAAGCCTTGGTGATCTCTGTGGCATCCAAGGTGTTGAAGCATCCAATTTGATACTAGTAGCTCTACCCACAAGAACAATGTTCAAATAAAGAAAGGTTTGCAGCAAAGGGAAAAGGGGCAATGGGGGGGTCCAATTTGAGATCCTGTCTAGGGCCTATGGAGTCTTAAACCAGCTCTGCCTGAATTAAATCTGCCCTACTGCAGGAGAAGAGAGTGAGACTGAACTTAGTGCTCACACTGCTCAGTGCCCGATTCGCCTGGCCCACCGGTGGCGGCCTTCATTGGCTCTGCGTCTGTGCACCAGCCACCAGAGGAGCTGCAGCTGCACCCAGAGAAGGAGTTGTGGACAGAGCTCAGGCCAGCAGTGGCGGTGGGGCACTGGGACAGCAGCCACAGCAAGTTTTGAGCTTGAGCAAGCAAGCAGTGAGTAGCCACGGTGACGGGTGAGACCACTACAATCAATATCTCAGTTGTCTATTAGAAAAGTAACTGTGTTGCAAGATGACGTGGTTCAAATCACTTTTAAACACTGAGAACATGAGTATAAAGAATGTTCAAACCTTTTATTTTTACAGTAGCATTATCGGCTGTGTGAATTTGTGCTGATGTGTGCAGGAGATCCTATAGCAAATTGCTAAAGTGGTATCTTATGTTTATGTGAATAGGGCAAAGCGACATTCTGTTTCTGGTCTAATGCACAGTGATCTACAGCATGACAATCTGCCCACAGGAACATTTACAGAGTACTGTATAATCTACCTCCCAGTGAGGTGAGTGGAGTACTCACCTCATCTGCACATCTGTAAATGTTCCTGTGGGCAGATTGTCATGCTGCAGATAACTGTGCATTAGACCAGAAACAGAATGTCTCTTTATGCTATTCACACAAATCATTGTATGCAGAGGTGCTCAGTACTTGGTTGCATATTTCACAGAAGTTGCCGGAAATAGAGAAATCTGAATTTTGTACATTTATGTTTTCCAAGTGTGTGTGTGTGTGTGTGTGTGTGTGTGTGTATGTTTGTTTATATATATATATATATATATATATATATATATATATATATATACATATATATATATATATATATAATGTTTTATAATTGCCTCCCTGCTTTTGTCCCTGGCCCCCCATGTGCCCCCCCTAAATATGAATGCTGGAGACGCCACTGCTCAAAGGGTTAAGGAGCTGAGAGGGTCTTTACTTCACAGGGGAGGAGTTCAACAGAGTAGAGAGGGTGTGTAAACAGAGCTGCCAAGGAAGGAGAGGGTTGATCAGGTGTGATGGAGAGGTTGATGCATGGGGCTGAATAGTGGAGAGTGAGAAGTGGGTGATCAGGGGTGAATAACCTGGGGAGAGCACAAAACTTGCAATGAATGGGTGAATGAATGTATCGCAATACCTTCGAAGTGTTCCTCTTTAGGAGACCCAAATTCCTCTGACCCTCTTTCCCACCCTATTGTCCCTCTGTTTATGAGATCAGACTGTGTGGTGTGTGTATAACTGTATCACATTGCTCTGCAGCAATAAAACTCATATTAAAAACAGAAATGTCACATTCCAAATCAAACTCCTCCCCTCCAACTGCTTTGACCCCTTAAAGACCAGTGGTCCAGGGAAGTTACCTTCCCTTAAGAACCGCTTTGATCCTTGCCGATGCACCAGGACACGTGACCTGTTATGTGTACATGCGCGCCGCTTTGAGGCCTAAGAGAGATTGCTCTGGTCTTGGAGCGATCAATTTTAGGCCCCGTTTTTACTTACAGTGCTCCCGGTAGAGCACTGTAAGTAAAAAGTACGTGACGTGCTATGACCGTCACTGGTCCTTAAGGGTATAAGGACCGTGATGGTCATAGCACGTCACTTAGTCCTTAAGGGGTTAAAGGGATAGTAATGTCTGAAAATAACTTTATTTTATATTGTAGCCCTAAAAAAATCATGAAAAATGATATAAGTCTTATCTCCCAAACCTTTATGGTTTGGAAGATATTCACAAGTAAAATAAAGTATTGTTCACTTTTCCTTGCTGTTTCAGCCAAGTCTGCCATCTAGTGGACAGATTTGGAATTCGTCCACATAGCAACCAGCAGCTCTTTAGCAGTGCCGAGATCACGATCTTTTTGAAAAGAACTGCTTAACTGGAACGATCTACAAAGTGTGCCTGGCTTGAAAGCACACTTTGTAGACCATTCCAATTAAGAAATTCTTTTTAAAGACCATGATCTCAGCACTTCTGGAGAGGCACTGCTGGTCGTGCGACCGGATCCCAAATCTGAAGGGTGGAGCAATGATGTCACTCCAGGGGAAACTTTACTTGTGAATATCTTCCAAACCATAAAGGTTTGGGAGATAAGACTTATATCATTTTTCATGATTTTTTTAGGGCTACAATATAAAATAAAGTTATTTTCAGACATTACTATCCCTTTAAACTTCACCAAAAATAGGAAATAACTACCTTATCTTCCTTTGGCAGTAAGAAGAACCACTACACAGCAAAATGTATCTCCCTTTCCCCTGCCTTTTCTTGCATGGGCATCGTTGTGCTTTTTTTTCTAGTATATAGATAGACAGATAGATTGACAGATAGATAGATAGATAGATAGATAGATAAAATGTTAATTTGAGATGGAGAAATACTCTCATGACTTCAAAAATTTTAAACAAATCCAAATTTAATGATCAGCATTTCAGTTACAGTGTTACAACCTTTCTCAGGACTTGAAGAAGGTTATGACATTGGAACCGGAAGATTGATTCATTAAATTTAGATTTTTTTTCCTATTTTTTCACAAACTGAGAGTGCCTCAGTTTGTGAAAATACACTTCTTGCCTACTGGGGGCAGGAAATTCCTCCCTTGTGCCATATTTATTTAATTTACAAAGTAAATGATATATTTATTTAGTATGTTTTTAGTAGATCCCATATTAATGTGGACACATTCCTTCTCCCCTAGTATTGGGTGAGGAGTAGAGAGAGAACACAAAGTGGAACTTGGATGGTTTTGAAAGGGCTTTCACAATTACATATATTTATTAGAAATGAGAGAAAGGACATTTGTTGTGCGGGAATGTGCCAATTTCCAAATTTTATACCATTTTAATTGCTTTGAAATACATTTTACTAATGCATCCCCCACATGGAAAGTTTCCCCTTTGTATACCTGCCATACTAGTTTAAAAGGGGTGTCAGTATACCGTGCTTGTCAGTTTGAGAGGGAGAGAGAGAGAAATAGAGAGAAAACAGAAACATTTTTGTTGCTAGCTGGTAGCTGGCAGTTGGGAAAAGTGAGGGCTTTTTGGTGGTAACCCCTGTCAGTTGTTCTCTGGGCAGGAAGGGAGAATTAAGAAACCCAAACAAGCTCATTTTGATTTATAAGTGACAGAGATCCAGGCAGTTGATTCATTCTACTTGAGTAGGCTGAACTTGGCTTAAACCTTACTGAGACTGAGTGAAAGATAGTTAGCAGACAAATAATGCATTATACATGCAAGACAAGACAAAAAAAAATACATATATATACACAAAGATCGCGCTATAAACCAAAAGGATATGTAAAGCAAGGTCAGAAAATATATAACTGCCCAATTATCTACAAAATAAATGAAATATATAAACAAATAAATCCAATATATTCAGTCACAAATATCTAAAAGACACAGCCTACTTATCTTTCTGGGCTATTATTTAGCCTCTATGCATAGTCCAAACAGTCTTAAATGAAATGTAAATGAAGGATGATGTGAAGTAATGGAGATGAACTGTCACTTAACAGCAACTCTATCAGAGTATTGCACTTTAAATAGTCTTAATGCCGCATCCCAATATGGCCTTGTCCATACATTGCAGAAATCTATATGGAAAAAGGGAGCGCAAAAGGAACAAATCTAAAAGCAGTGTTTATTTTATATAATAATTTGACACGCAAGAATAAAAATTCACTTACAGGACATTCACAAAAGATCTGCATTTAACTCCTCTCCCCGCTTCAAATACCCTTGGCGCTGTTAGATTATCGTCTCTCAGTTATCCAGCATCCATTCATCACAGCCTTCCGTTCCGACTCCAGCCGAATATCTTCTGTGTGGCTCCAATATTTGTATCCAGCAACTTTCACCAAACACGCTGTTCTCAAAAGGACACACAGTATCTAAAGGCTGGATATATCAGGCAACAGACCAGTGAGTCAGGGTTTCGCGGGGGGAGACAGATCCTTCAGTATTAAAAAAGGAACACAATCTTGTCACCCAACGCGTATCGCGGGTCTAACTGCCCGCTTCATCAGGGGTTACGGAGGGTCAGCCCGCCAGCATTTAAATACATTCGTGTATCCAACGAGTAAACCCGTAGAAAACTTTCTCAAGGCTGACCAGTCGGATCCACCAGTCGGAGATACTGACACCATCTGGGCTCCTCGATATAGCAGTTGACAGAATATAATAAATTAAATGAACAAATCCATTTACCTCATATCTAAACTTAATACAAAACATTTTCATATCAATAAATTATTATTGATTGCAATATAATTGTAAAAAAACAAACTAAAACTAAATATTAAACGTTAAAAAAGAAGGGATATTGTTCTTCATAGAAACCAGAAAATACATATATCATAAAAGACCTCAGATAAAAGCAGCTAAATCTAGATCTATATTAACACCCCAAGGATTTAGAGTTTTCAACTCATATATCCAAAAGGTCTCTCTTTTCCTCAAACGAAGCAAACAATCCCCCCCTCTTCTATCCACAGGGATTTTCTCAATAGCTACAACCTTAAGTTTTTCTGGGAGGCATTCTTTATGATCTATAAAGTGCTTAGGGACACTATGCTTATCCATTTTATTACTAATATTCCTCAGATGCTCTGAAAATCTCACTTTTAATTTTCTCATTGTACGTCCCACATATTGTATACCACATGAGCACATACACAAGTATACCACATAATCCGAATTACAGTTCATGAAGCTTTTCATTTTATATTGCTTCCCCGTTACTTCGGATCTAAAGGTTCCTTTCTCCATACTATTAGTAAACGCATAGTGTTTACAAATAGTGCAACCCTTTTTCCCACATTTGTACATCCCCGCTTTAGCTGATGAAAAAGATGTATTTTTATCCATAGAATCCCTCCCTTTAGTCAGTTTTGAAAAAATATCATCTTCTTGGAGGAAGATGGAATTATACCTCTAGAACAAATAGATTTTTTAACAGAGGCGGCGTTGTTTGTTCTTAAACATAATTACTTCCTATTTCAAGATAAGATGTATATTCAAAAGATTGGTACAACGATGGGATGTGCATTTGCTCCATCACTGGCAAATTTATATATGGGAAAATGGGAAGAGGAAGTAATTTGGAAGAATAATCCCTATAAGAGGAATATAATATATTATAAAAGATATATAGATGATATTCTAATTATTTGGGATGGAGAACCGGAACTAATGCTGGAATTTTATAAGTTTTTAAATAATAATACTTTTAACTTAAACTTTACCACTAAGAGTGATGTGGATAAAATAGAATTTTTAGATCTTCTTTTATATCATGAGGGACAGAAGATTCTAACAAGGAATTTTAGGAAACCAGTAGATAGTAATGGCTACCTCCATTATTCCAGTGGCCACCATAAAAGGTGGAAACAAAATATTCCATTGGGACAACTACAACGTTTGAAAAGAAATTGTAGTAAATTGGAGGAATATGAAGAAGAAGCCAAAATAGTTTTAGATAAATTTGTGGCTAAGGGTTATGATAATGATATTTTAGAAAGTGCGTATAATAAGGTAGCACAGATTCCAAGACAGGATCTGATTAAGTATAAAGAAAAAGAACAAAGATCTGATGGAAATCTTTGGGCCCAGTATTAGGAGACAGACCCAAGGTGTCCTTCAGACGAAGTTCCAATCTTAAGGAGAGAATATCCCCTAGTGATATTTTTTCAAAACTGACTAAAGGGAGGGATTCTATGGATAAAAATACATCTTTTTTATCAGCTAAAGCGGCGATGTACAAATGTGGGAAAAAGGGTTGCACTACTTGTAAACACTATGCATTTACTAATAGTATGGAGAAAGGAACCTTTAGATCCGAAGTAACGGGGAAGCAATATAAAATGAAAAGCTTCATGAACTGTAATTCGGATTATGTGGTATACTTGTGTATGTGCTCATGTGGTATACAATATGTGGGACGTACAATGAGAAAATTAAAAGTGAGATTTTCAGAGCATCTGAGGAATATTAGTAATAAAATGGATAAGCATAGTGTCCCTAAGCACTTTATAGATCATAAAGAATGCCTCCCAGAAAAACTTAAGGTTGTAGCTATTGAGAAAATCCCTGTGGATAGAAGAGGGGGGGATAATTTGCTTCGTTTGAGGAAAAGAGAGACCTTTTGGATATATGAGTTGAAAACTCTAAATCCTTGGGGTCTTAATATAGATCTAGATTTAGCTGCTTTTATCTGAGGTCTTTTATGATATATGTATTTTCTGGTTTCTATGAAGGACAATATCCCTTCTTTTTTAACATTTAATATTTAGTTTTAGTTTGTTTTTTTACAATTATATTGCAATCAATAATAATTTATTGATATGAAAATATATATATTCTGTCAACTGCTATATCGAGGAGCCCAGATGGTGTCAGTATCTCGTGGATCCGACCGGTCAGCCTTGAGAAAGTTTTCTACGGGTTTACTCGTTGGATACACAAATGTATTTAAATGCTGGCGGGCTGACCCTCCGTAACCCCTGATGAAGCGGGCAGTTAGACCCACGATACGCTTTGGGTGACAAGATTGTGTTCCTTTTTTAATACTGAAGGATCTGTCTCCCCCCGCGAAACCCTGACTCACTGGTCTGTTGCCTGATATATCCAGCCTTTAGATACTGTGTGTCCTTTTGAGAACAGCGTGTTTGGTGAAAGTTGCTGGATACAAATATTGGAGCCACACAGAAGATATTCGGCTGGAGTCGGAACGGAAGGCTGTGATGAATGGATGCTGGATAACTGAGAGACGATAATCTAACAGCACCAAGGGTATTTGAAGCGGGGAGAGGAGTTAAATGCAGATCTTTTGTGAATGTCCTGTAAGTGAATTTTTATTCTTGCGTGTCAAATTATTATATAGAATAAACACTGCTTTTAGATTTGTTCCTTTTGCGCTCCCCTTTTCCTTATAAAAAAAAAAACATACCAACATCCTGAAGAACAAATGGGACATGTATATAATTAGTAGGTGTGGGCAAAAAAATATTTTTTTCCCAGTGGAATTTTCATTAAAGTTTCTGCATATAGAACCACCCCAAATGTCCTCATTTTCTCTCATCCAAAAAAAAAAAAAATTCCCTTGGAAACTTTGCTGTTTCCCATTGCATGTTAGTATCAACATTTGTGGCTTGGGCTATAATAGTGCAGCTGGACAAGGCTGGAGGAGAGTACTCTTGCATCTGTGGCTACCTTTGGTGTGGGACAAGGTTGGGAGATCAGCGTGGTATCACAGTCTCCCTTGGGCTCTCCTGTGCTTCCTTACCTCTGTATGGCAGCCGGCCAGCATGGCCACTGGCCACTTCCTCATTGCTACAGACACTAGCACGGACGCCTGTTTATGGGCCTATTCTGGGTGGCCAAATTGGATTCCGCTTCCTTCTGCTCCTTTATAAACCTCCCTGAGCCTGGGAGTAATTGCCCTTACATGGTGTTTCTGCTATTGTGTCTTGTGCTCTGTTGTGACCCGTGCCTTATCTGAGAATATGTATGACCCCGGCTTGTCTGACTACCCACATTGGTTCTGACCTGTGGCTCTGGCTGACTAACTCGCTTCGTGTATGACCCCGGCTTGTCTGACTACCCACATCAGTTCTGACCTGTGGCTCTGGCTGACTACTCGCTCTGTGTATGATTCTGGCTTTTCTGATCAGTGACCCTGGATACTACCTGCTCAGTGTAGCCTCCTGTTGCATTCCCTGTGGGCCTGGTTACTTTCGCCCCTTGTAGTCCTCGGTTTGCCTGACCAGTGGCCCTAGCTCCTACTCGCTCAGCATAGTCTCCGGTTGCCTGACCAGTGGCCTGGTTACTCTCGATCTGTTTAGTCCCTGGCTTGTCTGACCTGTGACTCTGGCTGCCTACTCGCTCACTACACTGCCTGCTTGACTGATCTCTAGTCTCGGTGCCTCCTGGCTCTTATCTGCTTTCACTCTCTGTTGCCTTCCTTTTGGCAGACCAAGTAGTGACTTACACATGTTCTACCATTCTCTGTTTTCCCACTTGAGCCGCTTCTCTAGTCTCAAGATCTTGAGTAGTGCAGTGCACAGCACAATGTGCATCCTCCAGGCTGCCTTGCCTGGTATATTGGCAAGGCCGGTATAGCCTCATTCATATTGTACTGTTCTCAGGCTGCCTTGCTCCGGTATATTGGCAAGGCCGGTAGAGACTCATTCATATTGTTGTACCATTCTCAGGCTGCCTTGCCCGGTATATTGGCAAGGCCGGTAGAGCCTCCTTTAATCCATTGTTGCCAGTTCCAGGCTGCCTGGCTCGGTATATTGGTAAGGCCGGTAGAGCCTACGTCTTCTTATTGTGCCAGTCTCCAGGCTGCCTTACCCGGTCTTTGGCAAGGCTGGTAGAGCCTACTGTACTGTATCATTGTATGTGTTACCTGTCGTGTGTATGTTTCATATATGTATGTTCAGGACCTGCAAGGGTTCTTATTAACTTTTCATTAAAGTTGTGATTTTATCTTAACTCTGTTTCTGAGAGTCAAAATAAACCGTGACAATGGTACTGTAACAAAAAATTATAGGGTGGTGTTATATATTCCATATTATATTATGTAGCTAGAGGGCTTCTGAGTAAAATGGTACCCCACTGGTATGAGATGACATACTGTAAGGGATGCCAGGCCCACAAAACTGCATGTGCCACAAGCTGTCAGCTTTCTTGTTTTTTATTACACTTAAATATTTGTAATAACTATAAATACATTTGTTTTACATTTCTATCACTTCAAAGGTATTGAAATCTTTGCAAACTATTGAACTACGTACTATATTTATTAGACTCTTCTCTCCCAAGAAAAATAACACACCAACTAACATGCCATATGGGACGCCAGAAGCACAAATGTACCCTGTTGTTTTGTTACATTCTTCAATTATTACCTGTCTGTACTAAAAAAGCATGCCATTTTGGAAAGTAGAATACTAGGTGCATAAAATGTGGAGCTCCTTGCCTTTTTACCCCTACAATTTTACACACAAATGTTTCCCCAAGGTGGTAATATAAGAAAAAAATGCATTCTAAACATTTCCACCACTTAAAAAATACTAAAATCTTTGAAAACCATGGCATTTACCACTGCACCAAATACCAAATAGCAGCCTAGAAAACTTTACCACATTGGTATTGTTTGTCATTTTTATTTTCTAAGCTTATCTGGCTGCACTAAATTGGTCATAATAATCAAAACATGGGGAGCAGGTATACTAGGCATACTATTCTTGGAAAGTAGATAACCAGCCACATCAAATTATGTTTTTTAACCCTAGGATGGGGCACAAAAGATGCTACAAAAAAAATGTATATTTTTTTAACATTTCCACCACTGATGCTAAGATCTTTGAATATTATGGAAGTTCTTACTGTAGTCAGTAAGTACCTACAGTGTGAGAAAAATTGTACTTCATTGGTATGTTTTAGCATATTATAATAAACACCAATCATAAGTACTGTTAATAGTAAGGCTGAACAAGGTGCTTTCCCTCTTTTAAATGTTCTCCTGACACTATTGTATGGGAGTAGATCTGGCCTATTTAAGAGCCTACCCTTATTTTATATAAAAATTACATGTATGGTGATCATCACCTGGTCACCCAACATGCATACTAGAGTGAAAGTGAAGATGCCCCTTTTTCATTCACAGACACCAATAGAGAGTGGGATATGGATTTTTAAGAGCCCAACCAGCTCTCCTTATGCTCGTATGTGTATTTGACATTATTTTGTTGGATGATCAAATAAAACATGGATCATCTGACATTTAATTGTTTAAGAGTATCCTTCTTTGAAAGAAGGGTCTCTCCTCTTTCAAACAGGAGTGGTCCTGGGTTTGTGACTGAGTATAAGTGGCACCATGATAAGAGCCCACGACCCTGCCCTTCCCCTCTTTCCCCAAGAAATTATCCTTTTTCTCCAGTAATATCAGGTGATCACAATCATCCATAAGTGGAATCCAGTTGTGGAGGACTGCAATAGGGCACAACATAGACTTCTGCACATGTAAGTTCTACTCTCCTATATTAAAACCTTCACTGCCCCTCTGCAAAGAATGTGATCGGTCATATCCTTAGCAGTTTTAAGGGGTGTACTGAGAAATTGGCCATCATGTCTTCAGCAGAGAAGTAGTTAAATCAATTAAAATTTGTGAAAGTTGCATTTGTCCCCTGTGGTGCAGTTGGTTTGCTTCAGAAGAAAACCATTTCTTAGAATTCAGCCGCATTCCAAATTCTTAGACTATGCATGATAGAGCTATATAAAATAGCATCCCATTATAAGGCAATCTACACTTTATAGCAGTAATTATCATTTTGCTGATGTCCTTATTACTTTCAAGGCAATATTAAATGAAATAGGTTGCAAATTAGATTTTACATTAAAAACATAAGCACTTTGATAAAAAAAAATAATAATAATAACAAGAGTTCTTAAGAAGCACAACACTAAAGCATTTAAAAGCATGATTTGTTGCACTATTTATCTTCTACAGTCTCCTAATTAGTGCATGTAAAGAAGATAATAAACAGTCTACAATGTCTCACTACTATTTTGCAGGGTTTTATTACCTATTGCAACTTTAAAATTTTGCACTATTTAAAAATATGGTGCATCCAAAACATTCCAAAATATGTGTCAAGTGGTAGACATAGGGCCGTATGTTCAAAGGAATAATGACAAAAAAATTGTCGTATGAAAGCAAAAATAAGTCCTTGAATGCATGAACAACAAATTTTCTATAGAGTATACGACAAAAAAATAGTAATGTCCGTTGTGTACGACACACCTCTAGAATTAATGGGCAAAGGGGTGGGGCAAGGGAATGGCTAAACTATCCTCCAGTGTCGTATAGCGGAAAAGAAAATTTGTTGTAACTAACGACAAAAAATGTCTTTCAAAAGACAAAATTTGTATGTTAAGAAAAAAGTGGAGGGAATGTGTTCTGAATGTGAGACTTTTTGTCTTTAGTTAAGACATTTTTGTTGTTAGTTAAGACATTTTTAAATGTCGTAGTTAAGACATTTTTTAAGACATTTTTGTCGTTAGTTAAGACTTTTTTTGTTGTTACATACGACAATTTCAGTCAGAACAAACTACATATTTCCAATCACAACCGACACTCTCTGAAAGTATTAATGATCCCAACGACACTGTACTTTGAAAAGTTGTTACAAACGACAAAAGTTATTTTGCTACTTCTTTGAACATATGGCCCTTAGTGTTCTGCTTACTGTGTTTTGCTGTATTACTAATAAAGGTGAATTCAGAGCGGCCCGCTCCGTTATCAGGCACGCTGTGGGCAGTCTCTACTGCTCATGACTGTACCGCAGCTGTTGCTGGGTGGCCCTGAGGCCTGTGTACACTTGCTCTTCAACTAGTAAGTCAATAAATTGTTTAAATGGATTTACCTCTGCAAAAACATAAGAATTCTCAAGCCATCCCATACAGAGATTGGCAAAAGAGGTGGGAAATTTGGCAGCCACTGAGGTTCCATGTACTTGTAGGCAGAAGTTGCCATCATATTTAAAGTCATTTAGTTTCAATAAATAATTGATGGATAGGAACAGGAATATCTTTACATCCCCAGAATAAGAGATATATGTATTTAGGTGATATTCGATTGCTTGTAATCATCGGGAATAAAACAATATTTAACTCCAAGTATATGTTCAGTGTCAGAGTATTCCTCCAGTGTATTTCACACTATAATCAAAATGGAGGGTATAGAAACCATTTTGCCTCTCAGCCTCTAATATGGTTTACAATTGCATTCTTTTTTTCAGACGTGCGGACTACAGATATGTGTGTTAATGGATAGACATTACTGTACCAGCTGGAACAGACTCACATGAGTTTTAACCTATAGCCCAGGCTAGGCCATAAAGATATCACGAATAGGCATGGGTGAAAAGTCCCTTGGGAAGTTTTTGCTGAAAACGCACAGTTTTATTCTTTTTTTCTAAGGGAATTCCCACCCATAGAGAAACTCATGGATATTACACTTTGTCACTGACTCTACAGATTTTCCTGCAAGAATGGTTCCATTTTCCTATGTTTTCCAATGCCAGGGAAATGTCCGGCCCTATACTCTACAAACCCTGAATTTCCTGGCCTGCAACATAGTGTACAATAGGTAGGAGAGAGAACAGAAAGGGAGAGAGAGAGAGAAATTAAGATAATTATTAAAATAAAAATGAAGTTGTTTAAAGTGTGAACTATCACTATGACCCCTGCTATACCCAACAATACCCTATCCCCCAACATCATCCCTTGGAACGTGGGGAACTATATTGAAGAAAGAGGCAGAACAGGCTAGCAGTATGAGATGCTTGTGCCTGCTGCTTCTGCTGCCAGTATGCCTTCTTCTGAGGGGATGGCAAGTGTGACATCAGGGGATCTTCTGCAATAGGGATGGACATCACCATCACCACCAGCAGTGACAGTTGGAGTTTACTTCTGCTGTAATTCCTGCTGCTGTGTCATCAGTGACAATTCATCTCTCACACAAGCAGGCTGATATGAGCAAGCTAGTGTGCCACAGACCTCACAATGGGACTGGTCTTCGAGTAGTGATATGGGACTAGGATATGCTCCACTTGCCACCAATGCTCCTGTCCTAGTTCTAGTGGTGATATTGGGGCAGCAGCAGCAGCATCCCCTGCCCTAGCCAGTGAAGATGATTCTGGAGAAGAACAAGAAATCCATTCTTCCCAACCTCTCCCCACAATGAAATAACGGGTATGGAAATATTTTTCCCTTGGGGAAGATACAGTGAAGTCATCAATAACATCACTGTACACTGTATGCAGCAAGGTGGTGAAAAGGGAAAGAAAGGGACACATCTTAGCACCTGTGCACTCATTAAGCACATATAACATAAATACGCTGACATTTATGTTAAGCATGTGAAAGCCAAACCAACAAAAAAGAAACTGAGCAGCAATTTCACTGAGCCCTCAAGGGCATAAACTGGGAATAAAATTCCAGAGGAAGAAACCCTGGAAGTTTGATAATGAGTGTAACATCTGTGTCATGATTGTCTTCTTGTGCTCTGATCTGGGTGTGGAAAAATGACTCATTGTTCATGTCCTGGCACCATAAGGGTCTTCTTCCTCCATCTCTGATGTAACCCCTTGCCTCCATTACCACCCCCACCAGCTGACAGCAATTCTGCCATGTGTGGCCTGTGGTGTGCAGATCAGACATGGTAATGTGGTAGAGAGTAATCGAATGTAGGTTATAAGGGAGCATATGTGGATATTCCATCCCACTGAATACACTAAACTGGTTGAAGGGATAATTCATTATATTTATTAAGTCTCCTTGTCATTAGCAGAGTAGATAAAGACCAAAGTGACAGAAGTCCTTGATTTCTTTGGGGATAGTCTTACATTGCCAACCTAAAATTGAAGATTATTTTGGTCACAGTTGTGCCTGTATTTGTAAATTGTTGTGATACTTTCCAGTCCTTCCCCTATTTCACAATGTTTCCTTGCACACACACTATGCACATTGCAGTTGATGACATGGCACAGTTTCTTCCTGCTCTCAAGGGACAAAAATAGTATTCCAACACACCCATGATTTTAGAGGAGGTGCACTCTAGATGTACTTGAAGTTGTATGGGGGCTGGTTGTGCCACAGCAGCAGCACTAGAGCTAGTGTTAAATGGAAGCATCATTGTGCCATCATCTGTCTCATATCAGTGCTGATTATCTCAGTTCCATGCACTAGCTTAACCCCTTATGGACCAGCGGTCCCGGGGTGTCTGGTCCTTTAAGGACCAGATAGGCGAGTTCGACGTGCCGTCCCACATGACTGATCACGTGGGGTGGCATGTCGAACGATGGACTGAAAGAGATCGCTCCGGTCTTGGAGCGATCAACTTCAGTCCCAGTACGTGACGTACCATGACCGTCACTGGTTCTTAAGTGCCGGACCAGCGTGACGGTCCGGGTACGTCACAGGACGCAAAGGGGTTAAACCTCCTGCTGTTTACATGACTCAGCAGCAGGGATTGGAGCAGTATCAAACAGCAGAATGTGGCTGCCATTGGGTGGCATAATGATTCTGGTGGTTGGTTGCTACCACCATCTAGCACTTCTGGCATTTTGCCAGTAATGAACACATTTTTGTTTCAGAGGTTATTTTTACAAGTGTGGAGAATGCAAACTAATTTCTTTCTGGGCTAGTCTGAAGCCTACAATCAATTTTTTCAAGGCTAGACATCCCACAATATTGCAAATATTTATCTTACAGTAAGACTGCAAAACAAATGTTTCTGCAGGCTTTTCTTTCTATAAGCCTGCTTCTATGCTAACCATTATTTTTAAAGAGATAAATAAAAATAAACAAAATAAAAATAAGGTTACACTGAATGTGGCAAATGTGTATGGTGGTGGGGGGGTGATTAAAGTATATCTGTGTTGTGGGCTTTCCTGTCTTGAGCAAGTCCCACAGAGATGTGCCACCACCACCACCAACATCAATGTTAACCTGACACCCATGAGTCACTTGAGTTGCTTTCTTTGCTTACAATGACATATGTTCAGAAATATGTTGGGATGTTTTGTTGATGTTATTGGTGATTCCACTGCCAGTAAAATCCCTCTGCTGACTTCTTTTTCTTTATGCTTTCTACTTGATCTATAAGTATATCTTTATATTATTTGACAGAATCTGATTCCTCTGAGAAAAAAATGCTGCTGATCATCACGTCTTAACAAACATTGATCACATTTGGCAGGAATTCAGAAATGCTATGTTTAAAACAGGATTCCAGCAAAGTAGCAAGAATGTACTCCTCTTTGCTTTTAATGGACTCTATGAGAAGATTCTGTTCAAAGCATGCTGTCATGTCCATCACTAGCTGGTGCATGTATGTGTTGTCATTCTTGTAAGATTTGTCTGCCACACTTCTCAGTGGTTTTCTACAATAAATATAAATAAGACAAGCTAATTCTTGCCTCTACACACCTAAGAAGCAAGGTGGCCTCCGCAAAGGTTTCAGAAGCTCATATAGGTCACACCTTAGTCACCATTGCCCAGGTGACTAAGATGCTTCCTCCAAAGGCTTTCAGTTTTGCATTGTATACTCACTAATGGCTTTATTCTTCTCTTATAAATGTTATAGCATGTACAGTGTGGAAATCAGTCTGGTAGGGAACATTTTCAACACATGATGGGGCAGGTTGTTACAGTCTTGTGTGGATTATAATGCATTTTCTGCACGGTAGGAGCACATAAAATGGGCACAGATTGTGTGGCAGAAATTCAGCATCTCTCTGAAGGTTTCAGATTCTTAGAGTAATTTAATCCCAACTAAAGGACATAGACAAAGCAGGGTAAATGTACCATATCATCTATTCTCAAGGCAGCTAGTATGTTGGAACTATTATCAGCAAACACAAAGGAGCTTGCTGCAAGTATAAGTCACTGCTCTATCATGTGTTCTAGGTTATTTAATAAATATATGACTTTGTGAGATTGTGTTTCAAAACTCTGCATGTAAAAAAGTGGTTGCTGATGGTATGGGCTATCCTGCTGCTGTCCTCTAATAACCATAGGCAGGATTATTGGCCGTGACTGCGACCTGATGCTGCATGCTATTCTTGCTCACTAGTGGGAGGGTAACCCAAAGAGCAGTAACGATCATATAATCTGTACTCTGCCCTCTTGTAGACATCTCTACTGTCAGATGAATTTTTTTTCCATAAGATACTTTCAGCCCCTTTCCCACCACACTACTATCCTGCTTGTATAATTCAGGTACAGCCATCCTTCAAAAGTAACTGTGGCTTGGGATATGCCAGCAGGGTGCAACACATGACATCACTTCTTTAAAACCTCCATTTTCTACAAATGAATACAACAGCATGTCAAATGCCAACATCTTGGCAATTTTGCCATTCCATTGGTGCACGTTGATATTATTTCTGTGAAGTTTTTGTCTCTTTCCCAAGAACTCAGAAAGTGTGAGATGGCAGTACATGGCAGAAGAACGGTGTAATTGTATTTCTTTTACAAGATGGCTTGAGGAATTGTGGGGGTGGTGACAGCATTAGGGATGGGCGAAAAATTTTGCCTCAAACTGAAATCAGCGAATAATGGTACTTCCCGCTTGGCAAATAATTTCCCAAGAAAAAAACAAATTTTTGGCTTTTTTCGCCTAGCTCATTCCTCTGAAATCAATGGGAACTCTGAATTTACATATAACACATAATAAATATTATTTTATTTCCCAAAGGCAAAGTATAAAAGGTGCATGAGGGTGCCTGTGTTGGTGGGGTGTGGGGAAAGAATCAGTTGAACAGGGAATTTTTTTGGGGGGGTTGTTTACTGTGATTGGGGGCAGTTAATAAAAAAAATCCTAAATACAATTTAAAAAACCCCATAAGACATGGTATAAAAGGGGTCTGAGGAGGGTGCCTGTGTTGATGTGTGGAGACTGGGGAAAAAATCAGTTGAACAGGGAATTTGTTTTGGGGGAGTTTCTAGACTGATATTGGGGAAACAGTAAATAAAAAAATAAATCAATAAAATAAAACAAGAAATTTGTATGTAAAGTGATAGAGACAGGAACCCCCTGACATAACCTGCAACTGGGGTGGACTGATACTTGACTTGATAGAGTATTTTGTAGAGGATGATTTGTTAGATTTGTTGTTAGAGGCCCCTTAGAAAACATTGATTTATAGGACTTAGACTTAATAGAGACACAAGCCTGGAAGAAACATTGATTTGTAGGACTTAGGCTTGTTTGGAACAAGCCCTAAGGAAACATTGATTTGTGGGACTTAGGCTTGTTAGAAACAAACCCCCCAAAACTGTTTATCTTTTTTGTAGTACTATGTTTTTATTTATTTATTCTTTAAAAGCAAAACCCCTGAGAAAAAATGCCCCACTGGCCTAGTGCCAGCAGGTCACTTTGGCCAGTGGCCACTGGCCATTGTCAAATGTCCTCTTGAGTCCATAATTGAGGAATTTGCAACTGCTGTTCTTACTGCTGCTGCTGAGTTGCTTAAGCAACAGGTTGATTAGGCAGCTGAAAGGGAATGAGATCAACAATAACAGTAACATGGGTGATGGATGATGAATGTTCCACTTGCCACGACTAGCTCCAGTGATGAGCCTGAGGTAGTAGCAGCACAATAAGTAGCCCCCAGTCTATGTGGAGAAAATAAGAAGTTGGCCTGTATTTCTTCTCCACCTGTCCCTCCTCCAAAATCATGTGGTTATTGTTATTAGAATAGACATGTTTCCCTTGAGAGTAGGAACTATGGCTCTCATCAGCAACTGCAGTGTGCACAGTGTGTGTGGTAAATAACATCTGGGGGCACAACTGTATCCAAACACCATGACACCAGAACCCAAGTACTGCCACTGTCACTATACCCCTTGTCCATACGTCGCAAAGGACACATAACAACTTGCTGAAAGTTTAATAGTAATGATGAACCCTCCCTGCCAGCATCTTAGCATATTCTGTGGGATGGAATCTCCTCAGATGATGCTTGATGCTCTGCTTGGATTTTCCTCCACCATGCTAGCATGTGTGGTCAGTGCACCACACAGTATGCAATGGGTAGAGGCAAACTGCCACATTCTAACATCAACAGAGTGGCTATCATTTCTAGGTGAGGTAACAATGAGTGAGGTGGATTGGCAGAAGATGTAGTTACCCTAGAACAGTGATTCTCAACCAGGGTGCCGTGGCACTTTGGTATGCCACGGACATCAACTTATGGTGCCCTGTGTTTTCTATAAAGACTAACAAAAATGGACTTTTAAATAAAGATTTATAGAAATTGTTATGTACAATATGTTTAGTTTTGTTATTATGATTATAAGACCTAATAATAACTGTATATTTATGTATTGTACCCTTCATGATACCCTTAATAAAGTACATTAAACATGTTAGGGGTGCCATGAATGTTCTAGATTATGTTTTAGGGGTGCCCCGAGCATAAAAAGATTGAGAACCACTGCCCTAGAAGGTGATGGTGATGGCAAGCTAGATCTTTCACTCGTCATTGAACTTCCAGTCTCTGTCTGGGTTGCTTTACTCTTCCTCCTCTTTGATCTTTGTCTTGCCTCTTGTTGCCTTTCTGGAGAGTCAGGGGGTGCACCAACAGTGGTGCTTGATTTCTATGGTGGGTGTTTGGCTTTGACATGTTTAACATAAATGTCATGGTGTCTGTTTCATGTGTGATATCGGGGAGCTTGTGCCAAGGTGTGTTCCCTCCTTTCCTCTTCTTACTGACTTGCCACAAATTTTGCACAGTGCCGTTGTTGATGACTGTACTGTGTCTGTCCCAACAGAAAAATAGCCCCACACCCAGGACTTCAGTGGGGGAGGGAACAGGTGGAGAAAAATGGCCTCTTACTTCTTGTCTTCCACATTCCCCTTTACTGTCTGTGACAGCAGATAATGTTGCTGCTGTTGTTGATACTGCCTCAGATTCAGCACTGCAGCTAGGATCAGGAGTATTTTTGGAGCTGGCAAGTAGAACCTGTACTTGTCCCGCATCACTTGTTGACCTCATTTCCACTGTGTCCACGGTGGTCTGCGGCACACTAGCTTGCTCCTCAGCATCCTGCTATCCTTGCATCTCCTGGTCCTAGGTGCAGTGCTGAATCAGAGGCAGTAGCAGCAACTGCAGCAACATTATCCATTGCCACAGTGTCATGGTTTGTTTTGACTCTCAGACACAGAGTAAGATAAAAATCAAACTTTATTGAAAAGTTTAATGGGAGCCCTCACGGGTCCAGTACATACACATATATCACATATACAAAATGGGTACAAACAGTAGTTAGCAAGATACAGCAAAGTAGGCTTTACCGGCCTTGCCAATATACCGGGCAAGGCAGCCAGAAAGATGGCACTAAGAAATGTAAACCGGCTCTACCAGCCTTGCCAATATACCGGGCAAGGCATCCTGGAGGGTAGCACGATATACCGAGTGTGGCTCTACTGGCCTTGCCAATATACCGGGCAAGGCTGCCTAAAAGATGTCACAATGGAAAGCAAACAGGCTCTACCGGCCTTGCCAATATACCGGGCAAGGCAGCCTGGAGGTTACTCAAAGCACTGAATGTGGCTCTACCGGCCTTACCAATATACCGGGCAAGGCAGCCAAAGATGGAGGGCAGCTCCACTAATGCTGAGTTGGTAGGACAGCAGCCAAAGATGGAGAGTGGAGCAAACCAGTATCACAGCCAGAGAGTCGCAACCGGTAGACAAAGGGTTAACGAGTACTGTCATAGACAACAATATAGCCCAACCGGTTCTATGCAGCGGGTCAGCAACCGGTGAAAGTGGAGAAAGCCCAACCGGTTCTAAGCAGCGGAATAAGCAACTGGTGAATGGAGAGTCAATCAGTACTGCATACAAGACAAACGTAGCGCCCAACCGGTTCTATACAGCGGGATTAGCAACCGGTGAATGGAGTAAGCCAGTACCGCATACTGGACCAACGTAACGCCCAACCGGTTCTAAACAGCGGAATCAGCAACCGGTATGTGGAGTAAACCAGTACCACGTACTGGAGCAACGTAACGCCCCAACCGGTTCTATACAACGGAATCAGCAACCGGTCTGTGGAGTAAACCAGTACTGCGTACTGGAGCAATGTAACGCCCAACTGGTTCTATACAGAGGAGTCAGCAACCGGTATAAGTGGAGTAAACCAGTACCACGTACTGGAGCAACGTAACGCCCAACCGGTTCTATACAGCGGAATCAGCAACCGGTAAATGGAGTAAACCAGTACCGCGTACTGGAGCAACGTAACGCCCAACCGGTTCTATACAATGGAATCAGCAACCGGTATGTGGAGTAAACCAGTAACGCGTACTGGAGCAACGTAACGCCCAACCGGTTCTATACAGCGGAATCAGCAACTGGTATATGTGGAGTAAACCAGTACCACGTACTGGGCAAACGTGTCGACCTACCGGTTCTATACAGTGGAGTCAGGAACCGGTGAATGGAGTAAGCCAGTACCGCGTACTGGACCAACGTAACGCCCAACCGGTTCTATACAGCGGAACAGCAACCGGTATATGGAGTGAACCGTGATCAGAATGTAGCCCAGGCGACACGGATGACAATCAGGATACAGCAGCAGGAACAGATGCCCGCCCAGACAACCACAGGAACAGCAGGACTGCCAACCAGGTCAGGAACGGAAGCAGGAACAACGACAGCACCGGATCAGGAATGGAAGCGTGAACAAACGGCAGCACTGGATCAGGAGCAGAAGCAGGAACAACAGCCAACCGGATCTGGAACGAAGGCATGAACCAAGCAGCGGCAGCACTGACAGTGGAGAACCTCTGACACTGGTAGCAGATAAACAGGCCCAAGGATACAGGTAAGACAGGTGACTGCTGACGCAGAGATACCACGAAAGGGCAACCAAAGGGTGTCTCAGCGCAGTTTAAATAGGCAGTACTAGGCGGGTGATAGATGGAGCATACACACACCTGACTGACAGCAAGGGCGAGCAATCACGGGCACCGTGATAGTACCCCTCTCTCAAAGACCCCCCCTTCTAGAAGAGGGACCTGGCTTCTGGGGGTACTTAGAGTGAAAGATCTGCAGTAATTTGGAAGCATGAAGGTCCTTACTATCCACCCAGGATCGATCCTCAGGACCATAACCCTTCCAATGTATCAAATACTGCAGCTTTCCTCTAAATCTGCGAGAATCAATAATACTCTGAACTTCGTACTCCTCCTGGCCCTCTACCTCATTAGGTCCTGGCACCACAGGGTTAGTAGTATAACGGTTGCATACAAGAGGTTTGAGGAGAGATACATGGAACACATTGTGAATGCGCATGGACGCAGGGATGTCCAATGCATAAGAAACAGGGTTGATCTTGCGGATCACCCTGTATGGGCCAATAAACCGGGGAGCCAATTTATTAGACGGGACTTGTAGCTTAAGGTTTCTGAAGGATAACCATACCCTGTCCCCAACCTGGAAGGAGAATACTGGCAGCCGTCTACGATTAGCATGATGTTGATGACGCTGAAAAGACTAACTGAGTGCCCTTTGAACCTGTGCCCATGTGGAATGGAGCTGCACAATATGCTCATCCAGAGCTGGAATCTGTTGAGACTGAAATGAATCTGGGAGCAAGCACGGCTGGAACCCATAGTTGATAAGAAACGGGGAGCTCTCGGATGAAGAGTTAACTGCACAGTTCCTGGCAAACTCTGCCCACGGCAACAGGTCGGCCCAATTGTCATGATGGTCAGTAAGAAAACAGCGCAGGAACTGCTCCAGTCCCTGACTGGCCCGTTCAGCAGCCCCATTGGTCTGGGGATGGTATGCAGAAGAAAAGGATAATTGGATGCCCATCTGTTCACAAAAGGCTCTCCAAAACCTAGACACGAACTGGCTCCCCTGGTCAGACACCAGAACTCTGGGTACCCCGTGCAACTGGAATACTTCTTTAGCGAAAACCACCGCTAATTCTTTATCAGAGGGAATGTCATGGAGAGGTACGAAATTAGCCATTTTAGAAAACCTGTCCACCACCATAAGTATGAAGGAATACCCCCTAGACACTGGCAACTCTCCCATAAAATCAATAGAAACGTGGGACCAGGGACGTTCACCATTGGCACTGGTTGGAGTAGGCCCACAGGGAGATGTCTAGGGGTCTTGGCACGAGCACAGGTGGCACAGGCATTGGTAAATGCAGCACAATCTGCCCTCAAGGAGGGCCACCAGAACACTTGTGAGAGAGACCATATCAATTGATCCCTACCAATATGCCCAGCAGCTTTAGAGGAGTGGTAGGTTTCAAGTAATCTAGTGCAGAATGGCTCATCAACATAACACTTGCCCACTGGGGTTTATGGAGGGGCAGTAGCCTGGGTGGCCAAAATTTCTTCCCCCAGTGGTGAAGTGATACTAGTGCGTAAAGTTGCCAATATATGATCAGGCTGTATGATAGGTGCTGGGACCTCGCTCCTGTTGGTCTCAGGCTCAAATTGTCTCGACAGGGCATCGGCCCTAACGTTCTTGGAACCCGGCAAGTAAGATACAATGAAATTAAATCGGGAAAGGAACAATGCCCATCTGGCCTGACGAGAAGACAATCTTTTAGCTTCTGATAGGTAAGTCAGGTTTTTATGGTCTGTGAGAATCATTACAGGATTTCTGGTGCCTTCCAATAAATGACTCCACTCCTTAAGAGCGAAATTGATAGCCAGTAGTTCTCCGTCACCTATCTCATAGTGGCTCTGGGCAACCGACAGTTTCTTTGAGAAAAACCCACATGGTCTGAGTGTACTGCCTTTTTCTGGTCTTTGAGAAAGTACTGCCCCAAACCCAATTTCTGAGGCATCGACCTCCAATGTAAACGGAAGGGCTGGGTTGGGGTGGGATAACACTGGAGCAGCTGTAAATGCGGATTTCAATGTCTCCAAAGCACATTCAGCTGCCTCAGACCATTTGGAAGGATTGGCGCCCTTATGAGTCAGGTCAGACAATGGTTTAACAATCGAGGAGAAGTTCTTGATAAATTTCCTATAATAATTGGCAAAGCCCAGAAATCGCTGAATAGCTTTTAAGCCTTTTGGCCATGGCCATTGCAAAACAGCCGCAAGTTTCTCCTGATCCATGGCAATACCCTTCTTGCCAATCAAAAAACCCCAAAAAGGGCACACTGGATCTATGAAACTCGCATTTTTCCAATTTGCAATACAATTTGTTCTTACGTAGGCGGAGTAATACTTCTGACACATCCTTGATGTGTTGTGACAAGTCATTAGAGTGAATAAGTATATCGTCCAGGTAAACCACCACACAGGACTGCAACATATCCCTGAGGATATCATTGATTAGTTCTTGGAACACTGCGGGTGCATTACAGAGACCAAACGGCATTACTAGATATTCACAGTGTCCGGATCTAGTGTTAAAAGCCGTCTTCCACTCATCACCAGCTCTGACCCGAACCAGAGGTGAAAATTGAAGGAACCCTTTAGTCTGTCAAATAGTTCAGTGATGAGTGGTATCGGATACGCATTCTTAGGCATCAACTTATTTAGGCCATGGTAATCAATGCATGGTCTTAATTCGCCACTTTTCTTTTTCACAAAAAAGAACCCAGCCCGAGCTGGTGAGGTGGATTTCCTGATTATCCCTCTTTTGAGGGCATCTGAAATATATTCTTCCATAGCTTGGTTCTCCTCTCAAGACAAAGGATAAGTACGATCCCTAGGGGGCACCACCCCCGGGGGCAGTTCGATAGTGCAATCATAAGATCTATGCTGAGGCAAGGTGCCAGCCTCCCCTTTGCTGAACACATCACTGAATTGTTGGTACTCGTCTGGCAATGAAGGGGAGGCACACAGGATCTTTACCGGATGAGACACACAATGCTCCATACAATATTGGGACCAGGCAGAAATCTCACACTTTTGCCAATCAAACTGGGGGTTATGCAATTGCAACCAAGGAAAACCCAAAATGACCGCATGGTGAGGAGAATTGATTATCTGAAACTGCTGTTCCACTCATGGGAAGTGGCATTGTTTCAAACGTCACCTGGGCAGGCTGCAGTGGCCTGCCATCAATAGCCAGAGGGGTTTCTCTTTTAATCAACGGAATCTTATGCTGTTCAGCAAAGGCATTATCCATGAAATATCCGGCAGCACCATAGTCAATCAGGGCCAGAATCTCCACAGAGCGATCTGCCCACGAAAGTACCACCTGGACGGTGGGTTTTTGTATGCTCAAACCTGGGGACGTATGAACACCACCTAGGGCCTGTCCCCCAAGGTACCCTAGGTGTGTTCGTTTCCCGGATGTACGGGACAGATTCGTAGCAAGTGCCCAGATTTGCCACAGTATAAACATAACCCCTGCCTCCTGCGAAGTGCTCGTTCTTTTTTGGTTAGCCTGGTAAACCCTAATTGCATAGGTTCACCAGGTTCCCGTGCATGGTCATTGGGTTTAGGCAATGAGGGAGGGGTGGGTGGGCAAAATTAACTGCTAGGACCAGTGCTTTTTGACCATCCCCTACGGTCTTTAGCCATAAGCCTGTCCCGGATCCAAGTGTCAATTAAAATGACGTAATCTAGCTGCAATTTCATCTTGATATAATCACCCAGACCTTGAGCAAAGGCAGCCAACAACGCCTCATTGTTCCAACCTACCTCTGCTGCTAATGTACGGAATTCTATGGCATACTCGCCCACAATCCGTTTGCCCTGTTGGATTTCCATTACATAGTAACATAGTAACATAGTAAATTAGGTTGAAAAAAGACACAAGTCCATCAAGTTCAACCTTCGCCTCATACCTCAGTAACTGAGAATTTTATAGCTTTCCTGCTACCAATTAAATTAGTCTTTATCAGACCTTCCTGATCAGCCTACTGATAAACAGTATAACTCTGTATGTTCCCTTTTGAAAGAAATGTATCTAATCTTCTCTTAAATGTATCCATTGTATCTGCCATAACTACCTCCCTGGGCAATGAATTCCACAATTTGACAGACCTTACCGTAAAAAAATCCTTCCTCTGCTGAAGTTTAAACCTCCTTTCCTCTAATCTCAAGGGGTGTCCCCTGGTCACCTGATCAGGCCTTGGAATAAATAGCTCACCGCAGAGATCCTTGTATTGACCTCTCATATACTTGTACAATGTGATAAGATCTCCTCTTAGTCGTCTTTTCTCTAGAGTAAATAAACCAAGTTTGTTTAGTCGTTCCTCATATGTCAAGTCCTCCGTTCCCTTAATTAATTTTGTTGCTCTCCGCTGTACCCTCTCTAGTTCTAGTATATCCTTTTTCAGAACCGGTGCCCAAAATTACACTGCATACTCAAGGTGAGGTCTTACCAATGATTTGTATAATGGCAAAATAATGTTATCCACTCTTGCTTCAATACCTCTTTTTATGCAAGACAGGACTTTGTTTGCCTTTGCTACTGCTGTATGACACTGGTCACTGTTTCCAAGTTTGTAGTTGACAAGGATACCCAGGTCTTTTTCTAGCAACGAGTCACCTAAAATTATTCCATTAAGTTTATAAGTAGCCTTGGGATTGTTTCCTCACAAATGCATGACTTTACACTTCCCCACATTAAACTTCATATTCCACATGTTTGCCCAATCTGACATTGTATGTAAGTCCCTCTGTAGAGAGAAAATATCCTGTTCTGAATTAATGACTTTGCATAATTTAGTATCATCTGCAAATATTGATATTTTGCTTTCTATATCTATTTCCAGGTCATTTATAAACATGTTAAAAAGCAGCGGACCCAATACTGAACCCTGAGGTACTCCACTCTCCACTTTAACTGTACTAGAGAATTTTCCATTTACAACCACACACTGTTCCCTATCCTTCAGCCAGTTTTGTATCCAATTGCAAAGGTTATCTCCTAGCCCCAATTTCCTTATTTTATACACCAGCCTTCTGCGTGGTACTGTATCAAATGCCTTTGCAAAGTCTAGATATACTACATCTACTGCTTTGCCATTGTCAAGGTTGCTGCTTACCTCCTCATAGAAGCTGAAAAGATTAGTTTGGCATGATCTATTCTTCATAAAACCATGTTGATTCGTGCTTATTTTTTGTGTTATAATCCTGAATATAGTCCCTTATTATGCCTTCTAATAGTTTTCCCACTACAGAGGTTAAACTCACTGGTCTATAATTCCCAGGTTCTGTTTTAGTTCCCTTCTTAAATAGAGGCACTATGTTAGCTCTTCGCCAATCCTGTGGCACTGAGCCTGTGGTAATAGAATCTTTAAAGAGTAAATATAGGAGTTTTGCTAACACTGCACTGAGTTCCTGAAGAACCTTTGGATGTATACCATCAGGACCCGGTGCTTTGTCGGTCTTAATTTTGTTCAGTCTTCCCATGACATCTCCTTGAGTTAACCCAATATCTATTAATTGTATTGTTTTATTTGTTACTTGCGGAGGCTCTTCTACCATTCCTTGTTCCCTTGTATATACTGATGCAAAGAAAGTGTTTAAAACATCGGCCTTTTCCTTATCCTCACTAACCAACTCACCCATCTCATTTTTGAATGGTCCAATGCACTCCCTCTTAAGTTTTTTGCTATTTATATATTTAAAAAACTTTTTTGGATTAGTCTTGCTTTCCCTTGCAATTTGAGTTTCATTATCTATTTTTGCTAACCTAATTGCCTTTTTGCAATCTTTGTTGCACTCCCTGCATTTTAAGAAAGATTGTTCAGTTCCTTCTGACTTAAATAATTTGAATGTTTTTTTTTTCCTTGCCATTTTCTTCTTTACATGTGCAGTTAACCACATTGGCTGTGACTTACTTCTTTTGCACTTGTTCCCCATTGGTATATACTGCTGGGTACATTTCTGCAACCTAAATTTGAATTCTGACCAATTTTCCTCAGTATTTTTGCCTTTAAATAAAATATCCCAGTCTATGTGTTGCATTGAGGCCCTTAACAATTTGAAGTTCGCTTTTTTAAAATTAAGAGTTATGGTTGAACCTATACATTTTTGCTTTGCCAGACAGATCTCAAATGTAACCATGTTGTGATCACTGTTTCCCAAATGTTCTCTTACCTTAATATTGGATACCATTTCTGTGTTATTAGTGATCACTAGGTCCAATACATTGCTATTTCTTGTCAGCGCTTCCACCATTTGTGACATGTAGCTTTCACAAAGCGTGTTCAAAAACCTGCTACCCTTAGCACTCTGACAGGTCTCATTTTTCCAGTTGATATCTGGATAATTAAAATCTCCCATAATTATAGTATGCCCAAACTGGGCAGCTTTCCTCATTTGCAATAGTAGTTGGGCCTCATCATTGTCATCGATATTTGGTGGTTTGTAGCATATGCCCACCAACAACTTCTTTTTACCTTTCACACCACATTTAGTCTCGATTTCTACCCACATGGACTCCACAGTTTGGCCAGTTTCCTCACTAATATCACCTTGCAAAACTGGATTTAGCTCTGTTTTCAAATATAAGCACACACCTCCACCTTTTCTATTAATTCTGTCTCTTCTAAACAGGGAATAGCCCTCTATATTTACAGTCCAGTCATGTGCATCGTTCCACCATGTTTCTGTTATTTCAATTATGTCCAATTGCTCATTAACCGCCAGCAATTCTAGTTCTCCTATTTTATCTACCATACTTCTTGCATTTGCTAGCATACAATTTATTTTGAAGTCTTTACATATATTAATCCCTACATGCCTTTTTTCTTCACCTTCATTTACTAGGAGTTCCTCCCTACTGACTAAATTTCTCCCCACCCTTTCTCCACCCCCCTGGTCATTTACTTGGACCCAGTTCCTATCTGCTCTATCTACCCCATTTTTGCTATCTATACCCACCATTAGACGTTTAGCAGCAGAGGTGGTCCTACCAGGGATCTCGAATACTCTCCGAAATGTTTGCACAAATTCCCTGAAATTTTTTGTGCAAGGTTTAGCATTTTCCCATAAGGGATTGGCCCATGCCAGTGTACGCCCGGTCAATAAGGATATCATAAACCCCACTTTACTGCGATCATTGGGAAATGCATGAGAGGTCAACTCCAAAAATATCTCAAGTTGATTGATAAACCCTCTGCACAAACTGGGTTCGCCATCGTATCTGAGTGGCAATGGTGCGGAAGCGGATAGCCCTTTGACTGTAGCCACAGAGTTAATAGTATCATTCTCCGGTGTCAAAACTGGGGAGACCACCAGACTTGAAACAGACTTATCAGTAAGTACCGTACATTCAAGAATAGTTTGGATGGCCAATGCCAACTGATCCAAACGCTGCTCATGTACATCCATCCTCCAATGGATGTTCTGTGCGTTACCTTCACTCTTACTGTCTGAGGTCATGGCCCTTTCGTACCGTCACGGTTTGTTTTGACTCTCAGACACAGAGTAAGATAAAAATCAAACTTTATTGAAAAGTTTAATGGGAGCCCTCACGGGTCCAGTACATACACATATATCACATATACAAAATGGGTACAAACAGTAGTTAGCATGATACAGCAAAGTAGGCTTTACCGGCCTTGCCAATATACCGGGCAAGGCAGCCAGAAATATGGCACTAAGAAATGTAAACCGGCTCTACCGGCCTTGCCAATATACCGGGCAAGGCAGCCTGATGGGTAGCACCGTGATACACAGACAGTGAAGGGGAATGTGAAGAACAAGAAGAAAGAGGCCATTTTTCTCCACCTGTTCCCTCCCCCTTGAAGTCACGGGCGTGGGGCTATTTTTCTCTTGAGGTAGGCACAGTGCAGTCATCACCAACAGCACTGTGTACAATTTGTGACAAGTCAGTGAGAAGAGGAAAGGAGGGAACACACCTTGGCACAAGCTCCCTGATAACACACATGAAACACACACCATTTATGTCAAACATGTTAAAGCCAAACACCCACCACAGAAATAAAGCACTGCTGTTGCTTGAGACAGTAACCCCCCTGACATAAGCTGTTATTGGGGTGGACTGATACTTTACTTGATAGAGTATTTTGCAGAGGATGAATTGTTAGATTTCTTCTTGGAGGCCAAAGCCCTGAGGAAACATTGATTTGTAGAACTTAAGCTTGTTAGAAACAGAGTGGCTATCATTTGACATAAGAGGTAACAATGAATTAGGTGGATTGGCAGAAGTTGTAGTTACCCTAGAAGGTAATGGTGATGGTGAGCTAGTTGCTTCACTCGCTCGCCATCACCATCACCTTCTAGGGTAACTACATCTTCTGCCAATAAACCTCATTCATCATTACCTCTCACACCAAATGATAGCAACTCTGTTGATGTTAGGATGTGGCAGTTCGTCTCTACTAGTGATGAGCGAGCGTGCTCGGCCGATGCTCGGATCGGCTCGAGCATCGCTCTGCTCGGCACATGGCGGTACTCGTCGAGTACCGCCATGTGCTCTCCCGCCATGTTCGGGTGGCGGGGATCTGTGCCGGAAGAGGCACAGATCACAAGACGCTCCGCTGGACCACCAGGGACTTGAGGTACGGGGGCATTGCGGAGATGAAGGGGGACATTGTGGAAGAGGGGCATAGCGGAGATGAAGGGGCACATTGTGGAAGACGGGCATAGCGGAGCTGAAGGGGGACATTGCGGAGCTGAAGGGGGCATTCGGAGATGAAGGGGGCATAGCGGAGATGAAGGGGGCATTGACCAGGCACCCTCCCCTCATCAGAGCAGGGGGTGCCTGGTGTCGCCCCATTCATTCCAATGGGGCTCGGGTGCTCGGCCGAGCACTCGAGCCTCAGGGGGTGCTCGGTCAGAGCACCCGAGCACCCGAGCATCCGGGTGCTCGCTCAACACTAGTCTCTACCCATTGAATACTGTGTGGTGCAATGATCAAACATGGTAGTGTGGTGGAGGAGAATCGCAAGCAGAGCATCAAGCAGCATCCATGGAGACTAAATCCCACAGAATATGCTAATATGCTGGCAGGGAGGGCTCATCATTACTATTAAACTGTCAGCAAGTTGTCATTTGTCATTAGTGGGGTCTGGACAAGAGGTATAGTGATATCGGCAGTACTTGGCTTCTGTTGTCATGGTGTTTGGATGCAGTTTTGCCCCAGATGTTATTTACCACACACACTGTGCACATTGCAGTTGCTGATGACAGCCACAGTTCCTGCTCTCAAGGGAAACATTTCTATTCTAAAAACAACACACCATGATTTTGGAGGAGGGGCAGGTGGAGAAGAATTATTTGCCAATGTCTTCTTTTCTCCAAATAGAATGGGGGCTATTTATTGTGCTGCTACTGCCTCAGGCGCATCACTGGAGCTAGTCGTGGCAAGTGGAACCTTCATCATCCGTCACCCATGTTACTGCTATTGTTGATCCCACTCCCTTTCAGCTGCCTAATCATCCTGCTGCTTAAACAACTCAGTAGCAGCAGCAAGAAAAGCAGTTGCAAATTCCGCAATTATGAACTCAGACTCAGGAGGACATTTGACAATGGCCAATGGCCACTGTCCAACATGACCTGCTGGCACTAGACCAGTAGGGCACTTTTTTCTCAGGCCTTACGCTTTAAAAAAAAAAAAAATAAATAAAAACCTAGTCCTACAAAAAAAATAAAAATTTTTTTGGGGTTTGTTTCTATCAAGCTTAAGTCCTACAAATCAGTGTTTCTTCAGGGCTTGTACCTCTAATAAGTCTAAGTTCTACAAATCAATGTTTCCTCAGGGTTTTGGCCTCTAAGAAGAAATCTAACAAATAATCCTCTGCAAAATACTCTATCAAGTATCAGTCCACCCCAATAACAGCTTATGTCAGGGGGGTTCCTGTCTCTATCACTTTACACACAAATTTCTTATTTTATTATTTATGTTTTTATTAACTGTCCCCCCAATACCAGTTAAGAAACCCCACAAAACAAATTCCTTATTCAACTGATTCCTTCCCCAGACTCCACCCACGAACACAGGCACCCTCCTCAGACCCCTTTTATACCATATATTATCATTTTTTTTAATTGTATTTAGGATTCATTTTTTATTAACTGCCCCCAATCCCAGTAAACAACCCCCGCAAAAAAAATTCCCTGTTCAATTCATTCTTTCTCCATACCTCACCAACACAGGTACTCTTATGCCCCTTTTATACTATGCCTTTGGGAAATAAAATAATATTTGTTATGTGTTGTGTGTAAATTCAGTGTTCAATGATCTGTGTCAAAAAAAGCAGAAAATCTGCACATTTCGCTGAAAATTATTCGCAAAGTAGGAACTGCCATTATTCACCAATTTTAGTTTGAGGCAACATTTTTCACCCATCCCTACTGATTATGACTGACAGGATAACTGTGTATTTTTGGCATTTTTATTTGCCCAAACTCAGAATTTCCAATTGATTTGTCTAACAGTTTTTAAGCAGGCACAGTGCTCCTTTCCGATGGTGAGCCTTTGCATATCAGCTAATTTTTCTGTCCATCATCTCCTCACTCTCATCAGTATCTTAAGGAATATAGAATACTGGAGGGATATATTCTAGATCTACATTATCATCATCAGTAATTAGGTATTCTTCAGCATTGCCTGTGGCTTCTTCCCCACTAAGTATATGTTCCTGTAGGCTTTTTGAAGTCTCAAACTATTTCCTTTTACTACCACGATGCTGCACTGCTCCTATTCCTTTCACGCAAACCCTGTCCCTAGTATATTTGCTAGACATTATTAAACAGGGAACTATGCAACATAACTGATTGTGCATGATGTCTAGCCCTTTATAAAATACACTATATTTTCTAGTATATATCTGCCTCAGTGAACCCATTCCATAAAGTTTTGCCTTGTTATTATTTCCATCTCTGCCATTTTTTTATGGACACACCTGCCCAACTACTCCAGCTTTGCTATTACCTGTCTTCAAGTCTACTTTACAGGGTACACCCACTGAGGACTATATCAAGCACTCTCACAAGCAATTCAGTGTACCTGTATAGTGTATCACTGACTAGAGTTACAGTGCTGAAATTCCTTTATTCAGTGTATGACCTTGGCTTTGAATTCTGACCACTCTTGTTTGCCGTGTTTGCCACCAGTCCTGACCTCTGCTTCATTCAGGACCTGATTTTGCCAATTAGAATCCTGTGACCTTGATTGTTTGTGAGGTCCTAGTCCAATTATTCACCTGTGTAAGCCTCTTGCAGTCTACACTGCTTTCTAGGTTTGCACCCTAGATTTACTATCAAGCAGCTCCCAGCAGCAGCAGCAGCAGCAGCAGCAACCTTGAGGGTTAGGTTTGTCTGTCAACCTGTGGCCATCCGTCATCCAGTTTTTCTCTACTAGTGAGTTGTACTTTTGTTTTACAGCTTCCTCTCAGTGACTGATCCTGGTTGCTGTTTCTACATCTTTTCTGCCTGGTAACTCCCCTCTGCCCTGCAGGTCTGCCCCCTTTTCTGTTAACTAGAGTGACACTCAGTTACAGCTCATATAAGGATCCCTGTTTGTGTCACCCATCAATCAAACTATTTTGATTTTCTTTTCAGCTTTGAAAAACACGCCCACTGCAACTGCTTCTTCTCCCAGATGCCACTAACACAGAGAATAGCCAGGTGGAAGGAGCTTGGTTCACAGCTGTCTGAGTCTTCTTAGTTACACAAAATTGTGGGGCATTTTCAGTAAATCTCCTTTACTCTCATCACACACCCCTCGTCTCTCCTAACACGGAGAACAGCCGGCAGAAAGGAACTTTGATCACTTCTGCCTGTCTCTTCTCAATTACACAGGATTTTAGGTTTATGGGGTAAATTTTCTTTAATTCATTCACCCACCACCACCACCAGACACTCTTGCCCCAGAGGACAGAAAGTTGGATCACAGGTGCCCGTCTCTTCTCAGTCATACCAGATTGTGGGGTATTTGGGGTAAATCTCCTTTGCTCTCTTCACATACACCAAATGCCCCTAACACAGAGATAACAATCAGGTCAGGAAGAAACTTGGATCACAACTGCCTGTTTCAGTCAACCAGGTCTCCCTAAATTACACTTCAACTTTGTTTTATTTGCCTATCCTAACTATCTCAAAAAATGTGGTGCTTTCTCTATCTCTCACAAACACAGAATGGCATGCTGCAGGATCCTGAAGCCCCTTTTATAGTATCCATGCAGGAAAAATAAGGGAAACATGCTACATGAGGGGGAATCCAGTCTTACTATTTTTTCAATACAATGAGCTAGGCAGGAAAAAGTGGAAAATCTTCACTTTTCACAAAAAATTTGCATCTTGGTGGGAAGTGTCATTTTTTCATGTTTTGCTTTTAAAGGTAAAAAAAATTTTGCCCTTCCCTAATTGTTAACAAAGGGCACAGATGGATATTTTTCTTATTCTTTATAAAGTAACACAGAAAATAGATTCATACCATAAAAAAGAAATCTATAGTATATCTGTTATCATGCATGCGAATCAATGGAAAATGATATCAATTTTACTGGTTTTATATAGAAATATCTATTTACCCTTTTGTATTATTAAAAATAAAACCAATATATATTAGTCTGAACCATCTAAATATTTCACTAACAGGATTCTTAAGACACATTCTTTTCTCAGTTTTTGGGGAGCTAAATAAATTAATTGTGTGTAAAATTTGGTTCAGCCCAAGAACCATGGTTTTTGGACCTTGTTACCTGATTGTAGTAACAAGGGCTGCTCATTATTTGTATGAAAAATAAACTGCATGTCTGCTAAAGTGGCATAAAGCTGTCAGATAAATGATGACAAAGACAAGATAAAGTGAGTGGTTTCATATTTTGTCAGTTCATTTTCAAGGTTATTTGGGAAAAGTGTCTCAAATTATCTGAAGACTCTTATGCCACCTATTAATGAACAAAATTTTTAAGGAAGGTTGGGCTAATAAAGAGTTGAAAACCCTAAAACTGTTTAATCAAAATAATTAAAACTTAGTCAAACCATCAAGCAGTTTCTACAATTAGGGCAACTCTTCTTGACAAGAGTGACAGTGCATTCAGTCTAAATTATGTAATTTTACAGAATTAAGCATATACTTTAAAGGGATAGTAATACTTCATTTTATCTTTATTTTATTTTGTAGGCATTAAAAAAACATGAAGAAAAACATGAAGAACGATATATGGTTTAAGAGATATTCACAAGCAAAGTTTCCCCCTCCCGCCCCTTTTACCTAGTGTAAGCCATCTCTTCTCAGATGTGAAACTGGTTGTAAGACCAGACAGATAACAGTAGGGGACAATCTTCTTTGTATGAAAACAATGAAAGCCCTTCCCCCCTTGACAAGTTTTTCAGCTTTTTCCCTTATCTTAATTGAAGATTGTCCCTCTCTGCAGTCTACCTGGGCACCTCTCTTCTGATCTGGCTGAACGGGGGGGGGGGTACTTTGCTTGTGAATATCTCTTAAACCATAAAGGTTTGAGAGATAAGACTTATATTGTTCTTCGTGTTTTTTTAATGCCTATAAAATAAAATAAAGATAAAACGAAGTATTACTATCCCTTTAAGAAAATAAAAACTATTATTCAGAAGCAGCTACTTAATTTATTAGATGATGCAAGTTAGAGAATCATATTACATGACAGTTTTAAATTCATAGCAAAGAAAGCCATGACTTTAGTTGATATACTTTTTCTCAGCTTATTTTGAAGTTAACAAAAGTATATCCCAAATTAGCTTAAAGGGATAGTAATGTTTCATAATAAAAGCAGCTCTAATTAATCGTCATAAGTATTTGGACTTTGGAGAGTGTTATTTCAATTCTGTCAGAGTTGTAGTTCAAGAGTAATTGAATGATAGTCTCCCCCTCCCGCCCCTTTTACTGGTGTAACACTGCTCAACCAGAGCAGAAGGGAGGTGCCCAGGTAGACTGCAGAGAGGGACAATCTTCAATTAAGATAAGGGAAATACCTGAAAAACTCGTCAAGGGGGGCAGGGCTTTCATTGTTCTCATAGGAAGAAGACTGTCCCCTGCTGTTATCTGTCTAGTCTATGGACTGCATTCCACATCTGAGAAGAGATGCCTTACACTAGGTATAAGGGGTGGGAGGGGGAAACTTTGCTTGTGAATATCACTCAAACCATAAAGGTTTGAGAGATAAGACTTATATCGTTCTTCATGTTTTTTTAATGCCTACAAAATAAAGGTAAAACGAAGTATTACTATCCCTTTAACAACGTGGGCATGTATAAGTATAGCACTAGGAAATGTGTCTCCTGTATTTATATTAAGATTGGTGAAAACTTTAACAATAGTGTAAATCTTACATCATGTCTACAGTGCAAAATGCAATAGGTTGGTCACACAACAAGATAGCAGAAACATATTGCTATTAATAATAAAGATATGACTAAGCCCATTGCACAACATTTTATGGAATGTTGAGTTTAGATTGTAAGCTCCTTGGGGCAGGGTCCCTTTCCCAGTCTAGGATTCCCTTGCTGCACTTGATGCACTTTTAATAATAATAATAATTAAATGATTGCACTTAAGCTTAAGGCTCTTAACCCAGTTCTGTAGTTTTGTATTATATTATTTCAACTTTTGTTAAGCTCTGTGTACATGTATGACGCTATATAAATAAAGATACATACATATTCTGATTCTAATATTAACAAAATTCATCTTTCATGGCATAGAAAGGGATTTTCTTTCAAAACATGGAGCACACGTCAATACTCTATTAAGATTGCCTGGAAGGATTAATTTGAAGCATGATGTCTCTCCCCTCACCTGTTTAGTCTTAAAATATCAAATAGTGTGAATTATATTGGTTTTCTTAATCCTCGCTATATATACTTCAGTTGACATTTACATGTATTGATGTTATGTTTTCACCAAATTGCACAATCACCTAATATTGTTGCATTTGTTTGATAACAACCTTATTCCTGAACTGGGGCATTTCAGAAGAGTAGTTGTATTTATATATTTATTACACTTTTTATAACAATTTATTATACTTTTGTGATATTTCAACCCCTTTGGTTTTAGTGCTGCTCTTAGTGATTTGTACCATGGTATAGAGACCATTTTTGACCAAATACACTAAGCATAGTTTGGCTGTCAATGTGATCTCAGTCATTCAGATAGTGGGAATGACCCTGATCAATTAAGAAATAGAACTGATTGATTCTATAGATGCTCATGTATGGTTGATGGGTTTTTTTAATTGGTTTTAATCAGAGTCTTTTTGTTTTATATGAATGATTCTTCTACATGAGCTATTGCTTATGACTAAGTGCCTTTCACAAAACACATAAGGCAGATCATGTTTCCCTCTCTCTCTCTTATTTCCATTTTTTTCAGCTATAAAAATAGTTACTTTTAATCATGAGAAAGAGATAGAGGTTTTTTTTAATCACTGACTGACCATTGAGAGTTCCTGTCCTGTGTCTTCTCATATTCTTAAATCCTTGCTGGGATTGTCAGGAGCTGGGTGAGTGGGATGTGAATGTATTTTATATATGATTTGTGCAAAAAGTAGCTACCAATAATTAAGGCCTTGATCCAAATGTTGAAGACGGCTGTTTTTTCTGCCGACAGCATTTTTTCCAGCACAGTAAGCTATTCAAATGTCTGTGCTGTGAAAAAAATACAGATAAAAAAAAGCTGTTGTGTGTTAAAGTTGAGAGGTGTTTTCATACAAGAAAAGGCGATAAGGGACTCATGTTATCGCAGAAAAGTTAAGACCTATTTTTTTTTAACTTGAGTCCCTTATCGCCTGTTTAAACAGCCAACGCAGAAACTTTAATTAAAAAACCTAAGTCCTCAGTGGATGTATTGATATGAGGCTCTAAGCCCCATATCAATACATCCAAAGTATGAAAAATGTTTAAAACATTAGTAGAATTAACCCTATGAGTCCCAGTGGGGTATAATTACCCTGTCGGCATTCATAGGGTTAACACAGCTAAGTAAAAAAAAAAAAAAATCACATTACAAGTAACACTTACCATTAATCCTGATGTCCAGCGGAGTCCTCTGCTTCCTGGTCCTCTTCTGTCTTCTTTCTTCTCTTCTGTCTTCTTGCTGTAAAAACACAAAAAATGTATAAGTTAAAAGCCTGCATATGAGGCACACTAATACATAGTTTAACCCCTTGAGTGCCAGAGGGATACACAACGCATTGCAAATCAATGTGTTGCGTACCTCTCTGGGGCTCGAAGGGTTAAGTGATGCAGTAGTGTGCCGGTTGTTCTAATATAAATGCCCCCATGCATCTTCAATGTTCCTAAGTTATGCTAAGATAATCATAATGCCATAAGTTAAATTGTCAAAATTATACTTAGCATTTAGATTTGTTGTCACTGTCTCTGCCACCACCTCAGCAGCCTCACACAGTGGCGGAGACAGTGACAATAATGCTCCACACACTCTAATCCCTCTTCATGTCCACAGGCCCATGCCCTTTACGGTCTGAGGGAATTAGAATTGAGACTGCCCTTATATATGGGCAGTCTTACTTCTAATTCTCTCACAGCTATTGCCTGGGATACGCACCTCCCAGCCAATCAGTTTAAAGAACAGCCACTCAAAACTGATTGGCTGGCCAATGGCTGTGAGAGAATTAGAAGTAAGACTGCCCATATATAAGGGCAGTCCCAATTCTAATTCCCTCAGACTGGAGCAGACATCGGCCCGTGGACGTGAAGAGGGGGGGATATGGAGCATTATTCTGTCTCCTTCGCCGCCTCAGCGGCCTCACACAGCAGCGGAGACAGCAACAACAAATCTAAATGCTAAGTATAATTTTCACAATTTAATTTATGGCAATACGATTATCTTGGCATAACTTAGGAACACTGAAGATGCATGGGGGCATTTATATTGGAACAACCGGCATACTACTGCATCATTTAACCCTTTGAGTCTCAGAGAGGTACGCAATGCATTGCTTTGCAATGCGTTGCGTACCCCTCTGGCACTTAAGGGGTTAAACTATGTATTAGTGTGCCGCGTATGTATGCTTTTAACTTATACTTTTTTGTGCTTTACAGCAAGAAGACAGAAAAGACAAGAGAAGACAGAAGATACAAGAGAAGATAGAAGAAAGAATGGAGATAGAAGGAGACAGACAGTGGATGACAGGTAAGTGTAACACAGATTTTTTAACGATCGGTGCTTGACAGTATGTCAGACAATGATCGTTAGTTTATTTCCTTTGAAGTTCCCAAAACTGCCGTTATTTAGCTGCGTTTTGGGAACTTAACACTTAAAACGGACGTTTGGACACACCACCAGATTTGTGGCCTAATGTCCATTGTGCTTAATGCCGGTAGGACATTTGAATACCGACCAAGACATTTTATTTTGTCAGTCGGTATCCATTTTGTCCTACCGGCATTTTTTTACTCCAACATTTGGATTGAGCCCTAAATGCTTAATTTATGATGTACTAAGAAGTATTAGACAAAACAGATACAATGTCACACTCAGGCTGATCTGCAAGACAAAATTCAGCTAAAGCTGAAATTTGTTGACAAGTGCAGATACAAGTAGCAATGTTTCAGGTGGCTCAATACCTCCCTTCATCAGGGTACTGCCAACCTGCCAACCAGGGATAATCACAACACACCAGGAAATGCCTTCCCACCAATCAAAAACATTTCACTGCATACATTTTAATTCAATTTGCAGCAGTGTTAAATACTGACACCCAATTGCAAAAGGATTTAATATGAATATAAGGGATACATCTAATGGATGCCATTATACACCAAAAAAGTGCAAAGAATGAATGTAATCTCAACAATGCATAACAATGTATAACAGTGAAGATTATTCCAGGTGTACTGAAGCCATTCCAGTGCAAGCCAGACTGGGACAAAGTCTTCAAATTTCCCTTGAAAAATATGTATTTTATCTTCTTGAGATATATAACAAATTGCAAAGCAATAGGGATGAGTGAAACATCTCGTCTTTATTTCTTACATCCATATGTAGGACAGGAAAAAAAATCTGGATTTGTCTGAATCAAATTACTGTGGTTAGGGGGAAGGAGGGACAGTTTGGAAGTGGGAGGAACAAGAAAGGGGGGCCTAGAGAAGAGAAGACAAAACATGTACAAGTGAGAAAAGAGTTAGAATTTCAGGAGTGTTTGAGAAGAAGGATGGAGAACAAGTAGACTAGATCAAGGGAAAGAGGGAGGCAGAAAAGGAGGTAGAGAAAAGGACATGGAGAACAGGAAAAATGGGCAATAAAATAGATGACAAAAAAGAGGAGAGGTCTGCAGATGCTCTGCCTGCCAAATGCACAGAACTTATAACATTTGTGGGCAAATAAGCAGATAGGACATCATGTGACAGATTTCCTAATTTTTGCAGTTAAAACTGCAAATGAAATGTAAAACAAATATAAACATCTGTTTCATGTAATGTGCTTCAGCCCTGAGAAACAACCTGTTTTGTACCAATACTAATTTTAAAGAATTGTTTTTCTCATTCTCAGTCAGCATTATTTCAGTGTAGTTTGTAATTATGCTAGAAATGTGCAGTGAGTCATCAGTAATATGAAATACCTAAAAAAATCTACTGAATACACTTTAAAGGGATAGTAATGTTTCACAAAAATAGCAGCTCCAATTAATCTTCATAGTATTTGAGCCATAGAGAGTGTTATTTCAAGAGTAATTGAATGATAAAGTTTCCCCCTCCCGCCCCTTTTACCTAGTGTAAGCCATCTCTTCTCAGATGTGGAATCTACAGCAGGGGACAATCTTCTTCCTATGAGAACAATGAAAGCCCTGCTCCCCCTTGACAAGTTTTTCAGCTTTTTCCCTTATCTTAATTGAAGATTGTCCCTTTCTGCAATCTACCTGGGCACCTCACTTCTGATCTGCCTGAGCAGTGTTACATCAGTAAAAGGGGCTGGAGGGGGATAATTTATCATTCAATTACTCTTGAACTACAACTCTGACAGAATTGAAATAACACTCTCCAAGGTCCAAATACTATGATGATTAATTAGAGCTGATTTTATTATGAAGCATCACTATCCCTTTAAGTCCTTTTGTGTCATGTAATCTTGCAGAAAATTTCTTCTAAGCAGTTTTTGGGAGATTGTTGTGTCTCCTTGACGGATGCCTTTTTCTATGTTGATCTGAACTTTAGCGTTGCTGACCTGTATTGATGCAGTTGCATTTTTTTATATTGATTGGAGGATATTGATATAAGCTCTATCTATTCCTTGGTTGATCAGAGCATCAATTATTGCTTGCTTTACCATGTCAAAGGCCTTTTCAAGGTTATGCATAATGGAAGGTTGTGTTCATTATGTCGTTCTTTAACTTGTAGCACTGTATGGATATGGTCTATTGTACTGAAACATAATTATTAATAATGTCTTTATTCTAGATGAGGCCTAACCAAGGATTTATATAGAGGTATCATCCCGTTCATCTATGCCTTTTTTAAGCAGCATAGTACCCACATTGCTTTTGCAGCAGCTGAGTGACTTTGCACACTGCTGTGAAGTCTATCGTCTATCAGTTCTCATAAATCTTTCTCTAATGATGTTTCTCCAAGTTGTTGCCCATTTAGTGTATATGTAGCATGTTTGTTTATACAGCCCAAATGCATAACCTTACATCTATCTACATTAAATGTCATCTGCCACTTTTCTGCCCATTCACTCAGTTTATCTAAATCTTTCTGCAATCAAAAAACATTCAGCTCTGTATGTATTTCCTTGCACAGCTTGTTGTCATCAACAAATATTGAGATGCTACTTTCAGTTCCCACTTATAGATCATTAATAAACAAAATAAAAAGCATTGGGCCCAGGGCTGAACCCCATGGCACCCCAATTACAACTTTGGACCAACTTGAAGATGTTCCATTTACAACAACTCTCTCCCTTCTATTTTTTTAACCAGTTCTCAATCCATGTACTGATATCATCTTCCAAACCAAAGCATTTTAATTTATGCAGTAACCTTTTGTGAGACACTTTATCATAGGATTTTGCAAAATCCAAGTATACTATATCAACATCTATTCCCTTGTCCAAATTACTACTTACCCTTTTGTAAAATGCAAGTAAAGGGATAGTAATACTTCGTTTTAACTTTATTTTATTTTGTAGGCATTAAAAAAACAAGAAGAATGATATAAGTCTTATCTCTCAAACCTTTATGGTTTAAGAGAGATTCACAAGCAAAGTTTCCCCTCCCGCCCCTTTTACCTAGTGTAAGCCATTTCTTCTCAGATGTGAATCTGGTTGTAAGACCAGACAGATAACAGCAGGGGACAATCTTCTTTGTATGAAAAAAATGAAAGCCCTTCCCCCCTTGACGAGTTTTCTGGTTTTTCCCTTATCTTAATTGAAGATTGTCCCTCTCTGCAGTCTACCTGGGCACCTCCCTTCTGATTTGGCTGAACGGGGGGGGGGATACTTTGCTTGTGAATATCTCTTAAACCATAAAGGTTTGAGAGATAAGACTTATATCGTTCTTCATGTTTTTTGAATGCCTACAAAGTAAAATAAAGATAAACCGAAGTATTACTATCCCTTAAATTAGTCTGATCTGATCTATTCTTCATAAAACCATGCTGACTCCTACTAATAATAATGTTGATCTTCACAAAGTTCTGAATACTGTCAGTTATTAATTATTAATTCTAATATCTTACCTACTGTTGAAGTCAAGCTCAAAGGTCTATAATTTCCTGGTTTGAATATTGCACCATTGTTAAAAAATGGAACTGCATCAGCTTTCCTTCAATCACAGGCACTATGCCTGATGAAAGTTAATCAATAAGTATTAAGTATAATGCTCTTGCTAATACTGAACTAAGTTCCTTATACAATCTTGGGTGTATACCATCAGGTCCAGGTGCTTTATTCACCATAATATTTACCAGTCTCTATTGGACTTTGTCCTCAGTAAGCCTTGTACATGATGGAGTAAATTCTATGGTTTTGTCTATTTGTCTTTGTTGCTTCATGTGTATATACTGAAGCAAAGAATGTATTTAGGGTGTTAACCCTAGCCTTATCCTCACTAATCAATTCACCTGTTTCAGCCTTAAGAGGACCGATATCAACCTTAACCTTTTTGTTATTAATATTCTTGTAGAATTGTTTAGGATTATGTTTGCTATCATTTGTAATATTTCTCTAATTTTCAATTTTAGCTAGCCTGATTGCTTGTTTGCAGAATGTATTACATTCTTTATATTTTTTAAAAGGTGCATCTGACCAGTCTCACTTAACCCCTTAAGTACCAGTGGTCCAGGGAAGTTACCTTCCCTTAAGGACCGCTTTGATCTTTGCCAACGCGCCGGCACACGTGACCTGTTACGCGTACCGGCGCGCCGCTTGGAAGCCTAAGAGAGATCGCTCCGGTCTTGGAGCGATCAATTTTAGGCCCCGTTTTTACTTACAGCGCTGTAAGTAAAAAGTACGTGACGTGCTATGACCGTCACTGGTCCTTAAGGGTATAAGGACCGTGACGGTCATACCAAGTCACGTAGTCCTTAAGGGGTTAAACACTTTAAAAGATGCATCTGACCTGTCTCACTTAAACACTTTAAAAGCCTGCTTCTTATTTCTAATTTCCCTGCAAACCTCAATATTAAGTCACATTGGTTTCAATATATTCCTCTTGTGCTTATTTTCCAAATATATATATATTGAAGAGTGTATTTGTCTAAGAGCATTTTAAATAAATTCCATGATTCTTGTGCATTGGTATCTTTGAAGATTACATCCTACTGAATAACCTGCTATTAGCTTTGAAAAATTAGCCTTTTTAACATTTTTGGTTAAATCATTGCTATTGGGTTTTTCATCACAAATTTTACAGGATGCCATATTGTGGTCACTACTGGCTAAATGTTCCTTTACCTGCATACTGTTTATCATGTCAGAATTGTTCAAGAGCACTAGGTCAAGAAAGGCCTCTTTTCTAGTTAGCTCCTCTACTGGGGCATAAAATTGTCATTAATCATACGAAAAATATTATTTCTCTTTGTTGTGATGGAAGTGATATAGATCCAATCAATTTCAGGATAGTTGAACTTTACCGTTATGATTACATTTCCTGACCTAGAAGTCTTTTCCATTTCCAGTAAAAGTTGGCCTTCCACAAACTCTCCAATATTAGCTGGCTTCTAGCAAATCACCATTAACATATTTTTATTAAGTGTGCTCCCAGTGTGTATTTCAACCCACAGGGCCTCTACATTTTCACTGGACCCTTCATTTATATCTTCCCTTATACTAGGTTTTAAGGCATGCTTTACATATAGGCATACCACCCCTTTTATTAGCCCTGCTCCTCCTACTAAGTGAATAACACTCTAAATTAACTGCATAGTCATATGTATCATCTGGCCAGGTTTCAGATACACCAATTAGATCATACTGCTCATACTTTGCATTCACTCCTAGTTCACTATCATACCAGTTAGACTAAGAGCATTTCCCAGGTGCGTGTCATCAATATATCTTTCATGGAACATCAAATTACCCCCACAGCCACCCTCCTGCATTCCATAGATAGACTTGAAATGCCCCATAAAAAAGTTTGCATGTGAGGGGCAAATCTAGTGTCCATGACAATACCCCTGGTCTAGACATAGTAGCATCTCTGGAACAAAAAAAAAATGTATTCATTTTCTAATTTGACTAATTCTTAGTCTTTTTTACAAGTCTCACATAATCCAATAATGTCCAATGTGCTGTTACTTAGTACTTGTACTAGTTCCTCTAAGCATGAATCCATAACCATAGATTAATTGTTAAGTGTTCCAATGTCTAAAGACCAAAGGCAGCCTGATAGAACCCGGTTATACTTAGCACCCTCTGCCACTGAGATGTTCTTCCCGCTCTCTTAAGAAGGGACATTTTTTATCGTGAAGCCACGCTGAGGAAACGGACTATAACCTGGTGTCTTAGCTTTGATCTGTCCACCTTGGGTGATCCTGTCAGAAGTACATGCTCCCAATGTCATAGTTCTCATGTATATATATATATATATATATATATATATATATATGTATATATATATATATATATATATGAATAAGCCTCATTGCATAATTTATAGTACCTCACACACAGAACATAATTTATGTCTCCTCAGAAAACAAACACACATTGAACAGAATGCCTCGTTACATAATTTATGTCTCATTAGGAGACACAACTCCTATTGGGTGATTCAATGGGGACATTACTGCTCCCATTGGTTGATTCAATGGGGGCGTGTTTATCATACAGGGAGTTGGCCCGCCCCCTCCAGCCCTCCCACCACTATCCAACTAACAAAAAAAAATACAGCTGCCACTCGCTCCTGAAGTAGGGGATATCAGTAACTTCTCCTGGTCCATACACACTCTCACTCAGGATCATGACCCCACAAACACACTGTTTCACCTCCCACAGATAATTGTAACCCTCCATACTCTCTGTGTCACCTCCCACAGATAATTGTAACCCTCCATACACTCTGTTTCAGTACGAGGGTGTAATGTTTCCATAAAATACAAACTCAGGGATAAACTTAATAGCAACTCTTTTATTTAACCCTTTCAGTGCCAGAGGGGTACGCAACACATTACTTTGCAATGTGTTGCGTACCCCTCTGGCACTCAAAGGGTTAACTCTTTTCATCTCTTCAGTCACCTCACTGTCTGTTTTCAGCTGTCACTCATCCACTTCCTGCTTCCTGATTCCCGCCCTTTCTCCTTAAAGGGAGAGAGATGCTTTGCTGTATGTTACAGAGGGCAAACACCACTTTCTATTTGATCCCTCAGCATATTGCTACGTTGCCTCAACTGAAGAGCCACTGTGTGTTATCTTGCTATGTTACCTCAGCTTAAGTAAGGAGTTACTGTTCCCATTGGGTGATTCAATGGAGGAGTGATTTAAATAATTCAGGGAGTTGGCCTGCCCCCACTATCCACCCCGCCCACCACTATCCAAGTGACTGAAAAAAACAGAATGGCTGCCACTTGCTCCTACACCACAGACTCACACACAAGCCACACACACACAAGCCACACACACACACACACACACACACACACACACACACACAAAATCGATACACACACAGAGTCCCCAGCGGTCCCTCCACCAACCTGAGGCACACAATGAGCTGATCCAACAAAGAGAGGGCGGGATCGGCTCCAGTGTACCTTCATTTCTGGTATCCACAACACAACAATGCTTTCGGCTCCTGGTGCACAATGTGCTTCTGCTGCAGGAAGCCCAGCTGCTTCATGTAGCTCGGAGGCAGGCAGGCCCAGTACCAAATCCTTCATGTTCCCCCTTCATGAAGCACAACACTCCACCCCGCAACAGCCCAGTCATGCGGCCCTTCAAAGAGCTCTCTACAAGCAGCAGCTGAATGTGGCTGTTACCCGTGGCTGAGGGGCTGGAGACAGACCATGTTGGGGCCACTCTGTAGTACACACTCTTACACACAAGCTTCTTCTCCGCCGCTCTCTGCCCGCTGTCACACACCTGCATTGTGTAAGTACCCTGGCACAAAAAATATACATGCCGCACTATAGCTGCTCCAACAACACACACTATCCTTGCTCCAATCACACACACCATCCCTCCTCAGTTCCTGCTCTGGGTGCCCGGACTGCGTCCCTAGTAACGCTCTTGGTCGAGGCCTGGGGCAGGAGGTGTCTTCCTGGCCAGGGAGCCGGGCCGGCGGTTGTCTGGCAGCCTCTGAGTGTGCATGTACAGAGTCCACTTCAGGGACTGTGGACTCCATGACTCTTGCTACATACTGGGACAGCTGGTTAACCCTTTCAGTGCCAGAGGATTAAGCAACACAATGAGCAATGCCTTGTCTACCCCTCTGGCACTTACAGGACCGTAATAATATCTGTGTGTGTGTGTGTGTGTGTGTGTGTACGCATGTATGTATGTGTGTATGTATGATCAATGTCTGTATATGTCACTGTATCTGTGTGTGTCTATGTATGTGTGCAATATGATTCTTTCTGCTTCACACAGTACACAAAAAAGCATCATCAGTCAATACAGCTAAATGAAATGTACAATACAAACAAACACAAAAAATTCTTACAAAATACCTTCAACATGCCACCTACAACATTTCAAACAAAAAATGCTACATAACACATACCCTACTACAATGACAGGCAACGCCGTCACATATTGCTAGTATATATATATATATATATATATATATATATATATATATATATATATAAATATACATATATATAAACAGACAAACCCATAGCAAGGCACTTTTTGGAGCAGAGCCACAACTTATCTTTGCTACGATCTATGCTCATTGACCATGTACCCATAAACATGAGAGGCAGTGACCGTGCCCTACAGTTACTAATACTTGTAACTAGGTAGAAACACAGATTGGATACTGTGGCACCTAGAGGGCTCAATGACGTTCTCAGTTTTGCACCTTTCTATTAAAATTGGGTGTAGTGGACTGGCCATCTTGCCTGACCTAGGATGGTACTACTCCATGCCTCATCTTCTATCAATATTTGAGCAATTTGATACTGTAGATGTTCACCTTACATGGGTACTCTAGCACGTGGGTGCTATATGCCAGACTAATTGGTGGATACTGCAGATAGGTAGGGCGCTACAGGATTGTGTTGAACATTTACCCACGTGAGTAATGGGGGAGCTTTATGTAATCTGCCACGTCGGGGGATGCAGGCCAGAAGTCTGGTGTAGGTACCTCTTTAACTCTGTCACTGCTTTGCATGGGCTTAGCAGGCATAGCTGCATTATTTGGACATGCTGTACCTTAGCCTATATGGTCCACCACTTGAACTCTCAAATATGTATCACCTCATAACTAGATGGATTGATCTCCATGGTTGTTTCTTCTCCATTTTTGCCTCACACACTTCTCTTATCAACGTGAGGTGCTTCAGACCAACCAATAATTCTTACCAACAAGTCAGGAACACTCTTCTTTAAAATATCTCTTTTATTAAAGCATTAAAAAAGTGTTTTTAATCCTTTAATAAAATATATTTTAAAGAAGAGTGTGCTCAACTTGTTGGGAAGAATTATTGATCTCCATGGCATCATTATGTGTTGATGGAGTTTGGTACTCATAAGTGTTTATTCTAGGGTGATAGGCTTTTTTCAAGGATACCTTATGATTAAAGATAACTTGTACTTATTAGGACTATAATGACCATTTTGGTCTAGGATTACAAGCATTTTCAAGTCCTGGCTACAAACTATTTAGTATTCCTCTGACCATGGGATTTAGGATTAGCTATGACTTTTTTAAACCTAAGTGATTGAGCTTTTAACAGACTGCTCACCCGCCAAATTGCATTGAACACAATTAAGGACCATATTTCTGTATATGCCCGTTAGGAATGTTCACCATATATGCTAAGTACCAATTTTGTCTGATTCCCAGCATAGTTTTCTTGTGTGCCTGAGACTTTGCTTCGGCTTAAAAGTACGCTGTGCACTAATAGCTCTTATTATATATTACACTTGATTTTAATGTACACTACGGGGCAATAGCTCACTATCTGAACCATTAAGCTGTGTGGTCCTTTCGTCATCGATAGGTGCCGTTTAGCAATACACCATGTTGTGGAGCTATGGTACGTGTTTGCTTCGGCACTCAGTATAGCCATTATATATTACACTTAATTTTTATGCACATTATGGGGCAATAGCTCACTATCTGAACCATTAAACTGTGTGGTCCTCTCATCGTCCATAGGTGCCGTTTAGCAATACACCATGTTGGGGAGCTACGGTAAGCATTTGCTTCTGCACTCAGTATTGCCAGCCCCACTTACAGTCTGCTGAGCGCCACCAACATTACGACTTAATATATCAATTTCTTCAAATTGTGATATTATAATCAGTTTGTTTCTCTCTATACATGTGTCTAGAAGCTTAATTTTAAGTTGGACATCCTCTATATCATCGTTGGTTATGACACAATACACCATTGTCCTGTCACTATATCTAAGTGTGCCTATTAATCAGGATAAAACTGAGTAGATTCAGTATACCAACTTTAGTTTGTTCTGTTATCACTGTATCTCCATACAGTTCATCTCTGATCCTCCTCTATCTAATGCGCTTGTAAAAATTGTGTGATGCAGTAGAGACTTGCTACACTGTAGTATCAATTAATGAAGGACCAAGCACTACCTGTTGGTCCTGCAGCTGTTTGTTATATTTCTGTGCAATTTACTGCTTCTAGCTTTGTTTCATTTATTTCATTTCTTTACACGTGGATTTTATTTTTACTTTCATTATTCACATTATTGGTGTTCTAAATCAGGCGCCCAATGGTGGAAGGGTATTTAGGGATACATTTCACTTCTGTGCACTGACTTGGGGAAGACCAGCAACAGTGCTTCCTTTATATATATATATATATATATATATATATATATATATATATATATATATACATACATTAGGTTTATCATTGGCACTCACATCTTTTAATTTAGACCACTGTTGACCCACCTGGTACTTTATTGTTCAACCATGTATATAAGTCAAAGCAATATATGCACTCATGGTCCAGGTGTCAAAATGTTAATTATATTATAAAAATATCACAGTTTCATCCATTATAGAAAGCAGCACAGACAGCAGCAATGTTTCAATCCGCTTAATGGGATCTTTGTCAAGCCAAATGTGCTTAAATAAAACAAACATTTAAATAGACAAAATATTCACCATGTGAACGCTACAAACCCTGCGAAACCCTTCTTGTGTACATAAACACCGATGCCGTGATGTTAAGTCACACCCCAAGTGACGTGGACTATTGTTCTCCGATTGGATGAGCAATCAACTTGCGTGCCAAATGTTCACAGCTTGCGTTCCAAGCGGTTACTTTAGACACACATCATGTTACTCAATTTACAAGTGACTGTGTTCTATCTCCCGAATCTATCACACTACTCTCTATTATCACAAAAGCTGTACAAGCATTGCTATTAATGTCTTCAGTGTCATCGTGAGAAAAAGTGAGTAACATACATAAAACCCATAATCTGATTAAAAACAAAAAGAGGGGAGATATATGGAAGGTCCATATACTACAATAGAACTGAAATCTATGAAGCATGCCACATAAGATTGTTAATAACAAACGATCACAACCACCAAAGAGGAATATCATATATCTTTTACATATATCAGACAGTCTTACCATTATATAATTGTACAACTTAAACATACTTTGGAATGTATGACATAAATCCCATCTCATAATGAAATAAAATAAATTAAATTAAACAAACTAAACTTAAAGTAAAATAAAAATAAATACAAGAATAAAAAAAAGAAAATAATAAAATAAACTAAAATAAATTAAACAAAAAGAAAAAAATAATAAAAAATAAATAAAAAATGAATGTAAAATAAATAAAAAAAGTCAATCAAAAAAACAAAAATGATAGTATTATTATATATAAAATCAAAATAATATGAATAATCAAACAAATAAATCCAAAAATTTGTCAAAAATAGTCAAAAAGTCAAAAATATAAAAAATTCAGAAACAAAAAAAACCCCTCAACATTCCTGACTGGGACAAATATATCACATTCATGAACAAATCTCTCAAAACGTAAACATTTCTTTATATATTATCAAAAATTTGAGGTAGAAAAAATATATAACCATCTATGGAGTTATAAAAAAAACAAAAATTAATATCTTCCTTCATCTAATGTCCTTCCTGTCTATCTGAACTTCATCCAATCTCCAGTCAGTCTTGCTGAATTTCATCCAATCCATAATTCATCTCACAGATAATTATTCTCATAAATGTTAAATCTTCTTATAAATGTGGTTTCATTGAAATATCATCACATAATGATCCCATTGTTTTTCAGTTAATTATAATAACACCGTAGATCAACGATCTAATAGAGATTACAATCTATCCATTAGATGAGACTAATTATCTGTGAGATGAATTATGGACTAGATGAAATTCAGCAAGGTTGGCTGAAGATTGGATAAAGTTCAAATAGACAGGAAGTACATTGGATGAAGAAAGATATTATTTTTTGTTTTTTATAACTACATAGATGGTTATATATTTTTTCTATCTCAAGTTTTTTATTATATATAAAGAAATATTTACTTTTTGAGAGATTTGTTCATGAAGGTGACATATTTGTCCAAGTCATGAATATTGAGATTTTTTGTTTTTTTTTATTTTTGTTTTCGAATTGTTTATATTTTTTATTTTTTTGACTATATTTGACACATTATTGGATTTATTTGTTTGATTATTCTTATTATTTTTGATTATATATAATATAATATTTTTTTGTATTTTATTTACTTTTTGGATTTATGTTTTATTTAATTTTTATTTATTTTTTATATTTATTTTTTCTTTTTGTTTAATTTATTTAATTTTATTTTATTTTGGTATTTTCTTTTTTATTCTTGTATTTTTTTTTATTTTACTGTAAGTTTAGTTTCATTTTATTTATTTTATTTTATTTCATTATGAGATGGGATTTATGTCAAATAAACCACAGTATGTTTAACCCTCTGAGTGCCAAAGGGGTACGGAATGCACCGGAAAGCAATGCATTCCGATACCCCTATGGCACTCAAAGGGTTAAGCTATAGAATTATATAACGGTGGAACTGTCTGATATATGTAAAAGATATATGATATTGTCTTTGGTGGTTGTGATAGTTTGTTATTAACAATCTTATGTAGCATGCTTCATAGATTGGAGTTCTATCCTATTACATTGACTTTCCATATATTTCCCCCCTTTTTGTTTTCAATTGAGATATGGGCTTTATGTATGTTGCTCACTTTTATTCTCACGATGACAGTTAAGACATTAATAGTGATGCTTATACAACTTCATGAGAATAAAGAATAGTGTGATAGATAAATTGAGTAACATGATGTGTGTCCATAGTAACTGATTGGAATGCGAGCAGTGAACATTTGCCACACATGTTGATTGCTCATTCAATAAGAGAACAATAGTTCACGTCACTTGGGGTGCAACTTAATATCATGGTATCTGTGTTTATGTACATGGGAAGGGTTTTGCGGGGTTTGTAATGTTCACATGGTGAGTATTTTGTCTATTTAAATGATTGTTTTATATAAGCACATTTGGCTTGACAAAGATCCGGTTAAGCAGATCGAAAAGTTGCTGCTGTCTGTGCTGCTGTCTATAATGGATGAAACTGTGAAGTTTTTATAATACAATTAATATTTTGACACCTGAACCGTGAGTGCGTATATTGCTTTGATCGATCTATCTATCTATCTATCTATCTATCTATCTATCTATCTATCTATCTATGTCTATATATATATATATATATATATATATATATATACATATACTACCATTCAAAAGTTTGGGGTCACTTAGAAATGTCCTTGTTTTTGAAAGAAAAGCAAATCTTGTCCATTAAAATAACATGAAATGGATCAGAAATACAGTGTAGACATTGTTAATGTTGTATATGACAAGTTGGAAACATCTGATTTTTAATGGAATATCAACATTTGCTACAAATGGAGGATTCTTCAACGAAAGCAAAGTTTGAAGGACACAATTATTATTTAAATTAAAAATCATTACTTTTAACCTAGTCAACTTCTTGACTGTATTTCCTATTCATTTTGTAACTTATTTGATGTATGTTTTCATGGAAAAAAAAGAAATTTCTGAAGTGACCCCAAACTTTTTAACGGTAGTATATATATATATATATATATATATATATATATATATATATATATATATGAGAAAACACACACACACAGGGGCGGCAGTAAGGGGGAGTTATTCAGATCTCCTCCCTATTGCCAGTCTTGGACATAGACGGGGACGTAATTTTCCCCTGCTACTCCTTTGAAAGTCTCTGTGAGATTTCGGCCCACCCCCGACATCCGTCTTAAGGAAAAATAAAACATGGCAGACTGAATACGCTACTTGTGTAACAACACACATTCACCACACTTCATTCCTCATATACCAGTACAAGACTCATGGACTACTGACTGCGTCCTCTAAATGCCTAAAGCTGGAATGCACTCTCCGCTACATGCCTGATGCCCCACTCCCACTTGCAGTGCCTTGCCTGCCCCTCTGCCGCTCACACGATTAACACCTGTGGGACATTGTTTTTTCAAACAGGCATGGACTTACATTTTATACGGTCGGTACAATTTTAACCCTTTCACTGCCACACACCCACTTCCGTTACATTATATCTCTGACACTGCAGCCTTTTCCTCTGAATGCTGAGCTTCTCCCCTTTCCACAGGTGGAACAAGCAGCGATACAAAACACATACCATCATGTTACATTTTCGTTGCCTCTTTCCATGTCGTGGCTGTAGACTAACGCGGAAGTGGGGTTTTTTTAAATCTTACAGTGCTGCACTTATGCTGCATCCTTTTGTGGCCACTTGCCATGATTATATACAGGTCTGTGATCTAGCAACACACTAAACTGAACATTGCATTAACCCTTTCATGCCAGAGGGAGGTCCAAAACATTGCTTTATTATCCCTCTACCATTGAAAGGGTTCATGCTTTCTGCATCTACCAAGCAGGTGCGCTTTTTCCAGCCCATCTCTTTTCTTTCTTTGCCCATGTGACAGTGCACCATTGAATGAGAGGGGCTGTGAGGCAATGCATCCCACACACTTGGTGATTATACATGATTCGGGTAACATTGCACTGATCCCAATGAAGTCCCAACAAAGTCCTCTCTCCCCTCTCCCTGTAAAGCTGTCTGGCTCAGTGGGCTCCACACTCCTGCACTTACTCGCACTGGATTCCCAGAGCTACTTTACCTCCATACCTCTTCATAAGAGCCACTTATTTTTACTCTCTAATTCTCTATTAACCCTTGATATCCAAGGCTTAAAATCAGGCACGTGCACACATAGACACCAAGGGGGGCTTGAGCACCTGCCCTTTTTGTCCAAAGTGCCCTTGTGCCCTCTTAACAAAAAAAATGTAAAAAAATAATTATGAGAAGTGCCCTTTTTTTAATTTGAGCCCCTGCCCCCCAAAATGTCTGTGCACGTCCCTGCTTAAAATCTGTTTTCAGTACTCTTATCTCACATATTCTTGTAGGGCTGCACTTACACGCTTCACCCTGTAGGTGGAGACACCACTTATTTGTCTTGTACTCCCATTAAATACACACACACACTGAGGCCAGAGAAATCAACAAACGTGCTACAATCTTGGGGTAAGACAACACCATTATAAAGGACAAATGCAAACCATGATTTATTTAAAAGAAAATATGAAACCTTTGAATGCAAAACTATTCATCAGAGATTATTGTACCATCAAAGAGGTTTCTTTCCTTGGTACAGCTGCCTCATTGTGGCCTCATGGTGTTGGAGAAGGCTATAACATGCAAGGGGTTAACCTTTTGAGTGCCAGAGGGGTAGTTTAAAAGGTCAAAAGCACCATTTACACCAATTAACCCTCTGTGTGCCACAAAGATAAGAATGTATTGTGTACCCCTCTCCAACTCAAAGGGTTAAGCATTGCTTAAAAAAATCATTAATGAGAGGGGAAGTCATCCAGTGTAGCCACCTTCATATAATTTAAGGGACATGACTACATTAAGGCATGGGGTGTCAGAGGAGAACGCAATGTATTGCTCAGCAATGTGTTGCTTTCCCCTCTGGCATTCAAGGGGTTAATAAATGGCAGAATTTTCTAATTATTAAAGTTTTTATTAAATGTGGCACACAGGACAGGACGCCAGCAGCATGGGAAGGGAGGGAGGGCCTTACTCCAACTTGTCACACCATACACTTCCATATTGTGGAGAGAAAAAACTGCATTTAGCATAAGTTGTGACAGCATACACTTCCATATCCTACACACAGAACATACTGCAGCACCAACACAGCACATGTAAGACACTCCCTCCATGCTGCAGTGTGTTCTGTGTGCAGAATATAGAAGTGTATGCTGTCACAAGTTTTAGTGGCACTGCCATCAGTGTTGCATGTGTTCTCTGTCTAGGATATGGAACTGTATGTTGCTGACCAATGCATCGCATTCCCCTCTGACACCTAATGGCTTAATGTAGGACAGTGGTTCTCAACTCCTATCCTTAGGACTCACTAACAGGCCAGGACATAAGGATTTCTCTGCTAGAGCACAGGTGTGGTGATCAGAGGCTCATTCACATTGATTAACTCACCAGTGCTCTAACAAAGAAATAATCAAATCCTGGCCTGTTAGTGGGTCCTGTGGACAGGAGTTGAGAAACACTGATGTAGGAGGTGATGAATTGGTGTCCTCCACATGCCAGTTCTATGGTGGTCAACAGGCCAGGATATGCACATTTATGCCTCCCCCCCCGTCCATGAGCACAGTACCTCTATCAGGAAATGGAACTGGTGCCCATAGGAGAAGTCTGGTTGAGAGCACAGTGAGTGAGAGATTGTGTGTGTAAAGCATCAGCTCATCAAGTATAATTTTATTAAGTTTTATACCTTTTCATAGTACTCAATGTATGTTTGACTGACAGCGTTTAAAATTAATGTAACAGTTAACACTCTGTGGTTTTAAGAACATTAAAACTAAATATTATCTTTAATTAAATTAAATTACCAAGCTCATTAGTACACCTTTTAATTCCAGGTTTATGTTTATATATTTTTATTATTTTCTGTGTTTAATATTTTTTTTGCAATCCATGGTGTGTTTCTGCTTAAAGAGAATATTCTTTGGATGGAGTAAAACATGACAAAACAGACAGGAATAGTTTGGTTCACCTCAAAGCAAAATATTTAAATTACAATATTATATATTTATTTATATGCATAGTCTTACCATCAAGTTCTTCCACTGAGATGTTGGCAAGCTGTTCACTATCACTACCAGTGGAAAGTGATCGATTCAAATAATTATTCCCCTTGTACAACAAGCCAGCAGTCACATGGTGGAATGGCATTTTCTTCCTGGATTCAAATAAAAAACAATTCTTATCATGCTATATGACGTAAAAAAAAGATCCATAAATATAATAATGCATTAAGTTATAGTAGTTTGAATTATACATAATTCCATTTAGTTTCACATCAGCTAGATCTATCCTAAGATCAGTTGCAGTAGGGTAAATAAAGAGCCGGTGAAATCAGAATGATTTCAAAGGGAAAATTTCTTCATGCCTCAAATATATTAGTTTACTTACCCCCTTATCAATCTTTCAAAGAGAAACAATAACTACAGAAAAAGTGACTTACAGAGCATCTCTATGGGTTATCTCACTGTTTTCAGTTTCTTATACTTAATCTAAAATCAGTTTCACTGCATAATAAAAATATTTTCCATAGATAACCCAATGTCACTAACATGGATTAATCCAGACTAGCACATATGAGGTAATACAAATATATATCCTATGAATAACTAGTTGTCTAAGTTAATACCTGAAAACAGAAATGGAAAAAAACAAGATTAAGAATTTGAAAAATTAAGAAACTATAAGGTAAAAAAATACAATGGTAACTTTCCAAGCCAGACCAGGCAGAATATTAATTAGCAATGAGCTAATGTTAAAAAATAATTTCACAGTTCCTAGGTTTTATTTGTCTGAGTGAGATCCGTACCGAGCTTTAAAGGACAAGTACATTTTTACTTAAGAATGTTGTAGGGCCTTTCCAGCAGAGTAAAAGAGGGTACTTGCACTGCTGTAAGATCTTTCATTTTTCTCACTAATGTACCGTCTTGCTTTGAAAGGCTCTGGGTCCTAATGTTGAACAGATTGCTGAACTTCCCTACTTCCTTATCCTTTGGAACAAAATAGTACTGTCATCCCTTCACTTAAGTTATCTCTTTAATATTTGCTGCCAAAAAAGGAGAATTTTAATTTCAAATTATTTTAATAAATATATATTTTTTTATTCATCTATTTCTGTCCGCCTGCATTGAATTAATTTTTAGTTTTTTCTGATCTCCTGTGGTATACATATTTTGGAGAGCTTAAATCAAGTGTGGTCCATTTGTGGGGAGGACCAGCTGCTGTTCCCCAGTAGCTATCTCGCCGGTTTCCATTATATGTGGACTGGTGGGAGTGGATTTTGTAAGTATATACTTATAAAGGATCCTTTAAACAATTAAATACATTTGGGTTCCCAAGCTCTCCTCCTATGTGTTTTTTTGCTCTTTAAAGGGATAATAATACTTCGTTTTATCTTTATTTTATTTTGTAGGCATTAAAAAAACACGAACAACTATATAAGTCTTATCTCTCAAACCTTTATGGTTTGAGAGATATTCACAAGCAAAGTTTCCCCTCCCGCCCCTTTTACCTAGTGTAAGCCATCTCTTCTCAGATGTGGAATGCAGTCCATAGACCAGACAGATAACAGCAGAGGACAATCTTCTTCCTATGAGAACAATGAAAACCCTGCCCCCTTGACAAGTTTTTCAGGTTTCTCCCTTATCTTAATTGAAGATTGTCCCTCTCTGCAATCTACTTGGGCACCTCCCTTCTGCTCTGGCTGAGCAGTGTTACATCAGTAAAAGGGGTGGAAGGGGGATACTTTGTCACTGAATTACTCTTGAACAACAACTCTGAGAGAATTGAAATAACACTCTCCAAAGTCCAAATACTATGATGATTAATTAGAGCTGCTTTTATTATGAAACATTACTATCCCTTTAATATTTCACTTTCTATACACGGCCTGAGAGTTTGATCTTGCGGGAATCGTTATTTCACATGCTGCATGTCACCTCTAGCTTCTGACCTATGGCTTCACATTAAACTATAGCTCTTTTTGTCCTGCTTCTGGGAATGCTAGTAGGCCTACTTGCACTTGCCTTGCTCCAGTCCTTATTTTTATTAAATGATATCCTACTTCTCATTGTGTATCTGAATGTATATTACACAGATGCTCCCCTAAATTGGGGGCCCTGTTACCTTGGAATATTCACATTTCCAAGATCAAGCTCCCTACTTCCCACTTTACATGTATTTACATTTATCTGGACCAACCTTCTCTTTCTTCTCCACTCCCCTTTACTTTCTGTACAATGTTCTATACTACAGAAAAGAAGAGCATATGGGATATTTTTCCAAATCTAGTTGTCAGTTGCAAACCTTTCTAAATGCTGTCTCAGCTTACTGATGTCAATTGACCTTTACCACCAACATGGAATTGCCTTGCATTAAGCAAGACTTTCTGGATCTTGAGTAATGCTCTCTAATGTTTAAGCAGGGACTACAAGAAGATTTGGGTAAGTCAGTTTCAGAACTCTCTCAGGAGATCACTGGTCTGTGTTCTAGGGTGGACACGCTACATGAAATGTAACACAGATCCAACATAGATACATAGATACAAAATGGACACTCTTGAAAAACAGGTGGCTGATCTCAAGACACAAGTATCCACTCTACAGAATGCCCAAGAGGTACTGGAAATCATTCAGGATGGAATAACTTTACAATCAGGGGCATACTAGAATCTCTGCAGAGTGAAGATTTTCTATCCAAATTGTTTGCAGCCCTGTTTCCAGACAAAAATCCAGCGGAAATTATCTCAGACAGCTTCCAAAAGACTCTGTGCCATAGGCTGGCACTGGGGAGAGGCCGAAAGACCTTCTCCCTCAGATTCCACTATTTCACTACTAAGGAGGATAGCAACTAGAGACCACAAACCTACTATATAAGGTATTAATCCTGCCCTTACCAGATTTTTACAAAACTTTGAATACCAAATCCCTGTCATAAAAGTATTGGATTAACATTTTTCTCTGTCATGCCTTGCACTTTATTGTTCAAAATTGTTTAAAAATTCATAAAGTTTCTGACATTCCGCTACCACCATTCACTTTCTAATTTCTCTCCTATGCTTTCTATGACTGTGATAATTCATGCACCACTGCTATGAAAATCTGGTTCTTCCTGGCTTTCTATGATGTGTAGGTGAAAGACAGAGAGCTGGAGATATAGAGAATAAAAAATATTTGCAAAAAAGGGAGAGTTAGCAAGACTGACCAACCTGCAGTAGATGCCAAGAGCATGTAAGGGTCATTGTTTTTACTGAGTTGTCATCACACATAACCCCCTAGATTTATTATTGTTTTAGTCTGAGCTCTCGACTGAGCATGTGCATCAATTACATTATGGCCATAAATTCTCTTGTTTGTTTTTTGTTTTTTTACTTTAAATGCTAATATATCTGGTTGTACTGATCTGATTAACTAGTTTAAAACAATAGTTCATCTAGGCCATTCTCCTTACTAATTTTGGTAAGAATCCAACAGTTAGTTTGGGCTGCAGGTCTGACTACAGCTTCTGATAATACTGAATGGGAAAAATTATACTTTAAGCAGTTGGGTAATACTCAGAAGCACTCAACCAAATTTTATGCAGAGTTCTAATCAGACCTGTAATGCACACTTTCAGCCAATTTTGCAATAAATAAAAAGTTATATACAATATAATAGATAAAAACCAACCATGGTCGAGACAGATGGGAAGTGAAACAAGTCATGTCCGGAATGGAAGGATGACGCAGTACCAAACAGCAGACAAAGAATGGTTGACAACGTAGTCAGGGTCACAAACCAGACGCTAAAACCAGTACACAGGAGGTAGGCAGAAGCGAATTCTAGTTACAGAGCCAATGTCGGTAACATAAGATTTGAGAACAGGGTCAAAGAGCAGGAGAGTAGTCGAAGGAGAAGCCATGTCAATACACAAGATCACACAGGGACTAGACTGGAAATATGGGTCAAGGACTGGAGCTCTTTGATTGAGCATCAGGAAATAAAAGGAAATAAATAGCACAATAGGATATATAAATTTACCATTAGCACAAAATGTTACACTGGCGAGGCCAACCCAAAATAGCAAATTACCATGATACTTATGTACACAACAAATCTACAGTTTGGTCCTCCCAAGTCTTTTTAAGGAGTGGGATAAGCAAAGTTTCCATGAACAATAATTTAAAAAGCCTATTTCAGAAAAGAAAGACACGTCTTCCACACTGAACTACAAGGCAATAATTCAACCACGTGTTAAAAGAGGATCCCAGAAACAGCCTGTCTTCTAAGAGACTAACTATAAACAATGTTACAATCTGGTCAAGTGTCCTTCCTGAAAATAAAGTTTCAAGTCTTCAAAAGAATCAAAGTTGTACACCTTCTCATCAGAGAAGAAAATGAAAGAAAGATATTTTGGTAAATATACAGTTTAAATTCACATTTACAAGTCATTCTATAGCCTTTTTTTAAGATAAAATGCACTGCATAAATTATAATTTGCACAGGCATGGAAGGGTTAAAAAATATAAAGTCAGGTTTAAAGACTTTATTAATTAAAGTTTTATAGTTCTTTCAGATTCATGAAAAATATCCCTTGGTTTAAAATAATGCCTGCAAATGAGGTCATAGAAATAATAGTTATATTTCTATTGGGTATTAATGTTTAATTGGGTTAACCCTTTGTGTGCCAGAGAGTTATCCAATCAATGCATTGGATACCTCTCTGACACTCAAAGGGTTAAGATTCAAAAGTACTCTCAGAGAAAAAGAGAGTTTTACTAACATTTATTGTGCTGTAACAGCTGTAAAAAAATATATTAATGCATAAAGCATGGTATAACATATCCAGGTAGTATATGATTTTATTTACCTGTATGCTCTGTATGGTGGAGTATAGTTGAAGTGTGTTTTCCTGTCATAAGAGGCTAATGCACTGTAAACTGGGCAATGGAGCTCAAGAATTCAGTTTTATTTTGAGAAATAGTAAAATGAGACTGGTTTTCAGAAGGATACATTGCATTGAATCAGTGAGGATCATGAAAAGAAATTACATTATTTCATTTGGAGAAAATGAAGTTGAAAAAGCTGAAGAGCTTACGTACAGCATTTAAAGAAATTACTTTGTGAAAGTACTATAATACATATTGGAGTATACATTAACTTTTGCTGTTACGCTGAATGTTTATAAGATACACTTATTAGAGTTGTATATAATCAATTTATCATTGTTGGAAGATATACAAAATCTTAAGTGAGACATATTAATAATTATACAATAGGAGTACATTGTTAACAAATCCACCTAATGGGGAAGCTGTTTTAAATATACATTTTATGGTTTATGCTATGAAAAAACTGGGTTCTTTCTTTAAAAATAAGGTTGAAAAGTAAAAAGGTTATCCCTTATTTAGCTTTTTCTATAGACACTGATTTTTTTTTTCCACTAAGATTTAGGGATATTTATTATTGATGTGATATCATTGAGAAAAGATTAAGTATGAACTAAACTTGGCATACTAAGTTTTAGTTAAGAACAACTATGCATTTTTATCCTGTAGACTTCATGTACTTTAGGTAAGGTCTATAAAGTGTATGTTCTATCTTCTCAGATAATAGGTTGAATTATGAATGAATCATTCGGACATCTTCATAGAAAAAATGTTTGTTATATGTTGACATATAATGTTCAAAATAAAATGTGTATAATATGATTATTCTGTGTGTTACAAATGTAAGTACATTCTGGACCTCAATGAGTTAATGACAGCAGGTTCATATGTACTTGACTAAATCTGTTTCCACTGTTCTCATTTTACTATGTGTGGAAAGGGAAGAGTGCTTGTCATTTCCAGGAAAGCCAGAAAGCATAAAAATAGGTCATATAAAGTTATAATTTATGATAATACTAGTTTTAAAGCCCCTGTACACGGGCCAACACTGGCAGCGCTGCAGTCATGCACAGTACTGACTGCCCTAACATGCCACGGCTGATACGGAGTGGGACACTCTGAATTCAGACCGTAGTCCTCTCTGCGCACCTTCATGGGACCAAGCGTTCCCAGGAAGGTGTGCAGAGAGGACTCTCTAACTCTCTGTACTTTTTTTTGGGGGGGGGGGTTGTAAAGCTTTATTAAATGTAATACCAAGGATAAACAACAGGGGGAGAGAAGTCAGGGAAATGGCTGAATGGAATACAATTGAAATAAAATGTAATACAAATATGTGCTCACCATTACAGATGAAGTAACAATGAAGTAACAGTGATTATACAACATATGTTTCCAATGAGTAGTACAAACAACATCTTAAACAAATTAAGAGCAGGGATAAACAGCTCATGAAAACATGACAAATATATAGAGGGTGACTGCTAATTGAATTCACCTGTTGTAATTAGAAAGGAATGAGAAGATCTATATTCAATTAACAGTGAATCCCTTATCACCCAAGTTACAGTAAATGAGCCATGGAGACCGAATAGAAATGAGAGTAATTGTTGGTAAGGAAATGTGTGTTTCAAGAGTCATTACTGTGGTTGCCTTATGCAGTCTGACGAGGTGGGACAAGAGTCACTTTTCCACTTAGCCAGAACACACATTTTGGCTACATGAAGGAAGTAAACGTATTACTTGCACTTCAGAGCATTGTTTCCTTAGACAAGACTGACTGAATTCTAGCAGTGCAAACTGAGGTTGTTTTAAAAGCTTAACTTTTCTCCATCTTCCTAACCACTGCGCTACAGAAATCTTGTATGCAGTGACATGACCTCCATATATGGAACAGAATACCAGTGTCAGCATTACATCTCCATTAAGTTGGCTGGATATTGGGATAAAGCTTGTGAAGAACTTCAGGCATGTGGTATCAATGGCTGAATAGCTTACAGCTGGTCTGAAAAAGCAAGGACATTTTTCATAGACTTTATGACTTAAGTGAGTCGTGCATCCAAAATGTGAATCTACAAATCGTGCTCCCATCTAACGTTTGACATTATCCTATATAATAATTCGCTAAAACGTGTGTAACAATGCAGTGATGCGCAGTAGAGACTGCCCATGCATTGGCTTTGGTGTGTCCAGCTCTGTATCAGCTGCAGCACGGGCAGTTTCTACTGAGCATGACTGTGCCGCAACCAGCTGGCACTGTATCTGCCACGGCGTAGGCAGTCTCTACTGTGCATGACTGCCCCGTGCCCGGCTGTCAGTGGCACTGTGGCCCGTTTAACGGGCTTTTCAACTAGTACTCTATAATACAATAATTTTTGGGTAAGTTTTACATGAATGTTGCAGTACCTCAGCAACTCCTTGGAGAGACATACTTGTTCAAAGGGGAAGAGTTTTCTCAGCATAATCTGTCAACCTTTACAGTACTCACTGGACAAAGAGCAAGCTTGTCCTGAAGATCCAAAAAGGGCAAAAACTGCCATCTCAAACAAGTTGGCATGCTAGAAGCCTTTCAGAGGATTAACAGTTATTAACAAAGTCCTTAAACTCAAATCCAGGAGGAAACCCAGGGTCAGAAAGAATATAAAACAGTAGAAACTGTAGTGCACACCTTTGCTTCTACCATTTATTTATTCCATCTGTTCAGTGGAGGTAACAGAAGTATTTCCTATGGGAAGACAGGAGACTGTTAAAGGGTATACATATGTAATGGTGTGTTTTCAGACAAGCTCTGATGAAGTCTAATCTAAGGTTCATTGCCATATGAATTGAATGATTTTAGTATGGTTATGAATTGGACTGCATGGTGATAAAATGTTATATTTGATATTCTCAGTCACCCTTATGACTTTTTTATAAGGGAAAGTTTTAAGAGGGGGTTTCTTATGCCAAATTAATTTATTATGTATTTCAACAGTTTCAGGAACCTAATAGGGAGCATTATGGGGACTGTTTGAGAAATTATATAATTTTAGGAATTTTCAACATTTTCAAGGGTTTAATTAACCCTTTAAGTACCAGACAGTTATCCAGAATTAATTGTCAAGGAAAGGTATAGTTTATCTTATTTCCTGAAACCATGTGTAGGTGTGTATGGGACAGTAGAAATGTTTACTTGGACGAGTGTAATTGTTGTAGGTGCCCAGATAATTGATATATTTACAATCCCATTTAAAGGGGTTGGCTTTTTCAGAAAAGCTAGCTGAGAGGACAGTAAGTTAATATTTAAACTTTGCATTTGGTAAAATTGGACTTAAATTCAATTCCTTTACTACTGATGGAAGGCAAGTGGATGGATTTGTGTGTATTTAAAACATCTGTGAATAAGGATAATTTGTACTCAGAATTTTCAGTAATAAGGTTGGTGATATTTTGGTTATTTCTGACAATTTTATGTTAGCCAGAACTTCCATTGAGAGTTTGAATACAGTAGGGGGCAGGTGGTATGCTTGGCAGATTCCATGTTTATGGGGAACTATGTGATAAAGGTGCATAAGATTGGCTATGAAATTTGGGTCATATCCTTCCTTCATGAACTTCCAGTCAATACATTTGAAAGCTTTTTCTATATCAAATGGGAGGAACAAGTCTTGGAAAGATGAGCATGTGGACTGAAGTTGCAGACATTTATATAACCATCCCAGCATTCTCTTCCTGGGACAAACCCTGAATGGTGTATAATTCTAGAAGGAATTTTTTTAACCTGTTAGTGAGTATTTTGGCATATATTTAATATTCAGGTTAAGAACAAAGATGGGCCGATAATTTGAGTTCAGTTTAGGGGCTTTTACATCCTTACGCATGTTTATTGATATGCTGTGGTAGAGAGTTTAACATCCCAACTAGTAGCAGGCTTAGCAATATACATAATTTCTTGTAGAAAGATAGGCCTACGTCATCAGGGTCTGTGCCTTTCCAGTGGACATTTGTGTTGTTATTATTCAAGGGAAATCATGCTTTTAAGAGACTGAGATCAAAGGGCCATGCGTTTTGGAGTGCCAAACTGAGAAATGATTTGTCTTAGAATATCGACGTTTGGCTTAGATATTTCATTTTCAGAATTATTAGGTTTTTGATAAATATTGTTTGAAAGTAGATGCCATGTCAATTTGATCAGTCTAGATTTGGAGAACATTGGAAGTGCCACAAAAAGGCTGAGTTTTCTGGGCAATAAGTTTTCCACATTCATAGTAACAACTTCTGGAGTATAGGTAACCCTATCAGCTAGGCAGTTAGATGAGAGACAGAAAAGTTATAGGAATTTTATTACATACATCATTTTCTTTGAGTTTACAAAATGAAAGAATGTTTTGGGTAGTGTTTGTGAGTAATTTTAATTAAATGATTAGTGCTTAAGTGAGTTTACTGTACTAGCATAATATTCTATTTCTAGTACTTAAATGCTGTAAAATAAAATATTCTTTTTTTTGCATTGATTAAGAGAACTTTTATTGGCAAGCATCATTCCTACAGGTATAAGTATAATGAAATTGTAATTTTTGTTGAGATGACATGGATGGTCACAGATAACCCAAGATCTGGTAAAGGCAGTAGGGAGATAAAGGGAAATTTATTTACAAGGTTTTGATATGACAATCTGCCAATGGTCATTTGGTTCCAAGTGAAAGATTAAAAGGTCCACACAATGTATACATTCCCTGTTAAGTTAGCAAGTGGTGTCAAAAGTGAGTGTAGAGGGGTGAAAATAAAATTGAAATGTCTCCAGTGATATATATATGGAGATTATTGAGACCCAATAACTGATACTGATCAGGAGAAATCAGTCATCTACGCTTAAGTGAGTTAGCAATATTATGGTTCTGGGACTTCCACCATTGCCCCATTTAGCAAACCACGCAAATAAGCACAGAGAGCACGTGACAACAATAACAAACAATTCACTTATCAAAATATGTCTCATATACAGTATATGCTGTTCAGTATATTTAAAGGGATAGTAATGTTTCAAAATAAAAGCATCTCCTATAAATCTTCATTGTATTTGGGCCTTGGAGAGTGTTATTTTAATTTGTGACCTGTCTTCTAAATTGTCACTATAATACCTCATCTGAGTCACAGAGCATCATTGTACATAACAGGTTGGTAGAAAATCACATCCTGGCACTAACAAAATTGCACTCTTATAAACCTTTACCACAGGAATCAGTGGTACTGTAGAAATGTCTTCTTTGAGAGTGTCTAATTTTTAAAAGTAGTTAATTCAAATATATTTTGGTAGGCAGGAATCTTATGTTTACTTTGGTCATGAATATGGACAAGTCCATGTGACTAAGATTTTTATGTTTTCCAGAGGCCAACATCATGATAGCAGCCTAAAGCTCAAGTAATCACCTCAGAATAGTTCAGCCTCACCCTGGGAAATTATGAAGTGATTTGAGGCTCCCGGCTTCCCCAGGCATGTCCTGAGACAGAAGTTTGTGTATGGTACGTGATTATTCCCGATGTCTTACATTTGAAGCAGATAATGATTGCTTTTCATTCCCACTTGTGGAACAGAAAAATATGTTAGCTGCCAAAAAATAAAAATAAAATAAAATTAATATGGGATCTGAAGTCCCTATATTAATTAAATAAGTGCCAAAGGAAGGGATCCAGAAGAATCCCTTCTTTTGCTATCTGTAAGGGAAGAGAATTAAAAAAATGTGATATGAGGTTCTGGAACCCCATATATTAAGAATGAAACTGCCCAAAGGGTTCTTGGACCTCTTTCTTTACTTTCTTTATGTGTTTAAATAAATTAATTTTGGGTCTGGAGTCCCCATGTTAATTCAGACCCATTCATCTATTTCCAAAGAAGGGAAACTAAAGTGCAAGTCTTTAAACTAGATAGATAGATAGATAGATAGATAGATAGATAGATAGATAGATATGAAACCAATCCCACTGACCCCACTGACACTGCTAAAACTATGAAGAAGAAAACAGAAAGCAAAGCAACAGAAGTCTAAGGATTATTTATTTTGAATAAAAACAATAACAATATATAAAATCAATAAAATGATAGAAAAAAGGTATAAAAAGATGATAAATCATAGCTTCCACAAAGAAGACTGTTAAGTAGTAATATTGAATATACTAGTAGGAAAGTCCGTATACACTGGCTCCGCTGCTGCCCCGCTGTGGCCTCTGCTGCTGCCCAGGAGCCGGGAGCACAGACAGGAGGTGAGCCGCCAGGAGCTCCCAGCTACGGATCAACGCTTTCGGCCAGTCACTACTGGGCATGACTGCATCTTTTCTGCAGTCCCTTCTGTGCATGTGCAGTTTCATACACAGGGAGCTTCATAGGCTAGCGCTTTATAGTATTTAGATAATACTGTAAATATATATGCCGGAACGGGGGTAGAGAGATGTAGAAGGGGAGATAGAAATGACTTGATGGGGGGACTCAGATCTAAAGTCCTCTGGCAGATTGAGGAGTGAGAAGTCTGTGGTATTCCCAATAAATGGAGAAGATGATAAAGTGCATACAATAGTAAACCACAGATGATTTCCCACTACCTTCTGTTGTCTAAAAGCTTACTAGAGATTATCAGGTGGATTGCTCATCAAGGCCAGGGTTCTTGTTCTGTTGTGTCCCCCTTCTTCTGTATTTCACCCAGTTCTCCAGTATATTTTCATTTCTCCTCTGTCTCCTTAATTCTGACAATCAATGTTTTTCTTCCCTCTCATACTCAATATAATTTACTGCTATGAGTTAGTTGCCTAAAGTAAACAAGTATTTACAATAGTTAAATATGTTTAAGGTATGGTCTCCCATTGTTAATCTGGTGAAAATAAAGCATTATTTTTTATTTTACTTTATTACAGTATTGATGCATACACTTCAGATATTGCTTATATTCTGATATATTTCTTACTATACTAGATACAGTGGATATAAAAAGTCTACACACCCCTGTTAAAATGCCAGGTTCTTGTGATATTAAAGAATTGTTCACGTTATAGGTTACATTGAAGGCAGAAAAAGTTCTGACATGATTTATCTTTGTCTCATTCTTTAACATCACAAGAACCTGGCATTTTAACAGGGGTGTGTAGACTTTTTATATCCACTGTACTAATTTTGTTTCTTTTAGATAGATATACCTACAATTAACAGAATTAGCACTCTGATTTATTAACAATTCAGATATGAATTTGACTTATTGCTTTTTAAATCCACTCTTTAAATTATTAATCTGTACCTATCCTACTGATTCAAATATTCTCATTCATTCTTCTTCTTATGCTAATATACTACATCTGTATTATCATATATACAGGTCACCACGTTTACTTTTCAGCTCTAATTTTTTGTTTTATTGGTTTTATATAATCATTGTTTACTATTCATAGACAAGCCATTTTTATTTCTACTTATTTACTCCTTTAAGATTCTATGTATATTCAAGGTTTATCATTATATCTTCCTAAACACAGCTAATACCAAATTCATTTTGGACACACAAACGTTCCATATTGTACCAATTTTACTTTCACTTCTATAATTGCTAGCCCATACATTCTTACAATTATATCACTTTATTTATTGTCTGAGCCCCAATTTGCTACCATCATCTCACTTAGGTATGTTTTCCATCTATTACTGTATGTCTCCTGGACTGTGAAATTGATTTAATCCTGCTTATATTTACCTCTTTATATTTTCTAATTACTGGTGAAAATCATGGCTTTAACACTCCAAGGATATGCCCACACAAAAAAATATTGTTATATGATATTGGCCTAAATCATATTCAGTCATTTGTGTCTTTTGCATTTGTGGGTAGGAGTGATTAAGTACCTAGAGTGTCCTTTTAATTCTACCCCTTTGGAGATGAGCATCTTTATGGACCTATATTTCTGTACAGTTTTGGGTGCTTAAAATATGCACAATTTTCCCAGGAAATGTAAACTAAATTAATAAATATCACTGGTTTAAAAAGTTCTTAATCTCTGATTGAAATGGATGAGGGGTTCCACAGACATCCTGTGTATCTTACAGTAACTTCCAATTTACTGCCAATCAGGAGCTAGGAGGATGGGGTCACAACTGCATAATACTTGACCTACTCATCCTAGCCAATCAACAGGTTAGTGGAAGGGTTGACATACAGTGCATTTGTTTTGATTGACCCACCAATTTCCCTATACATATCTATGCCTTATGGTATATATTTTACATGTTTCCCTACTACTTGTAGTTTGCAATGATCACCCCCAGCAATATTTCTATCAGACTGCACCTATATGTAATTTTAACTGTACATGTTATGGCAAAATATATAAGACTGAAAAATATATAATTATATCATTGTTGTGAGGACCAGAGGGAGTGTGCATCCCATTGCTCTGCCCCCTTCTCTGATCCTCAAAGGGTTTGCAACTTAGAAATGTGGGAAAATACATAATTCCTAGTACTAATAATCCTTCAGGGGTTTTCCATTTTCTGTCTTCTGGGAGGACATGAACTATGATAAAATACTTCTAATTTCTCTGTTATTCCAGGGAGCCTCCTTTAATTTTCCAGAGATTTATTATTTATAGATTATGTAGATTATGTGTCAGTGAATGAGAAAAGATGCCTGAGCTTTTGCTGAGCATGGCAAACTTGATACAGCTACATACAACATTTCTATAACAGCCATATTAGTGAAAGAACCAAGGGTTATATGCTTAATGTCTAAGGCAATTCTACAGCAAACAAACTGCATATTAGGAACAAATTAATGTTCAAGCGAATCCTATTTATTTAAATAGGACTTTTAATTCCTTGAATACTTAGTAATGCATTGGATACATCTGTAATAGGTTGTTAACTTAAAAGTCCCATTGAGAATGTTTAAATGTTCTATGGTGCAGCTGATTTGCCCCAACAGTTCTCCACTTTTCTTTCTGCATATAGTCCCTGATTGCTTCACAAAATGTCTTCTTCATGTTTGCTTTCCCTATGAAGCTATTATAATTTGTAGCAAAGACAAGAAAAGAAGGCGCTCCTATTGCAACAACTTCTGGAATCAACCCACACCTTCCCCTTTGAAGCTGTACTCACAATTTTGCAAGGTCAACTCAATAAATAAATGCCAGTTGACATATACACTTGGGGGATATTTTCATACGCCGTCCCCTACACAGCAAGGTTATTGATCTTCACAAGGCCGCTCCTCAAAACAACTCCAAGGGAGTATGGTACATGCAAACAAAATAGAAAACAGAAGAGGGCGCCTGATGGTGCCTATTATCCTTATTAAAACACTTAATAGAGTATATTTAGTTATTATACTCACAAAGATGATGGCTGTGGAGAGACTTATATCACACCACAGCTAATCAGGCTTACAGAGAAATTCCCCTGTCTCTGCTCAGGAAGCTGAATTCAGGATCGATGAATTTCACCACTTTGCTGCTTGTTTGTCTCAAAAGTTATATATTTAATAAAAAGAACTCCAAATACAATAATTGGAGAATTCAATGATAAAAAAAACAGTGATTAAAACAAACTACTGGCAAGCTGTAATAACGTTTCGTAGTACTGAGACCACTTCTTCAGACTTAGCTCTAGCCAAAAATAATTTATCTTCTCTGTCTTGGCACAGGGCAGCTATAAATGTGACTCAGCAGCACCTGAGGAGTCACCATCCCGAAAAATAAACTATGTTTATTAATTCTCAGTGTGGACTTGTTATACTGCTTTTGTCTTATAGTCTCCCAAAGTGGAAGGGTACCCCAGGTCCTTGCTCTCCTTTTATCTAGAGAGAAAATAAGCTGCACTTCACTGACAAGACCCACTAAGGGTTAAAACATGTGTAGGGGGTTTTACTGTTTCTTGCCTGATATTTCAGCCCTGGACCATAAGCATCTGGAACCAGACTGATATGAATGTGGAAATGTCTTCTCTTTAAATGCACAAGAGAGAGAAAAATGTGCCTAAGCAGCACCCGAGGGGTACCATCTACAAAAATACACTACACAGTTTTATTCATTGTCAGTGTACGCTTCTCACACCTCTTTTGCTTTGTAGACTTTATGAACATATAAAATCAAAATGTAAGTTTAATGTCAGGGTAAGTATATAAAAATCCATTTTTCTTTTAGATGTCAGTGTTCCTTTAAACATACTGATATAGGTCTCAATTAAAGATGTTCTTTTAGCCTCATCTACTCCTAAAACTAAATACATTGTACAGGACTTTTTATATATTTTTATATCAACTCTACAAAATGAACACACACATGATTACACATATCTTATAACTCACTGTACTATGATTATTATTTTTATTTATTTACTTACTAGTTTTAAATCCTGTGTACACTGGCAGTGCTACAGTCATGCGCAGTACAGACTGCCCGCGCCGCGGCTGATATGGAGCAGGGTGCTTCGAATTCAGACCATAGTCCTCTCTGCACACCTTCCTGGAACCAAGCGGTGCCAGGAAGGTGCGCAGAGAGGACTCTGGTCTGAATTCAGAGCTCCCCGCTCCATATCAGCTGCGGCGCGGGCAGTCTGTACTGTGCATGACTGTAGCGAGTGCAGCCATCTCTACTGCGCATGATGGCTTCTGACAAACATCCTTAGTGAATTATAATATAGGATAAAGAAAACAAACTATGTTGTACTGTTTAGAAAACTTCAAATGTATTCTTTAAAAAAAGGCAGCCATTATATTCACTGAACATTCCACTGTCTGAAAACCCATATATATATATATATATATATATATATATATATATATCGGAAAAAATAAAAATATAAAGAGATATTTCAGAACAGTAGAGTTTTAAGGATTTCATTATTTTAATGATTTTGAACTGGGTCTGAGCAGGTGTTTAACTGAATCTACAAAGCAATCAAATTACATTGGGGTTTAGATATTTCTGTTACTCTGGAATGGATAATAGAGCAAGCAGTAACTGATTGCTTAATTTGTGCTAATAAACACCTGCTTGAATTTTCTGCAATGCATGAAAACAGAACAAGAAACTAAAAAAGAAACCAGATGCATTGTTTGTATTTAGAGGTATCATAGAGAGGCTAATGTTCTAAAGAGAACTGGGATCGTTCTGGAGCGAACTAACTGCATCATAGTGGACATGTAAAAAGTACAGAATTTCCCTTTGATTAAAATGGGGCTTTTAACTTCTTGAATGCTATAGAAGTCTCAGTGCGTTGTAAAGGCTCCCTATAATGCAAAGCAATGCATTGGATACCTCTCTGGCACTGAAAGGGTTAAATGTGATAGTAAATCATAATGGTGTACACAGAGATGAACAGATAGTCAGCTAGGAATGAGTAAATCTTCCTACTGAGGAAGGAACATACGATAAATACAGCACCTTTCACCTTCTCAGCAAATTCTTGTTGAAGTATCTTTCCACATTGTTTTTGCCACCCATTGAAATCAATGGAAATGATCCATTATTTTATGCTCCCATGTTAAGTTCTGACATTTTTCCTCATCAAAAACAATGTGAAATTGGGGTTTTCATTTATCCCCTAACCCCAGCCTAGATGAACCATTAACTCAGCAACACGGTTTGATTTAAGTGGGGTTTTTGTCCCCTTGAATGTTTCACAATACCTTGATGAGCTCTCTAACCTTCAGGTAGTCAAAAAGCCTAATTTAAATCAATGAAGATTTGGTTATCTTTATTCCCTATTGTGTACTTGGCTTTCCACAGAATTGTTCCAATTCTTCTTAGTACATTAGGCTTTGTGCTTGATATACCTTGCCAAATACATCTGATAGCTTTAATATTTTCCATTTCTGTCATAACTTAAAATAGGATGAAAAAAACTGGCCTAGAGAGCTGACTCCCTATCAGAAAGGGCCATGCTTCCATGAATCCAAACTACACTGAATTGTTTGTTCTCTTCAGCCTATACAGAAGTGTATAGAAGAGGCACAAATATATGACGTATTCTGGAACAAAGATTTTCAATAAGATTTTACATTACCTTTTATACAGTCTGTACTTTATAAAAAGCAATGCAAATGAAATAAATACACTTGTCCTAAAAATGTGTAGTGTCTCATAACTGTCATAACCAATAAACAGACATGTTCACATTCAAACCCTAATCTCAGAGAAGAGTTAAGGTTGTCTCTAATCATATGGGTAATAGGATCAGTATCACATGATAAAATCCCAAAATTCCAACTCCGATGATGGGAATGTGTCCAGAACAAACCATGAGGGTTGACCAGAAATACCCACGTTTTTCCCAATTCAGATAAATAGTACCCTAATAATGGAAAATGTGTCTATGCTTTGTAAACTATTATAGGGAAATGGTGATTTTGCCTCTTGTGTGTGGTGTCAGAAAAGATTTGTTGTGGTGAAGAGGCTGAGGTAACAATGGAAATTGGTAAGTGAACTTGATGTAATGGAGTGTGGTCAGAATAACAGATTCAAGCTTTGACTTGGGTACATATGTAAAGAAGATTGGCGCACAATGAAGGACACAGCAAAATGACATGGAGTGAAAGTATACTGTTCCTCCTGTTATAATGTATGCTTGATGGTCATTTCAGTTCTGTGCTTGCTGACTGAGCTTAACTCCATTTAACTTTGAATTACTATTCCCATCCATACAGTATGAATGATCGCAGTGAAAATGGTCCATATTTATTAAAGCAAACTGGAGCTATAGATGAAAAATAACATTTCTATTTCTAGTAAGGAATTACATATATTCATGCATTAGAGAAAATTCTGCCCTTCCAAAATATAAGGCCTTTGATTTAGTACCATTATATTAAACCACACTTACTGGTGATTACTTGTTCCCAGGCATTCATCCACAGATACATCTGTCATTATATCAGTATTCATGAGTATGAGATTTATCATTGGATGCCTGTGAGTTGGCTCTTTCACCAGCTGTATAAAGGATGCCCCTAACAAGTAATCCAGGATGTCCTTACTCATTGTTGTTAGTTCCCACACCAATGCATTACCTAATGTTTCACCTTACCCTGGACAGTCTATAAATGAATACTATTCAAACAACCTTTTCACCAGATACAATAGTTACTCACTCTTTGATTTTGGCTCAGTACCCTTTATTAATGTAGACTTTATACTATCTTTTACATAAAGAACAACTCCTCCTCCCTTCTTCCCTTGTCTGTCTTCTCTGTAAAGATTATACTTAGGTATAACTATGTCTAAGTCATGAGATTCTTTGTATCCCCAGTAATTAGTTCAAGAAGTTTATAAGTTTATTCCCTGAACTCAAAGCATTTGTACAAATATCCTAGAATTTTATTAGCCATTTTTTACATATACAGTGAGGGAAAAAATTATTTGATCCCCTGCTGATTTTGTATGTTTGCCCACTGACAAAGAAATTATCAGTCTATAATTTTAATGGTAGGTTTATCTGAACAGTGAGAGACAGAATAACAACAAAAACTCCTGAAAAACGCATTTCAAAATAATTATAAATTGATTGCATTTTACTGAGTGAAATAAGTATTTGACCCCTTTGCAAAACATGACTTAGTACTTGGTGGCAAAACCCTTGTTGGCAATCACAGGAGGGATTTTATCTCACTCCTCTTTGCAGATCCTCTTAAGTCATTAAGGTTTCGAGGCTCAAACCTTCAGCTCCCTCCACAGATTTTCTATGAGATTAAGGTCTGGAGACTGGCTAGGCCACTCCAGGACCTTAATGTGCTTCTTCTTGAGCCAATCCTTTGTTGCCTTGGCCGTGTGTTTTGGGTCATTGTCATGCTGGAATACCCATCCACGACCCATTTTCAATGCCCTGGCTGAGGGAAGGAGGTTCTCACCCAAGATTTGACAGTACATGGCCCCGTCCATCGTCCCCTTGATGTGTTGAAGTTGTCCTGCCCCCTTAGCAGAAAAACACCCCCAAAGCATAATGTTTCCACCTCCGTGTTTGACGGTGGGGATGGTGTTCTTGGGGTCATAGGCAGCATTCCTCCACCTCCAAACACGGCAAGTTGAGTTGATGCCAAAGTGCTCAATTTTGATCTCATCTGACCACAACAATTTCACCCAGTTCTCCTCTGAATCATTCAGATGTTCATTGGCAAACTTCAGACGGGCCTGTACATGTGCTTTCTTGAGCAGGGGGACCTTGTGGGCGCTGCAGGATTTCAGTGCTTCAGGGCGTAGTGTGTTACCAATTGTTTTCTTGGTGACTATGGTCCCAGCTAGCTTGAGATCATTGACAAGATCCTCCCGTGTAGTTCTGGGCTGATTCTTCACCGTTCTTATGATCACTGAAACTCCACGAGGTGAGATCTTGCATGGAGCCCCAGACCGAGGGAGATTGACAGTTATTTTGCACCAACTGTTGTCATCTTCTCACCAAGCTGCTTTGCGATGGTCTTGTAGCCCATTCCAGCCTTGTGTAGGTCTACAATCTTGTCCCTGACATCCTTGGACAGCTCTTTGGTCTTGGCTATAGTAGAGAGTTTGGAATCTGATTGATTGATTGATTGCTTCTGTCGACAGATGTCTTTTATACAGGTAACAAGCTGAGATTAGAAGCACTCCCTGTAAGAGAGTGATCCTAATCTCAGCTTGTTACCTGTATAAAAGACACCTGGGAGCTAGAAATCTTGCTGCTTGATAGGGGGTCAAATACTTATTTCCCTCAGTAAAATGGAAATCAATTTATAACTTTTTTGACATGCGTTTTTCAGGCTTTTTTTGTTGTTATTCTGTCTCTCACTGTTCAAATAAACCTACCATTAAAATGATAGACTGATCATTTCTTTGTCAGTGGGCAAACATACAAAATCAGCAGGGGATCAAATAATTTTTTCCCTCACTGTATCATCATCAGCAGCAGCAGCAGACGTTGTCAATCTACTACAGGATGAAATCCTCCTCAGCAAGTCTCCAACATCTTTGGTCATGTACCTGTTGTTGCCACTGTGTATCAACAAATTTGGTAATTTCATCTACCCATCTTGTCTTTGGTTTTCTCCTTGGGTGTTTAGTTATTAGTGGAACCCATTTCAAAATTTTTTTGGTCTATCTACCATCTGGTCTTTTTGCTATATGGCCTTCCCATTTCCATCTCACATGCTTTACTCTTTCAATGATGTCATAGACCTTTGTTTGCTGACAAATCCATGCACACGTTTTTCTGTGTATTTTTGTTATGTTTAGAATTCAGCACTCCATACTTCTCTGTGTAACCTTAAGTTTTTGTACGGCTTTGGCTTTCAGTGCCCATGTGTCACAGCCATACTTAAGGACTGAGAGGACACATTGGTCAGAAAACTTTCACTAGAGGCAGAGTGGTAAATTTGTCTTAAAGACAGTGCTACTAAGTTTTCCAAATGATTGCCATGCCAATTTTATTTGTTGCTCAATTTCCACCATGGTGTTTCTATATGTTTATATTTTCTTTCCAAGGTGTTCTGCCTCTCCAGTCTAAGCACTGAAAGTGTGATCTCTGTAACTTACAGTTGTGATGAGATAGCGGTAACCTTCAGTCCTAGGTGAATTGGCTGACAGTGACTCGATCCAAAAGACACCTTGTAGATTGTGAAGGAGTTTATTTAAACTGCAAACCATACACTGATGAACAGATGGATAGGTCAAAAGATTATGCTGTAAGGAGGTAAGCAGCTAAGATGTGACTGGAATGGAGGATGAGAAGCAAGTGAGTGAAGAGGGGAGGAGCAATACTGAAGACAGGAAGAAGGGGAGAGGAAAGGGACAAACAGAATAAAAAAGCAAACCATGCATGTGTAACATGACACTCCCCGTCGAAATCTATGATTTCTAGTAACAATATTAACGTTAGTTAAGTCCATATATAATAATGTCTCTTTTCTGAAACATCTCTCTAGGCATCAGGTCGGTGGGAGGAGTTCATCTTCCTTTTTAGGCAGAAGAAGTACCAGCTCGTTTATGGGTCTAAAGTAGTGCCTTGCAGAACCTTCTTTCACTACCTTAACTTCTACTTTCCGCACCTTGCCGTCATTACTTGGAATAGTCTTTGTAATAAGACCCTTAGGCCTTGTTATGCGACCACCTACTCGGAGTAGTTTGTTGTGATCAATTATCGGATTCAACTGGTATAAAGGACTATCTTTAGATGGGCTGAGTCCCTTTGAGATGTTGTGAATCTCTTGTGAATATACTTCCTGTTGGACACATTGAATGATGAGTCTTTCGGCCTTAATAATCTCTGCAATTGTGGGGGGCCCTTTACAGATATGCCACTTACGACAGTCTTGATTAGTGTCACCGCTGTTTGCAAAGTGATGAGCAACATGAATAAGACGTGCAGTAGCTCGTACGGCAGAAGACCACTTAGAAAAACGTTCAAAATGGTGGGTTTTTAGTTTTACCTTTGCCTCAACGGAGGTATTAAGAGTAACTGCAGTGGTCTTGATTTAGTTATCTGCATCCGGATAGATAAGTTCAAAGGTAGACTTTACAGTGCTTGAGAAGAATTTCTCATTCAAGAGTACTGGTGGAGATATCCACGATGTATCCAGAAAAGCATTAGCAGGTATTGCACGACTGCCTAGGTCGGCAGGGTTAAGATCAGTGGGCACATAGTGCCATTGTGCTGGAATGGAGAATTTCCTAATGCGTTCCACTCGATTGCCAACATACACATGGAATTGTCTTGTTTGATTGTGTATGTATCCTAGCACAATTCTGCTGTCTGTGTAAAAGTCAAAGGAGTCAATATGGAAGTCTATTTCGTGCTTTATAAGCTCAGCAATTTCAACAGCTAACACGGCTGCACAGAGTTCTAGCCTTGGAATAGTATGTGCAGGTTTTGGAGTTAGCTTTGCCTTGCCCATGACAAATCCCACACTGGTTTCACAGTGGGAGTTTACAACTCGGAGATAGGCTACAGCAGCTATAGCTTCCATGGATGCGTCAGAGAAGACATGGATCTCTAATCTAGTGGCATTCTTCATAGACACAAGAGTGTAAGAACGTGATATTTTAAACTGTTCCAATGCCTGAAGAGACTGCTTCCAGGATTCCCACCTTTGTTGTTTCTCTTTGGGTAAAGGGGTGTCCCAGTCAGTGTTCTCCGAAGTAAGTTGTCTGAGTAATATCTTGCCCTGAATAGTAAAGGGTGTAATAAATCCCAAGGGATCGTAGATACTGTTTACTGCGGACAGTACTCCACGTTTTGTGAAGGGCTTGTCACAGACTGATGTCTGAAATGTGAACACATCTTGTTTAACATTCCATAGCAACCCAAGGCTGCGTTGAGTGAGGGTAAGGTCAGACCCTAGTTGGAACTCCTTAGCACTGATGGCGTGATCATCAGAAGGAAATGCTCTCATAACCTCATTGCTGTTGGAGATGATTTTGTGTAGTCGGAGGTTGGCTGTAGCAAGCATGTTCTGAGTTCTGGTGAGAAGGTCAATGGCTTCTTCCTCCGTAGGTAGAGACTTGAGACCGTCGTCTACGTAGAAGTTCCTTTCCACAAACTGACGTGCATCAGACCCGAACTCTTGTTCGCCTATTTGGGCTGTCTTCCTCAATCCAAAAATGGCAACTGCCGGTGAGGGACTATTACCAAACACATGAACTTTCATCCGATAGTCTACAACCTCATCATTGACATCATTATTGCGGTACCATCGGAACCTGAGGAAGTTTCTATTGTCTTTCCGGACGATGAAACAATGAAACATTTGTTGGATGTCAGCCATAATAGCAATTGGCTCTTGTCTAAAGCGGAGTAAGACTCCTAGGAGGTTGTTGTTCAGGTTAGGCCCAGTGAGAAGATTGTCATTGAGAGAAACGCCTTCATAACGAGCACTTGAGTCGAAGACCACCCTAATTTGGTCAGGTTTGCGAGGATGGTAGACGCCAAAACACGGTAGGTACCAGCATTCTTCTCCATGTGTAAGAGGGGGTGCAGGCTCGGCATGATCTCTCTCAAATACCTTCTGCATGAAGTCAACGAAATGTTTCTTCATCTCCGGTTTCCGGTTTAGGCTGCGCTCTAAAGAGATGAACCATGAATTTGCATATTGCATATTGTTTGGAATCCTCTTCCTTGGGGTGCGAAATGGTAGTGGTGCCACCCAGCTGTTGGAATCGTCTTGGTAGAACTCTTTACTCATTGTTTTCAAGAATTCCTTGTTTTCCATTGTGGCTGCCAACTCATTGTCTCTTGTGGTCACTTCAAACACTGTGCTACCGATGTTGTCATCCCGAAAGACAAATGCTTTGCTGTCATCAAGTATGATGCGTTCTTGTGTACCTTTGTTACACAGCTTTTCTTTGACACTGTAGCGATGTTGTCGTTGTGGGAAACAAGTAATGCGTCCATTTGGCAGAACGTGTGTTTTAAAGGAAGAGACTGAAAATGGTTTCTTGACGTTGCTAAGGCAGACGTTGCCTATGATAACCCAGCCTAGATCCAGACGCTGGGCGTAAGGTGCATCATGTGGGCCGCTGATTTGCTGGCGAACCTTATGCACTCTAAGAATGTCTCTCCCAAGTAACAGCAGGATATCAGCATTTTCATCAAAGGCTGGTATTTGGTCAGCTATGTCCTTCAAATGAGAATGGTGCAGGGCAGCTTCAGGAGTGGGAATCTCATCCTTGTTAGTTGGGATCTGATTACACTCGATGATAGTCGGCAAAGGTATTTCTTTGTTGCTATTAAGTGGAGCAACTATGAGGCCACTGGCTTTTCTACCCAAGACTTCTGTAATGCCTGCACAAGTACCGAGGGTATAAGGTAGAGCATCTCCTGCTATGCCCAACAGATCAAAGAACCTTGTGCTTGCAAGAGATCGGTTACTCTGATCGTCGAGAATGGTATACAGTCTTATGGCCTTTTCAGGTTGGCCCTTAAAATATACATGAACCAAGCATATCTTCGCACAGGAGTTCTCACAAAGTCCTTCCCCACAGACTTCCGTGCATGTAGAGAATACTGGTGTGGAGGTAGCTGCTTGTTCAGTGTGCTCCCCGCCATGCTTTGCCACAGGAGGGATGTCTGTGGATGGAGTAGAGCTTTGTTGGTACAGATGAAGGGCTTGCACGTGGTTGTCGCTACCACATTCCATGCATTTAATGTTAGCCTTACAGTCTTTTGCAAGGTGTTCTGTGGAGGCACAGCATCTGAAACAAATTCCAAATTCCTTTAAAAGTTCCTTACGTTCTTGTAGAGGTTTCTTTCTAAAGCCGATGCATTTCTTAAGTGGATGTGGCTTGTTATGTATGGGACATTGGCGATTTGGATCCTCAAGTTTCTTGCTTTGCCCAGTCTTTTGAAGAACCTTAGCGGGTGCAGGTTGGACATCAGTCCTTTTCACTGATACTGGGCCCCTGCGGCCTCTGTGTGTTATACATGCGTTTGCAAGTCCTGGAGAAGGTGAATTGAGTGGATTACAGTCGCTGTAGAAGAAACTTGGGTCATTCTTAGAGTCCGCGATTTCCTTTATGAAGTCACAGAAGAAGGAAAGGGGAGGAAAGGCAACTCCATGTTTTTTCTTGTAAGTTGATCCCCGACTAACCCATTTTTCTTGAATGCTATATGGTAGCTTAAGGACAATAGGATTAATTCCACGAGGGGTGTCGAGGTAACTGAGTCCTGGTAAGAGGCTATCAGCTTTAGCAAGTTGAAGCTCTAGTAGAAGATCACTGAGTTCTTGAAGCTTCAGATTTTCTTTAGCTGTAATTCTTGGGAAGCCTTGCAACCTTTTAAATAAAGCATCTTCGATGGCCTCAGAGCTGCCAAAGCTACGTTCAAGTCTGTCCCAAGCAGCATCAAGACCTGCAGCAGGGTTGGAAGTATAAACTGTCTTGAGTCTTTTGATACGTTCAGCAGACTGTGGACCTAGCCACCTGATGAGCAGATCTAGTTCTTCTGCAGCGGTGATGTCTAGCTCGCTGATTGTGGCCTTAAAGGTGAATTTCCAGCCTCTGTAATTTTCAGGTTTGTCATCAAACGTGGTGAGGCCTGTCCTAGTGAGTTCTCTGCGAAGCATATATTTAGCGAACTGTGACATGTCTGTGCTTTCAGACTTTGGGTATACGGTTGTAGGTGGAACAGACTTAGTTGCAGTTACCGGTACACTGATGTTAAGTGACTTGGGAACATAAGATGGTGCTAAGACGTTCAACACTGGATCTGGCTTACAGTCCAAGGGTGTGTTGGTTTGTAGCTGTATAGTAGTGGGTGTGCTAAGAGGTAACTGGTTAGTGCCATAAGAAGGTAGAAAGTCTTTTCTGTCCATGCCAGTTTCCGCTGCTTGAGTAAGTGCAGTAGGTGCAGAGAAAACTCCTTGGTTGAATGCCTTGGGTGCTATGACAGATTGATGGAGTTCTGAAGTGTACGATATAACAGAGTGACTACTACTCCAAGATTTCTCATTGTCACTAGCAGCCTGCTCTAAGACTCTCAGTCTTGCCATGTCTTTGGCATGCTCACATTGTTTTTCCAAAACTTCCATCTCTGCTTTCTTCCTTGCAGCTTCAGCTTCCATCTCTGCTTTCTTCTTTGCAGCTTCAGCTTCCATCTCTGCTTTCTTCTTTGCAGCTTCAGCTTCCATCTCTGCTTTCTCTTGGGCGAAAGCTGCCTGGATTTTAGACGCTTCTGCATCAGCGCGGGCTTTGATGAGTTGCTGGCTGAGTGTAGAAGATTTTGATAGTGAGTATCTGGAAGATCTTGTGGAGCGCCTAGAAGATGTGGAGAGATGGGATCTGGATTCATGGAGATGTGCGATTTTTACTTCTGCCTTTGTTTTTGTTTGTAATACTAAATCATCTCTTGCAAGATTGAGCTCATTCCATTCCTTTAATTCTTGTAAGGAATCTTCTGTGTTGTACCGCTTTAAGAGATCAGCATATTTGGCAGACAGTCTTTGATAGTTCTCATAAGCAGCATTCAATTGGTTAACTAGGTCTTCTAGGTGCAGTACCTCACGTGTAGAGTGAGACAGAGCTGACATGCATTCAATAGTCCTGGACCATAAGTGTTTGAGGTTACACAGGAGTTCCTCTCTGTCAGCTTCATAGTTTTGTTGAATCTTCCAAGTTGGTTTTGTTAAACGCTTTTGTTTTATGGGGCTTGTAGGATCTAACTCCTGTTCTGGAAGAAGTTTAGGTTCTTCAGATTGCATTGTGATGACAAGCAGAGGGTTAAATTACACAGTAGTGTGTTTGCATAGAAATGTATCAAAGTTCTGGCCAGGGGATCAGGTTTCCTAGGCAACAAGTGGTGAGAGGAGCCAGAGAGGTCAGCATACAGGGCTTACATTCACTTGTAGGTAGAAGAAATGCATGTGGTAATACACAGACTGTATAGAAGCTGATGTATAACAGTTGTATGGACAGTTCTTACAATAAACTGAGCTATAACAGATGAATCCTGAGCTGAGACTCACTGCTGGCTGGAGGATGCAGTCTGCACTGTTTGCTACTATAATCCAGTGTCCATATACATCTCAGTATACATGCTTAGCTAGCAAAGATCCTTTACAAGATATTTGTCTGATCTTCTAAGATCCCCTCACTAATCTTTTGACTGTTCTGCCTCTCCAGTCTAAGCACTGAAAGTGTGATCTCTGTAACTTACAGTTGTGATGAGATAGCGGTAACCTTCAGTCCTAGGTGAATTGGCTGACAGTGACTCGATCCAAAAGACACCTTGTAGATTGTGAAGGAGTTTATTTAAACTGCAAACCATACACTGATGTACAGATGGATAGGTCAAAAGATTATGCTGTAAGGAGGTAAGCAGCTAAGATGTGACTGGAATGGAGGATGAGAAGCAAGTGAGTGAAGAGGGGAGGAGCAATACTGAAGACAGGAAGAAGGGGAGAGGAAAGGGACAAACAGAATAAAAAAGCAAACCATGCATGTGTAACATGACACAAGGTAAACATGCTTGTCAACTTCTTCAAGCTCTTGTCCATCTACTGTGATTTTCCTTGGTATGGTAAATTTGTTAAATGTGACTTGCTCTTTGTTGATATACATCTCCTTGTCGGATGCCTTTCTCTATATTGACCTGGACTTTATCATTGTAGACCTGTATTGATGCAGTTGCATTTTCATATATTGATTGGAGGATATTGATGTAAGCTCTATGTATTCTTTGGTTGACCAGGGCATCGATTATTGCTTGCTTTTTCACAGAGTTAAAACGTTATTGTAGTCAATGAAGGCTATACATAATGGAAGGTTGTATTCATTATGCCTATAACTTGATATGGTCCATTCTACTGAAGTCACTCCTGTAGTCTGCTTGTTCTTTAGGTTGTATTCTGGGATGCATGAAAAGTCCCGTTGTGTTCCCATGAGAAATGCAGCAAAAACCACGTGGCTGTCTGCTTTTTTGCAAAAAAATTGGACCTCAGCCCTTTAGCTAAAATAACTCATCACAGCAAACAATAATCTTTAATAAACTCTAGAATGGTTCTTAAGAGTCATTTGCTTTTATCATTTATAAACTATAACTAGCAGTAAACTATAACAGACATTTAAAGAAAAGTATATTATAGAATGTGGACGAGCTGTCCAAAGATTAACAAAAATCTAAAAAATGGATAGATACTAAATTTCACACAAAAATAGGTATAATAGGTAGTGACTTCCAAACATTTTCATGTTAATAGTGAAACATTAAAAAAATATAATTTTTGCCTTGCATTGAAATTTCTGCAAAGAGTGCAGTTTTTCTGCTTTTTTCCCATGTATTGAAATCAGTGATAATAAATAGGGGTGGGCGAAAAGTTCCGTTGTGTTCCCATGAAAAAAATCCACAAAAACAACGTGATTGTCCACTTTATCGCTGGAAATTCTGCCTTAAACAAAGCCCTTAAAATCTTCAAAATGTTTTTGATATTGTTTTCAATGTCTACAAACTTTACTGCACTTTACTTACATGTACTTCGTATTTTCACATCCAAAAATTGACATTTCCAGAAAGTGACACACAGCACAAGTAGTTAGAGAGGGAGAGAGGGTGCTAGGCTATTTTGCAGTGTTACATTTTGAAACATGAAGGCAGAAGAGGCTCAAAGTGTGTGCTATCACTATGAGCACCTGCATGACAAAAAGGAGGAGCAGGAAGGACCATAATTTGTCCAGTGAGTCTGAGGAGGAGGAAGTAATAACCACCAGCACTGAAGGGTCAGAAAGCCCTGATTCCCCAGAGCCAAAGATGCCTAGTCCCCCATCACCTTCTCTAGGGATCTGGGGGAAAATAATGTCACAGACACAGGCACAGGAAGAAGTGGGTAGCAGTGTGAGCACTACAGTTCGGGGAGGAGATGATGCCAAGAGTGACAGCATGTGACCTTAAGTCATCCCCAAGCACTCCCACTACTACTACGATGCAGCAGCTAGAGGCTCAGAATGTTGGGAGTGACGGGGGGGGGTGATGGTAATGAATCTGGTAATGGAGTTGATGTTTGTTACTGTTAGTGAAGCAATTGGTGGGACTAGTATGAATGTTTTTCATTCTCCTGCTTATTTGAAGAGGGAATTGAAGTCAATAAGCCAGACTAGCGGTCAAAAGATCCTTCAACATCATTCTGACCCTGGGATTCTACTTCCCCCAGCATCGTGCCTCTAGGACTTGACACTGAGGAAGGCAGAACTGGTTAGCAGCAGTAATACCACCATAACCACAGATCATATGTCTGTGCCTACTGCTAGTGCTGCCAGTCTGCCTTCTTCACCTCTAGAGATGGCAAGTGTGACAGTAGGGGACCCTTTGTCAAATCTGTCATTATCACCAACCAGCGAGGTGTAACTGCTCCTGCCGCAGAGTTGCAATGAAAGCAGGATGATGGGCAGGTTAGTGTGCCATAGACCACCATAGACACAGTGGAAATGTGATCCAGCAGTAGTTATGTGGGACTAGGACACGCTCCACTTGCCAGAAGCAGTACTAGTCATAGTGAAGCTTCTGGGGCACCAGCATGTTCTGGGTTTGGGGCTATTTTTCTCCTGAGGCAGGCACAGTGCACAATTTGTGATAAGTCAGTGAAAAGGGGAATGGAGGAAGTGCACTTTGGAACAACAGCCCACAGAACACATAGGAAACACAGACACCATGACATTTATGTGAAGCATGTTAAAGCCAAACCCACACCAAAGAAATCAGTCACCTCTGTTGCTGTACAAAGGAAACAAAAGGTGATGCATAAAATCAAAGAGGAGGAAAAATAGAGAAACCCACCAGAACCTGAAAGTTCGATGGAGAGCAAAACACATGGCTCTCTATCACCTTCTGATGCTAGGGTCCTGGCACGGGAAGATGTAGCTACATCTTCTGGCAATCCACCTCATTCATTGTTACCTCTCCGACCAGCTTATAGCCATTCTGTAGATGTCAGGATGTGGCAGTTGATGTCAACCCATTGCACAGTCTGTGGTGCACTGAGCACAAATGGCAATGTGGTGGAGGATATTTGCAACCAGGGCATCAAGCATCATCTGAGGAGATTCCATCCTGTAGAATATTCTAAGCTGATGGCAGGGAGGGTTCATCATTATTATTAAGAGTGCAAGTTGTCATGTGTCATTAACAACGTGTCATTAGCAGGGAGTCGACAAGGGGCATAGTGACATCAGCAGTACTTGGTTTCTGGGGGGGATGATTTCACATTGTGGACATAAGCATCAATGTACTTGCTTTCAGTTGTGCCAGTTGTTTGATGTGAGTGCAGATGGTCCCATTGTTCCCAGTCCTTCCCCAATTTCATACACACACTGTGCACATTGAAGTTGCTGATGAGAGGCACAGTTCCTTCCTGCTCTCATGGGCAAATTGTATATTACAACAACACACCTATGATTTTGGAGGAATTGCAGTAGGAGAAGCACTATTGGCCAACTTCTTTTCTCCACATATACCTAAACTGCAGGGTGCTAGCTGTGGTGCTTCTACTGGCTCAGGCACATCACTGGAGCTAGTAATGGCAAGTGTAACTATGCTCATACATCAACAATATCACTGATGTTGTTGATTCCATTCCTTTGGAGCTGCCTAATCATCCTGCTGCATAAGCAACAGCAGAAAGAACAGCAGTCACATATGCCACAATGACACTGTGGCATTTACTACTGGCCAGTGACTGATAACTCAGGGCTTGTGACACTAACAAGCCAAAGTTCTACCTCAGGGCTTGTGACTAACACAAGTTTAAGTCCTATAAACAAATGTTTCCTTAGAGCTTGGGCCTAACACAAGTCTAAGCCCTACAAAAATCAATGTTTCCTTAGGGCTTGTGCCAAAGAAGTTTATGTACTACAAATCAACCAACACAGGCACCCTCCTCAGACCCCTTTTATAACATGTTTTATTTTTTATTTATTAATTTATTTATTTTAACTGTCCCCCCAATACCAGTCAACAATCCCCTCAAATATAATTTCTTGTTCTCCTGATTCTTTCTCCATGTTCCATCAATAGAGGTACCCTCAGACCCCTTTTATAAAAGGCCTGTGAAAATAAAATAAAAGTTGCTATTTGTGTGTATAAATTCAATGTTTCCATTGATTTCAATGCAATGAGCTAGGTGAAACAGTAGAAAATTGCACTTTTCGCAGGAAATTTTCCACCAGGCAGGAAGTTCCATTATTCACCAATTTTAGTCTGAGGCAAACATTTTCACCCATCACTAATAAATTCAAATCCCTCCCACATGTAAAGTTGTCCTATGTATTACTTCAAGCTAAGTCAGTATAAAATGCAGTGTCAAAGATAGATCAGGTGCTGCACGTTGAAATATATAATTCATCTGAAATGCAGGAATATAGGACTCACCGGCAATCAAAGGGTGCTCACCAAAGACAACTCTCCAAACGTTGTTTGTAACATGCAGTAGAAATCAACACGACTGGAAGCACTCAACTATGATGCTCAATATCAAAAAATAGGCTGATACACCGCTCCAATCCTCTTAAAAAACATCAATTTATTCATCAAAAAATAAAATGAACATGTACATATGTTACAACGGGGAAAAAGGAAGATACCACTATTTGCACCTAGGATAGGATGTCATGTAAGACTCTGACATGTTTCGTGCCCCACGACGCTTAGTCATAGATAAATAAGTGCACCTGAAATTGCTACATTTAAACCAAACAGTGGGCCATGATTGGACTAAAATCAAATCACTAAAAAATCTAAACAACCTATCCTGATCCTACAAAACAGGGAACGGAAACTCCGTCAATCCTCTCGATCCCTCCTCACCACACATTCTATCTCATTCAATAAATGACTTCAAAACATATATATTTCACTGTTTCTTCTCTCGGGACCCACAAGTACCCAGCGAAAAAACAACAGTGAACCAATTTAAAAAGAAGGAAAGGAGCGAAAGAGAGGAAAAAACAAGAGAAACATTATATCTCAGTTTACACACATGATACACATTGTAAGATAGAAACAATGTAAATGTTCATATGTAGCAGATGGAGAAAAAAACAGTGCTCACACCAATAGGGATAGAACTTGAACCTAAATAACTGCTAGATAACAATCGATTGTCCAGAATAAAGGGATAGAGGGACCCAAACGCCCCAAACAACTTTAAGCATAGAAATCACATATTAAAATAAGAAACTAAAACCTAAAAAACATGCGCAATATCCCATTTGGCGTTCAGTCCATTGGGGACCCGAGTTCTTAGGGTCAATATCCAAAAGGCTTCACGCTCCTCTAGCAATCGATTGATATCGCCACCTCTCCATGGCAAGCGCACTCGTTCTATACCCATAAAACTCAGGCACGACATATCTCCATCATGCATATCATGAACATGTTTGGCTACAGCTGAATCTGGGAGATGTCTCTCTGTTTGGTAGACATGTTCCCTAATTCTATGCCGAACCAATCTGATTGTGCGACCCACATATTGAATAGAACATCGTGTACAGGTAAATAAGTACACAACACAACTAGTAGCACAATTGATATAACCATTGACATTATACTCTAAATTCGTGATTGTGCTTTTGAATTTGGTTGCCTGGCATATATATTGACATACACTACATCTGGATGACCCACAACTGAAAAAACCTTTGTGGGTCAGCCATGTAGAATTGGATTTAACCTCCATAAACAAACTTGGTGAAACAAGATTACCAATAGTAATACCACGACGCGCAACAAAAGCACAACCATTCTTCAAAATATTAACCAATTGTGTATCAGCATTCAGAATCGGCAAATGCCGACGAATAATATTGCAAATAGATTTGTACTGTGCACTATGCGTCGTAATGAAACGAACCTGTTTGCTATTTGGCTGACATTCTGTCACAATACATTCATTCAATAGACTCTCCCTTGGAGTCCGCAAAGCAGACTCATAAGCCTGGGTCAGTAAATCCTGGCTATAGCCTCTTGCTTGAAATCTCCGAGTCAGGTCACTCGAAGCTTCCACAAAATCCTCCTCTAGACTGCATTTCCTGCGTAAACGCATAAACTGCCCCTTTGGAATGTTAGTGACCTGAGATTGGAGATGAGAAGACCGGGCATGCAACAAAGCATTGCCAGCTACCGGTTTTCTATATATAGTTGTGACAACCCTACCCGTATCACACCTTCCCAATAAATTCAAATCCAAAAAAGGAATTGATTCCTTATTAAATGAATGGGTAAAGCGCAATCCATATTGGTTGTCATTTAAACACTCTACAAAAGAGGCTGCCTCAGATTCACTCCCCAGCCAAATAAACAAAAGGTCGTCAATATACCTCCCATACCACAGAACCCGCCCCCGATGGGCATTCTCAGCTCCAAAGACACGGAGACGCTCCCACCATCCCATATAGATGTTGGCTAGGGATGGGGCAAAACTTGCCCCCATAGCGACTCCGCGTCTCTGAAGGTAGAAACGCCCATCGAAGGCAAAGAAATTGTGGCACAGGAGGTATTCAACAGCTTGGACCAAAAACATCTTCAAGTTACCTGAATATTTAGAAAAAAGGTCCAGTTGTTGTTTCAAAGATATTAAAGCCCAATCATGCGGTATAGAAGAATACAACGCCTCTACATCAGCCGTCAGCCAGGAACAATGTTCATCCCAAACAATTCGTGTCATCTCAATCAGAACTTGTTTTGTGTCCCTGAGAGCACAGGGCAATGCTTCCACCACCGGCCTAAGGTAATAATTCACCAAATCAGATAAAGGCTCATTGAGAGAGCCTATTCCTGACACGATGGGCCTGGCAGGAGGCGAAATTAAAGATTTGTGGACCTTAGGCAGGTGGTGGAAAATAGGTACTACCACGGCCTCAGGGAGCAAAGCTGTCCGCTCACGAGGATTAATAACCCCCAGCCCCTCACCCAAATTGACAATCTTTATAAGATCCTGTTTGAATTTACCAGTAGGGTTGTAACTCAAAGATTCATAAGTAACACAATCCTCTAACTGGCGTAATGCCTCCTTCTTATATGAAACCGCATCCATGACCACGACTGACCCCCCCTTATCCGACATCTTAATGACTATATCCTGATTATGTTGTAACTGAAATAAAGCCTCCTTGTCGGAAAGGGACAGATTATCAGTGGTGGACATAGATGGAAAAACAGCATCAAGTTCCATCAAGTCACTCTCTACCAGTCTCTGGAAGGTATCCAGATATGCTCCCTTCACATGTGTTGGAAAAAAAGTTGATCTTGGACTTAAACCTGAATCCATAGGGGGCATCTGGATATCCTCCAGGGACACAGAAGATTCCTCTCTCAGTTGTTGGAGATCTACAACTGCACACACATCTTTATTAGTGATGAGCGAGCACCCCAATGCTCGGGTGTTCGGGTGCTCTGACCGAGCGCCCCCGGAGGCTCGAGTGCTCGGCCGAGCACCCGAGCCCCATTGAAGTCAATGGGAGGACTCGAGCATTACACCAGGCACCCCCTGCTCTGATGAGGGGAGGGTGCCTGGTCCATAGGAAAAGGGCAGAAAATGATGGAAACACCACAGAAATGGTTCAGGGACAGCATAGGGAGGATGTCTGGATGCATCTTAGACTCCAACATCGCTGCTGGGAATGATCTTTCGCCCATAGTACGCCATTTTTACAGACTGACCGTAAAACACACAAAAAGGAAGATAAAAATGACTTTAGGCGAAAAATTGTTACCAAACAGTATTTGCTGTATATTTACTTGTATATCATCTACAAATTCTCCCAAAAATTTCCTCGATTTTTCTGAACTGAGGCCATGATTAAGAGGGAAACGTGCGCAGAGGCAAATTCTCCAAAAAATTTCCTTGATTTTTCTGAACTGAGGCCATGATTAAGAGGGAAACGTGCGCAAAGACAAATTCTCCCAAAAATGTCCTCGATTTTTCTGAACTGGGGCCATGATTAAGAGGGAAACGTGCGCTGAGCCGACCATCCAAAACATTATGGGTGAGGGTCTGCTGCGGAGCTGACCATCCTAAACATTATATGCGAAGGCCCGCTAGTGAGCTGACGCTATAAAACATTATATGAGAGGGCCCGCTAGAGAGCTGACCCAATAAAACATTATATGAGAAGGCCCGCTGGTGAGCTGACCTATACAAAAATTGTCAAACTGCGCCCGCTGGTGAGCTGGCCCTATATAAAAATTATATCACAGGGCCCGCTGGTGAGCTGGCCCTATATAAAAATTATATCCCAGGGTATATGGAAGAGAGTCAACCATATACCCGTTTTTTGGGTGGAAGGGGTGAATGGGAATACAGAGTATTCCCATCATTGTAAATAACATATATAAAGTGAGTTTATGTTCCCCCGGGGCTTTCCTCCAGTGGAGTGGAGAAGTCAGGGGAAATCCAGGCCTTGTTCATTTTTATAAGTGTCAACCTATCAGCATTGTCGGTGGAACGGCGGATACGCTTATCTGTTATGATGCCACCAGCAGCACTAAATACCCGCTCAGACAGAACGCTGGCGGCAGGGCAGGCCAGCACCTCCAAGGCGTAGAGTGCCAGTTCATACCACGTGTCCAGCTTGGACACCCAGTAGTTGTAAGGCACAGAGGGATCATTGAGGACGCTGACACGGTCTGCTACGTACTCCTTCACCATCTTCCAAAACTTTTCCCTCCTTGTGACACTAGGCTGCGCGTCAGGGTGAGGGTGCTGGCGGGGTGTCATGAAGGTGTCCCACGCCTTGGAGAGTGTTGCCCTGCCTTTGTCGGAACTGCTGTGTGCTCCCCTTTTCTCCCCTTCTCGGTTGGCCAAGGTAGCACGTACTCTGCCGCCAGCGTTGTCAGATGGAAAATTTTGGAGCAATTTTTCAACAAGAACCTTCTGGTATTGCACCATTTTGCTTGTCCTCTCCACCGGAGGAATGAGAGATGAGAAATTCTCTTTGTAGCGGGGGTCCAGAAGGGTGAACACCCAGTAATCCGTGTTGTCTAAAATGCGTATAACGCGTGGGTCACGGGAAAGGCAGCCTAACATAAAGTCAGCCATGTGTGCCAGAGTACCAACAGGCAAGATTTCGCTGTCCTCACCAGGAGGATGACTCTCAATATCCTCATCCTCTTCCTCCTCTTCTGCCCACCCACGCTGAAGAGATGGAACTAAAGTTCCATGGCTACCCTCTGTAGCGGAGGCAACCGTGTCTTCCTCCTCCTCCTCCTCCTCCGCCTCCTCCAATTGTCGCTGAGAAGACGAAGTGAGGGTGCTCTGGCTATCACCTTGTGTAAGCTCTTCCTCCCGCATTTCCACCTCTTCCACATGCAAAGCGTCAGTTTTAATTGTGAGCAGCGAGCGTTTCAGTAGACACAGAAGTGGGATGGTTACACTGATAATAGCGTTATCGCCGCTCACCATCTGTGTCGATTCCTCAAAATTGCGTAAAACCTCACAGAGGTCTGACATCCATTCCCACTCCTCACTTCTGATTACAGGAAGTTGAACGGAGAGGCGACGACCGTGTAACAGCTGGTACTCCACTACTGCCCTCTGCTGCTCACAAAGCCGGGCCAACATGTGGAAGGTGGAGTTCCAGCGCGTGCTCACGTCACACAGCAGCCGGTGAGCTGGCAATTGTAAGCGCTGCTGCAGCTTCAACAGGCCGGCTGAAGCTGTTGATGACTTACGGAAATGTGCACACACGCGGCGCACCTTGGTCAAGAGATCATGCACATTGGGGTAGGTTTTTAGAAATCGCTGAACCACTAAATTAAATACATGCGCTAGGCATGGTACGTGTGTGAGGTTGCCGAGCTCCAAAGCCGCCACCAAGTTACGCCCATTATCACACACAACCATGCCTGGTTGCAGGTTGAGTGGCGAGAGCCACTGCTCGGTCTGGTGACTAATCCCCTGCAACAGCTCTGAGGCCGTGTGCTGTTTGTCCCCAAGGCAGATCAGCTTCAGCACGGCCTGTTGACGCTTCCCCACTGCAGTGCTACACTGCTTCCAGCTACCGGCTGATGGGTGAGTGGCGCTGCGTGCAGAGAATTCGGAGGTGGAAACGGAGGAGGAGGAGCCAATAACGTAGGTGCTGGCGGAAACCCTGATGGAGGTAGGGCCCGCAATCCTCGGCGTGGGTAGCACCCGTGCCATCCCAGGGTCCGAGTCGCTCCCAGCCTCCACGACATTCACCCAGTGTGCCGTCAGGGAAATGTAGCGTCCCTGGCCACAAGCACTTGTCCATGTGTCAGTCGTTAAGTGGACCTTCCCAGTAACTGCGTTGGTCAGGGCACGGGTGATGTTACGGGACACATGGTGGTGTAATGCGGGGATGGCACACCGGGAAAAGTAGTGGCGGCTGGGGACCGCGTACCGAGGGACAGCTGCTGCCATCAGGCTGCGGAAGGACTCAGTCTCCACAAGCCTAAATGGCAGCATTTCGATGGCCAGTAATTTGGAAAGGTGTGAGGTTAGTGCTATGGCCTGTGGGTGGGTGGCTGGGTATTTTCGCTTGCGCTCAAATGCCTGGGGTAACGACATTTGGACGCTGTGCTGGGACAGGGAAGTGGACGTGGTCGCTGATGGTGCTTCAGATGGTACAGGTGCAGGGCGGGAGGTATGCGGGCCTGCGCCTTCGACAGGCGATTGGCCGGCACCGAAAACAGGGGAAGAGGAGGCAGTGGTGTGGCCTGCAGACACAGATGGGCGATCCAGGCGTTCCTCCCACTTATTACGGTGCTTGGATGCCATGTGTCGGATCATGCTGGTGGTGGTGAGGTTTCTAGTGTTCATGCCTCGGCTCATTCTGGTGTGGCACAGGTTGCAAACTACAATTCTTTTGTCGTCCGCACTTTCCTTAAAAAAACGCCATACCGCGGAACACCTACCCCTTGGCAAGGTAGATTTACGCAAGGGGGTGCTCCGTGGAACATTTGCGGGCCGGTTTGGTGCGGTCCGCCTTCTTTCTGTAGCCACACCACTGCCTCTTCCAGCCTGTTGCGGTGCTGCAGATGGCTCACCCTCAGGACTGCTGTCATCGCTCGGCTCTACACCTTCCCAGGTGGGGTCAGTCACCTCATCGTCCACCAAGTCCTCCTCCACTTCCTCACTCTGATCATCCTCCTCATGTCTTGATCCCACCACATACTCAGTCATTGACAACTGTATATCATCCTCCTCATCAAGGTCTTGAGACAGTAATAGTGGTTGATTTAATGGCAACTGTGTCTCATCATCATCATCATCATCATCCACTACTTCCTTTGACCTTAAATGCCGTTCACATCTGTCATCTTCTTGTGATTGGGTACCCTCTAGAGGTTGTGAATCAGGGCACAAGATGTCATGTTCCTCTGCAAGCGTGCTTGGAGAGAGGTTCAAATCAAGGATTGGTGATGAGACGAGCTCCTCACTATATCCCAGTGTGGGATCACTTCTTTGACCAGACCCTCTATGGTGGGAGGAAGGATGATCAGAGTGAGGATTATGTTGACCAGACTCTTGGCTACTGAGAGTGGACTTGGTGGAAGACAGGGTGGTGCTTAACCGACTGGAAGCAGTATCAGCTGAAATCCAACCGACCACCTGTTCGCAGTGGTCTGACCTTGAGAGTGATGTCCTGCGACGCCCTGTAAACTGAGACATGAAGCTAGGTATGGTGGATGTCTTTCTGTCTTGTGCTCTGGCACCAGGCACAGTTTCTACGCGTCCTGACCCGCGCCCTGAACTATCAGGATCACGTCCACTTCCCCGTCCCTTTTTACCCACCTTCTTCATATTACACGGAATATGTGCTGCAAATCTGCAACTGTGCACAGTATACAGAATGTGCTGCTAAACTGCGTCGAAGTACACTGAATGGAATATGTGACTTTGATATTTTACAGTTTGAAGACTTAACAGTATTTTTTCCTATTCTGCAACTGTGCACAGTACACAGAATATGCTGCTAAACTGCGGCGAAGCACACTGAATGGAATATGTGACTTTGATATTTTACAGTTTGAAGACTTAACAGTATTTTTTCCTATTCTGCAACTGTGCACAGTACACAGAATATGCTGCTAAACTGCGGCGAAGCACACTGAATGGAATATGTGACTTTGATATTTTACAGTTTGAAGACTTAACAGTATTTTTTCCTATTCTGCAACTGTGCACAGTACACAGAATATGCTGCTAAACTGCGGCGAAGCACACTGAATGGAATATGTGACTTTGATATTTTACAGTTTGAAGACTTAACAGTATTTTTTCCTATTCTGCAACTGTGCACAGTACACAGAATATGCTGCTAAACTGCGGCGAAGCACACTGAATGGAATATGTGACTTTGATATTTTACAGTTTGAAGACTTAACAGTATTTTTTCCTATTCTGAAACTGTGCACAGTACACAGAATGTGCTGCTAAACTGCGGCGAAGCACACTGAATGGAATATGTGACTTTGATATTTTACAGTTTGAAGACTTAACAGTATTTTTTCCTATTCTGAAACTGTGCACAGTACACAGAATGTGCTGCTAAACTGCGGCGACGCACACTGAATGGAATATGTGACTTTGATATTTTACAGTTTGAAGACTTAACAGTATTTTTTCCTATTCTGCAACTGTGCACAGTACACAGAATATGCTGCTAAACTGCGGCGACGCACACTGAATGGAATATGTGACTGATATTTTACAGTTTGAAGACTTAACAGTATTTTTTCCTATTCTGCAACTGTGCACAGTACACAGAATGTGCTGCTAAACTGCGGCGACGCACACTGAATGGAATATGTGACTTTGATATTTTACAGTTTGAAGACTTAACAGAATGTGCTCTAATCTGCAACTTTGCACACTAAACAGAATGTGCTCTAATCTGCAACTTTGCACACTAAACAGAATGTGCTCTAATCTGCAACTTTGCACACTAAAAAGAATGTGCTGCTAATCTGAAACTTTGCACACTGAACAGAATGTGCTCTAATCTGCAACTTTGCACACTAAACAGAATGTTCTCTAATCTGCAACTTTGCACACTGAACAGAATGTGCTCTAATCTGCAACTTTGCACACTAAACAGAATGTGCTCTAATCTGCAACTTTGCACACTAAACAGAATATATGGTTTTTTTTTTGTTTGTTTTTTTTCCCCCCACACAAAATAAACTGCTGCCCCCACACACAGTAGTCCTAAAAAGGACTTTTGGTTCTTTTTTTTTGTTCAACAACACTTTTCTTCTCCCTACACTGACTTTCCCTTCCTATCCTCATCTCTCCCTGGCTAAGACTGAGCCGAACTCGCTGGTCAGGTGCTATACAGCACCCGACCACGGGTTCTGGCCAGCCAATCAGTGTAATGCCAGCAGCCAACATGGCTGCTGGCATTACACTGATGTCAGAGCCTCCCTGCACGTTTATTGGCTGCGCAGCAGCCGCGAAACGTGCGGGGAGGAGACCCGAACATGGCGGGCGAGCACATGCGGTACTCGTACGAGTACCGCCATGTGCCGAGCAGAGCGATGCTCGAGCCGATCCGAGCATCGGCCGAGCATGCTCGCTCAACACTAATCTTTATAACTAAAATCCCTAAAGGAACCATCTACCATACTTTTAGGATGCACTAAATTAAGGCTTTCTCTCTCAGCCGCTTCATTATTAAAATACTTTTTGATGGTCAAAGACCTAACGAAACGGTTGAGATCCAAGATAGTGTGAAACAGATTGAATTTCCGATTAGGCACAAAATTTAATCCCAATTTTAATACTCTTTCCTGTGCTGGTGTGAGTGGCAAATTGGATAAATTAATAATTTCTAATGATTTGGGGGATTGGGAATTAAGGTCCTCCTTGTCTGATATGATCTTCTTCCAATGTCTTCCACGGCAGCCCCCCCGTCTTGTCGGGGTGCTCGCAAAGATTTTCTCTTCTTCTTTCTGCCTCTCGCCCCGTTTTTTGGTTGTTGAATCTGAGTATCTTGATCCTGTAAAGGATGTTCCTCATTGATATTATCAATAACAATACCCGAATGGGATATAGAGGAAGCCCCCAATGTATCTTGATCTTCCTGAATATCAAAATATTGCTCCGAATCAGAAAAGCTCACATGTCTCTCTGATGAGCGTGAAGAGTGCATCTTCCTGCGTGGTCTGCTCACAGATCGCCTCCAAGTGTACACAGAGTCCTGATCATAATCAAGTCTATCACGGACAAACTTGCGTTGTTTGAAAAAAGACAATTCCTTCTCCAACTTATTCAATGAGGATTTTAATGCTTGATCTAATTCCACAAACATAGGAGCATTCATCTGTTTCTTTAACAGAGCTTGGATTTTGACAATATCTTCTTTAATCACTATAGACTCCTCCTGCTTGTATTCTATAAGCAACCTCATTAGGGCAAATGAGCAATCAGATAAAACCGCATTCCACTTGGACATGAACACTTTGTCCTTCATATCAAACGTGGGAAATTTTTTAATCCTCAAACCTCGGGGGATACGTTGAACCTCCAAGTATTTATTCAGAGTATTCATGTCCCACCACAACCTTAACTCCTTATTTAGAACTTTCTCCAATTGGTGGAACAGAGATTTCAAATCCAAATTTTCCATCTGTTCACTAGTATCCACTTCCTCAGTATTAAAAATAGTATCCATGCGTTGTATCCTATCTTCCCTGTTAATAAAATCACTCAGTGCAAAGGTGTCAACCATTTCCCCTGCGGCCATAATAGTAATGTTACAGACAAACTTGTAATGTATGCGGACAGCCAAAAATTCCGTCAATTACCGTCCATAACCTGCTTCATATCAAAAAGCAATCAAATAAACATTCATGTACATAAACATGTTTCACTTCTGTTGCTTATGATCAAACGGAGCACTCAATTGGAGAACTGCAAAAGATAGATCAGGTGCTGCACGTTGAAATATATAATTCATCTGAAATGCAGGAATATAGGACTCACCGGCAATCAAAGGGTGCTCACCAAAGACAACTCTCCAAACGTTGTTTGTAACTTGCAGTAGAAATCAACACGACTGGAAGCACTCAACTATGATGCTCAATATCAAAAAATAGGCTGATACACCGCTCCAATCCTCTTAAAAAACATCAATTTATTCATCAAAAAATAAAATGAACATGTACATATGTCACAACGGGGAAAAAGGAAGACACCACTATTTGCACCTAGGATAGGATGTCATGTAAGACTCTGACATGTTTCGCACCCCACGGTGCTTAGTCATAGATAAATAAGTGCACCTGAAATTGCTACATTTAAACCAAACAGTGGGCCATGATTGGACTAAAATCAAATCACTAAAAAATCTAAACAACCTATCCTGATCCTACAAAACAGGGAACGGAAACTCCGTCAATCCTCTCGATCCCTCCTCACCACACATTCTATCTTATTCAATAAATGACTTCAAAACATATATATTTCACTGTTTCTTCTCTCGGGACCCACAAGTACCCAGCGAAAAAACAACAGTGAACCAATTTAAAAAGAAGGAAAGGAGCGAAAGAGAGGAAAAAACAAGAGAAACATTATATCTCAGTTTACACACATGATACACATTGTAAGATAGAAACAATGTAAATGTTCATATGTAGCAGATGGAGAAAAAAACAGTGCTCACACCAATAGGGATAGAACTTGAACCTAAATAACTGCTAGATAACAATCGATTGTCCAGAATAAAGGGATAGAGGGACCCAAACGCCCCAAACAACTTTAAGCATAGAAATCACATACCAAATATATGCGCATATTAAAATAAGAAACTAAAACCTAAAAAACTAAAAACCTAAAAAATATGCGCAATATCCCATTTGGCGTTCAGTCCATTGGGGACCCGAGTTCTTAGGGTCAATATCCAAAAGGCTTCATGCTCCTCTAGCAATCGATTGATATCGCCACCTCTCCATGGCAAGCGCACTCGTTCTATACCCATAAAACTCAGGCACGACATATCTCCATCATGCATATCATGAACATGTTTGGCTACAGCTGAATCTGGGAGATGTCTCTCTGTTTGGTAGACATGTTCCCTAATTCTATGCCGAACCAATCTGATTGTGCGACCCACATATTGAATAGAACATCGTGTACAGGTAAATAAGTACACAACACAACTAGTAGCACAATTGATATAACCATTGACATTATACTCTAAATTCGTGATTGTGCTTTTGAATTTGGTTGCCTGGCATATATATTGACATACACTACATCTGGATGACCCACAACTGAAAAAACCTTTGTGGGTCAGCCATGTAGAATTGGATTTAACCTCCATAAACAAACTTGGTGAAACAAGATTACCAACAGTAATACCACGACGCGCAACAAATGCACAACCATTCTTCAAAATATTAACCAATTGTGTATCAGCATTCAGAATCGGCAAATGCCGACGAATAATATTGCAAATAGATTTGTACTGTGCACTATGCGTCGTAATGAAACGAACCTGTTTGCTATTTGGCTGACATTCTGTCACAATACATTCATTCAATAGACTCTCCCTTGGAGTCCGCAAAGCAGACTCATAAGCCTGGGTCAGTAAATCCTGGCTATAGCCTCTTGCTTGAAATCTCCGAGTCAGGTCACTCGAAGCTTCCACAAAATCCTCCTCTAGACTGCATTTCCTGCGTAAACGCATAAACTGCCCCTTTGGAATGTTAGTGACCTGAGATTGGAGATGAGCAGACCGGGCATGCAACAAAGCATTGCCAGCTACCGGTTTTCTATATATAGTTGTGACAACCCTTATTAAATGAATGGGTAAAGCGCAATCCATATTGGTTGTCATTTAAGCACTCTACAAAAGAGACTGTCAACTTACCACATTATTATTCTGTGCTGGAAGAGAGAGTGAAAGATGCTGAAAAGCCTGGACACCCTAGCCTTGTCCAACTGGTAACAGCTGACCTACAAATATCGACCCCACAGCCTTGTCCACCTGGTAGCCATAGAACCACACATGCTGACCACCCTTCCTCCCAGCCTTGTCCCACTGCACTGTTAGCCATAGAACCAAACATAGTGGTGTTGGGTCCCGTGGCACTTTTTGCACCAGAGCCTGGAGGCTTCTAGTTACGCCTCTGCACAAAACCACACATACTGACCCCCCCCCATGCTTGTCTCACTGCACTGACAGCCACAGAACCGCACATACAATCTCCCCCAGCTTTTCTCACTCTTAGCCATAGAGCCACAGACACTGACCCTGAGCCTCATCTCCCTGCACTGGTATATAGAAACACACACACTCACCCTTAAGCCTTGTTGTTCTGGTAGCCTTGCCCCACTGGAAGCAAAAAGTACAGTGACTGTTGCTAGATGTGTTGGGCTATTTTTTACCTTTATGACTATGAAAATGTTCCGGTTACTTGTATGTGTCATGCCCCCATGCAAATTAGATACATTTTTTTCAGGATAGATTAAGCTTTCTTTTGGTATAATATGTAAATATAAATCACCTAGTTATATAAAGATATTATAGACAAATATGCTAAAAATGCTAAAACAGTTTTTTATGCTTCTAACCCAGATTGCTTGCACACAGTACAGTCATCATAGTACATCCCTAACTAAATTCCACTGCCTCTGGGTTAAAGGGACAGGGTACCATTTATTACTAAGAAATAAAAGAACTATTTTTAACGGGTACAGGTTGTATCAACAGCCTGCCCACTTAATCTGGAAAATGCACCTAAGCATGTCCCTGTCAGTTTAAATGTGCACTGTATGACGTCAGGGGGTTTATGCTCTAAGGCATCATAAAGTACTTATAAAGTGGTGATAAATTGGAGATCACTTCTCCAGTTTTCTAAACTATCAAAGTCCTATTTTATTCTATATAGCCTATGCACTAAGATCTCTCAAATAACTTAGTGCATTGGCTCCATAGAATAACAGTAAGAGTGATGCATTGCAGATGTGTGCCTGGTGATCACCTTATCGATACATATCACCAAATGCACTAAGAATTAAGTATGCAAAGAGCATCCACTTTGCACTGCACTTGCCCACTGGGGGACCAGAGAGGATCCTCTCAGATTTCTGCACCACAAACAGCATCTCTACCTTAACCCTTTCAGTGCTATAAGGGTATGGATTACTAGAAGGGGTTGCATTCCAGAAGGGGTCTGATTCCAAAATGAGAGAATGTCAGAGAAGCTATATCAAAGGTTTTCTATCCTTCTTTGCTGACTGAAACTGAACTAGCTGAGCCAATCAGATAGCAATGCATTCTCCACTGCAGAATGCCTTGCCAGTCCTGTGGATAGCCAGCTCAGCTGGTTCAGTCAGTACAGAAGAGCAGAAAGGCTTTTATATATAGCTTCTCTACCATTCTTTCATTTTTCAACCCTTTCAGTGCCACATGAGTGTGCCTTTTAGGAAAGGCAACTGCTGTATCTGGCTCTATAGTGAGCTATAGGAAGATCCCAACACCACCAACCTCTATATGCATAATACACAAATACAAACAAAAGTACATAACTCAAAATAGAAGTACAGTTAAAAAAACACATGGGCAGTGAGAAGCTTCAATGTGTCATGCTACCAGCACTTTGTGGTATATGGTCATATTTGGTATAATGTGCACTTTTGGTTTCAGTTGTACTTTTATTCTGTGACTGATCCATTTCACAATCAGGGACATAGCATACAGTGCTTGTTACAGTATATTATAGCCCATATAGCTGCCATTATTGCTGGAGAATTCACGCATCGATGTTTCCGGCATTCTAGTAAAAGACCAAAGATAGTTTTTTATACGTCTGGCACATTCCTGCGCCATCACTTTGTGTATACTAATACATAGGTAGGGTCAGTTATTTAGTTGTACTGTTGTTTTAGTGGGTACACACTCACACTGTTATCTACTTTTGTTTTTGTACTATACTAGTATAAAAGCCCATGTACATGGGCCAAGGTCCGGTGAGGTAAAGAGGCCGGTCCTGCTCTGTGTACTGCTGCTGCCTTATTGGCGGTGCACGTGATGCAGCCATGCACAGTAGAGACTGCCCAAACGCACAGAATGCTCTCAGCATTCCTGCCCCTCTCAGCATTCTGTGCATTCGGGCAGTCTCTACTGAGCATGGCTACATCGGACAAACATTCTAGCTTCAATAAAAGTAAAGTCTTCATGCTTCAATAAACGTAAAGTCTTACTAGTACTGGTATTCCAGCCCTATCGAACTGGCCTCTTACATTAAGGAAGTTGGTGATTGGTAGACAGTCATATACTGTTGCCTGTATAGCATTAAGGCTAACCTCTTGCAATTGAGACTGCTCTGGCATCCTTTTGTCTAAATATAATGCATTTTGTTTGATTTAACCTGACCTAATTTGTCCTAGACTTTTTTCATTAAGCTACTGTTTTCATTAAACGTATAAGTATATGGTTTATATTTAATTATACCTGTCCTTAATCTGCTTATATATTTGTATGACTTAAAAGCTACAGGAATATTATTAGAACTGAATGTTTCTTGGGATCCAGACGTTATTTTGAAATACAACTATCTATGCCATCTTTCTATGTGGAGTCATAACCTTTGTAGACTCAGTCTTTATTGTGTGCATTTTCTGTTCATATTTTTTCTATTACATTAAAAATGCTCAGGCAAAAGGTTATAGAAGTTAGTTACCCACACAGAACAGTACATCTCAACATAATTCTATTTTATACATTACAAATCAGTCTCTCAGGTCTAAGATGACCTTTTTGACATGCTCTGGTACATTAGCTTGATTAACCAAAGCCAAACAGCACATAAAATACAGTGGGTCATATATATAAAACCAAGCTAGAGAAACCTTAGGGAAAACCAACTACATCATAGGAGAGAAATGGGTTTCCCATTGATTTAAATGAAGATTTTAACCCCTTGAATGCTAGAGTTCCTGCATCTCCAGCCTGAGGTTGGCAATGTTGGGATTGTCCTATAGCTCCATATGGAGCCAGAGAGCTCCATTGCAAAGCATCTCTAGCATACAAGTGTGATTGAAAGCCCAATTTAAGTCAATGGGAATTTTTAGTAATTGTTATTTCTCTCCTGTGGTGTATTTGATTATCCACTGAGTGGCCTTACATAAGACTAAGACCCACAATGTATTGCTTCCTTGACAAGAACCATAGAGAAGAACTAGCACTTAACATATTTAAGATGTTAGAACCATCTTTAAATCAATGGATATTGTTATTTAACCCCTAATGTGCAGCTTGTTTGCTCCAGTTTACCAAAATTCTTATTGTTAAATCAGCCTAATAGAATTTTATGGTATATAAGAGCCAACAGACCCATGAAGTCAGGATATTTTGCTATGTATTTAAAAACGCTCAGACATATTAAATCCCTAGAACAGACATATTTCAAGTCTAAGAATATTAAGGGTTGATTACAGTTTAGACCATCAAGACTAAAGACACAAGAGACGCAGGAAACAAACAAAAGCTGATATTGTTTGGTCTGCAGTTGTCAACACTCAGAAGTATAACATTTCAGCTCTCTAGGGCCTTTATACTGGAGAAATTTCCATGTTACATTTCAGGCTAATCCTACACAAAATGGTGGTTAGTTCCAAAATGACAAGCAAGTTTCTTCTTCATGGGAATATCTGCTAAACCCAGACATAGGTTTCAATCGATTTTGGTCTTCATTAATGTGGTGCAGCTGACTTCACAATGCACTTAGAGTAAGTGCACATGCTTGGATTACACTTAACCCATATAGCGGTACCTTAAGGATTTTTAAAATCAAGCCAAAAGATGTGAGAGGCTCACTTGTAATCATGTGTTGCTTCTTATATGGCTAAAGTCATTACAGAGCAGAAATTTCCATATTCGTATCAGACTAATACTGCATAAAAGAAAGGTCCAGTTTCAAAATGACAGGCAATCCCCTCTGCAGAGAATGCTAGCCAACTCCAGAGTAGACTTGCTTGTCATTTTGGAACTGGTTTATCCTCTTGAGTTGAATTTGTCAAATATGTACATTGAATTTTCTCCTCTGTAATGGCACTAGTGAGGTAAAATGTGATACTACTTAGTGGTAACTAGCCATACACAAGCAATAACTACTTATGTTCATTCTCAGTGAGTCTCTCACATATGTTGCCTTCAAGTGTCTTCTTAAGGATAAAGGGTAATCCAGAAGTCGCTTGCTTGCGCTAGGTGCCTAGAGACACCACCTGCACCTCACTAATAATGTCCAAAAAAGGCTGGGGTTAGGTGGCATTCATGTGCAGAAGGGTTTTGTCTGTCAATTTGGATTGTTCTGTAACGGCACTAGAGAGCTAAAAATTTATGCTTGTGTGTTTTGACTAGCCATAGAACAGTGTTCCTCAACTCCTGTCCTCAGGACCCACTAACAGGTCAGGATTTGATTACTTCCTCGTTAGAACACAGGTGAGTTAATAAATGAGCATCTGATCACCACACTTGTGCGGTGATCAGATGCTCATTTATTAACTCACCTGTGTTCTAACGAGGAAGTCATCAAATCCTGGCCTGTTAGTGGGTCCTGAGGACAGGAGTTGAGAAACACTACCATAGAACAATCAATATCAGCTTTTTCTTGTTTTCAGTGAGACCTCAAATCTTAAGGCTAGAGGATCTATTTATTACTTATTAATTTTATGTAATCTTATTATAGACAAAAATGTAGTCTAGGGCTTTTAAATTATTAGGGACATTTCCAGAATTTATGGGTCAACTGGTTCTTATTTATCATAAAATTCTATGAGGCTGATGAGATGGAACTGGAACATTTTTGGACCATGTGCTATTGTGCTTTTATTTTTCTTCTTCTAAAAAGTATCCTTTCTTGAACTGTGTTAAATTCCTTAACCCTTTAATGGCCAGGAGGGTGAGCAATATATTGCAAAGCAATGTAATTAAAGGGTTAATATCAGACGTTTTTAATCATATCACCACTCTCCCTCTTCTGTCATCAAAGCTATATGTATACATATATATATTATGGCCCTGGGAATCTTTCCTAACACATTTTGTTATTAAGACCATGCATCATTTTAGCAAACTCGTCATTAAATAAAATATAATGTACCACTGTCTTTCTAGAGATGAGATCACATAGCATATGAACTTTGTCTATATATCCTTTTGATAAATAAGCTTCTACTCCTTAGTAGGGATGGACAAAAAGTTAGAGACTTTTTGCCAAAAAAAGATTGTTTGCTTTTTTTTTGTGAAAGTTTTTGCCCATAAACAACAAATATGATGTTCTCCTTTTCTCCAAAGCCAATACATTTCATTTGTCATACTTTACCTATGTTTTCTATGACTGCAACATTTCCCACCACAATATTATTTTTTCTGATGGTTGAAGTGTAGAAAAAAATAGCTGAAAGTAAAAATTGTTAGTCCTACAGAAATATATGCTTTGAAAAAATTGTTAGCAGGCTGAGTGCCTTTGTCCTTTGCTCACACATTTTACTTCATCTGTATCAGAAGATGGAGAGGACAACAGAAGGATATATTCTGGTAGTCTGAATTTTTTTTTCTTTTACTTTTTCCTTTAGGGGGATTTATAGAACAGTTCAAGTGGTCTGCCAGAAGAGCTTCACTTTTCCTTTACACATAATATCCAAGGTATCTAATTTTGGATTATAAATTGGTTCCAGTATTCAGCCAATTCCACATATTGTACACACAGATGCTCAAAGTTAATTTATTTTTAACTCTATATCATGCTAAAGGTAGCTTTAAAGAAGCCCTACTACATTAGCATGGAATACTCCCCAGCCTTATTCTGTGTATCCTCCTTTATTTCAGTTAACGCATTGCTTCATTTTGTTGCTGCTTGACATACTACCCACAACCTTAAAAGACCCTAAAAACAACTTTGGTGATTTTGAAAGTTTGTTGAAATACATTTTATGTTTTTTAATTTATAAAACTAATTTTTGAGTTATTAGATCCTGCTAATTAACCACTTAATGATGTGAGGTCCGGGAAAGTGACCGATTGATCCATGTCGGCGTGCAGGCACACATAACCGACCACTCTGATCTTCTATCAGTCAATTTCAGACCCCACTAGTGCTTACAGTGCTCCCACAGGAGAGCTGTAAGCACAAAGTATATGATGTGCCAGGACCTTCAGGAAAAAAAAGTTACTGGCCTGACACGTCACCAGTAATTAAGGGGTTAAGGCATAGCTTTTCACCTTAACTTAACATCCCCACTCTCTGACACTTAGTGCTATGGGAGGCGGGCCCACTTAAAGGGTTAAGTGTCAGAGGATGTGGCAGGTAATGCAGGGCTAAGACAGGAAGTGCCTGTATGTCTTAATTAGAATTACCTATACATTTAAATAACTTTCATACTATTTTTGTAAATAGCCACTACAACTTATTGGTGCTTTTGAAAGCTGCTTCAAAATCACAAAATTTGCTTGTAGGTGATGATGTCCCTTTAAAGTGGATCTGTCATCCACTACCTTTTAGTCTCTTTTAGTAAATCTATTTAAACTGCCTATAATGGTTTTAGAGATCTTTTGTTCACTAGTTAATAAATATTTCATACCAGCAATACTGATATCTCTGACTTGTCTAGCATAGCCCACAAAACTAATAACTCACCTGTACTGGTTTGCTTCATCCCCCCTTACTCCTCCTTTTAAGGTTGTCAGAACCAGCTTCCAGCAATGAATGCAATAACTTAATGGGGAGAAATAATCACACAAATCCTATCAAGATGGATGCTGCCAGGGAAGTGAGATACTGGAAAGGCTATTCCTCTTTACAAGCATTGCACCTTGTTCTAAATTCCATCCTTCTCAAATGTTTCCTCCCTGAACTTTTTTGAAACTCTTAATGCACTTGAAAGTTTATCATATCCCCCCTTGGCATCTAAATCACTATGCAACAAAAATGCCTGAATATGTGGCAATTTAATATGATCTTTAAAGTCTGGAAGAAAATGCTGATTTTGACATATAAAAAATATCTGAAAGGAGAATATATCACAGTTTATTGCCACAATGTCTTGTCACCAAAGATGAATCATAACATTATTTTCGGTCTGAATAGTCCATGTAACATCCTCAGTGTTACAGGGGATGGCACTACATAACTTATTTGCTTTCCACAATCTACCTCTGTTTTGCATTTTCAACAGATTCATGAACGTCACAGGCAAACAATAGGACACTACAAATATTAATTACTTATATTATAATATCATACATAGTGCAAGTCTGTTTTGTATTGAATATTAACTTGATTTATCTTAGCTTCTTATCGCAGACAATAATTACAACCATTATATCAATGCCTTGTGTTTTCTTTCATAGAACAAGGAACTAAATGAAATAGGGTTGATTTTAGGAGTTTTGGAAGACACTAGGGCTCAGAGCTGAGGTCTCTGACCCTCTACCTTTTATTTGTGACCCAGAAACTTTTGTCTGTGACATAAAATCTTTTATCAGTAACCCTGTACTTTTGTGGTTATTTGTACATCAAGAATAGTGACCTGGGGCTCGATACTGTTACCACCCATAAAACTGGTGGAAATAGTAAAAAAAGGACAGACCTATAAAGCCACACATGTACCTCAGCTATTCTATAGCTGAAGAGGTACATGGAACAACAAGCGTTGGTGGCCAAAACTCTAGTTTTGACAAAATGCTCTTTGTTGGATTTCTTTCCCAGTACTCATGCTAAATAACACTAATTGTGGGTACATCAAAGGAAAAAAATCCAACTGTGAGCTCAAAGCAGTCAGAAATGTAACACTTACCTGTCATCCACTGTCCGTCTTCTTCTTTAATCTTCTCTTCTTTCTTCTGTCTTCTCTTTCTGTGTTGTTAAAAAAACTTTTAGTTCTTTTTCTAAAAAAAAAAAAAAAAAAAATTAAGTCCACCAAAGATGCAACAGTTAACCCTTTGAGTAGAGGAGGGGTAGCCCACCAGCATTTAAAGGGTTAAAAACAGGTGCCATCTTCTTTTCTGTTTAAAACATTTTTTTTTCTTATTTCAATAAATGCCTGCAATAAATGTCTCCAAAATCCCTATTTGCTCCACCACCACTGTCTCTACTGGCAATGGAAGGCAATTGCACTGGCAGAGCCTCCCCTCCCTACCCTCGGGCTGTTGCCCGATTCAGACTGCCAGAATTTTGAACCAAGTCTGGCTTTTATATGCCAAACTCAGTTCAACTAATTGGCAGCCCACAATTGGCTGGGGTGTACTTTACACCTCCAAGCCAGACAGCTTCTAGCATGGTTCATCATCGCCCTCCGAGAAGCTGATAAGCTGGGAGGTGCATAATTGGAGGCTGTCAATTAATTAGAACCAAGACTGGCATATAAATGCCAGTTTCAGTTCAAAATTCCAGCAGTCTGACTCGGGCTACGGCCCAAGAGGTAGGGAGGGGGGCCCTGCCAGTGCAAACGCCTTCTGCCTCCAGCAGAGACAGAGGTGGTGGAGGTAAAGGGAGGATTTTTGAGACATTTATTGAAACTAGAAAAAATAAAAAACATTTTATTTTTTTATTTAAACAGAAAAGAAGATGCCACCTATTTTTAACCCTTTGAGCGCCGGAGGGCTACCTCTTCAGCACTCAAAGGGTTAACTGTCACATCTTTTGGGGACTTCATTTTTTTTTTAGAAAAGAATCAGAACTAAAGGATTTTTTTTTTTAATAATACAGACGAGAAGACAGAAGAAAGAAGAGAACACAGAAGAAAGAAAAGGAAGATGGCCACAGCCCCACTGGACATCAAGATTACTGGTAAGTTTTTATTTTTCAGTACATGTGTTAACTGTTTGTAGGGTTAATCTCTTTCTATTTTTCAACCACAAGTATGTGTTTGGAAATCAGTTTTTCAACACGTACTGGTGGTTTTCACCACGTGTTAGGGACTTTGAGCCTCCTTTTCATGGCACAGGTATTTTGCCCTGAAAAGTATGTTCCTTAACATGCAGTAAAGCCACCACATGGAACAGGATAGCAAAGTCTACTATTTTTTACTTCATATCTAATGGGTGCAAATTTTGCACCCATTGTACAATTTTGCACAGCAGTGGTTCTTGACAGCACAGTTTATAGAATTGTAAACTGTGCTGTCAAAACCACCAACTCTTGTTTTGAAAACTAACGGGGCTAATAGTATCGAGCCCCTGGTACCTTCCCCTTTATAAAATCACTCCTGCCAAGGCTAATGCACTAACAAGAACTGGAGTAATTCTGGAGTAAACCAAGGGCAATACAGAGGAGAAGTGAAAATTCCCCAAATTGTCATTGATTTAAAATAATTTTTTAACCAGTTAACTGGTTGAAATGCATTGGATACCTCTCTAGCATTCGAGGGGTTAAAAGTGCCAGAAAAAGATAGGTTTGGGTTAAAGAGGGAAATTAGGAGATTGGGTGTACATTAGGTAATAACCCTAATTGTCACCTGATTTTGGGGAAGAGTCAGTTCATCTGAACTCTCTTTCACTCAAGAATTAATGGTTTCCAAATTTGTATGAAATTTTCTCCCAGGAAATCTCTGTCTGATAAAGCTACCAGTGTAATTTGGTGAAGTGAAATACCATAGTTTTCCATTAAGTGAACAGGGTGTCAGCTGCAATCACTGGGCGAGGATATATTCTAGAGCCACCATGAAAGGAGTGATGCATATTTTGGGTAGGATTGAGGGGGAATCAGATTCATAAGAAGAAGGTGGGGGAAGTCACTATTAGAGGTATTTGTACCATGTTGGTTATAAATGATATGATTTTTATGCCAGAAGGATTGAATGTGAGGGCATGAATAGAATTGGTGGAGTGGTTACTCTTGTTTGTGAATGAGTGAGTCCTATGTCGTACGCAAGTGCAGCTGGCATGTAGGCCCTGTTTAAGATCCTGTACATCCAGCCTCCTGGAGAAACAATAGTGTAGTTGGTCAGGTGTTAGACCCGGGATATCTAGGAGCCACCTATGTATGTTGGATGGTTTGTCTGGATTGTAGAAGGCATATATTGAAGTTGAAATGTGAAGTGTGAATTGTTTTGAGTAGACAATACATAGGATTGTTTTTTAATTATGTGCATAGGATTGGCAACAAAGTTTAGACATAGTTTTTAGCTTGTATGTAAGTGAAGGGATGTTTTGATGGATGATTGCATTGTGTTTCCAGATCTTCGAATGTGCAGATGCTCTTAGTCTGCTGGTCGATCAGGTTACTAATAAATAGCAAGCCCTTCCCAGCCCATGCCTGGAATCTTCTGTCAGGGTCGCCATTTTGAAAGGTGAGATTACCAATAAAAGGTAGAAATAGTGAGACATTTTTGTGATCATACAAGAGGTGTCTCATATGTTGCTGTGCCCAAATAGTGGACAACATTTGTGTGTTCCTGATGCAGTGAAAATGTATGTGTTTTACAGGGACATGGAATAAATAAGCCAGGTGGATATAAGGTATTAATCTTTGATCTGTAAGAGTCCACATAGATGTTGGTTTGGTTAATTCAGTCATTGTATAAGAGCAGGTTGGAGAGACTGAATCCTCCCAGGAATTTGATGGAGTGCTCAGCCCAGCAAAAGAAGCAATCTAGGTTAGGCATAAGGGGAAGGTGTGGAGATAACTAGAGGGCCTCAAATTTCTAAAAATGTATTTGGAAGCTGACTATTAATCTAAAATCCTGGAATATGCTAGTTATTACTGGGAACGCCTCTTGAGGATTCCTAATTTACCATAAAAAGTAATCTGGGAAAGTTTAATATTGACATTGACCAAAGAGCTGCTTCTGAAATATATTGTTTGATTATGCTTCCACAAGAGTGGGTCTAAACCAGTCTGAAAAGAAGGGGTGACAAAAGACATGTTTGTCTTGATATTGTCTATGAACTGAGACAAAGCCTTGTGCTGACAATAGGTGAAATTACTGAGACCATGAGATTCTATCAAAGGCATTTTCTGCATCTAGATTTATAAGAGGATTAGTGTTATGGGGAAAATCTAAGTGATTATGGCAGCCAGGGTTGTGCGGATGCTAGTGACTGAATATCGTCCAGGAGGGAAATTGGTTTGTCCAGGGGTAATTGGGGAAGGTAGGATACAATTTAGCCTGTTGGCCATAAGTTTGCTTAAGGTTTTGTAGTCAGTATTGAGTAGGGAAATATATATATGATTCAACCAAGCCAGGAACCCTGCCCAGCTTGAGAATCACACTTATCCTAGCAAGGCTGAAAGCTGTTGGCATAGTTTTGGAGGTTAGAATGTTGTTGTAGAGTGAGAAGAGTGTTTGTGAGATCTCTTCCTGTAGAATTTGACAGAAATTCTCTGGGAAACCATCTGAAAGTCCTTCACAAAGACAAATCGACCATGGGTATCTGGAGGGGGGGCAATTACCCCCCTCCATATAAATAAAGGGGCTAGATGGGCTGGCCTGGGGGTCATATTATGGCTTTGCCCCCCCTGGAAAAATGTCTACGGCACTACTGCCCTGGTCCAGGAATCGTGTGTAATCTAGTTCTCAGTGAGTGATTAGGAACCTATCCTCCGGGCCTACTATCTTATCAAGAACTGTGCTGTGGATATTTTTGTGGATTGTGACCCACCCAAACTCAAAGCAATTTTTTTATGCTTGTCCAAAGACATGTAAGTCTCCTGGAGGAAAGCTATCTGTGAGTGGAGTCTTTTCAGGTGTATCAAAATTTTTATTCATTTCATTGGATTGCATATGCCCCTGATATTCCAAGAAGCGGGATGCAGGGTATGAGGACAGGATGTAGGATAGGAGGATGGGTGGGTGGGAGCCAATGAGATGGATGTATGAGACGGTTATGTATATATCATTGCCCTGGCGTCTCTCTCCCAGCGATGAGACACCAGCAAAAGAGAGAAAGAAGAAAGAGGACAGGAGCATGGGGCCTATATTTGCCCTAATTATGGAAAGGAGGACATTGTGACTATTGTAATCCATGTAGTTATTTTAACAAAAACAAATGTGAAACACCTCATATAAAGAAAAAAGTCTGGTTATGAAAAGGAACATAGGAGCAACCAAGTGTCAAGAGCCATTAGTTGTCCATCACTCGACTTCTGTCTCTCCGCCTCCCCCTGTTGATCAACCCTGTCTGTCATTATTCCCCAACTCTTAATTCAACCCGTTGGTTGCCTGAATGCCTGGAAGATGTACATTCTTCAAGCCTTACTACGTTCCTGAGTTCCAGTTGTTGTTGATTCCTGTGTATGACCTTGGCTTCCTTCCGACCTTTCTGCTGATCTTTGACTTTGATTCCTGGTTCCTGATCTGACTGTGCATGACTATCCAACTTGGCTCTCCAACCTCAACTGTGTACAACTATCCGACTTGACTCTCCGACCTCGTCTACATACAACTATCTGGCTTCACAACCAGCATCTTTAACTCTGACTTAAGCCACAGCAAGGGTATAGGGCTATGCTGCCTACGATCTCTAGCCTAGCATTCTATTCATAGCTCCCCAGCTTCCTGAGATTGCATGGTGTAACTCAGTTACACTAAGTTCCCAGATGGTTTCTTAAGAACTAGGAAGTTCTAACGATCTTGTAGGGACCAACCACGCTACTGGGGAGTATAGATTAATTAGAGAAAGTGAAAAAAAGAGAAAAGACTGATGGTGCCTCCTTCTCTAATATATTGGCATACATATTCCACCACCATAGAGACACCAAATAGGTGTATACTCACAAAATAAATGTCTGGAAAAGCTTAATGAGAAGTTTGGCTATCCCACAACCAGTTGGTCTTGAAACACTCTAAAAGAGCTGCTCCTTGAAAAAAATCACTCTCCACAAGTGGCCATTAAAGGAATATAGAAAAACAAAAAACACAGGATGCCCAAAAGTATAAATCTATTATATATGAAATACAGGAGATTGGTGATAATTGCACTCACAAGTGTGATGTTCAGAATTAAATCTGACTGAGCCAGCAGATGGAGAAATTAATCAGACTCCATTCGGGTAGCATGACATATTTGGTGATATCCAAGTGCAATTCTACTGTGCTTTTAAAGAGAACTGATACTTTCCCTATGAGCAATATTAGAATTAAAGTAAAAAATGAATTAGATAAGGAAATAAAAAAATAATAAAAATGAAATGTAAGAAAGCTAAAATCAAACAGCTCCAGATCTAAAAAATATACTTTATTGAAAATAATAAAAATATATAAAGTCCATACAATGAGACTTATAAACCGTATATGGTGTGAAAAAGGTAACAGGTCTAACACGTTTCGCAGTGCTAACCCACTGCTTTATCAAAGACAGAAGATCATACAGGAGCCATTATACAAGAGGAGTTTAAATAACAATGTGATCAAATTTAGTTGGTTGTCAGGCTGGGCCCAAGTCTGATGAAACGGATGTCGTTAGAGATCGAGACATAAACACAGACTGTCAAAATATATAGTAGAAACAAAAGATCATGAAAAGTTGAAACAAAATAAAGAGTCTAAATAAGCAAATAGAGGAACCAGTGAGCAACCGCTGGGTATTAACCCCTCGGATGCTCTACTGGTTTACATCAACAAATGTACATATAAAAACAATTAAAAACACATCTGTTAACCAAAATGTCCAACAGAACGGAGCCAAAAGGAGCATGACTAACAAAATAAGTTGCCATGTGTAACAAAGTGGAACCAAATATGAATCATCACATGACCTTGGGCTGTCAGACAAAAGTAAACAGCCACTAAATAAAACAAAAGTGAATGGTATATCAATGTATAATTAGAGAGTTATTGTTACCCCATGGTTGCAAGCATATGAAGGGAGATGACAACATAGATATGTAGATGTCTCTGTGTGTTTCCTCACCAAAAAGAAACAGAAGAGGGAAGACCTAAATGGGGCTCAGTAGAGAGGTGAAGTTGTGGGCAGGAGGACTATCCTCAGACTTAAAGTTGGATTTTTAACATGGTGTATGTTGCTGAATATTGTGTAGAGGTCTAAATCTGCAGTGAGATCAAATCAATAACATGCTAGTCTATGTATGTGGCACCCCTCCCTCTTCTCAATGTCCACTGGCTGGAAGGAAACTAACAGTGCAGTGCCCACATACCAGTGGGCCATGAGTGTGTTTTGTAAGTAGGAGTCCATCAGAGGTCTGCTGGATAAACAAATATATTATCATAATCATCTTCAGCCATTATCGATCCACTTAAGGATGAAAGCCTCCTCAGCAAGCCTCCAACAACTTTGGTCCTGTGCCTTTTGTTGCCACTGTGTACCAACAAATTTGGCAATTTCATTTACCCATCTTGTTTTTGGTCTTTTTCTTGGGCTTTTAATATCGAGTGGCGCTATGTCAGGACTTCTTCTTGCTGTGTGGCCTGCCCATTTCCACTTCAGGTGCTTTACTCTTTCAATGATGTCATAGAACTTTATTTTGCTGACTAACCCATGCACAAGTTTTTCTGTCTCTTTTTGTTATGTTTAGAATTCATTGTTCCATACTTCTCTGTATAGCCTTAAGTTTTTGTATAGCTTTGGCATTCAGTGTGCATGTTTCACAGCCATATGTAAGTACTTTGAGGACAAACTGGTCAAAAGCCTTTCACTTGAGGATGAGTGGTAAATTTGCCATAAAAACTGTACTATTAATTTTCCAAATGCATGCCATACCAATTTTATTCATTGCTCAATTTCCATTATGGTGTTTCCATCTATTGACATTTTCCATCCAAGGTAAACATATTTGTCAACTTCTTCTAGTTCTTGTCCATGTACTGTGATTTTCCTTATTATGGTAAATTTGTCAGACACAATGTGTTTTGTTGTTATTCATCTTCAGACCAAAAGTTTTTCTTCCCTGCTGTAGCTCACCAATGCGTTTGTGCAGTTCTTCAGGACTACTTGCAAAGAGTATGACATCATTTGCAAAACATAAGCTATGTAGGTAGTCTCCACTGACTTTCAGTCCTTTTTTGTCCCAATTCAGTTAGTGGAAAATTTCTTCTACACAAGCAGAAAATAGTTTTGGGGAGATGGTGTCTTCTCATTGGATGCCTTTTTCTATGTTTATCATAACTTTATCATTGTTGACCTGTATTGATGCAGTTGTATCTTCATATATTGATTGGATGATATTGATGTAAGCTCTGTCTACTCCTTGGTTGATCAGGGCATCGATTATTGCTTGCTTTTTCACAGAGTCAAAAGCCTTTTCATAGTGAATGAAGGCTCTGTATAATTAAAGGTTGTATTCATTATGTCCCTCTATAACCTGTTACACTGTTTGGACATGGTCCATTATACTGAAACCACACCTAAATCCTGCTTGCTCTTTAGATAGCTCCATATTAAGTATTGTGTCCACTCTTCTTGATAGTACCTTTGTGAAAACCTTTCAGACAACTGGCAATAGACTTATTCACCAGTAGTTTTTTAGATCCACCTTATCACCTTTTTGTGCAGTAGGATGATTTCTGCATTTTTCCATGTTTCAGGAACATGCTTCTCATGAATGAACCCGGCGACAGGGTTAACTACAAACACTTCTACTGGAGCTGGCATATACAGCGTCTCCAGTAGATAGCAAAGGAAGGCAGCAAATGCCTTCCATGTCACTCCATGCATCACCTATCCTACTGGATAGGTGATCCATGCTAGTGGGGATATCAGGAGGGGTCCTGATGACCCCCTCGAGGTCTGAAATATATGTATTTCATGATAAAGCACATATAACCTATGTTATACCTAGGTTATATGCGCTTAATCCCGGCATTATCGCCTGCATGGATCATCTGTCCTGCTGGATAGGTGATCCATGCTAGGGGGTATCAGTAGGGGTCTCGATGCCCCCCTTGAGATCTGAACTATTTTTTTAAATAAAATACAATACATTATACAAAATATGATAACATGAAGTACACATATACAGACAAGGTATGCAGCATATCTTGCCTATTAATCCCTTTGAGTACCAGAGGGGTAGCAAACACATTGCAAAGCAATGCATTGATAGCTCTCTGGTACTCAAAGGGTTTATTATATAATACATCTACAATGAGGGCATGTCAAATACAACTGGAGAATAAACAATGTCTAATGGGAGCAATATTTGTAAAATTAAAATTGAAAAAAGAAGGTCATGGGAGTACTATATGTCGAATTTCAAAGGGGGGGTTAATATGTCAAAAGGGGGGCACACTATGTTGGATTTCTATAATGTGGGGAACAATCTAACACTTAACTTGATCTTTCTGTCATCAAACATACACCTATTTCCTTGGACTTTGCAGCTTATCGCGTTTTTTTAGGCGGTAGTTTAAGGTGTGGTTGATAGCAGACAGCGCCATTTTTGTTAGTACGGCGACATGTGAGGCCTATGTCGGTTTTGTTTTACAGTGGTTCTAGAATAGAAAACCGTTAAAACACGTTTGCAAAATGCTTGGTTCTTGTTTTTACTGTAATGCCAGTTTTGCTGCGGCTAATAGTATCAAGCCCAAGATGTCTTCACCATCACATCCCTGTGAATTCCCTGTAAATATGCCAACATCTCTATGAACCATCTGTGCTGACAATTTTGCCATGACTACATGGACAATGTCTTATTTGCATATTAAAATGTAGCTTAATGAGCCATTGTAGTATGCTTGCGGGTGTATTATATGTTAATGTGGCATTCATTGCATTCACTAAGTTCAGATAGCTGCCTATGCTGTCAGAGTTCACAATTCCAATTTTCTAGACACCGCCATGGTCACAGCCACAGCATTGCTCATCCCTGTGGCAATCAAAGGGTTACTGTGCTTCCTGTCTGCTTTGAATTAAGCAGCCAAGTGGCTGCTCATAAATGCTACAAACCCCCACTAATTACCCCTTAAGTGTTACTCTGAAATGAGTTGCACACCCCTCTACCATTCAAAGGGTTATAGGACACACAGTGGATCTCAGTAAGATGTTCCCATCAGCTGTTAACAGAGCATAGAACAGACGTCTACCAAACAGCTGACTGAAGTAAACAGACATTCAGACACCCTTGGTAAGGACAATGGTGCTACTCCATTTGAGTTGTGCAATAAGTTGCACATTCCTTTGGCACTGAAGGGTTTGACCAATGGAATTTGTAGTATTTATGAGCAACCACTTAACTTCTTAGTTCAAAGCAGGCAGGAAGTACCTTACTCCTCTGAGTGCCACGGGGGAAGAAATGCAATGTGTTGGTTTCCCAACTGGCTTTCAAAGGGTTGAAAGAGATCTGCTGTTGTTCCTGGTGCATCCTGGGAATGCATCCTTTCTGCTCTCCCCAAAATATCTGCAACTTTACAGCAGAATCATATGCTGATGATCAGAGTATCCCTCCAATGCATAACTAATTCTTAGTGCACACTGCATATTGTGAAGTATATCATATTATCCATGCCAAAGTGATCTCCTGACTTTGCCAGGCACACTTGGCGTAATATCGAACCTTAGTACATCTCCCCCTGCTCTTTTTTCTCTTCAGTCAGTTGTTACATCTAGCTCCCAGAGGGCTGTACACTAAGGGACGTATGTTCAAAGGGATAAGGACAAAAAATTGTCGTATGAAAGTTAAAAATAAGTAGTTGAATGCATGAACGAGATATTTTCTATAGCGTATACGACAAAAAACTAGTAATGTCCGGTGTGTACGACACAACACCAGAACTGACGGGCAAAGGGGCATGGCTAGGGTGTGGCTAAACTATTCTCCAGTGTCGTATAGAGGAAAAGAAAATTTGTCATAACTAACGACAAAAAAATATCTTTCAAAAGACAAAATTTGTACGTTAAGAAAAAAGTGGAGGGAATGTGTTCTGAATGTGAGAATTTTTGTCTTTAGTTAAGACATTTTTGTCATTAGTTAAGACATTTTTGTCTTTAGTTAAGACATTTTTGTTGTTAGTTAAGACATTTTTAAATACATTTTTGTTGTTAAGACATTTTTTAAGTCATTTTTGTCTTTAGTTAAGACATTTTTTTGTTGTTCCATATGACAATTTCAGTCAGGACAAACGACATATTTCCAATCACAACCGACACTCTCTGAAAATATTAATGATCCCAACGACACTGTACTTTGAAAAGTCATTACAAATGACAAAAGCATTTCGCTACTTCTTTGAACATATGGCCCTTAGTGTGCCAACGAGAACATAAAATCAAAGCATGATAAATCCTCCAATTCCTATGTTATTCTTTAGAGCCTGTGCACTAAAACACCTCAATTTGGAGAATTGTTAGTGTATAGACTGTCACGGTTTTCAAGACACTCAGACCAGTATGTGAAATAAAATGCAGTTTTTATTAAGAACAAAATAAAGGACAAAGATAACCCCCTATAGGCAGCACTGCATAGCAGCAGGAAGGCAGTAGTATGACCAATATACAAATATAGCATAAAATAGCACAGGCAACTGGCAGATACTGAGTACAGAGATACAAGGGTTAACACAATAATCAGTCCGTCTCAGTTGTGATGTTTGGCACGCCCAAGGTGATAAAGGCAGCGAATGGTGGAGAGAACTCAACACCAAAAGTTTGTAATACTGAGAAAACTGTCCAGCAAAGAGGAACCTGCCACCCAGAACCTGCTGCACTTGAACAGTAGCCCCCACGGGCGTATTAAAAGAGCAAGTAGACTGCCAGAGCTTGAGCCAATAGCTCCCACAGGCGTAACGGGAGTAACTGGATTGCAAGAGCTTGAGCCAATAGCCCCCACGGGCGTAACAGAAGCAACTGGATTGCAAGAGCTAGAGCCAATAGCCCTCACAGGCGTAATGGAAGCAACTGATTTGCAAGAGCTTGAGCCAACAGCTCCCACGGGCATAATGGAAGGAACTGGATTGCAAGAGCTTGAGCCAAGAGCCCCCAGGGGCGTAATGGAAGCAACTGAATAGCAAGAGCTTGAGCCAATAGCCCCCATGGGCGTAACCACAGAGACGTGCACAGTAGCAGCCAGAGCCGTGCGCCTAACGGGCGCGGTAACGAACTACACTGTACTGCAAGGAGAGAAACGGCTCAGCACCAAAGCAACACTCTGTACCAGACTGGAAGCTCAGAACCGGGACACAGCTCTGCACGGGTTAACGGCTCGATAGTTGGAACACAGCTCTGCACGGTTAACACGCGATAGTTGGAACACAGCTCTGCACAGGTTAACAGCTCGACAGTTGGAACACAGTTCTGCACAGTTAACAGCTCGATAGTTGGAACACAGCTCTGCAGGAAGCGGCTCAGCAGCAGGATCTAGCACAGCACAGGTTAACCACTGCAACCGCTCAGGACAGTAAATGAAGGCAGTCAAAATGTTGCCGCGGTGACAGTGGAAGCTGGAACGTAGGCTGGGCAGAAGTAACTGGTGCAGGTCACAGAGCAGGAACGTCAACAAGCAGGGTCGAATCACGGAGCAGGTTGTCAGACAAGCCGGGTCAGGATACAAGCAGGAACGTCAGCCAGGTTGGGCCAAATCACGGAGCAGGTTCTCAGACAAGCCAGATCAGGAAACGAGCAGGAACGTCAGCCAGGCCGGGTCAAATCATGGAGCAGGAACACAGGAACGTAGTCAGAGCAAGCCGAGTCGGTACACAGGAAATCAGGAAAGCAGAAACACAGCACAGCAAAACTGGCTCGGGAACACCACGAAAGGGCACCTGACAGGTGCCACTGGCCCAGTATAAAAAGGTCACCAGGGGCGGGCCAAACAGGATCAACCAATCGGAGCGCAGCACAAGCGAGAGTGACATGAGGGGAGAAACTGCACCGTGATAATAGACTCAATAGAATAAGATAGGAACTAGAGAATTTATCATGCTGATAAAGTTATTTTCTTTTAAAGTGTTAGTAATGTCCCAAAAATGTTTTAATAGATTTTTAGTGGCTAAAAAAAATGCATTGCCACCAACCCCATCTCTCAAACCACTAAGATTTGAGAGATATTGGCAATCAAAGTAGCCCCTTCCCTCCTCTTCTCTTGATGCCAGCTGTAAGGCTGAAAGAAGGAGATCCATGTGGGCCGACACGATGAGGCTCTTCAGCAGAGCCAAAATCCCATTATTAGAAAAGAACTACTTCATGGGAACGGTCTACAAAGTGTGCTTGCAAACCAGATACACTTTGTAGACCTTTCCAATGAAGTAATTATTTTCTAATAGCGGGATTTCAGCTCTGCTGCAGAGCCGCCGGCTGATCCCTGGACGGGGATCTCCTGCTGTCAGCTAGACGCTGATGTCAGAAGAAGGGGAGGGAAGGGGGAACTTTGATTGCAAATATCTCTCAAACTACAGCGGTTTGAGAGATCGGGTTTGTGGCAAAGCGATTCTTTTTTTAGCCTCTACAAATCTATTACAATTTTTTGGGGACATTACTAACATTTTAATTACATTTTATCAAACCTTAGTTGCTCCACCCAATGGATTCACAAATTTCACACAAATTTGTCAATCCATTGAAAACTGAGTGTGAATATACATCTAGTAAGAAAACATATTGGCTTGACAAAGGTCACATGTAGAGGACCGAAATATTATCTTAAGAGACATATAGTAATACATTAAAATTCCAGTAAGTGCATTTTTTACAATTATCTCATTATCGATCTTTAAAAAAAGTAAATAATATCAAAAAATCCATCTTAATGATATTATATAACAAATAGTTTAAGCAAGCACATTAATAGATCCCTGTGTTTTCTTCTGGTGGGAAGGTTATACAAAACAGATCCATAAAGGTATCAGAGATATAAAAGCCATCTGTCCATTTCAATTTTAAAATTAGAAGATTCCTAATTAGGAAGAATGGGCATTCTGTATATGTAAAGTAACATCTGGTAGAAAGTCCCATTTTCATGCTCAAAAAAGAAGCTTCAGCTTTTCTATTAAACAGGTTGTGAACATAGTATATTATCATGCTATCTCTTAGTTTCTACTACTTGGAAAAGTTGCTGAAGTGGAATGAAGACTGGGATGAATGCTAAACACAGCAGCTACTAACTTAATGTCTCTTCTGCCGATTCACCAGAAATTTGTTTTTAATTATTGAAACAGTTTAGGGAAATATGGTTGAATAACTCAAGAAAAATGTTCAAGCATACTTTTGTGTGTGTCAAACTTACATTGTGTTATCATTAAAGTACATGATCTTAATTTTTCAGTTTGAAAGTATTGTCTGCAAATCGCCAGTTCCTGCTATCGATGCATTTTTGTTTTTAATAAAGGGAACATTCTCAAGAAAAATGTTTATATAAAACAATGAGGTAAATATTATGTATAATCAGCTACAAAGTAAATATAAATATCTGTAGATGGCACTTTTAATTCAGTGTACATTCATTCATGCTATTTGTGGGAACTACAACACTTTTGTATGGGATCTCACACTGACACAAACAGAATGTCAGGGACAGTGGAAAGAGAGAGTGCTGCTGGGATGTATGCTGCACTGAGTATGCTGGGAGGAAGAGGCTGAAGCCCAATGGCCAAAGAGAAGACTGGAGCAGGCATAAAAAAAATTGAACATGACCATCCCGGTCTACAGGGAAAAATGGCTGGATAGGGCTAGCCACAGGAACAATTATTGGACAGTACTGGCCACAGGAACTGACTTTGTCTAATTCTTCCTTTTTCCTGTGACCAGACCTGTTCTTGTCCAATTTTTCCATCCTGTATGATGCCAATTTAAGAAGTGCTGTATTGCCTGATTGGTCATAATATTGTATGAACCCTGTGTCAGTCTGGCCAGTTTTATTGACTTAAACACTGCACTCAAATCAGAGGGCACCCTGCAATTGGTCTAGTCTTTCCCCCAGACAGAGAGCACCCTGCAACAGGTTCAATCTGTTCCTCAGCACTTCATTTTGCTTTGCAGTATAATGCACACCTCTCTGGTCTTTAAATGGTTAAAACAGCAATAATATATCTTAATAATCAACTCTTGCTTACATGAAATTCAGTACCAATTAAATTTCATTTTGGAGAACCACACCACACATAACCTATTCAGACTTTCCATTAGGAGTTTTTTTTAAAAAATGTGAGTGTTTATGATAATGAGGAGTTAGTATTCCTTTACATTAATCTGATAAAAATAGTACTTGTACCTGTGCCTCCTCTCATTGGCAATACAAAGCTGATCCTACCTGTTCCTGTGCCTCCTCTCAGAGTTACTGTGTCTGTTGCAGAGTTTGTGAAGGAAGCTATACTAAAGCTTGTCCTGCCTGTTCTTTGGTCAAGCCTAAGACAAAGCAAGTCTTTCATGTTCTTCGGCCACAATACTAATAGAATGACTTCCTTGCCTATTCTTGTGTTTCTGATTGAGGCTAATGAAGAACTGTTTATGCTTGATCCTGTGATACAGTTTTTGCTTCTCTGGCACTCAAAGGGCTAAAGCATTCCCACTCCCTGAGCCCTCATCTCTGCTAGACGCTGTACTTAAGTGACTGTTACCACTACGACTCTCTGCAAAAATTAGTCCTGTCAAATGTTTCACAGTTACAAATTAAAACACTTAAATTTTTCCTGTGACAATCTGCATTTAAAGGGAACTATAGAATATTGAACATATAAAATATGCATTCCAAGGATGGTAGTACTGTAAGGATCATTTCCTGGACTTCCAGTTGACAGTCTGTTCCTCTCCATACTACATTGCAGATCCCTGTCACAAAATCAGTTTCCTCATCTCAGCTTGTGCCACAGAATTATGATACAATAAATTCTTATTACTTTTCCTGGATTTAAAAATAATGATTTGCCTTAGCTATTGAATTTTATCATTTAGTTTGACTGGAAGCGCCAATGTCCTATACTCTATACAAGGGTGAGGTGACTACTGTTACCAATATATAAGCACAGTAAAGGGATGATTGTACTTGTGCTTATGTACAGACTCCTTAGTATATATCAAACACACAACCCCATTATTCCACCCCTAAACTAGGCACCCAGTTTATGTGCTGACATACTTCCATATTACACAACCATTGGTACACAATACACAAACAACCATTTCAATATAAATGAACTTTGCGCATAAGCATGTATGACTCACTAAACACTTAAAAAAATGTTTTAGAGCATATTTAGGCTCTGCACATTTGTACATCCTCATCATAGATGTTATCTTAAATACCTGCATTTTATTTTCACTATGCAATAGTGTTCTGATACAATTTGTTTTAAAGTGGACCTGTCACTTCTAAAAATTAAACTTTACCTATTAACAATGAAAAGTATGGATGGGAAAAAATAATCCCAGTGAAAAATCCAGGTTTCATGCTTTTTCCAATGCTAATAATGTAATTCCTCACCATGTGAAGAGTTCACCCCATGTACACCCATTGTGCTAACATATAAAATAAGGTGTCATTTTACTGCATGTTGTCAGTCCATTCTTAAGAGAGAGAGCAAGAGAGAGAGTGAAAGAGAGAGAAGGCTGCTGAGATTTTGATGCTAGCTAGTGTAGAAGCAGACAGGCAAAGAAAGGGAGCTCTGGTTGCTTGAATTAAGAAGAATCGGTGGCAGACAGTTGTTCTCTAGACAGGTGGGATATGGGGAGTGTGGGTGTAAAGGGACAGAGGAGAGTTTAAAAATTAGAAACAAGTATTATACAAACTCACTAACTCATTTATTGAAACAGACAAGAACAAGAAGGACAAGCAGCATACACTGTGATGTGGTGGGTAGACTGTGGTGCTGCACTTACTGATACACTGTCTTTTGTTGAAATTTGCAAGTTGCTGATTCTGAACCTAATAGATATCTCCTGTACTTTACTGCAAAAACTAATATTCAGTACATGGGAGAGAAAGAAAAGGTGCTAAAATGTTGATGCTATCCACTAGTATAGAGGCAGACAGGTGAAGAGGGGGATCTGGTGCTGCTCAATTTAAGAGAATTAGTACTAGGCAGTTCTCTGAATAGTTGTAAGGAGTGTGGGGGTGATTTGTAAGATAGTGACACTGACAGTGATATGGACAGTTTTAAAACAATAAATACATTCTTTTGACTGACAGGAGACAGGTGATGAGAGTCAGGCAGTATATCGTTCCTAAACTGTGACTGAGAGTGATAGTGACAGTTACTAGAGACAGAAGCATTCAACATTAGGGGTGGGCGAAAGTTTACGCCATGTTCCCGCGGGAAATTTCACGAAAACCATGTTGTTATCCGTTTTTTTGTGGGAAAATACTCTTTAAAAATAGTGGTTAAAATTTTCGCATTTTCCGCCCATTGGCCAAAATTTTTCGCCATTTTTTCAATGGCTAGAAAGTTTCCTCCCATTTACGTTGTTTTCCACTTCCGATATAAAAATGTGACGTTTCCACTGAAGGCAGACACAATAGAAGCAGCTACAGAGCGAGATAGATGTGTTATGCTGTTCTCTAGTGAAATTTTGCAAAAAGTGAGGCAGGAGAGGCTCATAGTGACTCCTAACACTATGAGCAGGGTAAAAAAATAATCAATGGAGGAGCTGGAAGGATCATTATGTGTCCACTGAATCTGAGGAGGAAGGGACCACCACTGTACCAATGCTGTCTACTCCCCCTAAATCATCCCAAGGGATCTTGGGGAATTTAATGTTAAGGGAGGGAGAAAAGGTAATGGGAAGGAAGGAAAAAGGGAATGGGAAGGGAGGGAGAAAAGGGTAGTACTAGTGAGAGCAGGAGAGGTCAGCTGCCTGTGCCTGCTGCAATACGTGCTGCCCCTGCTACCAGTGCCACCATTGATGCACCTGCAGCCACTAGTGTTGTACCTGCTGTCAGATGTGCTGACACTAGTGTTGAACCTGCTGCCAGTGCTGAACCTTCTGCCAGTGCTAAATCTGCTGCCAGTTCTGAACCTGCTACCACCAATACTTTGCCTGCTGCTAGTGTTTCTTGTAGTACTCGGGGGGGAGGAGAAAATTATGCCATGTGTGACAGCAGGGGACCCTCTGTCACACTGCTCGTCACCTCCTCCAAGCAGCAGTAAGATGTCTGGAATAGAGCAGCAGCACGTAGGGACTAGTGGTGGTGGTGGTGTTGGAGAAGCTGGTTATCAGAAACTGAGAAGGAATGGGAGACAAGGATGACGATGGGCATCACCATCACCACTAGCAGTCAGCTTTTGAAATTAGCAGAAATTGCAACTGCTCTAACTTCTGCTGCTGCTGCTGAGATGAAAGGGCAGCAAGGTTCTGAGGATCAGGCTAGTGTGCTACAGACCACCGTGGACAAAGTGGGAATGGGGTCAACAAGTAATGCAGGACTAGGACAGGTTTGACTTGCCAGCAGTAGCAATACTCCTCCTGATCCCAGTTGCAGTGCTAAATCTGAGGCAGTAGTAGCAACAGCAGCTACATTATCTGCTGCCACAGAAAGTGAAGGGGAATATGGAGGACAAGAAGAAAGAGGCCATTCTTCTCCACCTGTTCCCTGTCCCTCTCCCCAGAAATCATGGGTGTGGGACTATTATTCTCTTCCGGCAGGCACAGTCAGTCATCATCAACAATGGTACAGTGCAAAATTTGTGACAAGTAAGTGAGAAGGGGAAAGGAGGGAACACACCTTGGCACAACCGTCCTGATAACACACATGAAACACAGACACCATGACATTTACTCCAAACATGTTAAAGCAGAACACCCATTACAGAAATCTAGCACACTGTTACTGTACCCCCTGACTCTCCAGAAAGCTGGAGATCAAAGAGGAGGAAGAATAAAGAGACCCAGACAGACACTGGAAGTTCCATGACGAGTGAAACAACTAGCTCACCCTCAACATCACCTTCTTCCTCTAGGGTAACAAGTACACCTCCTGCCAATCCACGCCATTCATTGTTACCTCCTCTGCCAAATGACAGCCACTCTGTTAATGTTAGGATATGGCACTTCATCTCCACCCATTGCACACTGTGTGGTGCACTGACCACACACGCCAGTGTGGCGGAGGAGAATCTATACCAGGTCATCAGGTGGCGTCTGAGGAGATTCCATCCCACAGAATATGCTAGGATTCTGGCAGGGAGGGTTCATCATTACTATTAAACTGTCAGCTAGTTGTCATGCGTTCTTAGCGGGGTCTGGACAAGGGGTACAGTGACAGCGGCATTACTTGGTTTCGGGTGTCATGGTGATTGGATACAGTTGTGCCCCCAGATGTTATTTACCACGCACACTGTGCACATTGAAGTTGCTGATGGAAGCCACAGTTCCTGTTCTCAAGGGAAAAATATATATTCTAATAACAACACACCCATGATGATTTTGGAGGAGGGGCAGGTGGAGAAGATTTAATGCTCAACTTGTTCTTTTCTCCACATATACTGGGGGCTACTTATTCTTCTGCTACTGCCTCAGGCTCATCACTGGAGCCAGTTGTGGCAAGTGGAACCTTCATCATCCATCTTCCATGTTACTCCTATTGTTGATCCCATTCCCTTTCAGCTGCCTAATCATTCTCTGCTTAAACAACTCAGCAGCAGCAGTACGAACAGCACCTGCAACTCAGGAGGACATCTGACAGTGGCCACTGGCCAACATGACCTTCTGGCATTAGGCATTAGGGCATTTTTATTTTTTTCCTCAGGGCTTGTGTTTTTTTTTATAAATAAATAAATAAATAAACTAGTCCTACAAAAAATAAACATTTTTTTTTTTGGGGGGGGGGTTGTTTCAAACAAGCCTAAGTCCTACAAATCAATGTTTCCTAAAGGCTTGTGCCAAACTAGCTTCTAATAAGTCTAAGCCCTACAAAGGCCTCTAACAACAAATCAAACAAATAATCCTCTACAAAATACTCTGTCAAGTCTAAGTGACTAGGGATAAAGAAGAATCACATCAAATCTAGGCATATCCTCATTGAGATCCCACCTGAAGTACAACCACAGATCTGACTGGAAGACACACCTGAAGCACAGCAGAGGTGTGATAATTAGCAGCAGCACCCCTGAAAGCACGGGGGCTGGAGGAGACATAACAATAGTGTTGTAGATGTATGAAACAATGACAACAATGTCGCAATGAATGAAGAGAATGACAGTTAGTTGTAGGTGACACCAGCCATAGAGTCTCCACACAAAATGCCATACTTACCAACATCATTACTCATGCAATTAAGTTACACAGTTCTTCTTTGTGCTGCTAATCCACATTTCTTAGACTAAAAATGCACAAAAAATACCGTCTGTACTCACTGGTTGTCATTTCCATCAATGTGTAGCAGCAGGTCACACTCTCTACCAGTGTTCTGGCACTAGTATTAAAAGCCAGCAGCACAGTACTCCATATCATAAGCATGCCCTGTTCTACATGCATAGCACTGAGAGACAATCTCACAAAGATGTTTTAAGCAAATTGCCACAAGTTATGGATCAGTGGCTTCTGCCCTGCTGTCACTCATTTTATCTCAGAATCATCTACCATGAAAAAAATGCTAAATCTTGCATTTCAAGCCTTGCAAGAGCATAACCACTGCATAAGTGTAAAATGGAGGTCCCTACCAGGTGGAATATCATATTATATATGTTCAAGGATTTGTATTAGCAAAACAAGGTAATAAGAGAGAACATAATGCACAACATGGAGACTTTCGAGGAGCCTTCTTTGTCATCTGGCCAGTGGCAGCTAATGTGTCTACTGTGTGATTTGTGTAAGCTACTGATGAATTCTGAGAAGGTAACTTTGCTGGTTAGTAATTCTGGTGCAAGACACAGTGAAATACTTTACTGATTACAGAAAAAATTAAGAGCACTCTTACAATGAGGACAACATAGACGTCAAACATCTGGTGAATCATATATTGGCATGCCTTGAGCTGGTCTTTGCAGCGCACAGAATCCTGATTCAATAAAAATAAATGGTGTCATCAAATATTCAACCTCCAAGATACATTTAGTACAACAGCATTAACCCTTAGAGTACCAAGTCCATAGCAGCTACAGTTTGGGCCATGTATACACATGGGCAACTCTGTAGCATCTAGGTTTGTGCACTCTCCACCTTCCATTATTTTGTTTAGTCAGACCTTATTGGGGTATCAGGACCCCTCCTGATATCACCCTGTTTGCTCATTTACACAATTTTGTAAACAATCAATTTTGGCAACTGTAGGCACTCACTGTGTGTGAACAGAGGCTTTATTTGGCAAGTGGACAAAATCCTCCAATTTTGCCATGAATTGAGGTGCTAATCAGATTCCCATGACAGTTTCATTTTTTTCTATGTAAAGTTCTTGCCCAAATGGGAAATAATTGTGTGAAAGTAAAAAACAAATTAGTTCGGTTACAGGTTATGTGGGTAAGACCTCTTGTGCTAGGAATGGTTTGCAGACTGCAATATCATCTTTGTGTGGAATGTTGGTGTAGAGTGATTCCACATCCATAGTGACTAGAAGGTTTTCCCTAGGGATGGAGTTGAGGTCAGACAGTTTGTTTAAGACGTTGGCTGCATCCTTTATGTAACTGTGTGGTTTTTTTTTACCAATGGTAAGAGGATCCTCTCCACCCAGCTAGTGGTGACTGTATTGCTTTTTAGTCCTTGGTAGTTCGGTTGTGTACCACTTTGTACTGCTTGTAAAGTATAGCTGTTGTGACTATTTCTGAAGATCTCAATATACCTGTCCAGTGTGGGATTGTTTCCTGGTGGCAGGGTCCATGTGGATTTCCTTGCAGGTAAGTTGTAGTGGTGATTTAGTTCTGTGGATAGGGATGATTCATTATTTTTTTCGTCAGGAAAGAATTCTTTAAGTTTAAGTTATCTGAAGAACTACTCCATATCACTGCAGAATTCTGTTTAGTTGGGCGGAAGGAAAGTCCTTTTGAAAGTACAGATATCTCCTCTTTGCTTTGCTTGCGTTCTAAGAGGTGGACAACACAAATATTTTGTTCTACGTTTTGTTGGTTGTTTAAATATTCTGCCTCTTACCTCACTCTGTGCAGCGTCTTGGTTTTATTTTGTATAATAAGTGTTTATAATATCTTGTAGTATAGTTGCAGAATATTTACATGTCCTCTATGTCTTTTACCATACTTGTTTTGAGGGTTAAGATCTCTGCTTTTACGTTGGTCTTGATGTTGTCACAGATCCCAATACGATTATTAAGTAGCTTTTCTGAATTTCTGGTACATAACTGCTGTGCTTACTGGCTATTGTCGGTGTTTAGAGTAGGATTCTATATGATGCAGCTTTAGGGATGAGATTTTCCTATTTGCATGTTGTCAGGAAGAAGATATCACTGTTCAATTGTGTCAGTTTCTTTAGGAGATTCTTCAGCTTCATTTATGTGTGGTACATTGTGGTATTTTCCATTGTAAAATGAATAAAGTGTGGTACTTTGTTGCCCATAAAAATGAAGGATACTAGCAGAGTAAAATTACACCTTAGTGGCTTTAAATGCAAGCTTTAAAGACAACTAGGTCTATTCTTCAAGTATATTTAGAACGAAGGCTGAATGCACATTATATTACTTTAAAACTCATGTACATAATTTTAACATCTAAGTAACACCCTGACTGCCAAAGTAGCATTACCCACACTGCAACACAATGCACTGGATACTTCTGTGGCACCCAATAGCTCAAATTTCACGCTGTCAGAGTCTGTCATGTCTCACCCACATATAGTCCTGTTTGGGGACATTTCACATACATGATGAGGTAAATAACATTAGATGAGTGGGTGAGACAGGACAGATCAGGAGGAAAAGTATGAATTCTCATAGGTCCAGTGTGAACATCAAAGGAGATACCCCAGTTTGTTCATATTTTAGCAGAACGGATCACAGGATTAAAGATTTCAAAGTGACTCTACTGATGGGAAATATTAAGACACAGAGAGACAGAAAGATCTTGAAGTATAAATTCATAACCAAGTGTAACACTCTGAACTGTGGCTTGAACCTTGACAAGGAATTTATTCACACTATCCCACAAAATAAAAATATTGTTGGTCCATTTGCTGGCCAGGGGTTATGCACACCTCTGACTTTTAGAGGTTTAACATGTGCTTTCTTTTAACCTAGCCATCTCTGGTCAATTTCATTGGAGCATGAAAAAGGTAATTAATCTTTTTTGCATTCTCTAGTCTACTTCAAATAGCTGTAACAGAGCCTAAAGTATGGGTACATGGCACCCACATTGATAGTGTGGAACCTGACCCTTTGGGTGCCACAGAGGTATCCAATGTATTGTAGATGCCTCTTTGGCAGTCAGGGGGGTTAGATGATAAATTATGTGCATGAGTTTTAAAGTAATTTATTGTGAATTCAGCTTTTATTCTTATAATGAAACTATACCAAATGGGAGAGCACTGTATGGAATCCAACTGACTATACAGCTCAAATGGGTTAATAGACAAAAAATGGGAACAAAACGGGGGACGCTCCTTGTGTGGTATCTTCAAGAGTATCTCACAAGAGTATTTGCTGAGGAATTACATATATATAACCCACAGCAAACAAAGCTTATCTTATTAACTCTTCCTTCCTTCCAACAGGCTGCTCCTTCTTATGTCACGTCTCCCTCTACAGAACAAAACGCAAACTGTCAAACACAGAGAGGGTGCCCAATGGTATAGTACATCTAATAATAATTTCTAAAAGATGGAATTTGATATGTATATACTCACACTTTCAGTTGGTTAACGTATCACCTCCAACCTCATGCGCATATGGGGATTGTAAACCCGTCCCCATTCAGGTGTCTGCAATGAAATTCGCTGTTCAAGTTGTATTAAAAATATATACATACAAAAATAAAATACATCCAAAAAATAAGATTACATATATTTATGTATATACATATCAAATTTCATCTTTTGGAGAGTATTATTAGATATACTATACCATTGGGTGCCTTCTCTGTGTTCTTTGTTTGAGAGTTTGTAAATGGGTTAATATAACCCCTAAAATTCAGACTATCCTAAAAATATGGTATACAATAACCCTGTGGTACAGGTACACAATTATTCATCAGAATAAAAGAATATATTTTAATATAAAAATATATCAAAAAACAAACATTATATATGTATATATTAAAACGTAACTAAAAAAGTCCCAGTAGAACCAAAGTCCTCATAAGCTGGCGATCTTATAATAAAGTTACCTCTCCTGACAATATGGATAAACAAGCTGTCTCCTGTCCTTCTTGTCCTCGCAAATGTTCCACTTGTATCAAAGCTTGCTCACCGTGATTGGCAATGATATCTCTGGTGACTGGGGTTTCCTTCCCCTGAACTTCACAGCTTCTTGAAGACGGTGTGTTGCCTTCCCAGGATCAGGTGAGGACACGGACAGAGCTGGATTTCTGAGTTAATACATTCCAGGGTGCAATAAAAGTGGGCAGAGGTGAATCAAAGTCCCTTTAAAGCAATGATAAGTTGTTTCTCTGTTCAGTAACTGTGTGGATATCGATTGTGGACAATTCTTCCAAAGTGTTTCATGTCACTAGGACACTTCTTCAGTCAGTGTGTATCTGAAGTGGAGTCACACCTACACAATATGCATTGTGTTCTCCCATTAATTGCATCCTCACTCACTGGTGCCTCCTACTTCCCTGTGAGATTCCCATCCCCTTCCCTTACCCAGTCACCCTCCAGCTACACTCAGCTGGAGGGTGACAACCACAACGAGAGTGAGTTCCTTTTCCAATCCTTCTACACATGGACTGTGCCAGCTGCAAACTGATTTTTCTTGTTTGAGTCCCAAAGAACAGACCAAAACATCTAGCATTGCAACTATATACTACATCACTTTACAAGCTCCTCGCTCCTTTAAGAACAGTTCCATCAGGACCATCTTTGCGGACATTGCAAAGCAGCAGCATCCAACTCAGTTAAGGGTGGTTTTCAGGGACACAGACCTTTGGGTATAAACATCAGGAAACATCTGTTCACATAAGGCTAGAAGAAGAAGAAAGGCAAGTAATTCTTCATTTAATTAATTGGGATATCTACTTTCAGAAAATGTATGATTTTACAGAGTTATCGTGATATTATGGGTTAATTACGCCTTCAAGCTACATTTAGTGCATATGTGTTATATACATGAAGATACTGAGAGTCTGTTACAGATTTGGAACCCCAGTGAATGATATATATTTGTGCACTATACGTATTAGGTATCAATGGACTCAGATGATATATGGCATTTATATTTCATGCTTTTTTATTTGTTATGCTAAGCTTGCTCAATTCATACAGTAATTTATTACTTTAGTATAAATTTCTGAAAACAAAGTTTCCATTCTTCATCATCTCATATATGTAGAAACTTCAGTCAGTTTTTTATTCTTAACTTAATCTACTTTTAGGAAATGTATGATTTTATATAGTTATTAAAAGAAAAAAACACAATATATAGTTCTCCATCTATAATTAGGAACGTACCTAAGTGAACCATACATAAACAGATGAATGGCAAACTGCCAAGTACGTGTCGAGTTTCCAGGGTGTATAAAATTCACAAAGATTCTGGCACTGAAAGAGATAATCATCTTAAATCCCAGATTGCAGGACTCAGTCTCAATGCATCAATGAGAAGAGAGAGGGCATTGACGTAGAGCATACATAACACTACACATATTGTGACTTATACACAGCCAATTCTTCAGAGTATTGGAACTGCAGTTCAGCTCTTCATCCAACTCATACTTTATATGCAATGGGGACATTATAATTGTGATATTTGTCTTTTATTTGTCACTTTTTTCCATGTATATATAGTTGTAATTTTATGTTACATTTGACAGCATACAATCCATTTAGCTAGTGTTTAGGTGCTTTTTTTCCTATATTTATGCACTTATTGTTTACAGTCTCTGCTAATTAGGCCAGGCTTTCTCTAGAAATGCATGGGCAGACTGTGCTATTAATGGAACATTTTTACAGTGTACAAAATGTGTAAGTGTTGTACCCCAAGGTTTTGTCCTTGACCCAGTTCTGTTAAATGTGTTTATCAATGATTTTGCCGTTGGCACTAAATATATACATTTTGTTAATGACACCAAATGACCTAAGATTATACAAAGAAGATGATTTTATGCTGCAGAGAAATTTGGGCATACCAAAGGACTAAGCAGATAAATGGCAGATGGAGTTCAGCACAGGGGATTAATAAACGGCATACACATTACAAGAAATATTTTAATAAATGGTTCACAAACTTTGGAACAGTACACATTGTCAGCTGCTGCAATAACATGCAAGATATCATCATGACTAAAAGAGGTAAAGAATCCTGTACAAATCCTTGGTAAGACTTGTAATATGCAGTACAATTTTGGACATCAGTCTACAAAAAGACATTCTGGAAATGGAAAGAGTTCAAAGAAGGGCAACAAAATTAATAAAATTATGAAATATATTAGCTATGAGGAAGGGCTTTCAAAATTAGAATGGTTACACAAGAAAAGTGTTATGTTATGGTCACTATTTTCAAATATATGTAATGTCAATACAAAGAACTCTCTGGGCACCTTATCATCAGCAGGGCTGTACCGATTCCAAGAGGTCTACTAAGATTAGAGTATATTTCACATTCTGCAATTTACAGGGTTCTTTAGTGTTAGAGCAGTAAAAATATGGTATTTACTCAGGGGCATTTTAATACGTCGGCATACCAGGCATTCGTCGGGGGCCTGCTGTCCCAGGTGGCCTCACTTTGGGTTCACAAAAAAGCCAGTTTTATAAAAAGGAACTAGTTTGAGATATAAGTAAAATATTCAAGCAGGGTTAGGCCACTATTTTTCAAATCAAGATATACAGGGCTATATTATTTAGAAGGTGAACTTGATGGATGTTTTTCTTTTTTCAACCTCTGCAACTATGTAACTACATGGACTGTAACAGAGGCTTATAACAAACTATCTGCACCAAAGGGAGGAAATGAAAATTCCCATTTATTAAAAAGGGTTTCTAACCAGTGAATGTTACCGTGGTGCTCAGTGAATTGTAAATCAATGTACTAGAGATTTCTCTAGCATTCAAATGGTTATAAGCCACATTTAAGTCAATGGGAATTTTGGTGATTTTGTTTTCATCTGGTTTTCTTCATGAATAAGTCCCCCTGTCCCATGCATATATTTACATCATGGTTGTACCATACTTTAGTTTCGATGCAGTAAGCTAAAGATGTGCAATTATGGATCATGTGCCATTTTGTGGACAAATAAAAATTAACCAAATTTCTATTGACTTAAAACAGGCTTTCTTCCCTATGGTGCAATTGGTTTGCTCTAGAATTGTACTACTTATTGTAATGCACCTTAAATGATGTCCATTGAGTGCTAGTGAGGCAATTTTCAAAAGAAACCCAGAATATCAGGTATATTTTCCCCTATAGAAAGCTAAGGACAGAGAGTGAAGGCAAATCCATTTTCTCCTATCTGTCAGACTGTAGAGAGAAAACTTGGGCATCTGCTCTTGAATTAATGATAATAAACCAAAATATACCTTAATCCCTTCAGAGCCGGAGGTGTGTTCAAGGCATTGCAAAGCAATGCCTTGTACAACCCTCTGGTCCTTAATGGGTTGAAGCTGCAATCTACAATCACCAGGTACAATGCAAATAAAATATAAATTACTAGTTGAAGAGCCCGTTACACGGGCCACAGTGCCACTGTCACCTGGTCGCAGGGCAGTCATGCACAGTAGAGACTGCCCGCGCCGCGGCTGATACATAGCTGGATGCTCCTTTGGAGCGTCCAGCTCCGTATCAGCCCCGGCACAGGCAGTCTCTACTGCGCATGACTGCAGCACTCGCAGCAGTGTTTACTGCGCATGACGTGGCATTACACACATTTTAGCAAATTATTATATAGGATAAGCAAGGGTTATCAATCTTATTTTCTTATAATAATAAAAAAACACAAATTAATGTTTCTTCACAAGAATTGAAACCCATGGATTTATTGAGGTCTCCAAAGTATTGCTTTGTAATGAGTTTTAGACTTCTCTTCTATCCAAGGGGTTAAAGTATAATGAATATAACGATAGTCTGGAAACAAAAGGTACTAAAATAACATGTAGCTATATACTGTTTTATAAAAAGAATATAAGAAAATATCCATGGAAAAAATGTCCTGTTCTTCAAAAGGAACATTTCTGGTAACTGATTCTTCCAGTTCCATAACAATGAACCACATGTGTCAATACATGCTGTTACGCCCAATTTAAGCTTCTCAGGAACCACTGCAAACCACGTCAATGCAACACATTGCATAACTACTGACACATTTGCTAGCACCAGACAGATCAAACTCATGTGCCTGACTAATTGTTGGTTTGTTGCCAAGGCATCCTATAGGCATCATTGAAGACTGCTGCTGTCTATTTGTTTCCAGAACAGAGGAACATATCACATAGCATTCCTATTCTACAATCTCCCTGCTCAGTTAAGTAATTGGACACTTCTTCCTGCCATCATTGTTACAAACTAGCTGTCTATTTTTGCAGAAGGTCTGTATTATTAGGGAATGTGGGAAGCTGAAAAGCTTTTATATAACCCAAATATCATGCTGCATGTGAGCTTTGGCCCAGATTACAAAGTATTGGGTTTATGGACCTTATGCAAGAATCTAATGAGGTGCAATTCAGGAACATGCCAATTACACCACAGGAGACAAATGACAATTCCCAAGATTCACATTTAATTATATTTATTATTTAACATAGAGAGCCCTTCAATGTATCCCAAAGCTTTCTATAAATATGGGCAGTGCAGGGTTCAAAATTTGACAAAATCGACATACCTATACAAAAATAACCCGTATTTTGTCTTATAATGATATTGTGCACTCACAAAATGATTATTACACAAAATATGTATCAAAATATATTTCAAAAATCGATGGTTCAAACAATGGACTTGATCAATTAACCAATTTATAGGTATGGAAAAAAAAATACAAAACACATAACACATTCATTTTAAAAACCTCACAAGGGTACCCTCTGAACTGAGGGGAAGGACTGAATAACCTGTTTGTACTTCTGCCTCCCTTGCTGAAAACGACAAAGTCTCTAGCCCCACATTGACTAGTATGCACATAGTGACCACCAATACTTACTTTTCTCTATGTGAGAGGGTTTGTTCCTTACTGCACAATAATCCGAGGTAGACTAGAACCTGATGATGTCATCCTGAGCAAGGAAGGGGTTCAATCCTTCTCTTCTATTTAGAAAAGAGGGTTGGGATTATTTAGATTGCTAGGGTCTAGGGTGAATGTACAAATGCACTGGCTACAACTTCATTGGCTGCATTTGGTGCATTTTTTTTTTGTAAGTCACTTACTAAGCTGGTGTTAGGCATTGGGCTAGATTCTAGGGTATGTTTTTGCTCAGAATCTTATTTGTACATTCCCCACTCGGTTGAGGGTTTAGGAGATTTTAATCCAGTCCCCTTCGCATTGTACATTAACCCATCACCTGCTATATTATATATATACTAGTTGAAAAGCCCATGTACACGGGCCACAGTGCCACCCAGCATCCTGAACGTGCCGCAGCTGATACGGAGCAGGGCACTCCAAATTCAGACTGGAGTCCTCTCTGCGCACCTTCCTGGGACCGGTCCCAGGAAGGTGCACAGAGAAGACTCCGGTCTGAATTCGGAGCACCCTGCTCCATATCAGCTGTTGCGCATTTCGGCAGTCAGTACTGCGCATGACTGCAGAGCGGGCAGTCTCTGCTGTGCATGACTGCAGCATGTGCAGCAGTCTCTACTGTGCATGATGGCTTCTGACAAACATCCTAGCGAATTATTAAATAGGATACAAGTGTATATCCTATATAATAATTTGTTAAGTGTGTGTTTGTCAGAAGCTGTCATGAGCAGTAGAGACAACTGTGCGTGCTGCAGTCATGCACAGTAGAGACTGCCCGCGACACTGCTGATAATGGAGCGGGGCTCCGAATTCAGACCTAGTGAGGTGCGCAGAGAGGACTACGGTCTGAATTCAGAGCGCCCTGCTCAGTATCAGCCGAGGCGTGGGCCGTCTCTACTGTGCATGACTGCACCGCGGTCGTTGCTGCCTGCCACTGTGGCCGTGTACAAGGGATCTTCAACTAGTATTATATAAAAGGCCAGTTGTGTCTGTCCCGATGCAGTCATGCTCAGTAGAGACTACCCGCGTGAGTGAGGTGACACAAGACTGCATCGCGTGAAGCAGTGAAGTAGCGGACTCTTAACCCTTTGAATGCCAGAGGGCACGCAAATGGTTAACATTACCCGGACCTTGGCCCGTGTACACGGGCTTTTACACTAGTATATATATACTGAGCCCCCTTACACTTTACCCTGTCATCTCAAATAATAAATATGCCTCATATGGACATATTACTGACTGCATTAGACTGATTTTTTTCTGGGGAGATGGAGACTGATATTTTAGGAACTGGGGGGCAGATGCAAAGTTTGATAAAGAGGAGATAACTTCTTCAACGTTATAAACATCCACATTCCTGGGTTATCATATGGTGTGTAGGCACTAGATATGTCAGACTACTAGAATGTTAGTGTATATGCTCCACAGAATAACACAGGAATTGGAGAGTTTATCATACTGAAGGATGTTTCTCCTCTTTATCACCTCTTTGTCACAGATCAGTGCATAACCCCCCCTGAACTGGAGGGCTCGCTAGAATCCAAGCAATTGCATTTTTTGCCCTCTGTATAAAGCAGGTTTGTCCCAGAATTACTCAGGTAATGAGTACATCTGCCTCAATGTCTACTACCACCACCAGTTCCAGAGAATGAGCTCCAGTTGGAACACATACTGCAATACAGTATACTTATCTATTGGGAAAAACAAAGCAAAAAGAAGACAAACCTGAGCTTCTTTATTGATTAAAAAAGCAGCAAACTTCTTTTCATTTTTAACCTATACAATATGTAAAACAAGGGTCCTCCCAGTAGTTATTCAAAAGTTATAATGGTCACAATACAGGTAACAGCTTCATCAGTTACTGACAGTCAGACTGTCAGATAGTTATGAAGTTGTTACTATCACATTCTGTGGAGAAATGTTGTCACAGATTCACTTCTCTTTTACAATGCAACAGAACTGCTGTCTGAATACCAGGAGGGGTTATACACTGAGGTGTAATAAAGATGTGATAAAGTGGAGATGACTTCTCCAGTGATATCACTTTTCCAGTTCCTATATTATTCTATGGAGCCTATGCACTAAAATCTCCAAAGTTGGAGAAATCTTAGTGCATTGGATCCATAGAATAACATAGGACTTGAAGAAGGGATATCACTGGAAATGTTATCTCCACCCCTTTATCACAGCTTAGTGCATCTCCCCTGATGTCTCCAGTTTTATAAATTCTCCAGGTCCTATGTTATTCTATGGAGCCTCTGCACTAAGATCTCTAAAACTATGGAAATCTTAGTGCAGTGTCTGAATTGAATAACATGAGAACTTGAAAGATTATCATACTGAAGTGATCTCCACCTTATCACACCGAGGAACATCTCCCCCCATGTAAACTGCAGTTGAACTTTCTGGCCAACAAATGACACTGTTAATGAGAAAACAACAGTTTAACAGTAATACCTATGGAAAGATGCATCTCATAGCACTGTGGGAGAACACTTGTTTTATCCAGCAGGAAACACAGGAAAAAAACCCTATAATGTATGTTTGTTTTGCATTCCAGAGAGCGGGATACCTCATAGGTACTCAAAGGAATTAAAACAAAATGACTGCCGTTTAAAGGTGAACTCGTAAATAGCATACATGTGGAAGTTATGCACAGTAACATTCACTAAACACAAGTTTACATTCTAAGTGGCACAGGTTTGTCTCCATTTTACTTTTTTTTTAATCTGGGAATCTTGGGGGGTCACCTCACTCCCCTGCAATCCTTACATTCTGCACTCAGTTCTACTTACACAAACATGGTATTGGTGATTTTCTTTTAACCCTTTCAATGCCAGAGGGATAGCCAAAGCATTTTGAAGAAATGCTTTAGATACCCCACTCGCACTCAAAGGGTAAAATAAAACAACAAAACTATGTAGTGGAACTAGGGTGATGCTGAACTCCATATTATACCTGCATCTACTGACATGTTCAAAGTTATATATATAACTATTGACACAATATTCCAATACTCAGATCAGTGCATTCATCTACATTTCTTGTCTATATATATAAAATTACAAATGTTTCTGGTTCTCTGTCAGGGGGAATGGCTGTAAAAAGTTGATTGGTTGAGGAGGAGGAGGCAGAGGGTGTAGCCCCCTGCCTCCTCAACCAACCACTACTGCTTACCCACTTGCCTTGGATTAGAAGGACCAAGCACTTACAAAAAAAAAACAACAGACTTTGTGGTGTGGCATTAGGACCCCTCCTGATGCCTCCCAGCTACTGATCTCCCAACCAATTCAGCTGGGAGATCAATAGAGGTGACGCAGGGGAACATGTCTACCCTGTTTCCATCCTACCTGACTTACTGGGTAGGAGTGGGTGGGATTGGGAAACCTCTTCACGTCAATTAGGGAAAGCCTCCACACCCACTCCTGCCTGGTAGTTCCGGTAGAAGGAAGCAAGGGAACCCTCTTGCTCCACTGCTTCACCTCTGTTGATCTACCAGCTGAATTGGCTGGGAGATCAGTAACCGGGGAGCATCAGGAAGGGTCCTAATACCCCACCACAAGGTCCGCTCTTAATACAAATTAATCCTTTCAGTACCACAAAGGTATCCAATGCATTGCAATGCGCTGCTTACCTCTGCATTGGATATCTCTCTGGCACACAACAGGTTAGAAAAAACAAGGTTTTTCCACACTGTGCCATACACCTGTAGGGTTGCCTCCCAGGCCGGTAAAAAATTGGCTTCTTTCCAATGTTAAGTCTATGGAGGGAATGCCTTGGCAGGTATTTTTTTGAAGAAAAGGTGGCAACCCTACACACCTGCAAGAATTGTACTTCTTCAGAGTGATGACTGAAGCCCTTTATGTGTTTTTATTCAATCGCAGGTTACAAAATAAATAGAAATAGAAACTGAACAGTGAGTTATAGTATAAAGGGATCCCTAAATGACTTACTATAACCGAATTGACTCCTGATAACCTGTCATTATGTTTGTACAGTATAATGGATCATTTTTGTTAAGGAATATGTGACAATGCTTTAGGATTCTACAGAGTTGCAGTTTTCTTTTACAGGCTCCCATGATATTGATATTGGTTATTACAGAAAAAACTACCACACATTCTGGATGGAGTAAGAAAAAGTTGATATGTTTTTGGTATGAGGTAGAGGTCAGACATATTATATTATACTGAATGTAGCACAGAGATAGCAGATATTATTTACTGAGAGCAGTACCTTAAAGGGATAGTAATACTTCGTTTTATCTTTATTTTATTTTGTAGACATTAAAAAAACATGAAGAACGATATGTCTTGTCTCTCAAACCTTTATGGTTTGAGAGATATTCACAAGCAAAGTTTCCCCTCCCACCCCTTTTACCTAGTGTAAGCCATCTCTTCTCAGATGTGGAATGCAGTCCATAGACCAGACAGATAACAGCAGGGGACAATCTTCTTCATATGAGAACAATGAAGGACCTGCCCCCCTTGACAACTTTTTCTGTTTTTTCCCTTATATTAATTGAAGATTGTCCCTCTCTGCAGGCTACCTGGGCACCTCCCTTCTGCTCTGGCTGAGCAGTGTTACATCAGTAAAAGAGGCAGGAGGGGGATACTTTGTCATTGAATTATCCTTGAACTACAACTCTGACAGAATTGAAATAACACTCTCCAAAGTCCAAATACTATGATGATTAATTAGAGATGCTTTTATTATGAAACATTACTATTCCTTTAAAGTGATAGCACCACAAGCATAATATCTATAGGGTAATCTCACACAGAGGTAGGGTAATTTCTAGGTTACAAACAGCAAATATAACATCTACTGGATAATCTCAAATGGAGGCTGGATCGGTCACATTTGCTCTGAGTTAATGGATTATAGCAGTAAATACTCATTGATTTAAACATTTTTCTTAAACTCTTTTAACCCTAGAGGGGTCTCCAATACATTGATTAGCAATGCAGTGAAGACCTCTCTAGCATTCAAAGGCTTAAAGGCCATTTAAATCAATGGATATGTCCATTTGTTCTCTATGTGGCAGTTGGGTTACCTTCGAATTGCACCACTTTGCCTTTAGAGATAAGACTCAAAAGTAAATCAGAGAAAGGGAAAGTAGAGATAGGGAACATTTTTAGCACAGGAGGAAATCATGAGAAATTAGTATGTTTTGTTGAATTCCCTCAAAAAGTCTATTTCATCCAACATCTTCCAAAGAGAAAACTCCTGAAATTCTAATTCAGGCAAATCCTATAAAAGGATATACCTGTTTCTGTTGGATCCTTTATTTACCAGATATCCAATATAGATATTAATATTGGTAACATAACTTGATCAGTCCATCTCTCTTTTATCCACCGCCTATACCTGTCACCCTAAATTGAGAATCAATGACTGTCTTCCAAATAAACATTCCTAGACTCTCTAATAAAAAAATACACCTACTAATTTGATGAGGAATTACTTAAAGGCATAGCAATGTTTCACAATAAAAGCAGCGACAATTAATATTCATAGTATTTGGGCCATGTAGAGTGTTATTTCATTACTGTCAGAGTTGTAGTTCAAGAGTAATTGAATGATAAACTAGCCCCCTCTTGTCCCTTTTACTGATGCAACTCTGCTCAACTCAGAGCAGCAAGACTGTCCAGATGGCTTGCAGAGAGGGACAATCTTCAATTAGCATAAGGGAAAAACCTGAAAAACTTGTCAAGGGGCGGGGTTTTCCTTATGTTCACAGAAATAAGATTGTCCCTTGCTGTGAGGTGTCTGGTCTCAAGACCAGATTTCACACTGAGGGGAGGTGACTTACACTAGGTAAAAGGGGCAGAAGTGGTATACTTTATCATTCAATAACTCTTAAACTACAACTCTGACAGTACTGAAATAACATTCTCCTTGGTTCAGATACTAAGAAGATTAATTGGAGCTGCTGTTTTTGTGAAACAATACTATCCCGTTGTAATGGTTCATACAAATGAATACAGGACAGGTACTTATAGGTAACAATCACTTTATTAAGCACAAATAATAAAAGAGTAAGGCACGTCTAAGCAGTGAACATCAACCAGAAGAATATGTATTCAATGGAACTAGCACCACTTCTTGGGATTAGGAGATACTCTTTGTAAGAAACTCGATCAGTATGACCCAGTAGTTGAAATGAATGCGTAGTCTGCACAGCCACAGGTCCGCACCTGGAGGATACCAGACTATACGGAAAGATAATCAGGAAGGATAACTGTCTGAACCCCAGGTCCGCACCTGTAGGGAAACCAGACGTAATAGATAGGCAGCAGTAGTAAGGAATATCTGAGCCTAGGTCCGCACCTAGAGGATCACCAGACAAACCCCTAGTTAACATGGAATGGATAGTCGGACAAGCCAGGTCATACACTGAGCGGGTAGTCAGCCCGAGCCACAGGTTCACACCAGATAGGATATCCACTGAAGCATTGGTATGCGGAATATTCAGTGTACAGAGCCCTAGGTCAACACCAGTGTGGGTAGTCAGACAAGTCAGGTCATACATGGAGCGCGTAGTCAGCCGGAGCCACAGGTTTACACCAGGTAGGATATCCAATGAAGCTTTGGTATGCTGAATACGCAGTGGACAGAGCCCCAGTTCAACACCAGAGTGGGTAGTCAGACAAGCCAGGTCATACACGGAACAGGTAGTCAGCTAGAGCCACAGGTCTACACCAGAATGGTTGTCAGACAAGCCTAGGGTCAATCACAAAGCAGATAGTCAGACAAAGCCACAGGTCAGCACCAGATCGGGTAGTCAGACAAACTGAGTAATACACAAAGCTCAGGAAACACAGCTGCGCTGGAACACAAATGAAAGGGCAGCTGATGTGGTGTCCAGGCAGTTTAAGTACCAATTGCTCCACCTCCAGAAGGTGGAGCAATTGGGGTACTATGACTTTAAGAGCCGGGTCGCAACGTCACAGGGGATTCCCTTGACTCGCCCCCCCCCCCACAACACAGACAGAAGCAGGAAGCTGGCTGTCCGCCAGGAAACCAGGAATCAGACACGGCAAAGAGCTGCAAGGCCTCCCACAGATGCCCAGCCACCGTCTCAACAGGCAAGCAAAACTCTTACACCCGTTAAGTTCAGTTTAATTCCTGCATACATTTTGTTTGCTATACAAAACTGTGATTAGAAGTTTCCTTATAGTGGCCTCTTCCTCAGGAAAAAAACACTAAAAGGAAAGATGTCACCTCCAACTCTAGGCTCATGGCACTTAAAAACTAATATAGCACCAATCCATTTGACACTAGTCTTCACCAGCTGACTACTGTTAGGAGCCAAAACAATTTTAATTTTAAAAGAATTGGCACTCAAGAGATTGAAACAAAAATGTTAAGAAAAATCAAATATAGCCAATACAATTTAGCACACATAGTTAGAACTCAAACCAAAAAATAGATCAATCGCCATCCTGACTGAAAGGAACAATATTAAATCTAACCTACCTACTGACATGGCCGTTATTCTTTCAACTTACTTTGTTGACTATACAACTATCTGAAAATGCCAATAGTGTGGATCTATTACTGACAGAATTATACATTACTTAGAAGGATCCAATATTCCCAGGCAAATGCATTTGTCTCTACAGCGTCTAACACTAAAAGAATAATAAATAAGGTGGTAACGTGTACAAGTGAAATTAGTAATGAGTGACCCAAACAAGCAAAGGGTGAAAAAATATGAATATCTCATAGCTAAAACATAAAAAAGTAACTATATATTGTAAGTGAATCTCCATGAACTCTCGCATCTACACATAAATACCCGATAATCTACATAAACAAGGAAACAAATCTAATTTAACCTCTCTATATAATTAATGCATTAATATTTAACATCAAAAAGTGGTAAATGAGGTGATAATGTGTACAAGTGAAAATATTAAAGTAATAGTGCAGAAAAAAGGGGGAAATGGAAAATAAAACATAAAATTGTCTAATAACTGGAACATAAAACAAAAAGAATGATCTAAGTGAATAACTATCACTAATCTCCTCTGCTACCAAAAGAGTTAATAACCACATATACTGAAGTGGTAAATTCCTAGTGTGAAACTATTTTATCTACCTGAAGACTATTGTAATATTAAACCCTTAAGGACCAGCCACGCACGCGTCACTTAAGGACCACAGAGCTTTTTTTTCTTTTTTTTTTGCCATTCGATTACGGACTCCCTGAACAGCATGCAACCGCACTGTGAGCTTGGAATTCCTGGACCGTCAAGGGTCCTTAAGGGTATAAAACCCATGATGGTCCAGGACCGTCATGGGTCCTTAAGGGCGTAAAACCCATGATGGTCCAGGACTGGCATGGGTCCTTAAGGGTATAAAACCCGTTATGGTCCAGGACCGTCATGGGTCCTTAAGGGTATAAAACCCATGATGGTCCAGGACCGTCATGGGTCCTTAAGGGTATAAAACTCATGACGGTCCAGGACCGGCATGGGTCCTTAACGGTATAAAACCCATGATGGTCCAGTACCGTCGTGGGTCCTTAAGGGGTTAAAAACTAATAGAGTATCACGGTCCCCGTGTTTTTGCTGTCAATCTTGGCTGTATACCCATGCATTGGAGGAAGCTGATTGGCCCGCCCAGGATGTTCCTTTATATGCTGGAGGTTGGGCACTTGTCAGTTGCCCTTTCGTGGTGTTCCTGTTCCTACGCTTTGTTGCTAGTTCCAGTATCTCCTGTGTACCGACCCGGCTTGCCTGACTACTCTGCGGTTCCTGCTCCGTGATCTGACCCGGTTCTGGCTGACGACCCTGCTCCGTGATCTGACCCGGTTCTGGCTGACGACCCTGCTCCGTGATCTGACTCGATTCTGGCTGACGACCCTGCTCCGTGATCTGACCCGATTCTGGCTGAAGACCCTGCTCCGTGATCTGACTTGATTCTGGCTGAGGACCTGACTTCGTGAACTGACTCGTTGCTGGCTGCTGAATCTGCTCCGTGATTGACCTGCTTCTCGCTGGTGAAGTCTGCTGCTGTCCGGTTCCTGTTCCGGTGTTCCAGTACTCTGCAGTCGCTCCGGCGACATTCTGAACTGTATAGAGACTCACTGTTTCTCTCTCTCGGCAGTAAGCTGTGACCTAGGGTACTCTGCCTTATGCTGGTTACTGTCTCTCCTTCTCATACCGAACCACTTAACCCGTGCGGTGCCATTGGTCTCCGTGGTGTGCCTTCCGTAATATCCAAGTATATGGTTAACTGCTGAGCCACTTATTGGTGTTCCTCTCTGTATCTTACGAGCTCCCTCTGTGCACCGACGGCCGGTGCTCGGTGTCTGTTAGTCCACTCGCTACAGTAGTAGCTGCACCGGAGGGGTGCTCTGGCTCCGGCCTATTCACGATAGAGGATACGCTTTCAGCCGCACTTCCAGTGCGCCGGCTCCATACAGCTTGTGCAGTAACCTTCACTGTGACATCCAAGGGGTGTCCAGGCCCCATCTGTTTGGCACTCGCAGGGTTATTACGTAAACTAGTAAGGGCGTTTATGGTTCTGGTTTCCAGTACTGGCAGTAGTATTCCCAGACAGCCCACGGAGGTGGTATTGGTTCAGCTTTGGTCATAAGGGCGCAGTCCTATTTCTACTTGAGAGTGTATTCAGTCAGACACCATTTTTTATCATTACTTGCTAGAGACTGTTCGATATATCCTGGGCGTTGGCCTACCCTGATCCTCTCAGCTGTTGTGCACCTATTAACCCTTAGGGGTTATTCTCCATTATATCATTGTGTGCATTCACTTGTCAGTGTTACCATTACTGTTATTCTTGTACTGGCCCTTAGGGGCACTATTTTACTATCCAGTTCAATAAAACTGTGTTTTTTACTTCATAACCTGGTCTGTGTGTCAGAAAACCGTAACATAGAGATGCATACGTATATAAAAAAAAAAGTCTTAATGGTATCTGCTAACATCAATTCTAAAATATATCAGAACATACCCTTTACCAATTTGTTCAGACATTTCGGATGCAAAGACTTTAACTTAAAGATCCAAAAGGCTTTCCTGCTATTTAAATATTGAACTCTTTTGTAATAAAGAGATATCCCAATATGTTCAATGGGGATCAGAGTGATTACTTTTGGGTTATTTTGATGTTTATCGTGGTATTGTTTAGATACACAATGAAGTTTGAAACCTTTTTTCAATATTCCTCCTATGTTGGCTAAACCTCTGTCTCACACTTTGGGTGGTCCTTCCCACATATTGTGCTCCACATTCACATTCCAATAAGTAGATCATGAATGCAGATGCACAACTGAGGAAATATTTAATGTCAAACGACCCTCTTGTTTGATTAGACTTGAATGTATTGTTTTTTTGCACCATAAATACACAGGATTTACATTTGGACCTACCACATCTATATACATTCAGCTTCCTATTTGTGTTTATTATTATTATTGTTTCTCAATTGACTGGGTGCAACCCAATTTTTTAGGGTCTTTCTTCTCCTAAAAATCATTTTGGTTTTCTCGTAATGTTTTTATTCCTAAGTGTATCCCTCTCAATATGGGCCAATGTCTATTTAGAATTTATCTAATCTCATTATGGGCACAGTTAAAATCCGTAATAAAGGTAGTCTGGAAATAATTTTTTGTGAGAAACTTTTCATCCCCAAATTCTTCTTCTTTTTATTACCCTTATTGTATTCCAATACATTTTCTCTTTTCATTCATGATGCTTGAATGAAGGCTTTGTCTGTTATATCACAGGGATCTGCCTTTTCCAAGAACCTATTTTTTTATAAACTCAATTTGTAGTTTACATTTTTCAAAGAAGTTGCAATTACGATGCAAATAAAAAAATTGGCTACATGGTACATTTTGTAGCATACCTTAAAATGCTATTTGCATCAACTTCTTTAAATTGGGTAATAGTCTCAACCCCTCCAAAGCAATCTATTGACAAAACTAAATCTAAATATACTGTACTATTTTATTAACATTGTGGGTGAAATTCAAACCCCATCTTTTGTGATTTAGATGTTGTACAGACTTGGAGATGTCATCAGGCTCTCCCTTCCAGATGATGATGAGATCATCAATGTAGCATTGATAGTAAACGAGGTTCGCCGCAAAGTAATGCCCTTGCCAGGGGTGGAAACGTTAAAAAAAGAAAACATTAAATGGTTGTCATAATTAGGGGCGAACCTCGTTCCCATCACCTCTCCATATATCTGTAAATAGAATGTGCCTAAAAAGTGAAATAGTTGTGGGTCAACATATGTTCAATAGCTTCCAAAATGAACTTTTTCTGCTTATAAGGCATAAGAATATCTTCTTCAAGAAAGAAACCAACTGCTTCCAACCCACCTTCATGTAGTATACTGAAATACAATCCAGACACGTCCAACATGACCCAATGATGTTCATTTATCCACACAAAATAATTTAGTTATAATAAATGTATTGTATATTTAAGATAAGAATCCAACCCTTGTATCAACCTTTGCGGATAAAAATCAATCAATTGGGCATGAGGGAACTGATCCCTGAGATTATGGGACGATCAGGAGGGTCAGAGAAACTTATGTATCTTAGGGAGATGGTAAGAAATAGCTGGACATGGTTCTACCATGTAAATAAGGCCTCTCTGCACTTGTGATTGCCCCATCATCATAAGTTGACTCCACTAGATCATGAAGCAATTTATTAATCTTGGATGTAGGATCTACATTTAAAATATGATAATATTCAGGGTCATCTAAAATTCACTTGGCCTCTCGTATATAATCAGTTTTATCCTGGACCACTACTCCCCCTCCCTTGTCCGCTGGTTTGACAACTATGAGATCATTAGCTTTAAGGTTGATTAAAGCTTGATGTTCCAAATTAGATAATGTTGGAAATTATAACCACAGTTATCAACCAGTTTTCATAGATATTCTAAGACTATGCAATGAAAGGTACTAATAAAATGACCTCTACTTCCTAGAGGATTCAGTTTGGAAATTGGACAAAACAGTATCTCAACAGAGCCTCCAAATATATTCTTCTAATATATTTAATTCCTCATCAAAATTCTGTGTGATGATAGGTTCTATGTTGCTAGAATTGCTGCTCCGCAATCCAATATTGGCAAAATGTTGTTTCAATGTCAGATTTCATGCAAATCTATCTAAATCAACAAGAAGATTAAAAATGTTAGGTCTGCAAGAGGGACAGAAATTTAAACCCTTACTAAGAACCGACTCCTCATGGGGATCAAGTGGATATGAGGACAAATGGAACACTATGGATGGAGATGTGTTTCTGTTCTTCCTGTTTTTAGTTCTCTTTCTGCCCCTGGATCCTTGTTTCCTTCTTCTTAAGTTCATTTGATTCCCCCCAAAATGGAAAAACGATTTGAGCTCTGGAATTGTTCCCACCGTGGTGGTATCAGATTGCCCTCTTCCTGTGGGCCCGATCCCAAAAAAGATTGGGAATGGGTATCACTAATAGAAGGACATTCTTGATGATTGTCAATCTGCATCCTGTCTGATCTACAATTCCCAACAGGTGTTGTGGCAAACTGTCCCTGACGAGACTCAAATAAAGCCTCTCTGTTTCCATAATTCTGGTGGTCCAAATGGTTAAACGTGGGTCTTTTATCTATATGTCCCCTTTGGGGATGATGATTTTGTACCCGGATGTTTCTGTTGGCTGAAAAATCTATTGTTGGAAGTAGCAAAATTGGGTCTAATGATTTTCATTACCATGGTTACATGTTAGAATGTTACCATATCCAGTAGAACCTGTATTACGGCTTTGGATATGATTATTTTTCCAATTCCTGATTTTTTCCCTCTTTAAAATCTAATATATTATGTTCCAGTTTTTTCAATTTAATTTCAATAAGTTCACCTTTTTTTCTTTAATAATTTTTATTGGCATTTCAAAAAAGAATAGACATGACATGAGATAAAAGATAACATTTTGCATTTCTATACCCACGATGAGTACAAGAGAAATAACAGGGCGTACACAATATTGCCCATCTCTTGAGACATTTCTAAAACAGTCACGTCTTAAACAGCAAGGCACAGAAAGTCGCCAAAACAAAAACAGGTAACATAAGATAAAATAAGACAAAACAAAACAAAAAAAATGTTCAGGGGATGTATGCAATTAACATAGCACTAACACAACCCCTTTATCCAAACTCATACACTCAGGGTTATCCTTATGGCTTGTTAGCTGGCTCATGGTGTCTTGTATACCACCTTATTATTCTTTTAGTGTTAGACACTGTAGAAACAAATGTATGTTATCGTATTTATTACATAGAGAGGGATATTAAACATTTTTCTTGTTTCCCTTTTATTTTTTTAAGTATATCATGATCATTGGGAATTATTGTGTAGATGTATGGGTTATAGAGATCTACTTGTTTTATATACATAAAGAATTGATTTAATCCTCTGTGTTGAGTATAGTGGACATTTATTGGCAATAGAGGGGTTAAGATTATATATAATTATTTATACATGGAATTGGGATTGATATGTTTGTAAACCCTTTCTTCTTTGGTTATTTACAAGATTGGGCTCATTGGTCCATTTGAATATACATTATCCAGTTGAAAGGCATTTCATCTAAATTATTTAATTGCTATGTTTGTTGAGCAAATCTTTGTAGTATCCCCTGAAGAAATGGATGTGAGACCAAGAAATATGTTTGGATGTAAATAAATAGTTTTTTATTTTTCATGTGTTTTTAAATAAACATTTTTTTACAATGATCTGCTCTTATATGATATACAATTCTTTTTTGGATCGCAAAGACCTGTTTGGTGTTCTACATATTGGTTCAGTAATGGATAGGACTTACACCATAAATTCCCTGAATGCGATTGAGACTGGGCTGGTCAGATTAGAGGATGTGAGTACTGCACTATTTGTATTTTATATATATACATTTAATACTCAGTATATATTAGCATCATGACCATTTGATAGCTATCTTTATGGTGGGTATTCTTTTGTCTTTTCATGTCAAGCGATTCTTGGGAATCAGCTGGGATGTGGGATTGAACTGTGTAGATCAGAATATCTGTGTGGGGGCAGTTGTAATATCCTCCACAAGCACTTTTACTACCAGTCAGTGATGGTAGTGATCAATAAGTATGAGTACCCACTTGACATGATATAGACTCTCATTATTTGTATTTTTACATACTACACCATGAGACACTCCCCCTGTCTGTTTTTCATGTTCTGTCAACAGATGGCCAACCTAAACATGCAGAGCAGCAAGCCAAGATAGAAGATACTTCAAAGAAAAAAAATAAATTGCACCTAAATGGACTGGGGCATGGTGGTCAGGAAAGCATATGTGCATATATAGTAATGTGCATAGAGCCCTGATCTCAACATCATCGAGTCTGTCTGGGATTACATGAGGAGAGAGAAGCATCTGAGGCTGTTTTAATCCACAGAAGAACTGTGTTTAGTTCATTTGGAACAACCTACCTGCAGATTTCCTTAAAGGGATAGTAATGTTTCACAATAAAAGCAGCTCCAATTAATCTTCATAGTATTTGGGCCATGCAGAGTGATATTTCAATACTGTCAGAGTTGTAATTGAATGGTAAAGTATCCCCCTCCCGCCCCTTTTACTTATGTAACACTGCTCACCTCAAAGCAGCAAGACTGTCCAGATGGATCTCAGAGAGGGAAAATCTTCAGTTAGCATACAGGAAAACCTGAAAAACCTGTCAAAGGGACTGGACTTTCATTGTTCTCACAGAAAGAAGATTGTCCCTTGGTGTGAGCTGTATGGTCTCATGACCAGATTCCACATATGAGGGGAGGCAGCTTACACTAGGTAAAAGGGGAGGGTGGGGGATACTTTATCATTCAATTACTCTTGAACTACAACTCTGACAGTATTGAAATAATACTTTCTATGGCCCAAATACTATGAAGATTAATTGAAGCTGATATTGTTGTGAAAAATTACTATGACTTTAAAAACTGTGTACAAGTATACCTAGAACAATTGATGCTGTTTTGAAGGCAAAGGGTGGTCACATCAAGTATTGATATGATTAACATTAGTGTTGAGCGAGCATGCTCGGCCGATGCTCGGATCGGCTCGAGCATCGCTCTGCTCGGCACATGGCGGTACTCGTACGAGTACCGCATGTGCTCGCCCGCCATGTTCGGGTCTCCTCCCCGCACGTTTTGCGGCTGCTGCGCAGCCAATAAACGTGCAGGGAGGCTCTGACATCGGTGTAATGCCAGCAGCCATGTTGGCTGCTGGCATTACACTGATTGGCTGGCCAGAACCCGTGGTCGGGTGCTGTATAGCACCTGACCATCGAGTTCGGCTCAGTCTGAGCCAGGGAGAGCTGAGGATAGGAAGGGAAAGGCAGTGTAGGGAGGAAAAAAACAAAAATTGTGAAAAAAAAGAACCAAAAGTCCTTTTTAGGACTACTGTGTGTGGGGGCAGCAGGTTATTTTGTGTGGGGGGAAAAAAACAAAAAAAAAAAAAAAAAAAAATATTCTGTTTAGTGTGAAAAGTTGCAGATTAGAGCACATTCTGTTTAGTGTGCACAGTTGCAGATTAGAGCACATTCTGTTTAGTGTGCAAAGTTGCAGATTAGAGCACATTCTGTTTAGTGTGCAAAGTTGCAGATTAGAGCACATTCTGTTTAGTGTGCAAAGTTGCAGATTAGAGCACATTCTGTTAAGTCTTCAAACTAAAATATCAAAGTCACATATTCCATTCAGTGTGCGTCGCCGCAGTTTAGCAGCCTATTCTGTGTACTCTGCAGAGTTGCAGAATAGGAAGAAATACTGTTAAGTCTTCAAACTAAAATATCAAAGTCACATATTCCATTCAGTGTGCTTCGCCGCAGTTTAGCAGCACATTCTGTGTACTGTGCAGAGTTGCAGAATAGGAAGAAATACTGTTAAGTCTTCAAACTAAAATATCAAAGTCACATATTCCATTCAGTGTGCTTCGCCGCAGTTTAGCAGCACATTCTGTGTACTGTGCAGAGTTGCAGAATAGGAAGAAATACTGTTAAGTCTTCAAACTAAAATATCAAAGTCACATATTCCATTCAGTGTGCTTCGCCGCAGTTTAGCAGCACATTCTGTGTAGTGTGCAGAGTTGCAGAATAGTAAGAAATACTGTTAAGTTTTCAAACTCAAATATTAAAGTCACATATTCCATTCAGTGTGTGTCACCGCCGTTTAGCAGCCTATTCTGTGTACTCTGCACAGTTGCAGAATAGTAAGAAATAGTGTTAAGTTTTCAAACTCAAATATTAAAGTCACATATTCCATTCAGTGTGTTTCACCGCCGTTTAGCAGCCTATTCTGTGTACTCTGCACAGTTGCAGAATAGTAAGAAATACTGTTAAGTTTTCAAACTCAAATATTAAAGTCACATATTCCATTCAGTGTGTATCACCGCCGTTTAGCAGCCTATTCTGTGTACTCTGCAGAGTTGCAGAATAGTAAGAAATACTGTTAAGTTTTCAAACTCAAATATTAAAGTCACATATTCCATTCAGTGTGTTTCACCGCCGTTTAGCAGCCTATTCTGTGTACTCTGCAGAGTTGCAGAATAGTAAGAAATACTGTTAAGTTTTCAAACTCAAATATTAAAGTCACATATTCCATTCAGTGTGTATCACCGCCGTTTAGCAGCCTATTCTGTGTACTCTGCAGAGTTGCAGAATAGTAAGAAATACTGTTAAGTTTTCAAACTCAAATATTAAAGTCACATATTCCATTCAGTGTGTTTCACCGCCGTTTAGCAGCCTATTCTGTGTACTCTGCACAGTTGCAGAATAGTAAGAAATACTGTTAAGTTTTCAAACTCAAATATCAAAGTCACATATTCCATTCAGTGTGTATCACCGCCGTTTAGCAGCCTATTCTGTGTACTCTGCACAGTTGCAGAATAGTAAGAAATACTGTTAAGTTTTCAAACTCAAATATTAAAGTCACATATTCCATTCAGTGTGTTTCACCGCCGTTTAGCAGCCTATTCTGTGTACTCTGCAGAGTTGCAGAATAGTAAGAAATACTGTTAAGTTTTCAAACTCAAATATCAAAGTCACATATTCCATTCAGTGTGTATCACCGCCGTTTAGCAGCCTATTCTGTGTACTCTGCACAGTTGCAGAATAGTAAGAAATACTGTTAAGTTTTCAAACTCAAATATTAAAGTCACATATTCCATTCAGTGTGTATCACCGCCGTTTAGCAGCCTATTCTGTGTACTCTGCAGAGTTGCAGAATAGTAAGAAATACTGTTAAGTTTTCAAACTCAAATATCAAAGTCACATATTCCATTCAGTGTGTATCACCGCCGTTTAGCAGCCTATTCTGTGTACTCTGCACAGTTGCAGAATAGTAAGAAATACTGTTAAGTTTTCAAACTCAAATATTAAAGTCACATATTCCATTCAGTGTGTTTCACCGCCGTTTAGCAGCCTATTCTGTGTACTCTGCACAGTTGCAGAATAGTAAGAAATACTGTTAAGTTTTCAAACTCAAATATCAAAGTCACATATTCCATTCAGTGTGTATCACCGCCGTTTAGCAGCCTATTCTGTGTACTCTGCACAGTTGCAGAATAGTAAGAAATACTGTTAAGTTTTCAAACTCAAATATTAAAGTCACATATTCCATTCAGTGTGTTTCACCGCCGTTTAGCAGCCTATTCTGTGTACTCTGCACAGTTGCAGAATAGTAAGAAATACTGTTAAGTTTTCAAACTCAAATATTAAAGTCACATATTCTGTGTAAGATGAAGAAGGCGGGTAAAAAGGGACGGGGAAGTGGACGTGATCCTGAAAGTTCAGGGCGCGGGTCAGGACGCGGAGAAACTGTGCCTGGTGCCAGAGCACAAGAAAGAAAGACATCCACCATACCTAGCTTCATGTGTAATTTTACAGGGCGTCGCAGGACACCACTCTCGAGGTCCGACCACTGCGAACAGGTGGTCGGTTGGATGACAGCTGATACTGCTTCCAGTCGGTTAAGCACCACCCTGTCTTCCACCAAGTCCACTCTCAGTAGCCAAGAGTCTGGTCAAAATAATCCTCACTCTGATCATCCTTCCTCCCACCATACACGGTCTGGTCAAAGAAGTGATCCCATACTGGGATATAGTGAGGAGCTCGTCTCATCACCAATCCTTCATTTGACCCTCTCTCCAAGCACGCTTGCAGAGGAACATGACATCTTGTGCCCTGATTCACAACCTCTAGAGGCTACCCAATCACAAGAAGATGACAGATGTGAACGGCATTTAAGGTCAAAGGAAGTAGTGGATGATGATGATGATGATGAGACACAGTTGCCATTAAATCAACCACTATTTCCGTCTCAAGACCTTGTTGAGGAGAATGTTATACAGTTGTCAATGACTGAGTATGTGGTGGGATCAAGACTTGAGGAGGATGATCAGAGTGAGGAAGTGGAGGAGGACTTGGTGGACGATGAGGTGACTGACCCCACCTGGGAAGGTGTAGAGCCGAGCGATGTCAGCAGTCCTGAGGGTGAGCCATCTGCAGCACCGCAACAGGCTGGAAGAGGCAGTGGTGTGGCTACAGAAAGAAGGCAGACCGCACCAAACCGGCCCGCAAATGTTCCACGGAGCACCCCCTTGCGTAAATCTACCTTGCCAAAGGGTAGGTGTTCCGCGGTATGGCGTTTTTTTAAGGAAAGTGCGGACGACAAAAGAATTGTAGTTTGCAACCTGTGCCACACCAGAATGAGCCGAGGCATGAACACTAGAAACCTCACCACCACCAGCATGATCTGACACATGGCATCCAAGCACCGTAGTAAGTGGGAGGAACGCCTGGATCGCCCATCTGTGTCTGCAGGCCACACCACTGCCTCCTCTTCCCCTGTTTTCGGTGCCGGCCAATCGCCTGTCGAAGGCGCAGGCCCGCATACCTCCCGCCCTGCACCTGTACCATCTGAAGCACCATCAGCGACCACATCCACTTCCCTGTCCCAGCACAGCGTCCAAACGTCGTTACCCCAGGCATTTGAGCGCAAGAGAAAGTACCCAGCCACCCACCCACAGGCCATAGCACTAACCTCACACCTTTCCAAATTACTGGCCATCGAAATGCTGCCATTTAGGCTTGTGGACACTGAGTCCTTCCGCAGCCTGATGGCAGCAGCTGTCCCTCGGTACGCGGTCCCCAGCCGCCACTACTTTTCCCGGTGTGCCATCCCCGCATTACACCACCATGTGTCCCGTAACATCACCCGTGCCCTGACCAACGCAGTTACTGGGAAGGTCCACTTAACGACTGACACATGGACAAGTGCTTGTGGCCAGGGACGCTACATTTCCCTGACGGCACACTGGGTGAATGTCGTGGAGGCTGGGAGCGACTCGGACCCTGGGATGGCACGGGTGCTACCCACGCCGAGGATTGCGGGCCCTACCTCCATCAGGGTTTCCACCAGCACCTACGTTATTGGCTCCTCCTCCTCCGTTTCCACCTCCGAATTCTCTACACGCAGCGCCACTCCCCCATCAGCCAGTAGCTGGAAGCAGTGTAGCACTGCAGTGGGGAAGCGTCAACAGGCCGTGCTGAAGCTGATCTGCCTTGGGGACAAACAGCACACGGCCTCAGAGCTGTTGCAGGGGATTAGTCACCAGACCGAGCAGTGGCTCTCGCCACTCAACCTGCAACCAGGCATGGTTGTGTGTGATAATGGGCGTAACTTGGTGGCGGCTTTGGAGCTCGGCAAGCTCACACACGTACCATGCCTAGCGCATGTATTTAATTTAGTGGTGCAGCGATTTCTAAAAACCTACCCCAATGTGCATGATCTCTTGACCAAGGTGCGCCGCGTGTGTGCACATTTCCGTAAGTCATCTACAGCTTCGGCCGGCCTGTTGAAGCTGCAGCAGCGCTTACAATTGCCAGCTCACCGGCTGCTGTGTGACGTGAGCACGCGCTGGAACTCCACCTTCCACATGTTGGCCCGGCTTTGTGAGCAGCAGAGGGCAGTAGTGGAGTACCAGCTGTTACACGGTCGTCGCCTCTCCGTTCAACTTCCTGTAATCAGAAGTGAGGAGTGGGAATGGATGTCAGACCTCTGCGAGGTTTTACGCAATTTTGAGGAATCGACACAGATGGTGAGCGGCGATAACGCTATTATCAGTGTAACCATCCCACTTCTGTGTCTACTGAAACGCTCGCTGCTCACAATTAAAACCGACGCTTTGCATGTGGAAGAGGTGGAAATGGGGGAGGAAGAGCTTACACAAGGTGATAGCCAGAGCACCCTCACTTCGTCTTCTCAGCGACAATTGGAGGAGGCGGAGGAGGAGGAGGAGGAGGAGGAGGAGGAAGACACGGTTGCCTCCGCTACAGAGGGTAGCCATGGAACTTTAGTTCCATCTCTTCAGCGTGGGTGGGCAGAAGAGGAGGAAGAGGATGAGGATATTGAGAGTCATCCTCCTGGTGAGGACAGCGAAATCTTGACTGTTGGTACTCTGGCACACATGGCTGACTTTATGTTAGGCTGCCTTTCCCGTGACCCACGCGTTATACGCATTTTAAACAACACGGATTACTGGGTGTTCACCCTTGTGGACCCCCGCTACAAAGAGAATTTCTCATCTCTCATTCCTCCGGTGGAGAGGACAAGCAAAATGGTGCAATACCAGAAGGTTCTTGTCGAAAAATTGCTCCAAAATTTTCCATCTGACAACGCTGGCGGCAGAGTACGTGCTACCTTGGCCAACCGAGAAGGGGAGAAAAGGTGAGCACACAGCAGTTCCGACAAAGGCAGGGCAACACTCTCCAAGGCGTGGGACACCTTCATGACACCCCGCCAGCACCCTCACCCTGATGCGCAGCCTAGTGTCACAAGGAGGGAAAAGTTTTGGAAGATGGTGAAGGAGTACGTAGCAGACCGTGTCAGCGTCCTCAATGATCCCTCTGTGCCTTACAACTACTGGGTGTCCAAGCTGGACACGTGGTATGAACTGGCACTCTACGCCTTGGAGGTGCTGGCCTGCCCTGCCGCCAGCGTTCTGTCTGAGCGGGTATTTAGTGCTGCTGGTGGCATCATAACAGATAAGCGTATCCGCCTTTCCACCGACAATGCTGATAGGTTGACACTTATAAAAATGAACAAGGCCTGGATTTCCCCTGACTTCTCCACTCCACTGGAGGAAAGCCCCGGGGGAACATAAACTCACTTTATATATGTTATTTACAATGATGGGAATACTCTGTATTCCCATTCACCCCTTCCACCCAAAAAACGGGTATATGGTTGACTCTTAATCTTCTCATCCTCCTCCTCCTCTTCCATATGCCCTGTGCTATAATTTTTATATAGGGCCAGCTCACCAGCGGGCCCTGTGATATAATTTTTATATAGGGCCAGCTCACCAGCGGGCCCTGTGATATAATTTTTATATAGGGTCAGCTCACCAGCGGGCCCTGTTTGCCAATTTTTATATAGGTCAGCTCACCAGCGGGCCTTCTCATATAATGTTTTATTGGGTTAGCTCTCTAGCGGGCCCTCTCATATAATGTTTTATAGCGTCAGCTCACTAGCGGGCCTTCGCATATAATGTTTAGGATGGTCAGCTCTGCAGCAGACCCTCACCCATAATGTTTTAGATGGTCAGCTCAGCGCACGTTTCCCTCTTAATCATGGCCTCAGTTCAATAAAATCAAGGAAATTTTTGGGAGAATTTGCCTCTGTGCATGTTTCCCTCTTAATCATGGCCTCAGTTCTGAAAATCAAGGAAATTTTTGGGAGAATTTGCCTCTGTGCACGTTTCCCTCTTAATCATGGCCTCAGTTCTGAAAATCAAGGAAATTTTTGGGAGAATTTGCCTCTGCGCACGTTTCCCTCTTAATCATGGCCTCAGTTCTGAAAATCAAGGAAATTTTTGGGAGAATTTGCCTCTGCGCACGTTTCCCTCTTAATCATGGCCTCAGTTCTGAAAATCAAGGAAATTTTTGGGAGAATTTGCCTCTGCGCACGTTTCCCTCTTAATCATGGCCTCAGTTCTGAAAATCAAGGAAATTTTTGGGAGAATTTGCAGATGATATACAAGTAAATATACAGCAAATATTGTTTGGTAACAATTTTTCGCCTAAAGTCGTTTTTATTTTCCTTTTTGTGTGTTTTATGGTCAGTCTGTAAAAATGGCGTACTACGGGCGAAAGATCGTTCCCAGCAGCGATGTTGGAGTCCAAGGTGCATCCAGACATCCTCCCTATGCTGTCCCTGAACCATTTCTGTAGTGTTTCCATCTTTTTCTGCCCTTTTCCTATGGACCAGGCACCCTCCCCTCATCAGAGCAGGGGGTGCCTGGTGTAATGCTCGAGTCCTCCCATTGACTTCAATGGGGCTCGGGTGCTCGGCCGAGCACTCGAGCCTCAGGGGGTGCTCGGTCAGAGCACCCGAACACCCGAGCATTGGGGTGCTCGCTCATCACTAATTAACATGTCTATTTTTTTAAGCATTCTTACTCTACAGCATTTTTTCACGCCTGTCTAAAACTTTTGCACATTACTGTATGTGTTTGCATGCTTATATGTACATGCATGATTATATATGTCTGGATGTGAGCAAGCCTGACTGAATGCTTTAGTTTCCCTCTATGTTTTAATTCAGAATTGCTCTATTATGCCTTTAAACGGTATAATCCCCAACATGGCCAAACCAGTAACACATGGGTGGACAACTTGATGAATTACAATTCTCACAAACTTCAGCTGGCTGATAGCTGGATGAAGATGTTGGGAATAGCAGTTTACAAGCAATGCAGGCTGTCCCACCTAACAGTAACATCTTATTGATACAACATCTTATTTGCTGTACAAAGAATTGTTTTTTTCAGTCTCACTGACTCTGGTTACTTAGTCTTTCATCTGAAAAAAACAATCTTCAGGGAACAGTAATTGGTATTTACAATAAAAAAAATGTTTTGGTACAAGTAGTATGTGATTTCTTAGTTTTAACTTTTTTCATATTATAAAAAATCTCTTCACTTTTTACAAGTGTTAGAAATTATAATGAATGTAATTGCTCAGTTGGTTAATGCACCAGTTGTAGAATCTGTTCAGACCTAAGGGTCACAGGTTCTACTACCAGCAAGTTAAACTCACTCTTCTGAGGTATATAAAATGATTCCAGGACATACTTAAAACCGAGAGACAATCTCAATGTATTCTTCCTGGTAAAAAGAAAATGGGAAAATAGGACCACCATACTCCAGGCTTAACCAGAACTAACCAATAACCAGTGCAATCTTGCATATGCATTTTGTAAGTGTCCCACATTAAAATTAGCACCACGGACGAGATATGTGCAGGCATATATAGCCACTGATTGTGACTGTGCTCCACATTAAAATCTAGTCACATTAATTTTGGAGAACCAATTCCTATACAATGGATGCATAGTGGACATTAGGCTTTCTGCACAGTTTAAGTGGAGGTTTGTAAGTGTTAGTGTTTGTTTAACGATGTGCTCCATACTTCAGGATTCTATGACTTGCAAATGGGCCTCCTATGAAATCAGAATGCACGTAAATATTATGTGGGTCATTCAGGATAGTAAATGAAACACATAAGGGTATTTTCTGTGGAGTAGCTGTCTATATTCAGATGTTTTTATGATCTGTCAAATTTTGATAATAAAAGATATCTTTCCCAGAGATCCATAGCAGTATTCACCTCATCAGATGGTGATCTCATCCACTTTCAACAAGTCTAAACCAAGGCAGGTTGTTTCTTTATATGTCCTCTAAAGATGGTAGTACCTAAGTGGCTGGTTTTCTTTTTCGGAACTACCACCAAATAAGAACATTGCCCCACATAATTGCCCAAGCTGCTCATTAGCACTAGTCGCCAGAATTATTATCAGATTAAAGAGAATTCGCTATTCTTCCCAGACTGACAGCAGAACGGAGCGCAGACATCTTGCTATAGTGTCAGTCCCAGCCGGGTCTAGGAGGCATTGCTAGGAGCCGTTCAGCTCCAAAAGGGACTGACAGCGCAGGTGCTCAGACGTCACTATGGCATGATGTCCGCACTCCGTCATGCTGTCAGTCCAGGAAGAATAACAAATTCTCTTTAATCTGGTAATAATTCTGGCGACTAGCACTACTGAGCAGCTAGTCGCCATATGAGCAATTATGTGGGGCAATATTGGGTGGTAGTTCCGCTTTCATAGTTGCCTCTTTTACTTTTGGAGGGAGAAACTTGAAACAGGCTATGCATATAGAGAAGGACTTTCAGTACACCACAGGGCTAGATTTTTAAAAGATAAAATTCACATTATGTTCACATAACCATGCAGATCCCACACTATGATTACACAATAAACAATCAGACCTTATTGGTGGGCATCAGGGCCCTCCTGACACCTCCCCCTGGTATTGAAGGCCTATCCAATCATGACAGGTAATCAATACTGGTGACCTGGAAATCACTCACTGCCTTCCTTACCTCTCTCCTCAACCCATCATTCTCCAAACTACAGGGTTTAGTTGGAAAACCTCAAAGACCCACTTACAACATCACCTATGATGATCAAACAGGGAATCACTGCCACTGGGACCATCAGAAGGGATCTGAAGCCCCCAAACAAAATCTCAATGTATAAAAAGTAGAGCACAGTCTGTGTGCCACATAAACCGATTCACTGTCTGTTTCCCCAGCCTTGTTCCACTGCCCACTAGTAGCCAAAGGACCACACACACAAACAGTCTGTCACCCAAGCCTTCTTCCACTACAAGAGTAGTTGTTAATGAATACAGCAGGAACTTCCTTAGATTTCAAAGATTTCAGTACCATTAAAAAATGGTGAAAATGTAAAACAATGCCTATTTTTTCATTTCGCTCCAACTTCTGGAAACATTTGTGCACACCAGACTAGGGAATAAAAGGCAAATCAACCCTCATTTAATTTGGTGGGCTATCTTCTTAAAAAGAGTTTTGTTTATCTTTTTCTTCATTTTTGCAGGTATTACAATCATTTGAGCATAGGCAAGTCATATGTTATAAAATGTATGAAAAATGAAAGACTGCAGTTGATGTAGTTTGTTGCTTCTGGCACCTCTGCAGCATGTCAACTCATACCAATACAGTGCCATTTTTCTCATAAGTGCAGTAGCTAATGAATACAGTAAGGAATCACATAGTAAAAGATGTCAGTATCTTTAAAGGGGTGGAAATGTAAATAATGCCTATTATTTCCTTCAGCTCAATCTTCTGGAAACATCTGCTTACATCAAGTTAGGGGTAGAAAGGCAAGTGATCCTTCATTCATAGTGGGATAAATACTTTCATAAAATATATGATTTTAGACTGTTATTTTGGTATTGTAATATCCACAAAAATGTCACTTGAAATTTGGAGCCCCAGAGAAATAAATATATATGTGCAACTATATTGGGCTCAGAAGGATTTATATTTCATGCATTTTTGTTTGATTCATATTTTATACAATAATTTGTGAATCTAGTGCAAATTCCTAACACCTTTTAGCAAAATTTCAATGCTTCATCAATTCTTGTATGAAGAAACTTCCGCCATTTTCTTATTCTTAAACTACGGTAGTCCACGTTTAGGAAATATGTGATGTAATATTGTTATTAAAAGCTGCTTTAAGGTAGTTTTACCATGTAACCAATGGAATGTGCATTTTAGTTCATAAAGTTGAAAATACTCCTTTGTGATCCTGTTGATTAGCGGTCTGTGCAGACCATGCATGTTGGTATCACAATGCATATTTGTTATTGTGTAGTTGGGGGATTCATGGCTTTTAAAATTACTTAAATATATTACAATCAGCTTAATTTTTTTGTCTATAGTTTGGGACATTAACAAAAAAGTAGTATTTTTGCATGTTTTTATATTTATTACATAGCTTGTTGCAAGATGCCAAATTTACTTCAACACAAGACACCATGATAAAGCCGTGTTCTGCAAAAAAAAATAAAAAAAAATATATATATATATGTGTGTGTGTTTATTTCATGCTATATATTACATAATAAGTAAATAAAGCACATGTTTTAAAATATAGGAAGATATTCAAAAAGTGGTGGTAACTGAATTTTCTGTCATTAGAATATAAAAGGTCTTATGCTATGGTTTGTCAGTTCTCAGACAAGTTACTATCATTTTTGGCATCCATCATTTTAGGGGACTCGTTGCTAGAGAAAGACCTGGGAATCCTTGTAAACTACAAACTTGGAAACAGTGACCAGTGTCAAATAGCAGTAGCAAAAGCAAGCAAAGTCCATTCTTGCATAAAAAGGGGTATTGAAGTAACAGCGGATAACATAATTTTGCCATTGTATAAATTGTTGGTGAGACCTCATCTCAAATATGCAGTGCAGTTTTGGGTGCCAGTTCTGAAAAAGGATATTCTAGAACTGGAGACAGTATAGAGAAGAGCAACAAAATTAAGGGAATGGAGGACTTTACATATGAGGAATGACTAGATGCACTTCGTTTATTTACTCTAGAGAATAGATGACTAAGAGGAGATCTTATCACAATGTACAAGTATATGATAGGTCAATACAAGGATCTTTCTGGCGTGTTATTCATTCCAAGGCCTGATCAAATAAAGATTAGAGGAAAGGAGGTTTCAACGTCAGCAGAGGAAAGTTTTTTTTACAGTAAGGTCTGTTAAATTATGGAATCACTTGCCCAATGATGAGGTTATGACAGATAAAATGGATACTTTTAAGAGAAGATTAGATACACTGCTTTCAAAAGGGAACATACAGGCATGGGCGCCCGGAGGAACTTACCCCCCACTACAAGTACCCCCTCCATTTAAAAAAGGGGCTGGATGGACTGGCCCTGGAAACATGTCTACGGACACCCCTGCATAAAGGGTTATACTGTGTATTAGTAGGTAAAACAGGAAGGTCCGATAAAGACTAACTTTTTTGGCAGCAGGAAAGCTAGAGTATATCATTCTTATGTCCCTGGGTTATGATACAGAGGTTGAACTTGATGGTCTTGTGTCTTTTTTCAACCTACTTTACTATGTTACTATGACAAGTTTTCAAACGTGATTAATTAACTTTTAATATTATCCTTCTTTTACCACCAAGTCACGATCCAACAATTTTTTCATTATGACAACTTTTTGAACATCTCGCCCATAGTCATTTGCCTGGTAGCTGACCATTGCACGGTAGTCAGGCATATCTTTCTGTTTCTCTTTTCATTAGATCAGCAGATTCCTGTACTGTATAAAGTTATCTCTACTGAAGTCTGCTTCTAGATTGCCCCTCATAATAAACAATGGGCTCCAATAGCTCTGAATGGTGAGTAGGGATGTTGATCTTTATTGGACTTTAAACAAACACAGCTGAAAGCAGACTACAAGAAAAAGAAATGAAAATATAAAAGTATGGACATTGGAGAATTTATCACTATGGATAAGGTGTATCATCTTTATTAAAATTTCGAGAATCTGCCTCAGGAGTCGGAGGAAGAATTCTTTTGTCTCTGCCTATATACATTTTAATAACTGTTTTTACTCTATTTTGGTACCTGCTTTTTTTTCACAGGGTATATACGTTATTCATCTGTGTATACTCCTTGGACTGTTGCTGGGTTCTGGATAGCAAGATGATCCCCCCATGTATGATACTTATGATTGTGTTGGATGTAATATTATGGGGCCTCTTGGTGGATGAAGACACAAGACGGATCACAGCATCTAGAGTTCTTTATATTGGGGTATTAAATTGTGGCCCTTTCCTGTGAGGAGCTCCACAGAGAGTAGTGCCTAAAAACCCCCCTGCCACCTCAGACTGTATGAATGAATGTAACACGGGTACCCACTATTCACCAAGATATGATTTTGGAATAATATGTTTAGTGGTGTTGCTCATGGATGAACTCAACCCGATTGATTAATAAATTTTCGGATACCATCAGGACTCCCACGCACCCTAGCTAATACATGCACCCCTTTTGACCTGTGGCATGCTTGGGATCATCATGAGGCTTACAGCAAGCGGATGTGGATCTTTTTCTGTAGCTACGATGCAGGATTATTTAATTCTATGGATGAACTGCAATATACCTGCTGGTTTACTACCTTTAATATCTATCACCATTAAGGATTATATAATCTTATTTCACATTAGTCATTTCTCCTTTGACACTCCATGGATAACACTGGGCTACCGTGTGACACCTGTTAGGGTGTTATACATTCTCCAGTAGGCATGAGGGCAGATTGGAGTTTCACTTGCTGTCAGCCGGCAAGGGAAACTAGCGGAAGTTTTTTTAAGGCTGTCCTTAACTTAAGAAAAGACCAAGGACGAAAAAAGGTTTGAGGTTTTTACTGTAGGAAAATGGGCAGACTAGATGGGTCGAAATGGTTCTTATCTGCCATCAAATTCTATGTTTCTATGTTTGTTTGGTTGCATGGCAGCCAGGGAACACCTGTTTGTGTCATTGAACCATCAGATGCAGATTTCATCTACCCATCTTATCTTCTCTTTGTATCTCTTAGTATCAAGTGAAATCCATTCCATAATTAATTTGGTCCATCTACCATCAGATCTTCTTGGTATGTGGCCTGCCCATTTCCATTTCAGGAGCTTTACTCTTTCAGTTACTTCAGAAACCTTTGTTTGCTGATGTTTGCTGATGAATCCATGAATACATTTTTCGGTCTCTTTTTATTATGCTTAGAATTCGTTGCTACATACTCCATTGTATGGCTTTGGCATTCTGTGTCTATGTTTCACAGCCATACGTAAGGACTCGGTGGACACACTGGTCTTATACTTGTTCGTTCCTAAGAACTGGAAGAGTATCGCAACGTGGGACAATCTTCTTTCATTAAGGGGGGTATGCTTTTCCTTAAACTGAATGAAGACAATTTGTGCCTTATAGTGATCTGTCTGGTCAAAGGTATGTGGCCTACTGAAAAGGGGTGTGAGGGAGACAATTAATAATATTATTTCTGAGAATATAGAGCAATTTTGGCATTACTAAAGTAAAGGATCAGTAGTATGCACTACAAGGAAGGACTGCAACTTTGTTCACACTTTAATAATACAATCCCTTTAAAGGAAGTACTACCAAGTTTTCCAGTTGCTTGCCATCCCAATTTTATTTGTCTCTCAATTTCTATCATTTCCTGTCCAAGGTAAAAATATATATATACACTATCTATGTGATGCACATCTATTTTTTATTTTTGTGGGGTTTGTATAGTTTGTCATTGGTTTTGTACTGCAAGTTGTGCGTTACTGAACTGCATTACCAGGGCCGGCCCTTACATGGGTCCAGGTGGGTCCATGGACTCAGACGGCACTCTGACAGGGGCAGAAATTTGCCGTCCCAAGGCATGTTATTTCCTGCGCGGCTTCTCCCCATTACCCGCACTGATGACAGCTGGGATGTGTCACATGCGGAGATGCCGTGTGGAGCATGCCAGGGTTTTCTTGGTCTGTTCGGAGGTCAGTGCAAGTTTAAAATTGGCTCCCAGGCTGACGAAGAAAATCCCAGCATGCACCACGCAGCATCTCCGCATGTGACACTGTCCCAGCTGTCATCAGTGCAGGGCAGTGGGGAGACTGAGTAAAAAAAAGGAGAAGAGAGAGCCAGAAGGAGAAGAAAGAGAGCGATACAAAAGGAGAAGAGAAACAGGCAAGGGGGGGAGAAAAAGGCACAAGGAGTGAAAAGAGGGGGAGAAAGGAGCACAAGGGGTGAAAACAGAGGAAAAAAGCACAAGGGGTGAAAAGAGGAGAAAACAGAGGCACAAGGGGTGAAAAAAGAGACAAAAGAGGCACAAGGAGTGAAAACAGGGAAGAAAAAGGCACAAGGGGTGAAAAAAGAGGCACAAGGGGTGAAAAGAGGGGAAAAGAGGCACAAGGGGTGAAAACAGGGAAGAAAAAGGTACAAGGGGTGAAAAGAGGGGAAAAGAGGCACAAGGGGTGAAACAAGGAAAAAAGGCACAAGGGGTGAAAAGAGGGGAAAAAAGAGGCATAAGGTGGAAAACAGGGAAGAATAAGGCACAAGGGGTGAAAACAGGGAAAAAAGGCACAAAGGGTGAAAAGAGGGGAAAAGAGACACAAGGGGTGAAAACAAGGAAAAAGGCAAAAGGGGTGAAAAGAGGGGAAAAAAGAGGCATAAGGGGGAAAACAGGGAAGAAAAAGGCACAAGGGGTGAAAACAGGGAAAAAAGACACAAAGGGTGAAAAGAGGGGAAAAAAGAGGCATAAGGGGGAAAACAGGGAAGAATAAGGTACAAGGGGTGAAAAGAGGGGAAAAACAGGCACAAGGGGGGAAAAGAGGGGAAAACAGAGGCACAAGGGGTGCAAAAAGGCAAGGGGGAGAAAGAGGTACAAGGGATGTAAAAAAAAAACATTACAGTTGTATGAGGTTTTAGGGGCAGGAGATGGGTTAATATAAGTAAGGATGTGGCGTGTTTTGTTGGGCGTGGTTTTGGTGTGCAGAGAGGGGGCAGCATTTCATCCTTGGACCCAGGCAGCACAATGTCTTGGGCTGGCCCTGTGCATTACTACACACTTATAATTGAAGATGGATCAATGCAGCTTACTAAGAGACCCCTTGAAATTAATCTATATACAAAATTAATAAAGAAACAACAGAAACCCCAGTAAAAAATGAAAAACAAAAAAAAAAAAAAAAAAAATAGGTCAATGTTTACACTGCATTGCTAGTTAGTTTTAAGTGATTTATTAGCGATCATTTGGCCAAACTCCAAGTATTTCCTTGACTTGAGAATGAAAGATAGGCGTTAATCACTCATCCTATAGATTATGGGTATGATATGATAAATGGTAAAGGGGAGAGCAAGTAATTGCTTTGCAATGCGTTGCTCAGCCCTGCAACACTGAAAGGGTTAAAAGGCAGTCTGGTTTGTGTCCAATTCCTACTGGCCTCCTGTATCCATTAACCATTTGATTACTAGAGGGGAGAGCAAGGCATTGCTTTGCAATGAGTTGCTCAGCCCTGTGGCACTGAAAGGGTTAACCAAGGGATTGGGTTGCAGTGCATTGCTCATTCGTCCAGCATGCAAAGGGCTAAAAGACTGTCTAGGTTCTAAAACATTTCTACTCACTTTCCATTATGTATCCTTTAATCTTGTGAGCACTGAAAAGGTTAACCCTTTGAGTGTCAGAGGGTTATACAATGCATTGTATACCCCCTGACATTAAAAGGGTTAAAGGGCTTTTTGTTTTCTGACACGTCTACTGACTTTTCCACATGAATCTGTTAACACTTTGAGTGGCAGAGAGGCCAGCAAGGCATTGCTTTGCAATTCATTGAGAAGCACTCACTGTGCCTCATATATATGATAACCTCGTGAGTGCTAGAGGGAAAGCAAGGCATTCTTGTACAATGCATTGTTTACCTCTGTGGCACTAAATGGGTTAAAAAGATTTCTCATTTGTCCCACTATAAAATGTTTAGCATGTGTGGGAGGGAGGGAAGTGAGACAAAGATCATCCTTCCAGCCAGTGCACTGCAGCAGCATGGACCGGGAAAAGGAACGGGTTGTCTGTATTTTTTTTTGGGGGGGGGGAAGGTGGGGAGTATGGGAGGGAGGGAAGTGAGGAATTGCTAAGGAAGAGCTGATGAAGTTGTTACACACACTCTCTGTGTTAGACTTTTTGGCAGTTACAGGGTTACTTTATATGGTATGCAGTCTGCTAATACTTATGTGATCTCCCCTCTCCGTGCATTAATTGCAAGAGGCTCTCAAATGTTTTGCCTTGCTGGAGGAACCCCTTACCTCACACAACATATCTGCAGGGCACTAAAAACCAAACACACTTTAACCCAGGGGTAGTCAGTTGTTTTCCTTCCTGTTCTTGTGGAGTACAATGCCCATCATCACCAAAGAGATGGTTGTGGATTATGGGGGATATAGTCTACAACAGCTGAAGGTCCAAGGGAGAGACATCTCCACCATATTGCTTTGCAAAGCATTGGATACCTTTCTAACATCCAAAGGATTACCACAGTATCAATACTGAATGTATTGGAATGATAATTTGTACTGTAAATATAGTTTGTAAGTTAAAACTAAAACATTATACTAGTATGCCAAGTACCCAGTAACAGGAAAAAACTGAATTACACACCTACTGACTGCCATCCCACCCTTGTCCCATTGTCTCCCATTTTTAACATTTTCTCTATGGAGCCATTCTACTAATACAGGGAACCTTGGGGTTTCATAGAGCACATTCTGAGATATGCTGATACAGATGAACACTAAGCAAAAGTTAAAAAAATAGTGAAATTGATTGTGGTTTTCAAATCTGCATTTACGACTGATGTACCCCTTCACCCAAACCTTGAGAAGAGCAGAAGTAAAATGAATTTGGTGCTATTTATAAACATATATCTGATTTTGTCAAGAATGAACCTTAGTCAGTATCCTTCCTCCCATATCACTCAGGCGGCCCCTAGGCATTCTGTTTCATCTCTTAGAAGGAAATCAATTCCTCACTATTTTTCAGCACGAAGGGTGAAGCCATTAGCACCAGCAGAATACATCTTCTTGTACGCTATGATAAACTAATTAAATGAGGATAGGAGAGGACATATGTATGAGAGAAATGTGGAGTCATTCTGGATCCTGGTTAAAGGGAGTAAACTGTTTTTTCCTTACCTGCCACTGCGTTAATGTCATGTAAGGTTAGAATTAAGTTTTAAGGTAAGATTTTAGCCTTAGACTGGTAGAAAAGAAGCGATCACATGTGCTGAACCATTGGGGAACGTCCCTGCAATCATCACAGTAAGCAAGAAGTGCCAAGATGATCATTGATCTTGTATTGTGCAACATTCCTAGCATGTCAATGGTCCTTAAGGGGTTAATATGATACACTACTTTGTCATAATGTAATTACTTAAGAAGATCAATTAATCTAAAGAGAAAATTGTTCATTGTAGACACCTGCTATCTTCTTCTCAAATAAGGTTAGCATATTTGAAAGCTTAATTAAAAAAACTATCATCTTAGCCAAAAGACAAGCAGATGAATAGTTTAGGTTATATTCATACTTTCATTTTTGTAAAAAGTGAAAGTAAAGTGAATCTCATTGCAGCTCAGAGAATACTTAGCATATTTTGCATTGAAACCACACTGAAAAGCTTAATTCCATATATATTATGTATACGGTATACTAGAAAGAGAGCTCACTATACTGATATAAAAGTATATTTCTTAAACTATATTATATCTTTTTACTCACTGGATTGGCCAGTAGGCTCTTATCTGACAAAACGTCAAAAGTTATGGGGAATAAAATATATTGTGAGTAGAGTAAATGAACCAGATAGTATATACCCAAGAGTACTTCAAGAACTTAGTTCAGTAATAGCAAGACTATAGTACTTACTATTTCTTTATTCAAGTGTTAGTAATGTCACAGAATAAATATTTATCATCTTGTAGTGCTTAATAAGTTGAACTAAATGCAAAAACTCTATCTCTCTAACTGCTATGTGAAAGTTTGACAGGAGATCCGTGTCAGTCGACACGATGAGGGTCTTCAGCAGAGCCGCAATTGTGTTATTTAAAACAAATTACTTCATTGGAATGGTCTACAAAGTCAGCTCTGACATCATGGAAAGGGGAGGGAGGGAGGGGGAACTTTGAATAGGAATATCTCTCAAACCATAGCAGTTTGAGAGATAGTTTTTTTTGCATTTAGTTCAACTTATTAAGCACTACAAGATATTTATTCTGTGAAATTACTATCACTTTCACTATCATCAGGCATAGTGCACTGTAAATGGAGTAAAGCAGATGTAGTACCATCATTCAAAAAGGGAGAAAGATCTAAACCAATAAATTATAAACCTGCGAGCTGGACTTTCACAGTGGGTAAGATATTAGAAGGGTTACTATCTGTTTATGTGATGATGACTAACAGCATTGGTAGCATGACTCAGAATGGTTTTATGAAGAACAGATCATGGCTAACTGATTTACTAACATTTTATGAAAGGGTAAGTAGTAACTTTTCTGCTCACAATCACTCCAGCTTCTTGCTCTTACTGAGACCTGGCTCTCTCAACATGATTCAATCGTGGAGGCTGCAGTCTTACATGGAGGCCTGTACTTCTCATACACAGCATGCACAGTGGGCAGAGGTGGTGGCACAGGTATACTACTTGCCTCCTCATGTTGCTTTCAGCTGATACCTGTTCCCCCATCATTTCCCACTAACTCCTTTGAGGTACATGCTATCCAATTATTCCACCTTGTAGCAATGCGTGTGGCAGTAGTATACAGACCTCCCACAACCACACCCTCTGCCTTCCTCTCAGACTTTGAGTGCTGGCTTGCATTCTTTCTATCCTTTGACACTCCTTCTCTCATACTTGGGGACTTCAACTGTCACATTGATGATCCTTCCCTCTCTTGGGCCTCAGGCCTACTGCAACTAACCTCATCTTTCACCCTTCAACAATGGACTGACTCTAGCACACACAAATACGGCCACTCCCTCAACTTGGTTTTCACAAAGAACTGCTCCTTACTAAATTTTTCCATATCGCCTTTCCCACTCTCTGACCACGATCTCATAACCTTCTCCGCAACCCTTTCCTTCATTCCCCCACCAACTTTGTCCCACCCACAACCTTCGCTCACTAGACATCTTTGCCTTTTCTTCTGCAATGCATGCAAACCTCTCCACCTTCAACACTCTTTCTGACCCTGACAGACTTATGGTATACTACAACAACCTCCTCTCCTCATCACTCAATCTGAATGTCCCCTGTCCCCCTCCAGGCCCATCACAAACACCCCTCAAACCCACATCCTTGGCTCAAATCACAAACACACTTACTCAGCTCCTCTACCCGCACTTCCGAACACCTGTGGAGGAAGTCCCGCTCTCCCGCAGACTTTATCCACTACAAATTCCTCCTGTCCTTCTTCAACACGGCTCTATCCTCTGCCAAACAACACTACTACTCCTCACTAATTAATACTCACAAATCTAACCCACAGCGCTCTCTTCCATATCTTCAATTCTCTCCTTTGCCCCTTTTCTCCCTAACCCCTCTAGCCTTTGCAGAGTTCTTCACACAGAAGATTAGCACAATACATCAAACAATCCTACCCTTTCAGTCTCCACAGTAGTATCCTTATCCTCCATCCTATATATTTGATTCCTTTACTTAATCACAGAATCAGAGGTCTCCCTTTTGCTGTCCACATCACCACTCACCACCTGCTCCCTTGATCCTATACCATCCCACCTCCTCAATCCTCTGTCCTCCACATTTGTTCCCATGCTAACTCATGTATTCAACTCCTCCCTATCCTCTGGCATCTTCCCCTCCTCATTCAAACATTCAATCATATCTCCAATCCTCAAGAAAAGTTAATTAGACCCCACCTCCCCATCCATCTACTGACTCGTATCCCTCTTGCCCTTTGCTCTAAGCTCCTTCAGCGCCTATCCTACTCTCATCTACTTACCTTCCTCAATTCCCATAATACTCTGGACCCGCTGCAGTCTGGCTTTCGGCCCACTTTCTCTACAGAAACTGCCCTTATCAAAGGAACAAATGATCTCCACATTGCAAAAGACAATGGCCATTTCTCTGTCCTCCTAGACCTACCAGCAGCAATCGACACATTCAACAATACCGTTCTCTCCCAGGTTCTCCAATAACTTGGCATCTGCAGCCTGGCACATTTCTGGCTTCTATCCTATCTCTCTCAACGGTCTTTCTCTGTGACATACGCTAACCCCTCCTCACCTCTGATCCCCCCTTCCCAGTAGGTGTACCCCAAGGCTCTGTTCTGAGACCTCTTCTCTTTTATCTGTATGCACTCCCCCTGGGGCAACTGATAAAATCCTTTGGCTTTAACTACCTTCTCTATGCAGACGATAAGCAAATATATCTCTCCGAACCCTCAATATCCCCTGAAACACAGCAGTGGGTTGTAGATTGCCTTACTGCTATCTCTTCCTGGATGGCTCATCGTCACTAAAAACTTAACATGTCTAAGACTGAGCTCCTTATCTTCCCTCCTAAATCCTGCACAACACCTCCCTTTTCTATAACTGTTGAGGGCTCCACAATTTACCCTGTAGACAAGGCCCGCTTCCTCAGAGTAACTGTGGACTCTTCTCTTTCCTTCTCCTCCCACATTAATGTCACTTCTTTCTTCAGAATATAGCAAAAATCCAGCCATTCCTCTCTTACTCTACAGCTGAAGCCCTCATGCATGCTATTATGCTTTCTCGCCTGGACTACTGCAACTCTTGGTCTTCCTACTAACCATATTGCTCCTTTCCAATCAATTCTTAATTCAGCCACCAGAATACTCTTCCTCTCCTCCAGAACAGTATCCACCCACCACTTTTAAAATCCCTATCATTCCCATAAAGCAGCATATCACATTCAAAATTCTCATCATTACCTTCATGGCTCTCCATAACTTGTCCCCACCTTATATTTCATCTTTGATATCCCGACACATAACTGCACATCCACTACGCACCATGCATGGTGGATGATTCTCTGCCCCTTCAACCACTAACGACTGAAAGCTTTCTCCCTTGCTGCTCCCTACCTCTAGAATGCCCTACCACCCAGTATTCTCCTCAACCCTCAAAAACTTTAAATCCATGCTAAAAGAGCACCTTTTAAAAATAGCAACAGCGTAATAAGAAAACATTATCTCATATGTCAAAAACTGCACTTCCTCCTCTACCAGCTTGTATCTGTATGTCACCCATCCTATACTTAGATTGTAAGCTTATGGGGTAGGGACCTTTTATCCTTATACTCACCTGTTGTTCCCCTTATGATTGTCTTTATAAGCACTTAATCACCACACTTATTGAACCCCTTCTATATTAAATGTAAACTGTAAAGTGCCAAGTACACTGGTTGTCGCTATATAAATAGAAATATACAATACAACACAACTTGGAGAAGTGTATTGCTCATGATGTAACATACTTGGATTCTGCAAAAACCTTTGATAAGTTGCCTCATAAGAGGTTACTGCATACATTAAAAGGCTTCAGCTTGGGAGGTGATATCTGCACATGGATAGAGAACTGGTTAGATCATAGATTGCAAAGAGTTATTGTAAATTGATAATTTTCTAGTTGGTCTAAGACTCTAAGGCTGTAAGTGGAGTGCCACAGGGTTCAGTGGTTTTTTATGTTTATTAATGATCTTGATGTAGATATTAAAAGTAGTGTCCCAATCTTTGCTGATGACACTAAACTGTGTAAGACATACATACAGAGAAGGACATTTTTTCACTGTAGAAATATCTGGATAAACTGAGTGAAAGAATGAAAAAGTGGCAGATGAGGTTTAACTTCCGTACCGTTCTGGCACTCAAAGGGTTAATATAAATAAATAGACGATTCGGTTCGGCTAATTTCGGAATTCGGATGAATAACGCTTATTTGGCATCATTCGGACCTTCCGAAAGCCAAGGTCCACCCAAAAAAAAAAAAAATCTGAATCCTAGTCCAAAATTTCAATGTAAATTTTGGAAATTCAGACAGCGATTTCACGTCTGAAACCATTACAGTGTTGCTACATGCTACTAAAAATAGAGGGCACGGAGCTTTCCCGCCTGAAACTATTACAATGTTGCTACATACTGCTAAAAATAGATCTGGTAAAACAGGCGCTTTACAGATAATGCAAAGTGCAAATATTAACCACATAAGGACACAAGCAATTTTGACATTTTTGCTATGTGTGTGTGTTCAATCATAATTCCTATCTTTCTCATTTATTGCACAAACACATATTATATACCATTTTTTACAAGGCAGAAACTGCTTTAATTTGATGTGACATATACATATATAAGTGTGTAGGGGTTTATAAAATACCCTTCCTGTCTCATTAGAGATTTAATATTATTATTAATTTAGTTTAATGTATTTTTTTATTTGTTTAATTTACATTTTTGAATATTTTAATTTTTTTTTAAATTCGGCCAAATAATTCAGACTATTGACGAATTTCATCCGAGTCGAACAGAATATTTTAATTTTTTTTTAAATTCGGCCAAATAATTCAGACTATTGACGAATTTCATCCAAGTCGAACAGGTCCGGTCCTAAATTCGGATTTTCCAAATAAAAAAAAAAAAAATGTCCGAAATCGAATTTTACCGAAAATTTTTGCCGTGCACAAGTCTATAAATAAATGTAATCTTATGCATTTGGGTTCCATAAATAAGCTTGATACATATATACTAAATAGGAAATTAGTTGCAGAATCCTCATTAGAGAAAGATTTAGGAGTACTTCACATTTCACACTGGTGTGCAGTGTCATCAGCTGCAAGAACTAATAAGGTACTATCCTGTATAAGAATGGGTAAAGATGTACATGATGGGTATATAATTCTACCTCTATACACGTCCTTGAAAACGTTAAATCTAGAATAATTAGTAGATTTTTGGGAGCCAGTTCATAAAAATAGACATTAAACTGAAGAAAGTGCAACACAACTGATAAAGGGATTGAAGGATCTGAATTACAAAGAGACACTAGCCAAACTAGGTTTAGAAGTTATGTTTAAGGGGTGATATGATTAAAAATATATTTGAGGTTAATACAAATAACTCTCTGAGGAACTATTTATCGAAAGAGCAGAGCAAGAAATATCCATTAAGACTAGAGGAAAAGTACTTTCAATTAATACAATGGCAGGAATTTTTTACAGTAAGGGCAGTCAAGTCAAGGAAATCTTTAACTTGGGATGCTATTTTTGTAGGTAATGTAGTTCAGGGCTGTCCAAGTTTAGTCTTCAAGGACCACCAATGGGCCAGGATTTAAATATTTCCCTGATTAAGCACAGAGAATCAAACTTGGACAGCCCTGATGTAGTTGTTTTAAAAAATAGCAGCTGATACCTTTCTAGCTCAGCACAATGTTGAGAATTATTTGGTTTCAAAGCGCATAGGATGTTGACCAAGGAAATATTTTTTATTGTTCTCACAGTAAGAAGATTGTCCCTTGCTGTTATCTGCCTGGTCAGGCAACCAGATTCCACATCTGAGGTGAGCAATGTTACACTAGGTAAAAGGAGCAGGAGGGGGATACTTTATCATTCAATTACTCTTGAACTACAACTCTGACAGTATGGAAATAACACTCTCTATGGCTCGAATACTATGAAGATTAATTGTAGCTGCTGTTTTTGTGAAACATTACTATCCCTTTGATATTCATAGTATTTTGTACATGGAGAGTGTTATTTTGGTACTGTCAGATTTGTAGGATAAGAGTAATCCCCCTCCTGCCCCTTTTACTGATGTAATAGTGCTCCACTCAGAGCAGCAAGACTGTCCAGATGGACCTCAGAGAGAGACAATATTCAATTATCATAAGGGAAAAACCTGAAAATCCTGTCAAGGTGGCAAGGCTTTCCTTATGTTCACAGTAAGAAGATTGTCCCTTGCTATGAGCTGTCTGGTCTCACGACCAGATTCCACATCTGAGGGGAGGTGGCTTACACTAGGTAAACAGGGCGGTACTTTATCATTACTGTACTTTATCATTAAATTATTCTTGAACTACAACTCTGACAGTATTGAAACAACACCCTTTATGGCTCAAAAACTATGAATATTAATTGGAGCTGCTGTTATTATGAAACATTACTATCACTTTAAACCTTGTCCTCAGGCCCTTCAACAGCATAGGATTTCTGGATTGCCCCACATTAATACATGTGAATCAATCAGTGGAATAATCACTCTAAATGATCTGTCTGAGTTAACAACATTTACTTGTGTTTAATTGAAGAAACCCTGAAAACATGTTGGCGGCGGCCTGAAGACCGGTTTGAGTGCCTCTGGCTAAACAACAGACCTGCTCCTGCAGCCAAACATTAAGTTTGTTCAGGTGAAACAAAGCAATGTTTGGCTCCAGGAGCAAGAAGATGTCCCATTCAGATCTATGGGATAGACAGTGCTGGAAAATGTATCCCCACATCTTTATATTTATATCTCTACATATCATAAAATGGGGTTTTACAAGTACTTCTATTAATGTCATAATAAATAAAACACAACAGCAATTTGGGCAGCACCTTCAAAGCACCAGATTAATAAATTGACCCCAAAGAAGGCTTTTTTAGGGATTCCAGTCCCCCAATGTGCAGGAAAATGTATTAGCTTTCTGTTTCATTAGTGAAAATCTTCTGAACTGAAACAACCTGCATCAAGAGCCAAATTGAGGATTCATGTAAGCTAAGCTTATGCTAGGGTTAAGTTGTAGGATATGTTTTCTGGTTATGTTTCAGGATGAGGTTTTATGATTTACAGTTAAAGCTAGGGTTTGGGATTGTATTTGGGCAGTGCTTCCCAAACCTTTATTCAGGGACCCCGACCAGCCCATATCTGTTGGATTTAACTGTTTCAACAAGGTTAGTCAGAGCCTTAGTCATTTAATTATCTCAGGGAAATCCAAAAGGCATTTTCTATTATTTACACCTAGAATGGGGTTAAGAACCACTTACTTTTAGAGTTTACAGTTTGATATTCAAGCTTGGTTAATCCTTTTACTACAAGCTCATACTTCATATTGCTTAGTAGAGTGTTTTAAACCCATTGGCACTTAAAGAATTAATTTATGGACAGGATTAGAGTTTGGAATACTAATTTAGTGTTACAGCATTATGGACATAAGCCAAAGAAAATAGTTTTTAATTCTGTATTAGCAAACTAAGTATGGTACTGCCATGCAAGTAGAGGCATTGATAGCCACAGAACCACACATACACCGTCTGAAGCCAAGCCTTGTTAAACTGGTAGGTATAGAACAACATGATACTGCCAGCCAGCCCAGTCTATCCCTACTGGTAGCAGCAAAACCACATGATACTGTCTACCAGTTAAGCCATTTCTCTACTGGCCTGACATCCCAGCCTTGTTCCACTGGCAGCCACAGAACAACTCATACACTGTCTTCCAGGACAAACTTGTCACACTGGTAGTCAAATATTCATACTACACTGTCTGCCAGCCCAGCTTTGTTACACCGGTAGCCACAGAGCCATACTACATCATCTTCTAAACCATCCTTATTTCACTGGTAGGCACAAAATCACATTATAGTATCTGCCAGCCCAGCTTTGTTCTAGTGGTAGCCACAGAACTGCACTACACTGCTTACTATCCTAACCTTATTCCAATGCAAGCCACAAAAAATACCACTCATTCAGCACTCCCCACTGTTTCCTGGCGCTGACAAGATTTACAATGAGTTGAAGGCCTCTTGGTAAGTGATAACAAGTGAAGGGATATGTAAGCCAGTAAATACACCAGCCACTGTAAACCAGTAGCAGTCGTCTAGTGTAGGAGCTTCAATTTTGCTTTGCCCACAACCTCATATCAGAATATAGGCATAGTTGGCAAAACTGAGGCCCTGCTGTAGGTGGTTGCCCACTCTCTGTCCCTGATAGTTATTCATTATAATAAAATCTACTGAGGAGTTTTGAAGAATGGTCTGATCTCAGAGGCTGCTCTTACATCTGTCCTTGGAGGGTTAATGCTAGAGGTGAGCAGGTCTGAACATTTCTGTGGTAAGCCAACTGTTTCAAAAGAAATACATATGCAATACCGAATTTCCATTGAGTTAAAAGGAGCATTTAACCCCTTGAATGATAGACAGGTCTACAATGAATTGCTTAGCAAGTACTGGAGCCGTCTCCAGAAACCAAGGGGGTCAAAAGCCTTATTTAAATCAATGAAAATGTGAGCAATTTATATTTGTTTCCTACTGTGCAATTTGTTTGCCACAAATATCTCTTCATTTGTTTGAACATAAGGTCCCCAGCATCCACACCCCTATGAGTATTATCCAAGTCAGCAATCAGTGGTATTGAATCCCTCAGGACACGACACAGGATGAATGTCTGATATTACCCAGGAAGGTAGGAGAGATGGATGGATGGATGGAAAGTCCTATAGCATATGTATTAACCCTTAGAGCGCCAGAAGGGTACGTAACGCATTCCAGAACAAATGCGTTGCCTACACCTCTGGGACTCAAGTGGTTAAAAGAACCTGGAAAATAACCAAAAATGCACTTGTTATCCTCTGTTCAGAGAAGCAATGACTTGGAGACATCTCTAGTATCCAAAGAGTTAAATAAACATGGCTTTTTTGTGCCATTATTAAGGTTTTATTTTTCTTTTACTGTTTCTTACATACATTCTTGTCATAATTCATATAGATTATAAAACAGGTGATTAAATATTATTTATAGTAATGTAAAAGGCTGGAAGCTGACAATAATTAGAATTGCAGTCCAGCAATAGATGGAAACCATAGGCTGCCCATCACTGAATTACAGGGATAGGCTCTGATAGGGTCATAAAGTTGGTGCCCCACCCCTTTATGATGCCTATACTCTACTGGATGCCCATATTTCATTCTCCCTCCCTAACTTACGTGTGCACATGAGACTGACTCCGTGTTGTCTGTCAGATGAGTGTAAAAATCTGCCAAAGCTGCTTATCTGTTGCACTAACATTTTGGCATTAAAGGGATAGTAATGTTTCACAAACACAGCAGCTCCATTTAATCTTCATAGTATTTGAGCCATAGAGAGTGTTATTTCAATACTGTCAGAGCTGTAGTTCAAGAGTAATTGAATGATAAAGTTTCCCCCTCCCAGCCCTTTTACCTAGTGTAAGCCACCTCCCCTCAGATATGGAATCTGGTCCACAGACCAGACAGCTCCAGCAAGGGACAATCTTCTTACTGTGAGAACAATGAAAGACCTGCCCCCATCGACAGGTTTTTCAGGTTTTTCCCTTATGTTAATTAAAGAATTTACCTCTCTTCAATTCACTTGGACACCACCCTGCTGCCCTGAGCTGAGAAGTGTTATCAGTAAAAGGGGCAGGAGGGGGATACTTTATCATTCAATTACTCTTGAACTACAACTCTGACAGTATTGAAATAACACTCTCCATGGCTCAAATACTTTGAAGATTAATTGGAGCTACTTTTATTATGAAACAATACTATTCCTTTAACTGAACAACTCCACCAGGTCATGTTTTTAACCCGTATAGTAGGTTTAAGAAAAAGGAAAAATGTTATCCTTGTTTTCTCTGTGTCCTGTTAATCCATAGAATTAAACAGGATGCAAAGGAAGAGAAACCCCCCAAAATGCTCATGTACTCCCACAAGCTCACCTACAAACAGTGCAGAAGATGCCAATTTTAGATGTAGAATGTTTAGCACTTAAGTGTAAAGAAAGCACAGTGCACAAAAGAAATTAATTGAACTTAATTTAAAATGAACAGTGATTTGAATAATAATTATAATAATAATAATTTGTGATTTTTATAGCGCTTTTCTCCCTGTGAGACTCAAAGCGCTTTACAAATCTATAAACAGACATAAAATTTAAGAGTTCCTTATGGTCAGATGAGTTGACTGAATGCCTGATAAAAGAGATGGGTCTTCAGCTTTTTTTAAAAAGTCTGTAATGATGGTGCCTCTCTGACTGAGGATGGTAAAGAGTTCAAGAATGTCGGGGCAGCGTGGCTGACTGCCCGGGAACCTGAGGTTGTCTTTATTCTGGGCACTGACGGGAGGGATCTGTTGGCTGACCGCAGTGAGCGGGATTGAATATAGGGTGTCAGGAGCTCTTTCAGGTACTGTGGGCCTTGATTGTTTAAGGCTTTGAAGGTCAGCAGACCAATTTTAAAATATGTTCGCCATTTAATTGGAAGCCAGTGCAGCGAGTGGAGAACAGTTGCTCCTCAATGCATTTCATGTGTTAGTGCAAAGAAAGAAGTCCTTGTCAACGATATAATGCTTCACAATACAGTACAAGCCTTTTTAGCATTCAAGAGGTTTAGAGTGCCAATTCAATGAGGATTTGCAGAATTTAATTTGTCCCTTATGGTGCAATGGGTTTGCCCCAAAATGACTTATCATTTTATTTTGGATATAGCTCAGGGCCATCGAAAAAATATACTTTTGGTAAGCTCCCATAGACACCAAGGTCTTTCCTTCTTTTGCACTTATTTGTATGAGACAATTTTCTTCTTTATTATTTAATATTATTGTTATCTGCTTCAAATATACACTATGAAATTACCAGCACATTTACACTTTGAACTTAGAATTAAAATGTCATATATTATAATGATATCTAAATATCTCCATCAACAACTAGATTGATTAATTTTGCTCTCAGCCAGCACAGACTGACTGATTGACCTGTAATTATTTTCAGACACTGCATTCATCAACAATACATTTGTGTCAACATGGTCCAGCCGGAAGCATATTTCACGGAGTGAAATGCTTGTACACAAGGTCATAATATGAATCTTTGAATGAATGCTCAGGGAAATGTGACAAGATGGATAAATACCTGTCTTAGATACCATTGTCCAGGCTCTGTTTTTGTTATGCTTCATTATCATCATCATTCACAGAGTAGCAGATTCCATTACATGATACACGTACCTACAGCAGGGGTGACCATCATGACCTCCTTCAGCTGCTGCTGAACTGCAAATCCCATCATCCCCTTCCAGTCATTTTGCTTTTTATCGTCCATATAAATGTAGTTATGTTAAGGACAAATTTCAGCAACAGGTGCGTAAGTCTGTTAATTAAACTCTTAACCCTTTAAGTGCCAGAAGGGTATACAACAAATTGCAAAGGGTTAATGAAACTGATATAAAAAAAAAAAAACCTTGGGGCATTATGTAATTGAACAAGCATTTCAGTGAAACTGCACGCTAATGTGAAATGATGTTATGTCAAACAAAAAATCATTGAACACAGATTCAGATGAGGTTCTAGCCCAATAAATATACTAATTTAAAAAGTGTGTATGCATCATAAAGAGCAGTGATGATGAATACATATAAAGTATTACATTAAAATGATTCCTTGGCCTGTTATATAAAAATCAAACATCAAAGATTGACAATCCATTTTTCTATCCATTCTACAGTAGTTAGAACTACATTTTACAGACAGATGTTGCAAAACCATGAGCCTAATTTTTAAAGGTAGATTCAAGCAATTATGGTGAAAAACAACTATATTGTAGGGACAAAAAACTGCCAAAATTATCAATGATTTAAATGGGTCCTAAATCATTATTTTAACACAAAGCAATGTGTTGGAGAACATTCTAGGTTTCAAGGGGTTACATTACTAATTCAGATCATTGGGTATTTTTATTTGTCAGCTGTGATGCATTTGGTTTGCTTCAAGAATTGATCCATTTTGCTTTTGTACATAAGGCACATTAAGTGTTTTGATTGGCTAAATATTTTACAATTTCACAGGTTCACAAAATGATTGTGATGAGCTTAAATCATAGGCATTTTACTACATGGGCTTACCTAGAATTTGCTAGGTACAGGAAGGAACCTATTTAATCCTGTGGTAAGATGGTCTGGGAGGAGTGATGCTAAATGGTAGAGGAGCCTTTGTGCTAGGGGAGAGAATGCTAAGAAGCTTGGAGGAGCTTATAAACTTGGAAAGGTGGGGAAGGGTATAGATAGCAAAAATGGGGTAGATAGAGCAGATAGGAACTGGGTCCCAGTAAATGATCGGGGGGTGGAGTAAGAGTGGGGATAAATGTAGTCAATAGGGAGGAACTCATAGTAAATGAAAATGTAGAAAAAAGGCATGTAGGGAATAATATATATAAAGACTTCAGAATTAATTGTATGCTAGCAAATGCAAGAAGTATGGTAGATAAAATAGGAGAACTTGAATTGCTGGCAGTTAATGAGCAATTGGACATAACTGGTATAACAGAAACATGGTGGAATGATGCACATGACTGGGCTGTAAATATAGAGGGCTAGTCCCTGTTTAGGAGAGACAGGATTAATAGAAAAGGGGGAGATGTGTGCTTATATTTGAAACCAGAGTTAAATCCAGTTTTGAGGGGTGATATTAGTGAGGCAACTGGCCAAAACGTGGAGTCCTTGTGGGTAGAAATTGAAATTAAATGCGGTGTAAAAGGAAAAAAAAAAAAAAGGTGTTGGTGGGTATATGCTACAAACCACCAAATACTGATGACAATGTTGAGGCTCAACTGCTATTGAAAATGAGGAAAGCTGCCCAGTTTGGGCATAATATAATAATGGGAGATTTTAATTATCCAAATATCAACTGGAAAAATGAGACCTGTCAGAGTGCTAAGGGTAGCAGGTTTGTGCGCATTCTTCGGGAAAGCTACATGTCACAAATGATGGAAGTGCTGACAAGAAAGAAAAATATATTGGACCTAGTGATAATGAATAATGCAGAAATAGTATCCAATAATAAGGTAAGAGAACATTTGGGAAACAGTGATCACAACATGGTTACATTTGAGATTAGTCTGGCAAAGCAAAACTGTATAGGTTCAACCAAAACTCTTAATTTTAAAAAAGTTAACTTCAAATTGTTAAGGGCTTCAGTGCAACACATAGACTGGGATACTTTATTTAAAGGCAGAAATACTGAGGAAAAATGGTCAGAATTCAAATTTAGGTTGCAGAAATGTACCCAACAGTATATACCAATGGGGAACAAATGCAGAAGAAGTAAGTCACAGCCAATGTGGTTAAATGCACATGTAAAGAAGGAAATGGCAAGGAAAAAAAAGCATTAAAACTATGTACGTCTGAAGGAACTGAACAAACTTTCTTAAAGTTCAGGGAGTACAACAAAGATTGCAAAAAGGCAATTAGGTTAGCAAAAATAGATAATGAAACTCGAATTGCAAGGGAAAGCAAGACTAATCTATTAAAGTTTTTCAAATATATAAATATCAAAAAACTTAAGAGGGAGTGCATTGGACCTTTCAAAAATGAGATGGGTGAGTTGATTAGTGAGGCTAAGGAAAAGGCCGATGTTTTAAACACTTTCTTGGCATCAGTATATACAAGGGAGCAAGGAATGGTAGAAGAGCCTCAAGTAACAAATAAAACAATACAATTATCAGATATTGGGTTAACTCAAGAAGATGTCATGGGAAGACTGAACAAAATTAAGACTAACAAAGCACTGAAGGTATACATCCAGGGGTTCTTCAGGAACGTAGTGTAGTGTTAGCAAAACCCCTATATTTATTCTTTAAAGATTCTCTCACCACAGGCTCAGTGCCACAAGACTGGCGAAGAGCTAACATAGTGCCTCTATTTAAGAAGGGAACTAAAACAGAACCTGGGAATTATAGACCTGTGAGTTTGACATCTGTAGTGGGAAAACTGCTAGAAGGGATAATACGTGACTATATTCAGGATTACAACACAAAAAATAAGATCATTAGCACAAATCAATATGGTTGTATGAAGAATAGATCATGCCATACTAATCTTTTCAGCTTCTATGAGGAAGTAAGCAGCAACCTTGATAATGGAAAGGCACTTGATGTAGTATATCTAGATTTTGCAAAGGCATTTGATACAGTGCCACACAGAAGGATGGGGTATAAAAAATGAAATTGGGGCTAGGAGATAACCTTTGCATTTGGATACAAAACTGGTTGAAGGATAGGGAACAGTGTGTGATTGTAAATGGAAAATTATCCAGTACAGTTAAAGTAGAGAGTTGAGTACCGAAGGATTCAGTATTAGGTCCGCTGCTTTTTAACATGTTTATAAATGACCTGGAAATAGATATAGAAAGCAAAATATCAATATTTGCAGATGACACTAAATTATGCAGGGTAATTAATTCAGAACAGGATATTTGCTCTCTACAGAGGCATTTGCATAAAATGGCAGATTGGGCAAAGAAGTGGAATATGAAGTTTAATGTGGGGAAGTGTAAAGTCATGCATTTGGGAAGAAATAATCCCAAAGATACTTATAAATTTAATGGAATCATTTTAGGGGACTCATTGCTAGAGAAAGACCTGGGTATCCTTGTCAACGACAAACCTGGAAACAGTGACCAGTGTCAAACAGCAGTAGCAAAGGCAAACAAAGTCCCTTCTTGCATAAAAAGAGGTATTGAAGCAAGAGTGATAACATTATTTTGCCAATGTACAAATCATTGGTAAGACCTCACCTTGAGTATGCAGTGTCGTTTTGGGCACCGATTCTGAATAAGGATATACTAGAACTAGAGAGGGTACAGAGAAGAGCAACAAAATTAATTAAGGGAATGGAGAAATTGACGTATGAGGAACGACTAAACAAACTTGGTTTACTTACTCTAGAGAAAAGACAACTAAGAGGAGACCTTATCACATTGTACAAGTATATGAGAGGCAAATAAAAGGATGTCTGTAGTGAGCTATTTATTCCAAGGCCTGATCAGGTGACCAGGGGACACCCCTTGAGATTAGAGGAAAGGAGGTTTAGACTTCAGAGGAAGGGTTTTTTTTACAGTAAGGTCTGTTAAATTGTGGAATTCCTTGTCCAAGGAGGTGGTTATGGCAGATACAATGGATACATTTAAGGGAAGATAAAATATATATTCTGAAGCTAGTCGCTACCTGCTTAATTATAGCAGGGCAACTTTATAGTGGATGAAAGTTCCGCTTTAAGGACTGGGAGTGGTAAATGTGTCTTAAAGACAACTACTATGTTTTCCAAATGCTTGAAATACCAATGTTATTAGTCACTCAATTTCCATCACAGTGTTTCCATCTACTGACATTTCCTGTCCAAGCTGAACATATTTATCGCCTTCTTCTAGTTCTTATCCATCTACTGTGATTTTTTTCTTGGTATGGTAAATGTATTAAACATGACTTGCCTTTTGTTGATATTCATCTTCAGACAAAAATGTTTGTTTTTTTTATACACAAATATATATAATAGAAAATTGATTTACAAGTACAGTCAGGACTTCAAAAGAATAAAAATGGTAATGATTTATTGATCAACATTAGTGTAAGTCACTACTGTAGTGTTATACAAAGGTGAACTTATCCCCTGATAATGCAGTTAAAGCACCTCCGGAAAACAAAAGGATAATGTAAATGTATTTACCACTTAAAGCTGTGTCTGGTTCCACTGTGCCAGCTACTCATCTGTCTGGGGTCTTAAACTTATATGAGAAAAATACAAAGCTGATCTATATTCAGTTTACAGCTGTTGGTCTTATAGAACTTGTGGTCTGCACCTCGCCTCCTTCTGCATTTCTTTTCTATTTCATCAACAATCCTCTACTGTCCTGAGGAAGGCCTGCATTGTCTGGCCAAAATGTTGACTAAATAAAATGATTCTGTTTTGATTTACCCCATTTGAAGTCCTGAGAGTGCTTGACAACTTCTACTGCCTATATCTTTCAGTATATATGTGTGTGTGTTTATATATATGTACTTACATAGTTTGTGAGACTGAGAAGAGATACCATTTTCAACCTATTTCCTTCTCATATCATACATGTGTTTTTACTTAAAGAATATTTATGTTACTCAAATTATCATGCTCAATAGAAAACCATATTTGTATTAAGAATGCACAGGAAAAGACTAGAGATGAAGCAATAACCCTCCTCCATTTATTATGCAAATCTATCAGCAAGACCAGTAAAATTCTGGAAAGAATCACAGGGAGTGGGGTACAGGACAATAAAGGGACATACTAAATGAGTAAGAGAGATGGCTGGAACAGATTAGCATGGGAAAGCCAGAGGGAACAGAAGCACAGAAATAAAAAGGGGCATGGCAGAGAGGGAGCCAAATATGGGAAAAGTAGCGTTGAACTGGCCCATCTGGATACTGGAGATCTCCTAGTGGTGGTGGTGCTGATCTTGCATCCATAGAATGGGAGAAGGGTCTAGATGGACTTAAATTTAAGGAGGGAGTAAAGAAGAATAAGGCAAGAATGTCAGACAGCAGGAGGAAGAAGGAAATGGAGAGCATGGGAAAGTTGGTAAGATGTGGAGATCTGCTCATAAAAGTTCCCTAGCTTGTTCACGTGAGCGCTCCAGACAAGAAAATCCTGTGATTAATGTCTGAACATCATTTGAATGTTTTTGCAGCTAACTGACTTTAGAAAATACAGAAATGTGACACCTGTTTTGAAAAACTTTATTTTGGTTTTGTTAAATAACACAAGTCCATCAAATGCAACCTTTCCCCATAACCCAGAAATATGAGAATTATATTAGTCTTCCTGCCACCAAATTGACTATTATTACTATTTACCAGTGCATCCTTTTTAAAGTGTTAGTAATGTCTTAATGTTATAAAAAGTAACATTGTATTGCAGAAACTAAGAAATCCATCAGTTGTTCTGCAAGACAGTGCTTTGTTTGCTGTTGCTACTGTAGTTTTACATTGATCACTATTTCCAAGTTTACAGTTTATGACTCCCAGATCTTTCTCTAGCAATGAGTCTCCTAGAATGATTCCACTAAGTCAAGTAGCATTACAATTTGCTCATTCCAAATGCATAACTTTGCACTTTCTTACATTAAATTCCATTTTCATTTGTTTCCCCAATCTGCCATTTTAGGTAAATAAAGCTGTAGATAACAAACATCCTGTTTTGACCTTATTATAGCTGCATAATTTAGTGTAATTTGCAAATACTGAAATTCTGCTTTCTATACCTATATCCAAGTAACATATAAGCATGTTAAAGAGCAATGGACCAAGTGCTGAACCCTATGATACTCTAGTCTCAAAGTTAACTGAGCTGGAGGATATTCCATTTACAAAAACACAATGATGCCTAACCTTCAATCAACTTTCTAACCAGTTGCAAAGGTTATCCCCTAGGCCCAAATTACTTATTTTGTACACTGTGTGGCACTGTACCACGTGCCTTTGCACAATCTAGCTATACTGCACCCACTGTTTTGTCATCATCTAGATTGCTACGTACTTCTTCATAGAAGCTCAAAAGATTTGTTTGGTAAGATCTATTCCTCATGACCATGCTAATTTCAGCTAATAATTTTGTTCTCAGTGTAATCCTGAATATAATCCCTTAATATCCCTTCAAGCAGTTTTCCCACTACAGAAGTCAAACTCACATCTAGATTTCCCAGTTTCTGTTTTCTGCTTAAATAAAAGCACTATATTGGCTTTATGTCAAACGTTTGGCACTGAGCCTGTAAAGAGAAAGCCTTTAAAGAAAAAACTTCCATTGTAGTGTTTCCACACTGTTTTGTAACTTGTAGGGATGGGCAAAAAAGCCCTATTTTGTTCCCATGGGAATTTTTTAAAGAAAAAAAAAAGCATGATTTCCGTGGGAGTTCCAGTCCATAGAGAAACCTGTAGCTTTTCTGCACAAATTTTCCCACAAGAATGGTTAAATTTTCCACCTATGTTTTCATTGGCAGTGAACCTTCTTGCGAGGCAAAACACTGATGCGCATCACCGTATCACAAAAATCCTTTACTTCCACAAACAATGGAGACTCTTCATTAAAATTATTCTTCTTTAATATGATTAGTTAAAAAACATATAATATAGCTCGTGGATATCGATTTTGTGATCATGACTAAGTGACTTATAGATACGAAACACGTTGATCAGAAGCACTAAGACCTGCTGATTCTCCCCTCTGTGAGTAAGCCCCTGTTGCTATCTTTAATATCCACCAGCTATGTTACATGTTTTTTAACTAATCGTATTAAACGGATTGTAATGTTCCAAAAAAGTATCTTCTAAATGGTAGCTGCAATAAAAAAACATTTAATGCGTTTAATCCTTTCTCTTAAACCGTTATGGTTTGAGAGATGTAAGAAAATAAAGAGCTCCACTCCCTCCCCCTTCTCATGCGTCCGCTGTACAGCGGACGTCATGAGATCCTGATTCCGGGACCAGATGGAGGCTCTTCAGGAGCGCTGTCATCTAGATATCTAAGTATAATTACTTCATTGCAATGGTCTACAACGTGCTTGTAAGCCATACCGATGAAGTAATTATACTTAGATATCCTGATGACAGCGCTCCTGAAGAGCCGCCTACAGTCGGGCAACCAGATTCTGCCTCTGACAGCTTTACAGCTCGGCAGGAAAAAAGGGGAGGGAACGGAGGACTCTATTTTTTTATATCTCTCAAACCATAACGGTTTGAGAGAAAAGATTAAGTGCATTAAGTGCTTTTTTTATTGCAGCTACCATTTACAGGATACTTTTTTGGGACTTTACTATCCCTTTAAAGAAGAAGAATTTTAATTAAGTCTGCATTGTTTGTGGAAGTAACGGATTTTTGTGTTTTGCCTCATATACTTTTTTTTACTGTATCATTTGAGTCTTTAGGTGCATGTGTGTGGTTTTTTCTCTTTTGGAGCCACAAACTTTCTTTTTCCAAGTGAACCTTCCTGCCCCATACTATAAAATCCCAAACCTTCCTGCATGCAGCATGTTACAGAATAGGTAGGAAAGAGAGAGAAAGCAGACAGTGTGAGAGAGCTAGAATAAAAAACAATTAAAATAAAGTTAAATAAAGTTGCTTTGAGAGCTGGTTAATACAAAGAGCAGCAGGATAAGCTGGGGAAAACACTGCTGATGCTGCCGTATGAGATGTGGCGGGATCCAGCAGCATCAGCAGTGCATGGAGTCCATGCATATTCCCTCTGTCCACATGATCCCTATTCTTCCAACATTGTTCCCAGGGATCTCAAGAAACATAATAAAAAGTGTTTACTTTTAAAAGGTCGCACGCGAAAGAGCGTGCGACCAAATGACCCAGTTAGTATGTCACCTGGTTCAAAATGTTGGCATGAGAATCTCGCACTGCATGACAGCGTGAGATTCCTATGTCGTTTACTCAAATGTTGCATTATTACCAAATTACAGTTCTTCCTTGGTCTGTGTGTGTCTGACTGCAGCTGACACATAATGCATAATAATAATGAACCCACTACATCCAAGCATGTACGAAAACGTGTTTGGACAGGTCTGCTGGATGCTCCTCTCTGAGAGCTGTCTGACCGCTGCTCCAGGTTCCCTCTCCCTTTCTCTGAGTGCACAATGACAGGGCAGAGCGGCGCATGCAGAGAATGGGATAGCGTACATCTGAGGCATGCAAAGGGTTAACTGCCATGTTAACCCTTTGCATGCACAGATGTATGCAACAAGATAGAACCCCAGATGCAGGAAACTATCCAAGGGAACCAGAATGGCTCTAATCTGCTAATGACTATAGAGCTGCTAGTGACAGCGGGGTACAACCTCCACCAAACTACTTATGAGGAAGAAAACACCACATTATGTGGCCTAATCCCAAAACAATGGCCAATGAAGAGAGAAAAGCGGGGTAAAATCACTACCGTAAGCAGGAAGACCTAAACAAGTGGAGGAGAACCACAAGCAACTGGTACACAGAGGGAGAGATTGGCACCACCGATAGCAGCAGGACCCCCCAGTTATCTAAAAGCAACCACAGTCCACTAAAGGTGGAGGAGATGAGAAATGGAGATAAAGGAGAGCCCCACGGAGGCTGCCAGAACCACTACAGCACATACTGACTACTACTGACTGATACATTAAACCTTTGAGTGCCAAAGGGGTACGCAAGCACTGATCCAGCACTAAAAGGGTTACATATACATAATTACTTGTAGCAGAGCGCTGTTGTGGTTTGCAGTAGGTCCACAACGGTTGAATCACCACGTTTTTAAGTGTGTGCTGGTGCACGGTGTCACACATCGCATCCAGTAGGTAACGGTGAGGGAACAGAAAGCAAAGGGTTAAAACTGTAACTTGGTACATGTATCGACCATAAAGAGTTAAAACTGTAATTTGTTAATAATGCCACATTTGAGTAAACAACATGGGAATCTCTCGCTGTCATGCAGTGCAAGATTCTCATGCCGACATTTTGAAACAGGCGACATACTAACTGGGTCATTAAAAGGATACCAATATAAAGGGGCAGCAGTATGAGCAGCACATGTAATTTGCCTGTGCCTGCTGCTGCTTTCTCAGTGTGCTACCTACTGAGGTGATAGCAAGTGTGACAGCAGGGGATCCTCTGTCACATTTGTCATCACCAAAATGTTCCACAGAGCAGCAAGAGACTGATGGCGATGGTGATGAGAGTGAGGGGGTGGTGAAGCTGGTGTGGAAGAGTGTGTGAGAGAAGTTTTGGCAGGAATCTATAAGAAATGAGAGAAGGATATGCATTTGGTGATGGGCATCACAGCCACCATCAGCAGTGACATTCTGTCTTTTGTTACTGTAATTCCTGCTGCTGAGTTGTCAGAGACAGGCATTGATCACAGCAGCAGGATGAAAAGGCTAGTGTGCCACAGACCCCCATGGACACCATGGGATTGGGTTTAGAAAGCAGTAATATGGGACTAGGACTGGCTCCACTTGCCACCACAAATCCTGGTCCTAGTGTTATTGCTGATGATGAGGAAGCCAGTGAAGGTGCTTCTGGAGAAGAAGAAGAAGAAGAAGAAGAAGGCCAAATGATGGGTGTGGGAATATTTTTCCATTGGAGCGGGAGCAGTGCAATAAGCAATGACTGTACTGCTCACTATGAATGATAAGATAGTGAAATGGGGAAAGGAAGGCATTCACCTTGGCTCATCTGCTCTCTTAAAGAAAATATAACATGAACACCACAACGTTTATGTTCAGCTTATGAAAGCCAAACACAAAAAAAGGAAACTATGTGCTACTTTCACTGTGCTCCTTGACCTTCCACAAGAGCACAAAAATGGGGGAGAAAATTCCAGAGGAAGACAAGAGAAACCCAGCCTGGAAGTTGTGCTAGGGTCCATGTGAGGAGGATCACTTTTAAAAAGTTGCAAATAAAACATTGCACAGCTAATAGCCACATTAACCACATTAGCGCTGTACAAGATTGAAGGTAGCAACGTTTAAAGTGGCGACATGAGAACCTCCCACTTTTATGCAGGGTGAGACTCTTATGTCGTCATTTTCAACATGGCAACATGGTTAATGTGGCTGCTAGCTGCGCAATATTTTATTTGCGACTTTTTAAAAGGATACCGTGTAAGAGAAAATGTACCCATTATCCCCATCAAGACACCCTCAGGTTCCTCTTCCTCCTCTTGAATACCACATTTTCCTCCATTACCACCCCCACCAGCTGAAACCAAGTCTGTAGATGTGAGTATCTGGCAATTTGTCTCTGCCGATTGCACACTGTGTGGTGCACTGAGCAATCAAATGCAGGCTACCAGGGAGCATCTGCAGACATTCTATCCTGCTGAATATGCTAAGCTGGTGGCAGGGCGGATTCATATTTTTTATTAAGTCTTTTTGTCATCACGTGTCCTTTGCAGAACGGACAAAGGCCGTAGTGACAGAAGTATTTGATTTCTTGGGGGATGGTTTAACATTGCTAACATAAGTCAAGCTGGTTCATTGCAGTTGTGCCTGTTGCATGGTGTGAGAGCAAATGTGTTAGTTGTCATACTTCCCAGTCCTTCCCTTATTTCTCAATGTTTCCTTACACAAACACCATGCGTATTTCAGTTGCTTAGTATAAGGCACAGTTCATTCATGCTCTCAAGTGAACAAATAATATTCCAACATACTCATGATTTTAGAGATGTTGCATTATAAGAAGCATCATTGGCCAGCTTCTTCTAACCAGATGTACCTGAATTGGTGGGGGGTTGTTATAGTGCTGCTGCTGCTTCCACAGCAGCAGTAGATCTAGTGGTAAGTGGAGTGAGCCATCATCATACCACTGCCTGTCTCATGTCAATATTGATGATCCCAGTCCCATGAAGCAGCCTAATACTCCTGTTGCTTACACAACTCATCAGTAGGAATTACACCAGTAGCTAATGCATAACTCCCAGAATATACTGAAGTATAAACATACATTAATGTGTGTGTTATTGCACTGGAGCAATGTGACACACTTATATACCCACCATACATTCTGATCTTCAAAAAAAAAAAAAAGAGGGACACCAGGGATGTAAAGAGGGATGTTCTGCCTGTACTGGCATATCAGAGCATATCTCCCAGGAGCTAATCCAGATGCAGTATGATATAAAGCCCACCCTAGCTAGTGCAGCTGTCTTCAATCTTCTTGCTCTGTGGCATTTAGATTACAAAGGAGATTCAATAGGTGTGATTCTGTGGCTACTGTGGGACATGGCTGGGGATCATTATGTGTGGTTCTATGGCTAGCAGTGGAGTGGGACAAGGATGGAGGGCAGTATTTGTGGTTCAGTGTCTACCAATGCATTGGGACAAGCTGGAAGCCAGTATGTGTGGTGCTGGGAGTCAGTATGTATAAAAAAACCTGTTGAGCGCTCCTGTGGTAAATATCAGACAGGAATCCAACTTAATCAAAAATCAGATTAGTGTTTATTCCAATTAGACCAGTATACAAAAAAAAAAAAATCTAATATAACTCCTAATAGGCTGGGACAATATCATCCACATCCATCCGCAGTCTGCAATGCCGAATCACATAAACACCTACCGTAGGCAACCTCCAACGCCACCCTTCCTTAAAATAGAAGCTGTTAAAATAGAAGCTCTGTGGTATCACTAGTGTAGTTCCCTTTAAATTGTAAGCCCACTGTTATCACTTGAGTGACTCGGTTTCAATTGTAAGCTCTGTGGCATCACTTGTGTAGTTATATTGCAACTGAGGTTCTGTGGAATCACTAGTGTAGCTCCATTTCAATGTTTAAAAGGGATGTATCACCTTATAGAAAGGTGTTACCATCTGCTTTGATAATAAAAGTTATTATAGGAAAGCTGTGTTTTTTTTTGTTTTTTTTTAATCAAACTGCTTATATATTTCCTCTTCGAGTGCAGAAGAGTGTTGCCGAAGAATCAGCGTGTCCCATTATGTTGACTGGCAAAGCTCTTCTGCATGTCCTATTTTGTCTCCCAGCTGCCCCAGGGAGCGTGTTCACACTTCCCTTCGGTGTGCTGTGAACGGCTCCTAGTGTTACAGCAAGCTGCGATTAACATTATACTGAGGTTGCAATAATCAGTGGGTTCTTTTTACCATTAGAATCTATGGGTTTTTGTGTTTGTTTTTTTTTTATAAAACTTTTAAAGTTGTTGGTTTAACCCCTTAACACTGAATGATGTGCCAGGAAGGCTGATGGTTCATGTGCATGCTGTGCTCACAGTGGGGGGGCTGTAACTGACTGCCCCAGGACTGAAGCAGTAATTTCCATCCGTTCCCCAATGGTTCTACACATATAATCGCTGCTATAAAGAGCACTTGTGCAAATGGACTCACAGAAAAAGTCAATGTATGTAAACATTGAGTTTGTCACTGTTCTCTGCATCCCTTCTTCTCACTGTGATTGTGAGGCAGAGAGAGACAGAGAACATGCTTCATGACACTTCATATGGTCAGAGAGGAGACATATTTGTTTTAGGAGTTGGTGCTGGGTACAAAATTAAACATATTTTTGGCTACTTAATGACTTACTGACACCTCTTTGTGTAGCTGAATTCATTATTTAGATCATGATCAAAGTTTTTATTTACACAGACTAATTTTAAACATATACCGAAGTTTAAACAAACATTAATGTGAGGTTTATTGCTGTGGAGCATTATGATGCACTTATATACACACCACACAGTCTAATCTCCAAAAGAGAGGGGCAACAGGGTATGAAAGAGGGACATGGGAATTTGCATCTCAGAGAGATCATACCCCCCCCCCCCCCGAAAAAGTGACACTTGGAAGGTATGAATGAACGTTCATACTTTTAATCCATTTTTGTGTTAAAAAAATATACTAACTGTGTACGTCATCACAGAAATTGTTTCATTCTATTATATTATTATCAAGCTAAATCATGGATTATACCTATAAATATGGCATTACAAGAAAGCCCTACTAATTCTTACAAAATGGTATATAATTTTGTGCAGGCATACAAAAGTAATTCAAGGGAAAATATGGTTGAACAAAGACATACTAAAAAGGCCAAAATTGTTCTTGTCCTCTAGTGTAAAAAAAAGCTTGTCACCAAGGGGTTAAAACACTTCCATATGGTTTTAAATGTGATGATTATTAATCTCTTTCACCTAGAGAATGTGATCTGGCTTATCTAAAACTAGACACAACTATAATAAAGCATTGAATTCATTCATAAACATTCATAGACAAAGTCACTCTCAGGAAGAGGTGACTAACAACTGCAGATACAAACATATATTTCAAGCCTTGATGCAGGAAACCATAAAGTATATCAGGCTTAAAACATGACTTTGTGCTACTAAAAAAATGACTATGCGTACTGTAGATGGCAACAAAATAATGTCACATAGAACTACAGGAAACATATTTGCCTAATGTTTATGATCTTTCTCATGAATATTAATGTTGTTAATATAATTGTTAACCCTTTACTTGCTAGATTTGTCTCCAAAGAATTGCTTAAAAATGTGTTGTAGACCTTTCTGGCATGTATGGGGTTAAACAATATTAGGTTTAAAAAAAAAAATAAAAACAAATTGTTGTTTTAACCATTTGAGTCCCAGATAGGTATTCAAAGCAATGTGTTGGATGCCTCTCTGGCACTCATAGGATTAAATGGATTGCTTACCAAATTATTAAAGGCTTTTTTGGTATCTTAGTATTTTTTCTAGTATTCGAGGGGTTAAACACCCCATTTCACTTACTGGAAATTTTCATTTGTCGCATACATTGTAATTTGGTTTCTATAGAAACATACCCTTTCAACTTATTGAATAAGTCCTTTAGTGGGTATTTTTAAGGACTCTTTCACACATGGGTCAGGCTGTAGCAAGCAACAATTGCCAAAGTTCTTTTGCCCTTGTAGTAAGCACACCTTTCTCCTGTATTCCACTGCCAATCCAGGCACAGCAGAGGTGTGTTTGACACCTGGGGGGAGATTCACTAAGCAGTGATAACGAGGTGATAAATGTAGAAATTCATTCACAATAGCACTTCCTGCATTAGGCCTATTCACTATTCCACTCACACAGATTCGTTAATCCTGGTCACAACCACAAAAAAAAATAAATATGTGCAGCTGTTTGCTAATCTTGATTTTTCATGCTCAATTGAACAAAATCATGAGCAAACCTATTCGTTAGTGGTTTTCACACCAGAAATAGTGAATGCTCATGCTTCCTGCATCCCGCCATATGATCTACAAAGTTGAAGAAATCTTAGTGCATAGGCTCCATGGAATAACATAGGAACTGGAGAAGTGATAAACTGGAGAAGTCATCTCCACTTTATCACCTCTTTATCACCACATAGTGAATCTCCCCCCAGGATTACATGAGCTCCAACTGAATATTATTGGCTGGACAGCCATGAGTCGGCCTTTCACTGGAGCTTGCTTTGAGCATCTCAGGCTCCAACACCGCTGTTGTGAAAGGTCTGTAAACTGGTCCAAAGGCTGCCATGCAGACGCTGTTTCGTTACTGTGTCCCTGTGTGAATGAAGTAAAGGTACAATATAAAGAAATTGGTGTGCTTACAGAAGGCAATAACTTCTCATGCGAAATGCTCCAAAATTAACTCCTTAAGGACGGCCAATCTCACATGCAGCTGTCACTTAAGGACCATGGATCATTTTTGTATTTTTTTTTTGCTGCATCTGCTTCCGGGCTCCCCAAATGGTGTGCAGCTGCGCGGGGACCCAGGAATTCCATGATGGTCCAGGACCGTCATGGGTCGTCAAGGGGTTAAGCATGGTGCCTTTCACAATATGTGATATCATCAACACAGCAGCACGGGGTTGATGTTACCTGTGTGAAAGGGACCTAATGAGTTAACCTGTTTTGTATGTTTACGTTTGTTCCACTGTCCAGCTTAAATCTGGCACAGTGAACAATCTAGAAAAATAATGTTAGAGTGCAGAATAAGGGAAAATGACGCTCACTGTAGCTGCATATTTATGCTTCGGATTGATTGATGAGGTGGGAGACTGCCACTAAATGTACACATTGATGCTCGGTCTGGTCTTTTCAAAAGCAGAAGACGTGTTGTCTAGAATAGCTGGACATATATAATTCTTTCAGAACTTGAAAGTGCGTGGATAGTTTTCAAGGTGCATTTGTTCTTTGGATGAATGGTTTAACAGAGGTACTAATCAAGTTGTATGTTTCATTTGGTAGGTTGCAATTGTCTAAAAGGCATAACTAAAGTATAGAGAACTTTTAAAAGTTTCCTATAACCTAAAACCTATTTTGCGATTGTGAGAGATCTTTCAAAATCACCCCTTAAGGACCGGCCGCGCATGCATGCGTTGGTCACTTAAGGAACACGGAGCATTTTTTTTTTTTTTTTTAGTTTCCAGTTCCAGACTCCCCGAACGGCGTGCAGCTGCACGTCATGGTTCGTTAACTCAAAACAACCCATGACGTGCTATGACTGCCAAGGGTCGTTAAGGGGCTAAGAAATGCTATGTAGGCACTTCCTGTCTTAGCACTACATTACCTCTGCTACTCACTGACACTTAACCCTTTCAGTAATGGGGAGGTTGTTAATGCATTGCTGAGCAGTGTCGGTTAGTGAGGGATATAATCTAAGGCTAAGACAGGGAGTGCCTGCATGGTGTGACTTAATTAACAATCTCTTAATCTAAATGAATTAAAACATAATTTAAAAAAATTTTAATACAACATCTTGGTGATTTTGAAAGTTCTTTCAAACCACCTAAGCTTTGTTATAAGTTGGAAGGCTCTATAGTTGAGACCAAATGTGCTCCAACTTGTCCTCAGGCCTCCCCAAATGTATAGGTTTTCAGGATCTCCTCACATGAACACAGGTAAACCACTTAGTGGTTCAGTCATTTTAGAGGCTCTGCCTAAGTTAACAACATACACTTGTGATATAACTTTAAATATCATGGACTTATTGCTAGCATATGTGCAAAGTAATTATTCATATGTTACATCCATAATATATAATCCTAAACTTGTTTTTTAACGTGTATGCACTTTCCAGTTCAGAAAACATTTATTTCATTTTGTTTGTGCTGTTTATAATGACAGAAATAACTAACATAAGAGCTACAGTTAATTTATTTGGATTATTGCATGGTGTTTGTGTGTTCAGAAAAGCTATTATCTTATCCCAGCCCATTTACAGACAATCCTGGACAACATCAATGTTTCTATGGTAATTGGAGCCCTAGAAAAGGCAGGAATGGCTGGTCCCTCAGAGCATAAGCAAAACTAGATTTCAGGCCTCAGAAAACAAAGAGGAGTTACAGATTCTGACATGAAACATACAGTATTTAAATGTATATAACCCCAGTTCATTTTTGGCTGTTAGTGTTCCTTTAAAGGGATAGTAATACTTCATTTTAACTTTATTTTATTTTGTAGGCATTAAAAAACATGAAGAATGATATAAGTCTTATCTCTCAAACCTTTGTGGTTTATGAGATATTCACAAGCAAAGTTTCCCCCTCCCGCCCCTTTTACCTACTGTAAACAATCTCTTCTCAGATGTGGAATGCACCCCCTTGACAAGCTTTTCAGGTTTTTCCCTTATCTTAATTGAAGATTGTCCCTCTCTGCATTCTGCCTGGGCACCTCCCTTCTGCTCAGGCTGAACAGTGTGACATCAGTAAAAGGGGAGGGAGGGGGACACTTTGTCATTGAATTACTCCTGAACTACAACTCTGACAGAATTGAAATAACACTCTCCTAAGTCCAAATACTATGATGATTAATTAGAGCTGTTTTTATTATGAAACATTACTATCCCTTTAATTTATAATCCACCTGCTGTTCAAATCGTGATTAGTTATAGCTTAAAATCAAAAGAACAGTTCGTCTATGAAGTCTGGCATTAAAGAAAGGGCTGCAAAGATCATTCTTGAAGTGTCTTTTTCTACTAATATTACCTAACCAAGGAACCAATGCTTCAAATTGAAAAGACTCATCACTGCTCTCTGTTCAAAGTTTTCATCATGATCGAGCTGCATCTTAATGAGTATGCCACTGTGCCCAACTGCTATGACTCATTTTTGGCTCGTAGCACAAGAAACACGGTGCATGAGTAACAGCTATGAAGCTTCAATAGATTGGCACCAGGATATGTAGTTTTCCTACCTACAGGAAGCAACTTGGAACTTGGCCTAGGTCAGCAGCTACTGGAAGTTATTATCATCTGGAAACATTTCTCTTACATAGATGTATATGGCTGAATTCCTGCTACATTGTCTGAGATCCCTTGTAATGAAGATTGAAGCAGACAAAACGGGTGCTCGTAGTTGCTCCGTGAAATGTAGTATAAATCAGATTCCAATAGATTTCAACACATTTAGGGCCTTATGTTCAAAAGAAATGCAATGTAAATCTGGGTCAAACCAAATGCACCATAGGGATGAAATAAACATCCCCAAGATTTTATTTGACTTAGATGTGTCTTTTAAGCCTTTGGATGCTAAAGTGATTTCCAAATATGAAGAAATGCGTTGGAAAACTAGCATTCAAAGAGGTTAAAGCTCCATTTAAATATATGGAAAATTGTATTTGTGCAGCTGGCTTGCTGCAGAATCACTCCTCCATTTTTGTTTTGGGAATAAGGCCTTTAGAAAAACACACCACATTTACACGGAAATAAAAAGTCTACCAAACAACACTCTACCAAAATTACAAGAGACATGGTTATCTATTTAGGAAATAGGATAAAGCACAGACATTTGTCTCTGTTTAGTTTTTCCCTGGACCCAACACAATGGAAAGATATGGACACTTTTAAATATAATGGACAACAGGTTAGACATAATTCTGATACCTGAAACTTAAAGGGGCACTAATACATGCTAATAATAAACTCCCATTTAGGAAGAAATTGTGAATGTCCCCTATGAATCGATTCCGTGTGTACTGATTAAGCAATGGATTGCATGCACTTAACCCTTTGAGTGCCAGAGCAATGCGTTGAGTACCCTTCTGGCACTCGAAGGGTTAAAGGAGGACATGATTCTTTCTGCAGAAGCCCAGGCCCTAAACCTTCTACTGCTGAAGACTAAGGAGGAAGACTTCAATGGGAGTTATTTGGGGTCCAGGGGGATGGGCTTATGCAATGATGTGTGATAAAGATGAAAGCTATTCTCCAGTGAGATACACTCTCCAATTCCCAAGTTATTGTAGTCCCTTAGCATCTCATATAAGGTCTAGAATCATCCTATTACATAAAAGACCAGATGTATGTTTGTCAGATGCAGTCATGCTCAGTAGAGACTGCCGATGCAATCATGCGCAGTAGAGACTGCCCAAACGAACAAAACGCGTCCTCTTCCCAGTCGCTCTCCCAGCCCTGTGTGGCCGGTGTCCATCCCGGTGTGTGATGGAGCCCTGGCCCTGGCTGAGCGATGTCTAGCTGAGCCCGGAGGTGCGAGACACGTTCACGAACCCCCTGCTCTGGGTCAAGGTGCGCTCCCACACGCACACGCGAGACTGACAAGGTAGAGGCGTGCTCCCTCTCCTGGTACCTCATGTGCTGCTGTTAGTGAGGCTGCAGGTGCAGGGACTGGCGGGTGCATGGCTATCTCAACCCATTCAGTGCCATTCACTTTGGCCTGTGTACACGGGCTTTTACACTAGTAAGTTAATAAGTCATAACATTTAGTTCAATATCTGAAGCTTTCAGACATTTAAACTGTCAGTAATATTAACCCCTTGGATGCCAGGGATGCAGTTTGCTTAAAAATATTGCTCTTATTTTAACCTCTTGAGGTCAAGAGGAGTGCACAACACATTTCTTTGCTCCTGTGCTCAAGGGGTTAAATAATACATTGTACACCATGAACATTTTCTGTATTGTCAGTAAAGAGCATAGACAGTGAGTATGATATATTAAGAAGAACTGAGGGGAGATGCATTAATGTGTGATAAAGAGGTAATAAAGGGTAATAACTTTTCCAGAGTGAAGAACTCTCCACTTCCTGTTATTCTCTGGAGCCTGTGCACTATAATATCTCAATTTGAAGAGACCTTAGCGCATATGATCCATAGAATAACAGGAACTGGAGAACGTGACATACTGGACAAGTTTTCTCTTATCACACCTTTATGACACTTTAGTGCATTATCCCGCTGGAGTAATACTGCAGCAGTCAGCTGCAGCATATGGGGACAAATAAAACTTACAATTGATTTAAATTGGAGACCTCTCTAATGTTAAAAGGCTTGAAAGCCCTATTTAAATCAAGGGCATTTCTTCAGATTTTGCTTTTGTCCTCTATGATGCCGTTGGTTTTCTGTAGAGTTACTCCGGGGGGCACTAAGTTATGCACTAAGTTATGGCAAAGAGATGATAAATCACAGATGAACTGAACAGTGTAATGTTCTCCAAACCCTATGTTATTATATGGAGCCTATACACTAAGATATGCCTATTGTACAGCTCTGCGGAATTAGTTGGCGCTATATAAATGAATAATAATAATAATAATAATGATATCTCCATCTTGAGAGAGCCTAGTGCATTTGCTCCATAGAATACAGAAGGCATGGAGAGTTTATAAGACAAGACGAGTGATTTCCACTTTATCATCTCCTTACGACATCATAACTACACCTTAGTGAATAACCCCCCCTGTTTTTCTTACTACATCAGCCTCATTATTATATACAATAATCCACCAGCAGAGGACCTCCTCAACATTTATATATCTTCCTAACCCCATGCCTGTATCTTATGACCAGATACTTTAGTATACAGCAGCACACCCAACTCCACCAGTTCATGATTTTAATGTAAGCAAGCCCTGTAAGTGGGCCTGACACTTGAAAAACTATTTTTTCTATTACTTCAGGCAGACTGCTCTTGCCGCAGATTGCTGAACTGCCTCTGCGCCCCTCCCTCTACCCAGCATTCTCCGATGACGGAGGCTTTCTGCCTCATACCTAGAGCGGTCTCATTGGCTACATATCAATCTCTGCCAATGAGATCGCTCCAGCTTAGAGACAGAAAGCCTCCATCATCGGAGGATGCTGGGTAGAGGGACGGGAGCAGAGGCAGTGTGGCAAGAGCAGTCATGCTGGAAGCAGACCACATGGGACTCTATAAACATTAATGTTTGCGCAAATAACGTTTTGTTTTAAAAAAAATTATAAAGTTTTAAATGTATTCTCTAAATGCTCTAACTAATGAGCATATGTTGTAAAGGGGTGATAGATCCTCTTTAACCCCTTCACGTCCTGTGACGTACCCAGACCGTCACGCTGGTCCGGCACTTAAGGACCAGTGACGGTCCTGGTATGTCACGTACTTTTACTCACCGCGCTCCTGCAGGAGCGTGGGGAGTAATACCGTGGACTGAAATTGATCGCTCCAAGACCAGAGCGATCTCTTTCAGTCCTTCTTTCGATGTGCTACCCCATGTGATCAGTCACGTGGGACGGCACGTCGAACGCGTCTATCTGGTCCTTAAAGGACCAGACACCGCGGGTTCATTGGACCCTGAGGGGTTAAGGACCCATGACAGTCCTGGCACACCACTGATCCAACATGGGACAAAGACTCATGATGTGCCAGAACCGTCATGGATTTCAGGGCTCCCCGTGCGGCTGAAACGTATAAGAAAAAAAATGCTCCATGGTCCTTAAATGCCAGCCTCGTTTGCATGAGGACAGTCCTTAGGGGCTTAAGATGTAGTGTTTTGTGAAGTGTTTGTTTTTGTTTTTTTAAAGGATGTATCATCTTTCCAAGTCCTTCCTCCAGTGGGAACTTCTATATTCTATATTTCTATATTGAAAATATTTGAATGATTTTTTCTCTTCATCAATTTATTCCACTCCCTGGTGGAAACTGGTAGATTTTAGTAGCTCAAGAAGGCAGAGAAAGGTTATGTTCTGGACATGTGTGTAATTAATTATGTATGCTTTATCTGAACAAGTCAGAGAATCAAGTTCTGCTGAGATTAGATTCCTCAACTACTAAACCAAAAATACATAAACTATTAAGCTGCTTGGAAAACAAAAATTACAAGTTATAGGCAGTTTCAACAGTTACACTTAATGAGACTCACAGCCTCACAGCTTGTGTAGGTAACAGGTCATCTCTATCACTAGTAGTATGGCAGATGTAAGGAAAGGAAGTATTGTGCACCGAGTTACTCTGTCTCATCTTAGTACATGGTGTTAGCAGAGAGCAGAGGAGCAGCTCACCCTGAAACATGCATACACACTCACACTACCCACAACTTAGTGCAAAGCAACAGTTTTTTCCATGAAAAACTTTGTAGATAGGCATTGGTCAGGCACTGGACACAAAAGTATTTGTGCTGATTTCAATGTGTATGTCTTTTCATACATAGCCCACATTGGGCCTTACGAACAGTATAAAAGATGTGCAGTTCTTGGGAAAAGAAATAATAATTCCCACCCTTCCAATGAGTTAAATGTGGCTTTTCATCTACTGAATGCTACCGAGGTCCTCAATGTTTCACAAAATTGATGGGAATTTGCAGAAGTGTTGTTTATTCCCTATGGTGCATTTAGCTTGAACCAGAATTTCACCACTTTATCTTAGTACATGAGGTTCACTGACAATATGAAAGTATTTGTTCTCACAAATTGCATGAAGTACCGATTCTCTGTCATTTCAACACATACTACCATATGTTTAACCACCCCACTAATCTTAAATCCTCATAGGGTTACAGCAAACCCACACATGATAGTAAGAACTTAAACTGATGAATCAAGGACCAGTGACATTTACAGCAGGTTGCCAAGCATTTGAGTACTTCAGCCTTTACTCATGAAAAACAGCAGGGTTTCCCTATTGACCTTTAGCTGGACTGACATACAGTGTTTGAAAAAAGTGTGGACACAACAACAAAATGAACAAACTGATGATTACTGCCCACCATGGCTATTTTTATGGAAATATATATTTTTTCTGGAAAAACAGTTGGCGGTACTATATATATATATATATATATATATATATATATATATATATATAGCTATATATAATGAACAAACTGATGATTACTGCCCACCATGGCTATTTTTATGGAAATATATATTTTTTCTGGAAAAACAGTTGGTGGTACTATATATATATATATATATATATATATATATATATATATATATATATATATATAAGCTATATGGATATTGTGTTTTTTTTGGGGAAAAGGGATGGTTACTGAGTACCAAAATTAAAAAAAAATAACCCTATTGAGAATATATTTTGATGATGATTTACTCACTTTGATTGCTGGCACTCCAGGGGCTAATGTGCAAACATAACAAAAAAGGGCAAACTTAGTATATACAATTTTCAGCCCAAGCTCTCAGAAATATCCAATCACTATGTTCCAGTTTCCCAACCCTGATGACCCTGATCTTCCCATGATATCTGTCAAAAAGCAATTTCGATTGATTTGGTTGCTTATCAGCCTGTCTACCAAACGTCACTTATTAGCTGGGAATCGCTACTGAGGTGAAGGAGACTTAGAACATCTGTACTACATGTTCCCATGTGGGCATCATCCTTCTACATGTCCTGGAAAAGACAACATGTACTATCGGTTGAATCTAATTGATATACTACATATACAATAGCTAGTCTAATTAAACCTTCCTCTATCCTGCCTTATATAAACTTGTATTGGAAACCTCCAGCAATGTACATTGACGTGGGAGACAGACGGTTGCCAATATTACTCCCACACAAGCCATCTCCTCCAATGGCCCCGTGCATAGAACTCGATTGGTGCTTGGCTTATTAAAGTCTCACTAAAAGGATTGGTACAGATCGCTGCAAAGAATAAATACATCTGCATAAAAAGGACTGCATACTGGGACTTGGAACATTACCGGGATAGAGAAGTCCATAAACAGCATAGTGGTACAAAGTGTCATTTGTCATAACATTAACTGCTGACAATCTAGTTTTCATATGATGGACTATACACAGGGTAAGATGGCAATCAAATCAGACCATGGGTTCATGTGTATAAATACACAAGTAATTGTTAACCCGTTGGATGCTGGCAGGGTCTCCAAACGCATTGGGATACCTCTCTAGCATCCAAAGAGTTAAAGAACCTGCTAATGATTGTGGTTTGGTAGCTCACTCCTTCTCCATTGCTACTATGATTAACAGGTCCATAGTTAATGCAATTCACTGCAGCCTTTTTAGAGGTAATTTATGAACCCTTTGAGTGCCAGAGTAGTACGAAACGCGTATCCCTCTGCCACTCAAAGGGTTAAATGTTAATTATTTTAACATGTTCCACTTAAAAAAAATACTACGCACACATTATATATATATATATATATATATACACACATACATAAATATATGTATATATATACATACATATATACATATACATACATATACACACACATACATATATATAGATATATATATATATACACATATACACATATATATATAAATATTTATATATACACAAGCATACGCGTGTGTGTGTGTTAAAATACAATAAAATCCCTTAATCAAATTCATGTTAAATGCAGCTCGTTTTCTCACTACTATGACAACAGGTTTCAGGGAATCGTTTTCCTCCCAGACTACTGGGTATCACTGCTTCTTACAGTGGTGAAAAAATAATTTCTCTGTTTCAAAGCAGATTAACCCGTTCACTGCCACAAACCAGGAACATATCCATTATAAATTCAAAGAAAACGGGTACAAGACTTACCTGTCTGTGATCTGTTATTTGATTGCTTTTCCGGGTATTTGTAGAGGATCCTTGAATTTTTTTTCCAGATGTGTGATCCAGGTCGGTACTATTCACTGGATACGAGGCTCTGATCAGCAAGTGGCTGGGGGCATTTGATGGGGCACAATTTAAACCAGGCACCTTTCACAAGCACCTTTCCTTGCCATCACCTTGGAAGACGATCTGCCCCTGTATAGAGTGCTTGTGTGACACAAGTGATCCGATCAGTCATGTGTTGCGCACCAGTCAGCATCAATACACCATATATCCAGGCGCTGTGATGGTGAACTAGGAGTTGGACTCCCTTTAAACTCCATTCCACAAATTCATTCCTTTGTAGATAATAATCCTGCAGCCTGATACCAAAAGTTGCAACGGTTCTTTGTCTCTCTGGTCCTATCAGATCTCCTTGTGTGGTTAATGGCTCGGATGCACCAGCCTCTCCCCTCTCCTTTCATTGACACCGGGTACCTAATGGGATCCCTGAACTCCGCTTTCAGGGTAAGCTAAACTCACAAGTGGTCCCTGTGCCGACACGCAAAGATGATTCTCTCTTTTCTCTGGTCTCTGCCGTAGAACATGCGCACACAACTCCTGTCAACGAGGCTGAGCTTAATACACAAGACGGGGGCTGACTGATTTATAACCCCTCCACTGCCACAACTCAGGTGATTGCTTCCTCTGATAGTAAAACATCAAGGAGTCTGGGCTGGAAAAACACTCAGGAGCGGGCAGCCTGTGTCTCTTCAGCTGTTGCTTGACTACATATCACATTTACCTCCACTACCTTTCCAGCTGTTGTTGAACTACAAGTTCCATCATCCTTAGCCGACCTTTGGCTGGAATGCTACATGTTGCTCATTCCTCCCTCCCAAGGTACCTGAATAGTGGAGTTAGGCGTTTACATCACACTAATATAAAAAAAAAATAAGATCTGTTGTGTGAAATGTGCACATTCTACTATATAAACTAAAAGGATATGGGCACTGTAATCTAACAGCTAGAAAGCCAAAGGTTGCCCATTCGTACTTAACCCATTCGATCCCTTAGTTAGGAGATCTCATCACAGTGATTTGCAAAAAGCAAAAACTTGTAAGAAATATCCATATTTTGGGACAAACATAAAAAAAGACATGGGGGTTGTAGTCTAACAATAGCTTTAGCTCCACAAGTGCCAGTCCCTCTTTCTAATATATGAGTGGAGTAAATCTCATCATGGTGCTATACACACAGAAAACCCCCTTCCACTTAATGCCCACATACAGTATCTGTGAAGTACAATAATCGCTGGAGAGCCATATGTTGGCCATAGCTTCCTCTAACTTATTAGATACCTAAGTGGAGTTATCAGCTCTAATTACAGTGATATATACTCAGAGCAAGACATGTTAATATTCTAGGAAAGAAAAAAAAGAAATTGGGACTTGAAGGGCAACAGCCACATCTTTATATCCATCATTGTAACTTCATAGATACCTGAATGGAGTTGCCAGATCTCATTTCATATATTATGCACAGAGTTAATCCCTAACAAGAACGTGCCACTTTCAGGACAGAAGACAAAAGCATTCGAGAGTTATGGACCAACAATGGCTGTGGAGCCACAGGTTGCCCAGCCCTTGTTCTAACCCATTATATACCTGCGTGGAGTTACCATAGATCTCACGACTGTGAAATATAAGCAACAATATTTCTAAAAAAAATAAATGTCCACATTCTAAGAGAGAAATCAAATGGGGTGGGAGTTGCAGACCTAAAAAAAGGCAATTGTTCTAATGTTTATCAGCGATGGTCTGCTGAAATTCAGAAGCTATCAGCTGAAATCAGAGACAATTGAGAATTGCTCTGTATTTCCTTCCACCGAATGTTTCAGATGCAAGCAAATCGTGATGAGATTCAATACTCCTGCCACGTGACTACAATACAAATGTTGATAAAACAATAGTGGTGTGCATTTTTTCTGTATTATTTTGTGGTACATTTTTAAAAGAATGTTCACTCTTCAGGAGTCTTAAGATATTTGTTACTGTCCACTCTAATTTTTCATAATAAGTAAAACGGCTTGTAGAACCTTATCCTTTGCACCATGTAATTGTACAAATATGGACAAAATGTGGTTATCCAGCTATTGTTGGATAACGCCTGAGATGTAATGCAAAACAGCTGGGAAAACACCTTGCTTGCACCAGTATCCAAATGTTTTCCTTCTAGGGCAGAGTTGGAGAACCTGAGGCCCTCCAGTTGTTGGGGACTACAACTCCTTCATCCAGCCAGCCAACATTTGGCTTGGGATTATGGGAAATGTGGTCATCAGCAGGTAAAGGTCCTAAGGTTGCCATGGTCTGTGGTAGCAAGATCAAACCCATATGGGGTTTCCAGTGACTCAGAAACCCCACGTGTTCTTTTGCTGCCAACATACCAGGGACACAAAAAGGAATACTACAATAATGAAAAATGTTTGCTTCTTTTGGGCATATGACTATACCAGAAGTGGTGCAACCTGCTTCCCTCCCACTGTTGTTGGACTACAATTCCCATTATCCTCAGCCAGATGTTGCTCATTCCTGGCCAATGCAAAGTCAACTGGCATGGGTTCTGGGTAAAGAACTGCAGAGATCCAATTCTAAGTGTCTTTTTGAATCAGTTTTATTTTTTAGAAACTTCCAGTCTGAAAATCTTGGGATTGCCGCAGTCTATGGCATAAGTAAACCAGAGTATGTATTGTTATTATTTTTTACTTTCCTTTATTCATAATGCAGCAACATATTTTGCAATGCATTACAATAGAGATGCAAACATATAAGGATTTGGATAATATAACTGTAGATAGAAGTATGCAAAATATTATCAAACACATATCATTATGGTATATTAATAATTTAAAGAATAAACAACTTGAATACATTTTTAACATTTTCTTGGCAAATAGTTTTTCCAAATGTAAAGCAAATGAATATAAATATTTGAAAACAATCACTAAAAACATATACAAAAAAAAAAAAATAATAACTTGAATAATTTGTACACTAGACGTCGCCAATACATTGCAATGAAATGCATTGGTGGTGTCTTTAGCATACCAAAGGCTAATCTGGCTCCAGTGATGTTTTTTCGGCCTGTTGAAGATGCAGATTATCTACAGCAGGGATGGGCAATATGAGACCCTCCATTGGCTGACAGGGAAAGATGTGAGTTGTAGTCTGGCAGCAATTGCAGGGCCTCACTTTCCCCCACTACTGATCTAGTACAAATGTGTTCAGCATGTGGTTCTAAAGTTGTGTAGGACTACAAATCCCAAAAGAGGCTGTGGATAACTAAAGTTGTAGTCTGCCACAGTTGGAGAGTCTCGGGTTGCCTGTCACTGAACTAGACTGTTGAGGTCCTTACACATCTGCAGAATATGTAAAATCAAAATAAAAGTTATCTATAACATTTATTAAAAATTGCATATGTGCCTGTGCAATTCAGAAAGTGGAGACCACCGTTCTATTTATGAAGGCGTGCTGTAAAGTAAATCCTCAGTTTAGTCCAGCACACTAGCACAGACTGAGGTCTCTCCTCTGACTAAATGGTTGGTTGTATGCAGGTCTTTCACTAAGTTTCCAAGTGTCAGTTCAAGGACTGATTAATCTGTTATTGGGGAAAAAATGACAATTCCAGTCAAATATATTTTGTCCTAATCTACTGCAGTTGAGAGACCCCCTCTTGCAGTCCAGGACTGATCACACATATATATTGTAGTAACCCAGCTGATTACAGTAATTGCAACCCCACTGATCATAGTATAATTTGTAATAGCCCAATTGATAACAGTATAAGTAGTAGTGACCCCATTGCTCACAATATAAGTAGTAGTAACATGCCTAATCACTGTATAAGTAGTAGTAAGCGTAAGCATACTAATCACACTAAAAAAAGGCAATAATTTGCAATAATTTGCTTGATCACAGTGTGTGTAATAACCCACTTGATCAAATTATAAATTAAACAGGTCTTCTTCTTCAGATGATCAATTTTAAAGAAACAGGGGCTTTGCAAACATGCTCTTTTTGTTTTTCAAGCATGTGATCAGTTTTTTTGTAATCTATTTGGTTAAACAGCAAACAAAACTAAAAATGGAACACTTATTTCACAAAACTTGCAATTTCAGATGATTATTAATCATTACATTTGTTTTAATCATGCTTATTATTAATGAAAATTGGTGAACCTTAGTATTTTGCAACCTAAGGCATTTGTCATATTTTTGGTGGTGATGCTGTTTTAGTAACTAGCCCCTCTTGTAGGTCAGGAAAGAATCTTAGTAAGATAAAACGGGATACATGTCTCAATTTCTGGCTTATGATTACATGGTTAGGGAAGATAAAAAAAGGTGAAGCTAAATCTTGGATAGCATGATGAATCCAAGATGATCCAGAGGACAACAGAAAACAACCAAAATGCACATGAAATCAAATCTTTTTCTTTTGGTTATGAGATTAAAGTTAGATTACTGTCTACAGTAGCTTCCCTCATGACTGCTTGAGTAATGACTACAATTTCCATTATCTTCAGTCAGCCAATGGATGGCTGAGGATGATGGGTGTTGAAGCCTAACAATGGTTGGTAGCTCAGATGATATCCGTGTATAGTGTGGGGGATGACGTTACTTAAAATACTGAAATCACTGTATGGATGCACGTATTTAATAAAAGCCATTGAGGACTCAAATAAATGTGTTGTTAATACTTAACCTTTATTGACTATTTCTAAGATAAACTAGTTCCAGGGTTCACTTTGGACCATTGTTTGACTTTTCAATTAGTTTAAAACCAGAGAGGATCTCCATGAAGGAAATGTATCTAGAAACAAGCCCAGAGAACAAACAACTTCTAAGAGGGTGTAGAGTACAAACATCCCTCTGAGAAAGCAGACAAACTGTCCATGATATGCACTGGGGATAGCCCAGCAATACCAAATATGTAGCTTAGAGTTCTTCTACCCCTTTTGAGTCTTCCAGCCCATTTCCAAGAACCTGCTTTCTCTCAACTTTCCCATACCATGTTTTGGTGACAGCAGAGGAGGAAGCAGCCCAGTACAGCTTTTGCCTGCTCCAAGTAGTAAGTATAGGATGGTCTGTTTCATTTTGGTGTACTTTGAACTCTTGGATGTTATCACAGTCTTCCTTAGAGGCTAAGTGTTCCTGTGCTTCCTACCTCTGTATGGCCTCCGTCCGGCATGGCCTCCGGTCACTTCTTCATTGCTGACATCAGTTAACAGGCACTAGCACGGACACCTGTTTATGGGCCTGTTCTGGGTGGCCTAATTGGGTCCCGCCTCCTTCTGCTCCTTTATAAACCTCCTTGAGCCTGGGAGCCATTGCCCTTAGGTGGTGTTCCTGTTCGTTACTCTTGTGCTCAGTTGTGACCTGTGCTTATCTGAGAATCCACTCCGTGTATGACCCCGGCTTGTCTGACTACCCACATCGGTTCTGACCTATGGCTCTGGTTGACTTACTCCGTGTATGACCCCGGCTTGTCTGACTACCCACATTGGTTCTGACCTGTGGCTCTGGCTGACTAACTCGTTCCTTGTTAACGCCAACTTGTCTGACTACCCACATTGATTCTGACCTGTGGCTGTGGCTGACTCACTCGCTCTGTGTAGTCCCTGGGTTGTCTGTCCTCCGGCTCTGGCTCCTATCTCACTCCGTGTATTTCCAGCTTGTCTGACCTGTGGCTCTGGCTGACTACTCAATCCATACACTCCTAGCCTGCCTGGCCATTAGCCTCTGTGTCTCGAGGCTCTGTTTGACTCTCTCTCCCTGTTGCCTTTAGTCTTCAGTACCTCACAGTAGTGCAGTACGTAGCACAGTATGCAGCTCTGGGTAGGAGCTTGGGCCCTATCATCCAGTGGTCTGTGGTTGTGTGGGATATTATCATCGTTATATCTCATATATTATCACTGTATATTCTAATAAAGGTGGTTATATTTTTTTACTGTGTTTGTCTTTCTTTGCCTGATTATCGTGACAGATGTCCGTAGAGACTCTTTCAACCAAAATCCCTTCTGTGACACCCTGGAGAGTAACAGAAAGGAACAAGGAGGTCTAAAGAGAAATGAGAAATGGGGAATATGACAGGAGACTGGAGCACAGCTTGTTCAAGTAGAAAGGGAGCTTTGATATGCTCAAACTCTAAGAAAGTTCTTGTAAGTGTGTCTATATGTTGTGTTTGAAATCCTACTTTTCTAGGATGTTTGTTATCTGTACTTGTTTCTATACACATTATTTTTTGTGAGAAGTAGAAGAGGCCACTTAGAGTTTCATTAAATTAATCTAAGGGTTCATATGAAAATTAATATCTTCTAAAGATGACCTCATCACATTCATCTATTATCTACCATTCAAAATCATTCCATTTCCTCATCTTCATCTTCAGCCTCATACACATCAGATCTGTGTTTTAGGATATCTTACTGGAGTGGAATTACTGCTAGATGATTTTAACATTCATCATGAAGTTATCCTTTATGATAAACCATTTGGGACTTATATAGACTGGGGACATTATGGATTTTTATTTTGTAGCAGAGTATCAGGGCCAGAGCCATTTCGCTTTCTTGTTGTAAGGTCCAGTAATGATCTTACATAGTGAGATATGCAAAGATTACTTTTTATGCATATCAATAGCACCTTAAGGGTTACAGTGAGGATCAGGCATCGGCATAATGGGGTCAGTCTGATTTTATATGCCAGTAAATAATATTATTTTGTACATTGAGGGTCTAAAATAGTAATCTCAATGCCTTAGTTGCTAATGGAATAAGGAAAGTAAATTATACTGTTATATTTTATTTGGTAACTTTGTTGAAGATATACTTACCTTTACAGGAGAAGAGGGAATTAAAGAATGCCCTCACATGCATAACTGGTAGTTTGCATCGTTTTTATGAACATTCCCACACATAGAAACCCCCTCAAAATATTCTTATTTTCCCTAACCACAAGAAATCTCCTGGGGGGGGGTCAGAGTAAACTCAGTATCTGAAGTTCTGGTTCTACCAGTGTTGATACTGTGGGACAAGGCTGAGGGATCAATGTGTGTAATTGTATGGATGCCAGTTCAGTGGGACAAAGCTAAGGGGACAGTATGGGTGATTCTATGACTATCATGGGACAAGGCTGGGTGTAAGTATGTGTGGTTCTGTGGTTGCTGTGAGACAAGGCTAGGGCAGTTGGTATGAGTTTAGTTCTATGGCTAACATGGGAAAAGGCTGGGGGTCACAGAAGTGGTAGGTAATATAAAGCACTCACACTGCAGCCAGACTACAACTCCCATCACTCCCAGCAAGCTGCTGTATGGCAGGAACAGATGGAAGTTGTAGTCTTAAAGCAGCTGGAATGCTTCACATTGCCCTTCCCAGCGGCTACCAGACAGCTGGAAAAGGTTGAGGGTTCAGTATGTTTGGGTTTATGGATACTGTTGGAAAAGGCTGAGAGGGTCAGTATGCATAGTTCTACAGATGTCAGTGCACTGGGACAATGCTGAGGTGACAGTATGTGTGATTTTATGGTTACCATGGCACAAGGCGGGGGGGTAAGTATTCGTGGTTGTTTGGTTACTGTGGGACAAGGCTGGGGCAGCTATAGTTGAAACCAGAAGTTTACATACACTATATAAAAAAGACACATATGTTTTTCTCACTGACATGAAATCAGAATAAACCTTACCCATTTTGGGTCAATTAGGATTACCAAAATGATTTATATTTGCCAATTGCCAGAATAATGAGAGAGAGAGAATTTTTTAAGGCATTTTTATTACTTTCTGCAAAGTCAAAAGTTTACATACACTAGGATTACTATACCTTTAAACAATTTGGGACAGCCCATATGATGATGTCATGTCTTTGGAAGCTTCTGATAGGTTTATTGGCAACATCTGAGTTAATTAGAGACACACCTGTGGATGTATTTTAATGCACACCAGAAACACACTGCTTCTGTGTGTAACATCATGGGAAAGTCTAAAGAAATCAGCCAAAATATCAGGAAGAGAATTGTGGACTTGCACAAGTCTGGATCATCCTTGGTTGCAATTTCCAGATACCTGCAGGTGCCTCGTTCATCTGTACAAACAATTATACACAAGTACAAACAAGATGGGAATGTCCAGCCATCATATCGCTCAGGAAGGAGACGGGTTCTGTGTCTCAGAGATGAATGTGCTTTGGTCCAACATGTGCATATCAACCCAAGAACAAAAGACCTTGTGAAGATGCTGGCGGAAGCTGGTAAGATTGTGTCATTATCCACAGTGAAACGAGTACTGTATCAACATGGGCTGAAAGGCCACTCTGCCAGGAAGAAGCCATTACTCCAAAAGAAACATATAAAAGCCAGATTAATGTTTGCAAATGCACACAGGAACAAAGACCTACATTTCTGGAGACATGTCCTGTGGTCTGACGAAACTAAAATTGAACTGTTTGGCCATAATGACCATCGTTACGTTTGGAGGAAAAAGGGAGAAGCTTGGAAGCCTAAGAACACCATCCCAAGTGTGAAACAAGGAGGTGGCAGCATCATGTTGTGGGGTTGGTTTGCTGCAGGAGGGACTGGTGCACTTCACAAAATAGATGACATCATGGGAAAAGAAGATTATGTGGCAATACTGAAGCAACATCTCAAGATATCAGCCAGGAAGTTAAAGCTTGGGCGGAAATGGGTCTTCCAAATGGACAATGACCTGAAGCATACTGCCAAACTGGTTACAAAGTGGCTTAAGGATAACAAAGTCAATGTTTTGGAGTGGCCATCACAAAGCCCTGACCTCAATCCTATTGAAAATGTATGGGCAAAGCTGAAAAGGCAGGTGCGAGCAAGGCAACCTACAAACATGGTTCAGTTACACCAGTTCTGTCAGGAGGAATGGGCCAAAATTCCTACCAACTATTGTGAGAAGCTTGTGGAAGGATATCCAAAACGTTTGACCCAAGTCATACAGTTTAAGGGCAATGCTACCAAATACTAATGAAATGTATGTAAAGTTTTGACTTTGCCGAAAGTAATAAAAATGCCTTAAAAATTCTCTCTCTCTCATTATTCTGGCATTTGGCAAATATAATTTTGGTAATCCTAATTGACCTAAAACGGGTAAGGTTTATTCTGATTTCATGTCAGATAGTGAGAAAAACATGCATATGTGTCTTTTTATATAGTTAATGTAAACTTCTGGTTTCAACTGTACTATGAGTGTAGTTCTAGGCAATCATTGCACAAAGCTGTGGGTCACAGAAGTGGCTGGCAATGTAAAGCCCTCCAAAGCTGCCAGAACTGCTACCAGAATGCAACTCCTATCACTCCCCACCAGCCGACATGGAGTTGTAGACTGGAAAAGAGAAACCCTGTGCACACTATAATTATATATTAAACTTGGAGATACTTGGGTGAAAGATAGGTGCTCATAGGATAAACAACATGTAATATCTAATAGAGAGAGAAAAAAGACACCCTATATACTCAAGCACACCATCTATGCTCCAGTCAAAAATGGAACACGGGGAAATAGGGAAACTTAACATTTATTTATTTAATTAAAATCACCCTGAATCACTGGGTTGTAGATAAAACAAACAGCATTAACTGTATATAAGTATGGGATGCAGTCAAACACCCTAGAAGTATTCTAGGTGTTTGTCCATTAAAGTATATTTCAAATTACATTGTTCTCTTTTGATCTGACTATCTAATATTTCAAAGTTGTTCTATTAGCTTGTCTATTCCAATGCATTTCTGGGAATAGATATTATATATATCTTATATATTTTAAAGAGGGCTAAAATAGATTATCAGAGCGGCTAACACCCTATAATCGCTCCAAATATTCATCTACTCTGATACTCATAGGGTTAAATATATATATCTTTTTTGTAATTACCTTATACATACTTATCAGCTTCCAAAAGTAGTTAATCTATGCCCTCTATCTCTACTAAATAGGACTAAAGTGATTATTGAAAGCAAACACAACTCTTGAAACAACAGTCCCAGTAGTTCATAGCATGCAGAACAAAATATCAATCGCTAGTGTCACAATCATTTAAATTAGCGCTCTTGATAACTGAGCATTGCTCAGCATTTGGTCAGAGTATTATAGACTTCTCATTGATCCTCCAAATGTAACAAGTTTTCAAAAATTGATATTCTTAATCATACAGACTGAAACACTGTATCTGTCTGAAATGTCTATATGAGTGTAAAAATCTGTTCCCTGACTCAGTTGTTACCGGGGCTGATTCCGGATTGCCAAAAGATCTAGCTATAATGTGTTTCTTATTATACGGATACTATTAACTTATTTTCCTTAGCTGGTAATAATAAGTTGTCTGCTGCTAAACACATAACTAATAAGTATCCAAACTACATCCCATATTTTAAGGTTCCTTAAGAATACATATAGATGCTAGACACGAGTGCCGACATTAAAGTCAGCTCCCTAAAACAACTGACGCGCGTTTCGCACAACGGCTTGATCACAGTGACACGAGTGCCGACATTAAAGTCAGCTCCCTAAAACAACTGACGCGTGTTTCGCACAACGGCTTGATCACAGTTTAATACATTTTCAGAGGCTCTGCAATTTCCACTCTGGCCACATATGGACAAACCAAATGCACTGTAGTGGGGAAGTAATAAATATTTGTGAAGAAATGCACTGAAGAGCTGTCAAGCATTCAAGATGTTAAGATCCCCATTTAACCCTTTGAGTGTCAAAGAGGTGCACAACCTGTTGCTCTGCAATGCTGTGTTCACCCCTTTGGCACGCAAATCAATTTGATATTTTGGAATCTCTATTTGTACGCTATGGTGTCGCTGTTTTACTCCAGAATTCCTCCACATTTGAACATAGGGTCCATAGTGAAATATTATTCTCTTCACTGAATGACAGATCTCACCTCAAAATGGGAAGTCATAAAGTTAAAAAGGTGCAATTCTTTGGCAAACAAATTGAAAGGTGTGAACAAATGAACATTCCTCAAAGGTCTCCAACTCATTTCAAAGCATTCAGTGCCATTGCAGTGAGAAAATGTCCATATCCATAACAGACTGGTCCTGCCCACAGACAATCCAGCTCCAAAATGTCAGGCATATCCTCTCTGTATGAGAGAAACAGCAAAACCACAGACATACTTTTTAGCCTCTGTGGGCCTTGTCTGGTGTGGTGCAGGTTATTCTCTCTGCTCTCTTGCACTCCATGTGCCTAGAGGGAATCAGCTGCATTCCAATGACAAGGCCCACATAAGCTGAAATATATGTCTGAAGATATGTTGTTTCTCTCACGCAGAGAGGATTTGCCCGACATTTTAGAGCTGGACTGAGCAGCACCTGAGAGGCTACGTGCCTTGAACAAAAAAACACAATTTGTTCTTTCTTGGTGTGCTTTCCTCACATTCTTTGTTTTTGTACATAAGTACATGCTGTTCTATAGCAAGAGTTCAGTGTGTGGGGTTCTATTGCTATCAGTACAGTGGGACAAAGCTAGGACTCCTGGGAGCTTAGCATTTGTGGTTCTCTGACTACCTGTGCAGTGGGAAAGGCTGGGAGGTCGGTGGGTGTGGTTCTGTGGCTATTAGAGTAGTAGGACAAGGCTAGCTAGTCCGTATGTGTAGTTCTATCTACCACTGGACAAGGCTGGGATTATGAGCAATGAGAGACTCTCCAGACTGTTTCTGAAATCTGGCAAGGAAAGATAGGAGTTGCTGCCTGGCAGCAAATGGAGGGTTTTGGGTCAGTAAGTGTTTCGATATCTACCAGTAATGTAGGACAAGTTGGGGGATCAGAATGTGGTTCCATGACTACTATTGTAGTGGGACAAGGCTGGGACATAATTATATGCTCTTCTATACCTACAGTGGAACAAAGAAGGGGTCAGTATGCGTGGCTTTAAGGCTACCAGTGTAGTAGGAGGTTGTGTCAGAAAAAATTAGAAAAACAGCACTTTTGCAGGAAATCCTAGGAAATGCCATTTTTCACACTTTCTCATTTGGAGTGTAAAATTTTGCCCCTTCCTAGTCACTATTACCCTGTATGTACTTTAGCTTCCTACTATAATCTAATGTGGATACTTCTCTTACTGTCCAGATGACATATCTCAGCACATCTTTTAAAGGGATAGTAATGTTTAAATTTAACTTTATTTAATATTGCAGGCATTAAAAAAATAAGTACATCTGTGTACGTCTTATCTCTCAAACCTTTATGGTTTGAGAGATATAACTCGCTAAAGTTCCCCCCTCCAGGCTGCTTCAGCTCCTATGGGACAGCAGCAGATTCCGGTCATTTGACCAGCCATCGGCTCTTCAGCAAAGCCGCAATTGCGCTATTTCAAAATAAACACTTAATTGGAATGGTCTACAAAGTGTTCCTGGCTTGCAAGCAAACTTTGTAGACCTTTCCAATTAAGTATTTATTTAGAAATAGTGAGATTTTGGCTCTGCTGAAGAGCCGCAGACTAATTCCAGGACCAGAGTTATAGCTCTCAAACCATAAAGGCTTGAGAGATAAGACTTACATTGATGTGCTTGGTTTTTTTAATGCCTACAATAATAAATAAAGGTACATTTAAACATTACTATCCCTTTAATGGATCTTTCATAAATCCCATTTGGGGCTATTTGTTCCTTACTTATTTTTTGAGGTTAGTGTTTTAACTATTCTCTAACTGAGGATATAGTTACTTATATCTGGTTGTCTTAGTGTGTCTCATTTTGCAGGAGTTTCTCCAAATTCTGTTTTGGGTTTTTCTTTTTCTGTACATACCACCACAACTAAAAATCACCATAGGCTTCTAGTGATTTTCCATTTTAAATCTAGAGAAGTCTTCATCACATTCCAAAAAAATACAATAGAGATGTCTCTAACATTCAAGAGTGTCAAAGAGATAGTAATATATGAAAATAAATGGAGCCCTGATTCAGCTTTATAGTTTTCTCAGCATGTAGAGAGGTATTTCAATCGTATCCGACTCGTAGTTCAAGAGTTAGTAAATTATAAAGTATCTTCCTCCCACCCTTATACTTATGTAACGCTGCCTCTCATGCCAGTCCAGAACACAGAGAGGGATAATCTTCAGTGAGCATAAGGAAAATCCTGCCCTCTTTCGTCAAGAGGGGCAGGGTTTTCCTTAGGCTCATTGCATTAAGATTGTTGAGAGCTGTCCCGTCAAGAGGCCGGATTCCACATATGATAGGAGGCAGCGTACCATAGGTAAAAGAGGGGGAGAGGGACTCTATAACTTAATAATTCTTGAACTACAAGTCAGATACGATTGAAATGCCACTCTACATGCTGAAAAAACTATAAAGATGAATTGGAGCTCTATAAAGATTAATTGGAGCTCCATTTATTTTCATATATTACTATCCCTTTAAGCAGGGTATTAAATATGTAATGAAAAATAAATTAATATGAATATTTATTTGACACAACAGCAAACCAGCGCTTCTCTATGTATAAAATAAATATGTGCCCTGTGTTTAGCATATATAATAATATTTCTAAATAAATAAAATAAGTGAGATATTAGTTTTCACAAATTGGCCAAGTTGTGGGTAAGCTTGCCACCCCGCCAAGGTTTCTCACTGTACAGCAAGTCCTACTCTATATATCTGTAATGCCCTATCTAAAAATTAAAATAAAATAAAACTTGAAATTCCCTGAAGAGATGTTATTATAAATGCGTTGGAGAGCAAGGGACCCTTTAAATGTGCTCTTTTTGTTGCTTCTGGGTCCCAGTGTGGTGCAATTAAAAACAATAGACATACATTATTATGGAAAGATGTACATAGTGGATTTACCTAATACAAAAAGACCCCAATGGATCTGCATTGTGAAAATATGAGAGAGCTGTGGATCCAACAGCTCACACTATAAATGTGACCTTTATATCAGCCCCCACAGGTCATGTGAGGAATAGCTGATATCAAACTAGGAGCATGTAAGCTAGCGAACGCTTGAAGCCTGCTCTTAAAGGCAAAGTGTGAAAAAAAGAAATAAAGATACTGTGATACTAATTGTGTAAAGATGATTGTGCTATATATAAATAATTAAGTTGGATAGGTGAGGAGGCTGCTTGAATGAGTAACTGAGACATATTATTATAAATGCTAAATACAGGGCACATATTTATTTTATACATAGAGAAGCGCTGGTTTGTTGTTGTGTCTGTTTGTTTATACTTTGGGTTTTGGCCTGAAGTTAGGGGGTCTGGAGAGCCCTCTCATTCCTAGCTGCTATCTATGTATACACTTTATATTCACATTAAAAATGTATTTATTGTATGGATTTGTTATGGTGAGCTGGCGCTGTGAGTTTTCTTTTGTTTCATGAATATTTATTTGGTTAATATTTTTTTTACTTATTTACCCTATTTGCAATGTCTGAAGCATCCAAGGGGTTAAAGATAATCCACAACAATAGTGGTAACACGCTAACACGCTAACTTGTATCATTGAAGGTACCTTATAATTTCCGCGTTGTCTCCTGGCCCATTCGGAACATCCAGAGGTCCGGTGCATAACCTGCTGCGGTTCTCCAAATTCCGTATATATAGTGCAGACAAAGAAAGAAAGATACAGTTGCACTCGGACATCCAAAATAGGAAGCTTGAAATATAAAAACCTTCTTTATTGTATCATCTTATAAAAAAGTAACAAATCGATGTGGAGTTGAAGTGAGGCAAGACATACAAAGACTCTATGATTAAACGCTAGTAGGCGCGAAACAGACTGAAGGGATCTTCCTTTGTATGTCTTGCCTCACTTAAACCCCACATCGATTTGTTACTTTTTTATAAGATGATACAATAAAGAAGGTGTTTATATTTCAAGCTTCCTATTTTGGATGTCCAAGTGCAACAGTATCTTTCTTTCTTTGTCTGCGTTAAAGATAATCCACTAAGCTTTCTTAAAGGGATAGTAATACTTCGTTTTATCTTTATTTTATTTTGTAGGCATTAAAAAAACATGAAGAACGATATAAGTCTTATCTCTCAAACCTTTATGGTTTAAGAGATATTCACAAGCAAAGTATCCCCCCCCCGTTCAGCCAGATCAGAAGGGAGGTGCCCAGGTAGACTGCAGAGAGGGACAATCTTCAATTAAGATAAGGGAAAAACCTGAAAAACTTGTCAAGGGGGGGAGGGCTTTCATTGTTTTCATACAAAGAAGATTGTCCCCTGCTGTTATCTGTCTGGTCTTACAACCAGAGTCCCCATCTGAGAAGAGATGGCTTACACTAGGAAAAAGGGGCGGGAGGGGGAAACTTTGCTTGTGAATATCTCTCAAACCATAAAGGTTTGAGAGATAAGACTTATATCATTCTTCATGTTTTTTTAATGCCTACAAAATAAAATAAAGTTAAAACGAAGTATTACTATCCCCTTAAATGTAGAACACGGTAGCGTTGAGTAAAATCTGACCCATTATAAGTACATTAAGCTATTTATTATAATGTAAAATCACATCTTGTCAATGAAGCTCAAACAAATTAGATGGTAGATATGGTGAAATCAAACATGGCAGTTATGCTCATCTCTACTCAGGATCACATTTTACGTGTTAATACTCTTCATTCTGATCTCATCAGGATGGGAAGATGGGGTGGGATAATAATATCTGATGGCAATTTATTTAAAGCAGTTTGGCCTTAAAGAAAATCAAATATATTCTTGTATACAACTGACTCTCTAATCTTCTGGTGTGGGTGGAACATATTACTTTGTAATGCATTATATGCCAATTCAGCAACAGAGTGATTAGTTTATTTGTTTTAATGCAATTGTGTCCTGATATAGGTCACATGCTACTGATGTAACAACTGTGTTTCATGTTCCATTGTTGAAAACCATGGAGGCTTAGGGAGGGTCCAAGGACATCATTTTCTGGTGTAACTGCCGTGTTCATAGTGCAGACAGTTGCACCTGAAAAGAACAGTTGCACCAAGGGACATTAGTGGGGATGGGGACATTTTTGCCTTAAAAGTGAAACAGGCGAAAAATGTCACTTCCAACCAACTGGGAACATTTCCAGTGAAAAGGGATGATGTTATGCTTTTTTTATTGCATTGAAATTAACAGTAACACTGAATTCCCCCTCACATTATCCACAAGGATAATATAAAGGGGTTGTCAGGTTGCCGCAGCATGTCATTCTGTGTCTGTGAGAGATGAAGAAAACATCATATTTCTGAATTAGTTATTATAAAAGGAGGTTGCAGTGTAATTTAGGGAGTCTTTTGGGCATGCAATTTGTTTTCTGTGTTAACCCTTTGAGTGCCAGAGGGGTATGATATTCATTGCAAAGCAATGTGTTGTGTACCCCTCTGGCACTCAAAGGGTTAAGGAAGTCTGGGGGAATTTTGTGCAGTGTGAAGGGAGAAAGATTTACCGAAAATACCCCAAATTCTTTTTTGACTGAGATAGGCAGGTGATTCAAGTTCCTTCCTGCTGGCTTTTCTCTGTGTAGGGGAGACTGCGGGTGTGTGAAAGCAGAAAGGAGATTTACCCCAAACGTCAAAAATCTAGTCTGACTGAGAAGAGGCAGGCAGGTGCTCCAAGTTCCTTCCTGCTGGCTTTTCTCTGTGTAGGGGAGACTGCGGGTGTGTGAAAGCAGAAAGGAGATTTACCCTAAACATCAAAAATCTAGTCTGACTGAGAAGAGGCAGACAGGTGCTCCAAGTCCCTTTCTGAGCTGGCTGAGCCTCTCTCACTTACACAGAAACATAGAAACATAGAATTTGAGGGCAGATAAGAACCATTCGGCCCATCTAGTCTGCCCATTTTCCTACAAAAAAAAAAAAAAAAATACCTCAAACCTTTTTTGGTCCTTAGGTTCAGGACCGCCTTATGCCGACCCCATGCATGCTTAAATTCTGTCACTGTATTAACTTCTACCACTTCTGCTGGTAGGCTATTCCACTTATCTACTACCCTCTCAGTGAAGTAAAATTTTCTTACATTACGTCTAAACCTGTGTCCCTCTAGTTTTAGACTATGGACTCTTGTCCTAACATTTTTACTCCTTTGAAATATACTTCCATTCTGTACTTTGTTGAATCCCTTCATGTATTTAAATGTTTCTATCATATCCCCTCTCTTTCTTCTCTCCTCCAAGCTATACATATTCAGATCATTTCTTTTCCTGTAGACCAGTCACCATTTTAGTAGCCCTTCTTTGAATTTTCTCTAGAGTATCAATATCCTTCTGGAGATGGGGTCTCCAGTACTGTGCACAATACTCTAGGTGAGGTCTAACTAGAGATCTGTACAGTGGCATGACTACTTCCCTTTGTTTGCTACTAATGCCCCTAGATATACAACCCAGTTCCCTGCTTGCATTCCCCACCACTTGATTACATTGCCTGCTTACCTTTAAGTCATTAGAAATAATTACTCCCAAATCCCTTTCCACTGTTGTCTCTGACAGCACAGTACCCTTAATAGTATATTTTTCCTTGGGATTTTTATGTCCCAAGTGCATTATTTTACATTTATCAGTGTTAAACTGCATCTGCCACATTTGTGTCCATTCCTCCAACCTACCCAAATCGTTCGCCATTTGGCTTATTCCCCCGGAAATGTCTACCCTATTGCAGATCTTTGTATCATCTGCAAAAAGGCATACCTTTCCTTGAAGACCTTTTGCAATATCACTAATAAAAATATTAAAAAGAATGGGCCCCAGTACAGATCCCTGAGGTACTCCACTAGTAACACTCCTTTCTTCCGAATATTCTCCATTGACTACCACCTTCTGTCTCCTATCACTAAACCATTGCCTTATCCATTTCACTATTTGTACATCTAGACCCAAACACTGCAATTTATTTATGAGTCTTCTATGAGGGACAGTGTCAAATGCTTTACTGAAATCTAGATAAGCTATATCTACTGCTCCCCCTTGATCTATTATTTTAGTTACCCAGTCAAAAAAATCTATGAGGTTAGTTTGACAAGATCTCCCTGCTGTAAACCCATGCTGTTTGGTATCTTGCAAGCCATTCATATTCAGATATTCAACAATTCTTTCCTTTAACATAGTCTCCAATACTTTTCCCACTACTGATGTAAGTCTCACTGACTGACTGACTGACTGACTGATTGACAGAATATTAAGCAGACACTGACTCATTCAACAGCCAAAAGAAGAAGGGCCAACATATTTACATGATCTGTACTATAAAAAATTTAAGGATGTAGTGACATTGAAAAACAGAGAAAGCAGCAGCTGAAATCCTTAAAATTGTACAGGGAGTATATTTATATATATATTGTTTGTTAAAGGCACATAAAAAGTCCCACCACCACCACCAGTAATATTAACCCCTTAAGGACCATTGCCGTGCCAGGACCATCATGGCGGTCTGGCACTTAAGGACCAATGACGGTCCTGGCATGGCATGGAGTTCAGGGCTCCCAGTGAGGCTGCACGCCGCTCCGGAAGCCCTGAACCAGGAGAGATAATAAAAAAAAATGCCCCGTGGTCCGCAAGTGCCAGCCGCACGGGATCGCGCTGGTCCTTAAGGGGTTAATAAAACATAGAAGGACACTGAAAATGACAGTGAGTCACATTCTAATGTTGATGGCATAATGGAGGAAGGTGTAACAGTTCAACCAAATCCTGCACCTGACAGAGAGACAAACAAGTACAACAACTGTCCTGAAAGTAAAAGCAAACATTCTGAAAATCCCTTTAAGGGGATATGTAAAATGGAATAGTTTGAGACTTAAAAAAAGCCTAAAGGAATAAAATAGTAGTGGGGAAGAAGTAATAGGTGATGCTGAAGATGACCCAATTATTCATAATGATGTTGATCTAGAACACATCTCTCCAGCATCCTCCTCTTCTTCAGATACAAATGAGGTTGAGAGTTTAGAGATGATGACATGGCCCAAAAATTAGCTGAAAGGCAAAGGACAAGGAGCACTGTGCCTGTTTATAAACTGTTTGAGAAACCAATTGGAAAGTCTGACTCTGAACAGGTAAAGATGCCAAAAAATACATAATCATCATCAGTCATCATAAGCATCATCACCTCTTTTAAGTCTAATCCGTACCCAGCCACAGGCACTAGTGTTTTGAATAACCAGAAGCAGCATAAGGTGGAAATGTTATGTATTTTCTATGAGTGGGAATTTTCATGGAAAAAATGATGGTTTTCCACTAAGATTGCTACGGGAAACCTGTTTGAATTTTTGCCTATCCCTAGACATTAATCCATGATCCTCATTGTCTGTTTCATGATTTTGTTGCTACATATATAAAATACTAGTGTAAAAGCCCATGTACACGGGCCAACGTCAGGGTGGTATTAACTGTTTGAGTGCCAAAGGGGTACGCAACGCATTGCTATGCAATGCGTTGCATACCCCTCTGGCACTCAAAGGGTTAAGAGGCCGGTCCTGCTCTGCGTCCTGCCGCCGACGCAGTCATGCACTGTAGAGACTACCTGAAAGCACAGAATGCTCCTAGCACAGAACTCCCAGCATTTTGTGCATTCGGGGCAGTCTCTACTGCGCATGACGGCTTCTGACAAACATGCTAGCGAATTATTATATAGGATAAGATATTCTGAAAAATATGATTTTTCACAATTTTCTTCATTGTATACAGTGAGGCTGATGTACTAAGAAACTGATGTAATTCTGGGGCAAACTAGCCAATCAAATGGAATTTTTGGAATCTTTATGCTCCTTGCTGCACTTGTTTTACACCAGAACTGCACAACGTTTGTGTAATACAAAACGTATTATGACTTTTTGAGTAAATGGCTTGTGTGAAGCCAACTGTGTATGAATAGGGTGGAGTGAGTTTAAATGAGATTCATTTAATTTCTTGGAATTTATTGACTACCTTAGCATCAGAACACTATACATCATGAGACAGACAGCAGTCATAAATTTAGAAGTACAATCAAATTCTAAGAAGAAGAAAATAAATCATTAAGCAGATGACAAACAGAATATATGGCTACATACAAATAGCTAAAGAGTGCAATTCTGGAGGAAACAAATTGCACGTTAGGGTAGAAAATATTCCCAAAATTCCCAATGATTTAAACCCCTTGAATGCTAAAAAGGTTTCCAACGCATTGCTTTGAAATGCATTGGAGACCTTTCTAGCATTGAAGAGGTTAAAGGTTGCATTTAAATCAATGGGAATTTTCCCCATGGTTCAGTTGGTTTGCTCCAGAATTGCACCTCTTTATGAATATAGCTCATAGAGCCTTATGTTTAATAGATAGCTAGATTATTCTTTGTCAAACAGACAGCATAAAGAGTAGAAATAAAAATTCTGAAAATCCTCATTGATTTCACTGATGTCACACTGCCTCTGTCAGCTGGATGGATGGAGAACAGCAAGGGACACTCTTCACTGAGCATAAGGAAAATCCTGCCCTCTTTTGTCAAGTTGTGCAGGGTTTTCCTTATACTCAGTGGCTGAAGATTGTCCCTCGCTGCGAGCTGTCCAGTCCCAGGACCAGATTCCACATCTGAGTGGAGGCAGCATGCAGGAGGTAAACAGGGCAGGAGGGGGTACTTTAAAATTGAATTACTGTTGAAGTACAAAATGGAAAATATTGAAATACAGAGTTACATGGCCCACATTATATGAGGATCAATCAGAGCTGCATTTTCCAGCTATTACTATCCCTTTAAATGATATATATGAAGCAATGCATTGGATACCTCTCAAGTCAAGGTGTTCAAACTTAAACTTAAATCTATGGGAATTTCTATTTCCATCTCAAGCATCACATAACAAGAGGATGCCCTGCTACCAAGGAACAGAGGAACACCCCACCATACAGTGCTTTTCAGGGCCGGTGCTAGCATAAGGTGGCTTAGGCAGTCACCTTAGGGCACCACAGCGGAGGGGTGCCAAAACAGGGGGAGCTGCAATTTTCTTTTTATAATTTTATATATCTGCCGCAAACGATAAGTGTGGTCCAACAGGAGAAGTGGACCTGCACTACACTGACACCAATGTCAGGAAGCAGCAAGGACAGCTGTCTTTGTGTGTCTGCCCTCTCAATCCTTGCAGCCAGCCAACGGAATGCAGCGTTCCACTCGTGGCCCCGCCCCTTCTGCCTGTGGGTTTCCGGCTGGAGTAACTAGTGCTGCTGACTGGGAGATCCTGAGACCCCACACCCCTGCCATTTGCAGCCAGGTATCCCTTTCAATTCAGTCAGGAAGAACACATGCTCTACAGAGTCCCCTAGTGAGTGAGGGGGGGTGCTTTGGGCTGTGAGGGAGGAAAGAGGAAATGGAACAGCGTATGTTCTTAATGTGAGAGGAGGTGTACCCTGGCACGAGTGAGAAGGGCAGGGACGTGCACAGACATTTTGGGGGACAGGGGCTCAAATGAAAAAAAGGGCTCTTCTCATAATTATTTATTAAAAATATATATTTAAAAAAAAGAAAAGAATTTACATCTCAGGAGCCTGTAGGAACAGAAATCTGAAGTGCCCCCCCCCCATTGGCCATCTCCACTGGACACCTCCACAATGCTCCTAATTTCCACCTTACCCCCCATCATCTCCATATTGCCCTTACATTGTCCCCTGTCAGCTCCATATTGCCCCCATCATCTCCACATTGCCCCCATCATCTCCATATTGCCCCCATCAGCTCCAACTTACCCTCACATTGCTCCCATCAGCTCCATATTGCCCCATCAGCTCCATATTGCCCCATCAGCTCCAACTTACCCTCACATTGCCCCCTTCATCTCCATATTGCCCTCATCAGCTCCATATTGCCATCAGCTCCAACTTACCCTCACATACATTTCCCCATCATCTCTACATTGCCATCATCTCCATCTTGCTCCCCATCAGATCCATATTGCCCCATCATTTCCACATTGCCCCCCAGTGCCCATTTCCTACCTCTTCCCTGGTGGTCCAGTGGCAGGAGAGGTCTGTATGTGCCTCCTTTGGCACAGACCTGTAGCTGCTGGAGCTCCCGTGCAGTCTTCTCTTCAAGCAGAGCGCTGGGAGATGATGTTATCTCCCAGCGCTCTGTAATACTAAAGAGCCAACGAGGGAGCGCAGCATCTACAGGTCTGTCCTGAAGGAGGCACAGAGCTGACTGGGTGGTGGGGGGGGGTTAGTGCGGGCAGCGAGGCAACTTTTTTTTTTGTTAAAAGGGCACGAGGGCACTTGCCTGGAGAAGGGCAGTGGGTGAGACGAGAGGGAGTTCCCCTGGCAGTGTGAGTGGGTACTCTAGAAGTGAAAAGATCAGTTATTTCTCAGTGGTGACAAGTATAATTTCAGAAAATAACGTGCCCATGAAGTTTGACTTTTTGTTGATCCTGAAAGAGGCCAAAAAGAAAAAAGTATATATTAACTCTTTGAGTGACAGAGAAGTATCCAACACCCATTGACTACTCTTCTAGCACTCAAATGTTAAAATTAATCTCCATTTTTTAATGACAGCACTAGATCATTCCTAAAAGGGGCCCAGTTGGAATGCAGAAATATAGTACTTCCTGAAAAACACTGGTATAATTAAAGTCACTAATGGTCTGTATTAGGGATAGTCAATTGTTGGGTCTCCAGCTATTTGAGGCTATGTCTCCCATCATCCCCAAACAGGCTTTGGAGTTACATCCTCAACAGCAACTGACTCTCCCTAAGCTATATGGTTAAAGGTGGAAAAAAATGTATACACTTTTCATTATATAAGAAATATAGAAAAATGAAAGTTGTAAAGGGGTGATAGATCCCTTTTAATAAAATGCACTTTACAAAACCTTTATTAAAAGTATTTTTTCACATAATTCTTATTTATTGATATCTTAATAGCAAACTCTAAGTATTATTTCCCTTAAAATACCATTGCTCACATCTGTAATTATTGTGCACAAAGTTGACTTAAGATGGAGCTAGTAAATTGTCACACCTCCAGCTGTTGGGGACTACAGCTCCCATCATCTAGAACCATCCATTTGGTGAGAGATGATGGGAGTTGTATTGTCCATCAAATGGAGGTCCGACAATTCGCTATCCCTGATTTAAGACCATAGGGCAGCTGTATTAGTTGCCTAACTACTGGGAAGTAATATGAAAGTATGGACATATAATAGATACTGTTTAGTGATGATCGAGCACCCCGATGCTCGGGTGTTAGGGTGCTCTGGCCGAGCACCCCCGGAGGCTCGAGTGCTCGGCCGAGCACCCGAGCCCCATTGAAGTCAATGGGAGGACTCGAGCATTACACCAGGCACCCCCTGCTCTGATGAGGGGAGGGTGCCTGGTTCATAGGAAAAGGTCAGAAAATGATGGAAACACCACAGAAATGGTTCAGGGACAGCATAGGGAGGATGTCTGGATGCATCTTGGACTCCAACGTCGCTGCTGGGAACGATGTTTCGCCCGTAGTACCCCATTTTTACAGACTGACCGTAAAACACACAAAAAGGAAGATAAAAACGATTTTAGGCGAAAAATTGTTACCAAACAGTATTTGCTGTATATTTACTTGTATATCATCTGCAAATTCTGCAAAAAATTTCATCGATTTTTCGGAACTGGGGCCATGATTAAGAGGGAAACGTGCGCAGCGTAAAGCAGGTGTTCAACGTGGTTATGGCCCGGGTAAGGTACAGCATTCAGGAACGGAGGCCGCAGCTACCACAGGTTTTACAACATGTCCGTTTGCCCTTGTTAAGTCCAAAATTTATAGTCGGAACAGTGGGGTCTGATCCATTGAGTAAAAGTGACGAAGTGACTTAGTGGATGAAGCCAAGAACTACCTTCTGCTCTGTCGAACACCCCAGCCCTATTTAATTCAATGGGAGGACCTGAGGCACTCCGATACAACCTGTATATCACAAAATGGAGGGCCTCATTCACATTGTGGTACAATAGTTCAGGTAGTGGTCCAACACTCATAAAGCCTATGCACTAAGTGAAAGGGCTGCCAAAAATTAGACTGAAATGTCACTCCAATACACCCTTTATTACACATAAAGGAGGGCATCATACACACCCTTGAAAAATTAGGATTAATGGCCTGCTGGTGACCCTCTAAAACATTAGGGGCGAGGGCATGCCGCTAAGCTGACCATCTAAAACATTAGGAATGAGGGTCTGCTGCTGAGCCGACCATCTAAAACATTATGGGTGAGGGTCTGCTGCGGAGCTGACCATCCTAAACATTATATGCGAAGGCCCGCTAGTGAGCTGACGCTATAAAACATTATATGAGAGGGCCCGCTAGAGAGCTCACCCAATAAAACATTATATGAGAAGGCCCGCTGGTGAGCTGACCTATACAAAAATTGTCAAACAGGGCCCGCTGGTGAGCTGGCCCTATATAAAAATTATATCACAGGGCATATGGAAGAGGAGGAGGAGGATGAGAAGATTAAGAGTCAACCATATACCCGTTTTTTGGGTGGAAGGGGTGAATGGGAATACAGAGTATTCCCATCATTGTAAATAACATATCTAAAGTGACTTTATGTTCACCCGGGGCTTTCCTCCAGTGGAGTGGAGAAGTCAGGGGAAATCCAGGCCTTGTTCATTTTTATAAGTGTCAACCTATCAGCATTTTCGGTGGAAAGGCGGATACGCTTATCTGTTATGATGCCACCAGCAGCACTAAATACCCGCTCAGACAGAACGCTGGCGGCAGGGCAGGCCAGCACCTCCAAGGCGTAGAGTGCCAGTTCATACCACGTGTCCAGCTTGGACACCCAGTAGTTGTAAGGCACAGAGGGATCAGTGAGGACGCTGACATGGTCTGCTACGTACTCCTTCACCATCTTCCAAAACTTTTCCCTCCTTGTGACACTAGGCCGCGCATCAGGGTGAGGGTGCTGGCTGGGTGTCATGAAGGTGTCCCACGCCTTGGAGAGTGTTGCCCTGCCTTTGTCGGAACTGCTGTGTGCTCCCCTTTTCTCCCCTTCTCGGTTGGCCAAGGTAGCACGTACTCTGCCGCCAGCGTTGTCAGATGGAAAATTTTGGAGCAATTTTTCGACAAGAACCTTCTGGTATTGCACCATTTTGCTTGTCCTCTCCACCGGAGGAATGAGAGATGAGAAATTCTCTTTGTAACGGGGGTCCAGAAGGGTGAACCCCCAGTAATCCGTGTTGTCTAAAATGCGTATAACGCGTGGGTCACGGGAAAGGCAGCCTAACATAAAGTCAGCCATGTGTGCCAGAGTACCAACAGGCAAGATTTCGCTGTCCTCACCAGGAGGATGACTCTCAATCTCCTCATCCTCTTCCTCCTCTTCTGCCCACCCACGCTGAAGAGATGGAAATAAAGTTCCATGGCTACCCTCTGTAGCGGAGGCAACCGTGTCTTCCTCCTCCTCCTCCTCCTCCGCCTCCTCCAATTGTCGCTGAGAAGACGAAGTGAGGGTGCTCTGGCTATCACCTTGCGTAAGCTCTTCCTCCCCCATTTCCACCTCTTCCACATGCAAAGCGTCGGTTTTAATTGTGAGCAGCGAGCGTTTCAGTAGACATAGAAGTGGGATGGTTACACTGATAATAGCGTTATCGCCGCTCACCATCTGTATCGATTCCTCAAAATTGCGTAAAACCTCACAGAGGTCTGACATCCATTCCCACTCCTCACTTCTGATTAGAGGAAGTTGAACGGAGAGGCGACGACCGTGTAACAGCTGGTACTCCACTACTGCCCTCTGCTGCTCACAAAGCCGGGCCAACATGTGGAAGGTGGAGTTCCAGCGCGTGCTCACGTCACACAGCAGCCGGTGAGCTGGCAATTGTAAGCGCTGCTGCAGCGTCAACAGGCCGGCTGAAGCTGTAGATGACTTACGGAAATGTGCACACACGCGGCGCACCTTGGTCAAGAGATCATGCAAATTGGGGTAGGTTTTTAGAAATCGCTGAACCACTAAATTAAATACATGCGCTAGGCATGGTACGTGTGTGAGCTTGCCGAGCTCCAAAGCCGCCACCAAGTTACGCCCATTATCACACACAACCATGCCTGGTTGCAGGTTGAGTGGCGAGAGCCACTGCTCGGTCTGGTGACTAATCCCCTGCAACAGCTCTGAAGCCGTGTGCTGTTTGTCCCCAAGGCAGATCAGCTTCAGCACGGCCTGTTGACGCTTCCCCACTGCAGTGCTACACTGCTTCCAGCTACCGGCTGATGGGTGAGTGGCGCTGCGCGCAGAGAATTCGGAGGTGGAAACGGAGGAGGAGGAGGAGGAGGAGGAGCCAATAACGTAGGTGCTGGCGGAAACCCTGATGGAGGTAGGGCCCGCAATCCTCGGCGTGGGTAGCACCTGTGCCATCCCAGGGTCCGAGTCGCTCCCAGCCTCCACGACATTCACCCAGTGTGCCGTCAGGGAAATGTAGCGTCCCTGGCCACAAGCACTTGTCCATGTGTCAGTCGTTAAGTGGACCTTCCCAGTAACTGCGTTGGTCAGGGCAAGGGTGATGTTAAGGGACACATGGTGGTGTAAGGTGGGGACGGCACACCGGGAAAGTAGTGGCGGCTGGGGACTGCGTACCGAGGGACAGCTGCTGCCATCAGGCTGCGGAAGGACTCAGTGTCCACAAGCCTAAATGGCAGCATTTCGATGGCCAGTAATTTGGAAAGGTGTGAGGTTAGTGCTATGGCCTGTGGGTGGGTGGCTGGGTATTTTCTCTTGCGCTCAAATGCCTGGGGTAACGACATTTGGACGCTGCGCTGGGACAGGGAAGTGGATGTGGTCGCTGATGGTGCTTCAGATGGTACAGGTGCAGGGCGGGAGGTATGCGGGCCTGCGCCTTCGACAGGCGATTGGCCGGCACCGAAAACAGGGGAAGAGGAGGCAGTGGTGTGGCCTGCAGACACAGATTGGCGATCCGGGCGTTCCTCCCACTTATTACGGTGCTTGGATGCCATGTGTCGGATCATGCTGGTGGTGGTGAGGTTGCTAGTGTTCATGCCTCGGCTCATTCTGGTGTGGCACAGGTTGCAAACTACAATTCTTTTGTCGTCCGCACTTTCCTTAAAAAAACGCCATACCGCGGAACACCTAGCCCTTGGCAAGGGAGATTTACGCAAGGGGGTGCTCCGTGGAACATTTGCGGGCCCATTTGCGGGCCGGTTTGGTGCGGTCCGCCTTCTTTCTTTAGCCACACCACTGCCTCTTCCAGCCTGTTGCGGTGCTGCAGATGGCTCACCCTCAGGACTGCTGTCATTGCTCGGCTTTCCACCTTCCCAGGTGGGGTCAGTGACCTCATCGTCCACCAAGTCCTCCTCCACTTCCTCACTCTGATCATCCTCCTCATTTCTTGATCCCATCACATCCTCAGTCATTGACAAATGTGTATCATCCTCCTCATCAAGGTCTTGAGACAGTAATTGTGGTTGATTTGATGGCAACTGTGTCTCATCATCATCATCCACTTCCTTTGACCTTAAATGCCGTTCCCCTCTGTCATCTTCTTGTGATTGGGTACCCTCTAGAGGTTGTGAATCAGGGCACAAGATCTCATGTTCCTCTGCAAGCGTGCTTGGAGAGAGGTTCAAATCAAGGATTGGTGATGAGAAGAGCTCCTCACTATATCCCAGTGTGGGATAACTTCTTTGGCCAGACCCTCTATGGTGGGAGGAAGGATGATCAGGGTGAGGATTATGTTGACCAGACTCTTGGCTAGTGAGAGTGGACTTGGTGGAAGACAGGGTGGTGCTTAACCGACTGGAAGCAGTATCAGCTGAAATCCAACCGACCACCTGTTCGCAGTGGTCTGACCTCGAGAGTGATGTCCTGCGACGCCCTGTAAACTGAGACATGAAGCTAGGTATGGTGGATGTCTTTCTTTCTTGTGCTCTGGCACCAGGCACAGTTTCTACGCGTCCTGACCCGCGCCCTGAACTATCAGGATCACGTCCACTTCCCCGTCCCTTTTTACCCGCCTTCTTCATATTAAAGGAATATATGCCGGTAATCTGCGGCTAGGCACACGAAACAGAATGTGACGCTAATCTGCGGCTAGGCACACTAAACAATATGTGACGCTAATCTGCGGCTAGGCACACTAAACAATATGTGACGTTAATCTGCGGCTAGGCACACTAAACAATATGTGACGCTAATCTGCGGCTAGGCACACGAAACAGAATGTGACGCTAATCTGCGGCTAGGCACACGAAACAGAATGTGACGCTAATCTGCGGCTAGGCACAGTGAACGGAATATGTGACGTTAATTTGTGAATTTGCACACTAAACAGAATGTGACAATAATCTATGGCTAGTCACACGTTTAAAATGGCCCTTTTTGTCGCTGCGTTGTAAAATCATTGGCCCTGTGCACCTAACAGAATATGTCAGCTTGTCACTGCACTGTGAAATATTTGTCCCTGTGCACCTAGTACAATGTCACCTTAGAACATGTCCCCCCCCACAAAAAAATGAAATTCTGCCACCCCCAAAAAAAATTAAATGCTTCCCCCACACACAACAGTCCTAAAAAGGACTTTTGGGTCTTGAAAGAGTTTCAACAATTTTATTCTCCCTACACTGACTTCCTGTGCATCTAGTATTATATGTCACCTTACAAATATCCCCCCCACAAAAAAAAGGAAATTGTGCCCCCCCAAACAAAATATAAATGCTGCCCCCACACACAACAGTCCTAAAAAGGACTTTTGGGTCTTGAAAGAGTTTCAACAATTTTATTCTCCCTACACTGACTTTCCCTGCCTAAGCGCATCTCTCCCTGGCTAAGAATGAGCCGAACTCGCGCGTCGGGTGCTATACAGCACCCGATCACGGGTTCTGGCCAGCCAATCAGTGTAATGCCAGCAGCCAACATGGCTGCTGGCATTACACTGATGTCAGAGCCTCCCCGCACGTTTATTGGCTGCGCAGCAGCTGTGAAACGTGCGGGGAGGAGACCCGAACATGGCGGGCGAGCACATGCGGTACTCGTACGAGTACCGCCATGTGCCGAGCAGAGCGATGCTCGAGCCGAACCGAGCTTCGGCCGAGCATGCTCGCTCATCACTAATACTGTTATGTGTAACCATTTGAGGGTGAAAGCAGTATCTAGAGTATTGCATTGCAACTGGGCCAACATGTAGTTGAAAGTACAAGCTTTGAAACTTTCCATTGCTTTATATCAGATGCAGACACATATGATAAAATACCACCTTCTTTGCACTACGCTACTGATGCAGTCTGCATTTAAAAATAATTGGATTGAATACTCTGGAAAATATGGGAGATTGGTGGACTCCATCCTCAATCAAGGCCTGACATAATAATTATGTACCAGTGATAGCCAGGGAATCATAAGAATCAGTTTACATGTACACTGTTAGTATATTAAACAGTTTTTCTAAATAGTCTGCTTTGTTGCAATATTATCTTGTCCATACAATAACATTTCCCAAGGTGTCAATTCCTTTCTCAGTTGTTATCAAGGACCCCTGGAGACATACAGTATTATAAAACATAACACCTTTTCTCATATCCTACACTAAGTTCTGAGACATTTAAGTGTTATATTAACCCCTTGGATGACAGAGAATTCACCAACACATTGAAGATCAATCTGTTGGATACATCTCTAGAATCTAAGAGGCTAAGGTCAATAGTTTGTTTATTTGTTCTTACATGTAAACCACACAATGGATATGCAGTGGGTAGACAAAAGTCACTTTCCCAAGGTCACAGGAAGCTGATATAGAACTCTCATTGAGGCTGATGTACTAAGAGGAGCTGGCGCGTTCCAGGGCAAAACAGTCGTACAACTGGAGACAAATGCAAATTACCAAAAATTCACATTGATTTGAATTGCACTTTTAATCCTTTGAACAGGCCCGCACTGGGACAAAAAAAAGGCCCGGGCATTTAAAGCGGAGCAGCCCATTTTTATTTTCTGAGCAGCCCATTGGGGGGGGGCCCCAATGGGCTGTGTGGGCCCAGCTCCACACTGCCCACCCCATCCTCCTCCCCACCTCCACATTGCCCACACTGTTCATCTCCTCATTGCCCCTTTCATCTCCACTATGCCCCTTCCACAATGCCCCCTTCATGTCCACAATGCCCCCTTCATGTCCACAATGCCGCCTTCAACAATTCCCCTTCATCTCCACATTGCCCCTTCATCAATGCCCCATAAAGCCCCTTCATCTCCACATTGCCTGATCGTCTCCACAATGCCCTTTGATCCATGCCCCATAAAGCCCCTTCATCTCCACATTGCCTGATCGTCTCCACAATGGCCCTTGATCCATGCCCCATAAAGCCCCTTCATCTCCACATTGCCCATTCGTCTCCATAATGCCCCTTGATCCCCTACCTCGTGGCATGCCGCTAGATCACCAGGGACTTAACAGTGATCTGTGCCTCCTGCGCGCGGTTCGCAGTAATGCAGAGCGCTGGGAGATGATGTCATCTCCCAGCGCTCTGTATTACTACAGAGCCTGGGTCGTCTGACCGGCCCCCCGGGCAAACGCCGGTATGCCCGATGGCCAGTCCGGGCCTGCCTTTGAATGCTAAATAGGTTTAAAACACATTAAAACACAATGTGTTTGAAACATCTATAGCATTCAATGGGTTAATCTTTTGAGTGCCAGAGAGGTATCCAATGCATTGCAGTTAATGACACATTTAACCCTTTGAGTACCAGAGGGATACTCAATGCGTTGCGCACTCCTCTGGCACTCAAAGGATTAAACCACTACAAATGTATATATTTCATGGAATTGCTCCAGTTTCGTAGTACAGCAGCCTCATTGGGCCTTATACATAAAAACAAACTGAAGGAAATCTAGGGCAAACTAACTGCACCATAGGGGTCAAAAGAACTCCCCACCACTCACACTGATATAAATTAGATCCTTTAACCCCTTGAATGCTAGAGAAGTCACTAACGCATTTCTTTGCAATTCATTGGTGACCTCTCTAGCATTGAAGGGGTTAAAATCTCAATTTTAAATGAATAGAATATGTTATTTGTCCCCTGTGGTATAGTTTGTTTGCCCCAGAATTGCTCACATTTTCTTTCATACATAAGGCCTATTAAGTTTGACAAATGTTTCTTCAAACATGCCAGTGTTAAGCAAGACATCAGATTAAAGTGGATGACTTTTATACATTTAAATCTAAGTAATACTTTTCAACTAGTGGCCTTTTTCATCTTAATGGTAATATTCAATTCCTGTATATTCATGCAATGACAAGAAAACCAGATGATTTCATTGCCCTAGACATAGGAATGCTTTGGGACCATAAATTAGTTTCCACATTCATGTAAATTTAGAAACATAAAATAAATAGCAGTGCAGATAATGTTTAAAATAATAATCTACAAATGTAAACCGCTAAGGGTAAAATATATTTAATAGCATGCCACAAAAAAGCTTGAGTAAGGTCTGGACACCTCTAGTCTTTGCTACAAGAAATTCTTGGCACTGTAAAAGTTACTGTAAATTAGATATACACTTCTAATCTCATTTAATGCATATTGCTACACAATTCACACAGCCCTGACAAAGGACAAATCCACTGCTGAACTGACACATAACTGATTAAGTAAATATTCTAATAAGAGACTTTGTAAAGCAATAGGCCCATATTTAGGTTAAAAAAATTATATGAACTTAATTCTGTAGTATGAAGAGTAAATAAGATATGAAATACATGTTTACATTATAAAGTATTTTATGATGAATCATTTTAACAGCTCTAGGAGGTTTCTGTACTTAAAAAAAATCGGTACAGCTCCGAAGCAAAGCAGCTACACTGTAGGGGACAACTAAAACCGTCCAGATTCTTGATTTAAATAGGAATTCAATGGATTAAATATCCCATTTAAATGAATGAGAATTATTGGTTCTCCCTTATGTTATAGTTGGTTTCCACAAAAAATGTCCTATTTCTTTTAAGTACATCTGCTTCTAGGTTAATATAACTACCGATCTGTCAACCATAACATAGAGCTTTGAGATTTACTAATTTGATGCAAGTCTAACTGATATTGTGGCCAAATGTAGTTTTAGGCATTAATGGGTTCTGTTTGAGAAAAGATTTCACTAAATACATTTTTTAATCCAGAATCCAAACAAATCCCTGATATTGATTGCTTGATTAAAACATTACCATGTGAATGCTAGTGCATAATCGGTATGCAGTCCTTGGTAAGAGACATTTGCAATAAAGTGAATTATTTACAATAATGTTCAGAATGTGTAGCATTTTAGTAAAACACTGATGCTCCCACTGATGGGAGTTGCATCTTTTCAGAGGTATTATAGTTTGAGTGCCAGAGAGGTATCCAACGCATTGCTTCACACACACACACACACACACAATATAGACACACACAATACACTCAAAATGCTATATACACTATGCAGATCTCACAACACTATACACACAAAGCTACACCCAAAATGCTAAACACAAAAACACTAAACTCAACACATAATGCTATACACACAATGTTATACGCAAAATGCTATGAGTAATACGCACATCACTATACTATAATTCAAATGCTTTATGTACAGCACACAACTATACGTCAAACTCTATATTCAATGCACCAAAAGGTATATGCCATACGCTATAGCCATATGCTATATGTCAAATGCTATATGCAATTCGTCAAGCACTGTATGCCAAAAGCTATACACCAAACAATATACACAAGTCGCCAAATGCTATACGCAAAAATAAATACTCCAATCGCTTTAAGCAATTCACCAAACAATATTCACCAAATTCTATATGCCAAACACTGTCCACAATACATGTTTTTTCTGCTGAACACAATACGCAAATGCTCCAAACTCTATACTCCAAACACCATATGCAATTCGCCAAATGTTATATGCAATACTCCAAACGCTATACTCAGTTCGGCAAAAAGCTATATGCCATATGCTAAATGCCATATGCTATAAGCCAAATGCTATACGCAATTCGTCAAACGGTATATGCCAGAAGCTATACACCAAACACTATATGCAATTTGCCAAAAGTTATACGGCAAAATCTATACTCCAAACTCTATGCACAATTCGACAAATGCTATTCGCCAAAATCTATACTCCAAACACTATACGCAATTTGACAAGCAATATGTGCCAAATTATTTTTGCCAAACATTATACACAATATGCAAGTCCCCAAATGTTATATGCAATACTCCAAACGCTATACTCAGTTTGTCAATAAGCTATATGCCATACGCAAAATGCCATACGCTATAAGCCAAATGCTATACGCAATTCATCCCATTCTATATGCCAAAAGCTATACACCATACACTACACGCAATTCGCCAAATGCTATACACCAAAATCTATACTCCAAATGCTATACGCAGTTCGCCAAACGATATGTGCCAAATTCTATATGGCAAACGTTATACACAACATGCCAAATGATATATGCCATAACGCAATACACCAAACACTATACTATAAACGCTATACACAATTCTCTAAAGCTATACTCCACTCGTCAAACGTCATATGCAGTCCACCAAACAATATATGCCAAACACTATATGCAATGCTCCAAACACTATACTCAAAAAGAAATACCCAATTCATCAAAAGGTAAATGCCATACGCCAAAAGCAATATGCCAAACTCTATATGCCAAATACAATACGCAAAATGCTATACGCAATTTGCCAAAATCTATATACAATCCACCAAAAGCAATTCGTCAAATGCAATACGCCAAGCGCAGTTTGCCAAATGCAATGTGCTATACACAATACACCAAATGCTATATGCAATACGTCAAACCCTATATACAATATGCCAAATGCTATATGCCAAATGCTATATGCAGTTTGTCAAACACTATACGACATATGCTAAAAGCAATACACCAAACGATATATGAAAAGCACTCTATGCTGTACCTCAAACACAATACGCTGTACACCAAACTCTATATGCTAAAAGTAATATGCCAAACCTATACACAATATACCAAATGCTATACTCTATAAGCCAGACACTATAACAAAACTCTATAAGGTAAACACTGCGCAAAACATTGTAGCCAAACACTGTATGTAAAAGGAAAAGTGCTGTATTCAGTAGGCAAAATACAATTTGCTGTACGCTATATGTAATAGGCAAAATGGTAAATGCAATACGCACAATGCTATTAGGCAATATGCTATAAGCAATGCACTATACACAAAACACTATAAGCAATACACACAAGGTAAAACGCTCTCGCTCACACGCATTCACAAATGTTCTCACTCACATACATTCTCACACTCTGTTGCTCAACTCAAACATGCTTACTCACATACTCGCACAGACACATGTTCACACACGTGCAAACACACATGAGCACACAAACACATGCACTGATGGAGAGTTGTGTAATGCAGTGCCTTGCAATGTGTTGCACACCTTTTTGGCGCTGAGAGAGCTAAGCACTGAAAATTCAACAAGCTACTCAGTCATTATTAACTACACAGGCAATGTCGTGTACAATACTCATAATAAATAATATATGACTTACTACAGAATAAACAGGGAATCTTTAGTTCATGTTTGTGGCCAAAAATATGTGTTTATTGCCCACCAGCATCAAGACACTGATATTGGATAAGTCCCTATCAGTATTTAGTATAATGCAACTAAAAAGCAGTGATACGGTCTTACCTTTGCTTTTAGCAAAACAATATTGTGAGACACGAGAGAGGCATTTATATTTGCTGTAAGTGCAAAAGCATCTTTCTTCAGACATACAAACCAAGGAGTTGGGATGAGCCAAAATCTCCCAAAATTCATGCAAAAAACACACACATATCTGGTAAGCTCTACCTTACTTATCAATAGTGTTCAACTAATTGCATGTATGTGGATACTTCATATACTGAAAGCAGGCAACAGAGACAGTATGTGCATTGCATCTAAACTTTTAATTAATCAATTCTGCAATTTTACCAGTTAGCTTAGGCTGAGCCCTTTGTCATTATGCTTACATATAGGTATCATGTCTTAAACAGTGATTAACTGTTGTCTTTGGGGACATTTAACCCTTTGAGTGCCAGAGGGGTACACAACGAGTTGCGTACCCTTCTGGCACTCAAAGGGTTAAACTTTGGACTCTGGGCAGATCTTACATATTATCAATGCACAACCTCCCAACTCCAACTTGCCTTGTTCATGGACTGCATTATTTTTGTAACTGTAGTTCTGAGGCAGCAACACTAATGCTCCCTAAATGTGACTTAGCAGACAACACTTGTCCTGTGTGACAGAACTGGTTATTTAGTACCTGCAGAATAAAGTTAGCATCTTTAAAACTCCTGGAGGGAGGTACACTAAGGTGCGATAAAGAGGTGATAAAGAGGGGCTAACTTGTCTGGTGAGACAAACCCGCTACTTCTTATTTTATAGAGGATGAGATTTGTAAGGTTAGTGCATAAGCATCATGGAATTAGAGCGTTTAATCTCGTCTTTACAACCTCTATATCACACCTTAGTGGATAACCTCCTGGTGGTAATACAATAAGTGAACTAAAATTAGATTAACTATTAAGTGATAAAAAAAACTATTTAATCTGTAGTCTAGGTTATTCAATACAGCCTTCTTTTTCAAGTTGGAAGGAGCAGCCACTACGGATAATACAAGAATACCCCAAAATATACATAAAGGAACTAATGAGACTACGAGTAATGTTATTCATAACACCCCTGATCCCACCAATACAATACACACAATCTCACTCATTACTACTGATATTTCACAATTTACTGATGAATCATCAAGACCCAGTGATCAACAAGCACATGTTCCTGAAACATCCAAAAATAGTAATACAAATATTATATTTGCAAAGAAAGAACAACTAAATTTGAAACCTCATAGAATATCATTACTTCCAACTCCAAAAAATAAAGAACAAAACAACTCAAGGTACAAAAAAGAAGACAAGAAAACTAAGACCATCACTAATACTGAAATAGGAGTTAGAAAAAACATACATGGAAATTCTTCCTCCTCCCTAACTTCAAAAACAAATTTGGGAGCAATGCCAAAAAACACACAACAGAACCATTTTTTAGCCCAGGGTACAAGGAGACCAATCCATAATTGGTTGAGACAAGAGTGGAATAATTGCCAAAATACCCAGAACACACCATTAAACAGAAGAAAAAGAACAGACGACTGCAAAGAGGGAGGAGGGCAGGAAGGAAGGTCAATAAAGCGCAAATAAGTAGCACCTCCAACGTCTAAGAGTCAAAAAACGTCTTCAACCTCTACACATATGAATTAAGTACATTAGAAAAAAACTTTTATCTAAAGTTCTTACATTTTCATGGATGTCCAAATATTTATAAGGAAATTAACACTAAAACGCCATTTCTGTATACAGGAAGAAAATAACCTATCACCGAGGATGGAACAAGATGAACAGCAGGATCAAGAAGTATTGGGAGCTTTAGAAGAATTACTACAAGAAACAAACATGGAACAACCAAGCTCAGATGAGCCCTTTATTATACACTCGAAATTTAAACCAAGATTGGATTTTTATCCACATAACTCTAAAGGTCCCTTTATTGAGGCTTAACCAGAACTGGTCCTGAGAGATATACATGACTTTTTCCAGAAAACATGGAAGTTTAAGTCTAATCTGACTCGGAAAGAAGGAGAAAGCTTACAACTACTAATGAACAATGAGGATATTGTTATAAAGGAAGCCAACAAAGGGGAAGGGATTGTTATTCAATCCAAAGAAGATTACATCAAAGAGGAAGAACATCTTCTTAGGGATCAAAAATTCTACCAAAAACTAGCTCATAACAGACAGGTGACTTCCACAAACAATACCTCAACTTGATCCAATGGGCCAGAAATATGTCCATACTTAATCAACAAGAGTGCTCGTTCCTCAATATTAAATTTCCCAAAACAGCCATATACTACCATCTACCCAAAATTCACAAGAACCAGGAAAACCCTCCAGGGAGACCCATTATCTCAAAAATTCAATCACTCACTAGCAATTTGTCACAGTTCATTGATCATTATATACAGAAATGTGTACAGACTTTGAGATCATATACAAGAGACTATATGCATATCATTGAAAAACTACAAAACATACAATGGCTAGAAAATTTCATTTGGTTAACATACGATGTCAGTTCTCTATACACATGCATCCAGCATACTTTGGGAAATCAAGCTGTATCCCATTATCTAACACAGGATATTTCCATGCCAAAAATACAAAGAGAATTTATCCTACAAGCAATACACTTTATACTTTCGCATAACAATTTCATGTTTCAGAAACAACATTATCTGCAAATCTGTGGGACATTGATTGGAACGAGGTTCGCCCCAAGCTATGCAAATCTCTTTATGGGATATTGGGAAGAACATCACCTATACCAACAACATGGCGCAAACCTTGTTCTGTATGCAAGAAACATAGATTATTTACTAATCATCTGGCAAGGAGAGGAAGAACAACTATTTGCATTTCAGGATGAAATAAACAGGAACCAACTGTGGATCCATCACATTAGGAAGTCAGTGGTTTTTCTTGACTTAGTTCTAGGTGTCAACTGTGAAAACCAGATAATTTCCAAAACCCACCACAAAGAGGTTGATTCCAACAGCTATATCCAGGCTACTAGTGCTCATCATCCTAACTGGCTCAACAGCGTACCTTTGAGCCAAGTCTATCGAATCCATAGGAATTGCACTGAGGATGCTACATTTCAATAACAAGCATATAATCTAAAAATAAAAGTTTTGAGTAAATTCTATATGGATGAGAACATTGACAAGGCCCTGAATAAAGCCAAAAAAACGCCACAAGAATATCTACTACAGAAAAATACAAAAAAGAAAAACAACAAAATTCCAGCAGTGTCATTTGTCACCAGATATAATAGTGCAGGGAAATATATAGAACAAATACTCTATAAGCTCTGGTCAGTGTTGAGTGGAGACAAATATCTACAAATGACTCCCTAAAAACCTGAAATTATTTATCACAAGTCACAAAATCTGAAGAACAAGCTGGAACCAAGTGATCTATAACACAGAAAAAGAAGACCAAAGAAGGAAGGATTACGCAGTGTAGAGGATGGCACTCTTATTCAGGGCATCTATTAATGTGGACACAAACAATGTATCACATGCACACGTATCAAGCACAAGGCCAAAGAGTTTACATGTCATACTACAGGACTTAACTGTACTTCGGACTACGTAATATATCTACTACAGTGTCCATGTAACCTCCAATACGTGGGTAGAATGATAAGACCATTAAAAGAACAATTTCTAAAACACCAGAACAATATTAAAAAAGGGCAACCACAAACATAGTGTTGCCAGACATTTCACCAAATACCATGACAAAGATCCAATAGGCATCTCTTTATCCATCATTGAAAGAATCCCACCGCAACAACGTGGTGGCGACCGTTATACCAAACTAGCCCAATAAGAGTCATACTGGATTTTTAAATTACAAACTCTTATTCCAGACGGACTCAATGAGGAATTGGACCTATGGTTCATGAGATAATTCCACAAGCATAATGTGTCACTTTGCATAGAACTCTTAATTATAAGCAAAAATATAAAGAATTGAGAACTTTCATCTCTCTCTCTCTCTCTCTATATATATATATATATATATATATATATATATATATCCTTCATAGTCCAACCCAAACAGCTCTTTCCCTATTTAATGGTTAAATTTAACTCAAGAAATCTGGGATACAGATCAGTTCAACAAGAGGAAGTACAAATTAGTAACAAACCTTAGTGTATATAGAATATAAAGGAGTTACCGTTTGAATTATTTTTTTACCTAAGTCAACTACTCTTATTGGTCCCATCTATAAGTTAAGAAAATTACTGGCCCAACAATATGGGAATTAGAAGCATATGGTAATATTTTTTCATATATCACAGTGATATTACTCTTTTGAATTATAAGAAAATAATTTTTATACCATCATTACTTTATTCTTAATCACGTACTCGTTCTTGTAGGACTTTCCAGACATGTATCTTTATTATAAAATTTATCAAATACAATAGAATAGACATACACGACATCAAGATTTGTAGCAAGTGTGTGCACAATACAAATAGAACGTTACTTTGGAGCTTTGCTCGTTTGCATATGAACATAATTCATTTTGTAGACAAACTTTGTTTTCAAAGTCATACCAACACTGTAAGAACTGAATTAGCCCAAATACAATTAGTTCAGTTTTATGTAACTTATAATACATGTCCCATTGTAACTGAACAATGGGGAATATGACAAAATGGACTGTAACCTCATTGGTGGGACAGGTTACAAATTAGGGTAAGAATAGTGGCCGCCCATTGCTCCAGAGGAAGACGCAGTTTAGAGCCAAAACGCGTAAGCAAAACACGTGTTGGACAGGAACGCAAAGCAAAAACACTATAGCCAAGCCCGCAAGAGATCATTTTACCAAGTCAGGAGAAGAGATTTGAGATGGACGGAACAAACAAGAAGAGCATCAGAGGATCGTGAGTGATCTCTACGTGAGAGAAACCAACGGCTGGGGAGTCGAGGGTTAAAGAACTGGATGAGCACTTTCAGTCTGGATGTCCAGTAAGCTTACACCCCTTACATTTCAGGATACTGGACTGTATTATATATGTACTGTATATTGATGAGCGTTTTTTCATACTTACGTCTAGTAAGCATACATCCTTTATACTCACGGACATCATATCACAAGTATATGCTGCATAGGCATGCGCAGCCAATTGCATTAGGGTGTGCACCCAAAAGCACAAACACACACGTGCGTGCGCGTATGTAATATATATGTGTGTGTGCTAGCTAAATAAATTATTGCCCCCCATCTGCTCCATATTGCCCCCATCAGCTCCAACTTGCCCTAACATTGCCCCCATAATCTCCACATTGCCCTCAGCTCTGACTTGCCCTCATCAGCTCCAACTTGCCCTCACATTGCCCTCATCAGCTCCAACTTGCCCTAACATTGCCCCCATAATCTCCACATTGTCCTCAGCTCTGACTTGGCTCCATCACCTCCAACTTGCCCTCACATTGCCCTCATCAGCTCCAACTTGGCCCCATCAGCTCCAACTTGCCCTCACATTGCCCCCATCAGCTCCAACTTGCCCTAACATTGCCCCCATCAGCTCTAACTTGCCCTCAGCTCCAACTTGCCCTAACACTGCCCCCATCAGCTCCAACTTGCCCTCAGCTCCAGCTTGCCCCATCAGCTCCAGCTTGCCCTCACATTGCACTCATCAGCTCCAACTTGCCCCCCTCAGCTTCAACTTGCCCTAACATTGCCCCCATCAGCTCCAACTTGCCCCCATCAGCTCCAACTTGCCCTCACATTGTCCCATCAGCTCTAACTTGCCCTCAGCTCCAACTTGCCCCCATCAGCTCCAACTTGCCCTAACATTGCCCCCATAATCTCCACATTGCCCTCAGCTCCGACTTGCCCCATCACCTCCATCTTATCCCCATCAGCTCCAACTTGCCCTCACATTGCCCCCATCAGCTCTAACTTGCCCTCAGCTCCAACTTGCCCCCATCAGCTCCAACTTGCCCTAACATTGCCCCCATCAGCTCTAACTTGCCCTCAGCTCCAATTTGCCCTAACACTGCCCCCATCAGCTCCAACTTGCCCTCAGCTCCAACTTGCCCTCACATTGCCCTCATCAGCTCCAACTTGACCCCATCAGCTCCAACTTGCCCTAACATTGCCCCCATCAGCTCCAACTTGCCCCCATCATCTCCAACTTGCCCTCACATTGCCCCCATCAGCTCCAACTTGCCCTCACATTGCCCCCATCAGATCCAGCTTGCCCCATCAACTCCAACTTGCCCTCACATTGACATCAGCTCCACATTGCCCCCTTCCATAATGCCCCTTCATCTCCACAATGCCCCATTCATCTCCACAATACCCCCTCCATCCCCTACCTTCAGTCCCTGGTGGTCTAGAGGTGTGCCATAAGGGAGCTCTGTGCCTCCTTCAGCACAGAGCTGAAGCTCCCGCGCACTGCTCTCAGTAATGCAGAGCGCTGGGAGATGATGTCATCTCCCAGCGCTCTGTATTACTACAGAGCCTGGGTCTCTCTGCGGCTTGTCACATAGATGCCGCGAGGGAGCACTTGGTAGTTTAAATCAGCGCTCCCTCGCGGCAGATATATTAAAAAAAAAAAAAAAAAATCCCCAGCTTCCTGGCCGATGCGCACGGGGCCGATTAGGGTGTGCCTGGGCACACCCAGCACAACCCTGTTCGCACGCCTATGATATGCTGCTTTATTCGAACTCCTGCTCTCTCTTGTAGACCTCTATAACAAATTGTTAATTCTCCCAGAAACTTTGTTATCTTGGCTTCCTGGGGACTGCTCTTTGGATGTTACGCTATATACTATGTACTATGTAAGGCAGTGATTCTCAACGTTAGCCCTGGGGCACACCAACAGTGCAGGTTTTCAGGTTGTTCCTGCTTAATCACAGGTGAGTAATCAGTGGCTCAGTCATTGTGATTGATTCACCTGTGATTAATTAGGGATATCTTGAAAACATGACCTGTTAGTGTGCACCGAGGACTGGAGCTGTGAATCACTGAGATAAGGGGATAACCCCCATCAATGTAACAACCTATAGCAGTTTTCTTTTGGCCTGGATGCAGGTTTTTTTTCTTTTCTTTATCATTTTTTATATTCACCTACACTGTATATTTTTTTATTTGTTATTTAATTTTTTTTTTGTATTCGCTATTAAAGTTTTTTTCATAATTCACACTCTAGATACATCCTATATTTTATTTGCACTACTTTCTTTTATCTTTTGAAGTTTAGCTCATATTCCAGCAATCCCTCCTTTCGATCTAGTCACTACCCTATATATATCCCAATGTCATTTTCTGTATTTGATATTTACCTGACTATTGTTTGATTCAGATACCTAATACTATACTTTTACATCCGTGAGGATCTCAACAGAATAGACAGTAGCATATTCTGGCCAAAGATTGTGATTGCAACTCCCTCTGGCATCATATACAAAACATACATCAGGAGTACCAGTCTTTACATTGCTCCATAAATATTATCCCCTCCTTTTCCAATCCTACCCACAGTATTTTTGTTGTGTGCAGTGTCAATTCTTTTTCGCTTACAATCTTAGGGCATTAACTCTATAGGACAAACTAGGAATTGGAGACTGAAGAGTGCACCTAACTGTTCTCTCATCTTAGTGTAGAGACCTAGACAAGATACTGGAAATAATCTTCAACTTTGGTAACAATATCATCTGATTCCTCCCATATAACATTTACTGCTGTAGCTGTATTTTCCACACAAGTCTTACAACATATTGACCTTAGAAACCTATCCTCTTACATCCTCCACTGCAGGGTGCTTGAATTCCCAATTAAGCTAGTACATCCATAACATGTAGTTCTCTATGAATGGGTTGTTTGGTGTTTCAATTACGAGTTCCTATGAGAACTCTAGTTGTGCTGGATTTTTAGCCATCTGCTAAAACTGATCTCAGAATACTGTTCCAGTATGAGACATATAAAAACCACATTAATTTTAACTAGTGATGCCCTTCCCCTTAATCAGGTCCAATAAAGATTTAAAGGAATACTAACACCTTCTAATAATAATCCCCTATTTATCTTAATCTGGGTCAATGGTCACTATGAATTATTCTGTGTGGACTGGTTCTCAAGAATGAATGTGTAATTACCACTGGATATTATGTCAATAGATTCAGACATGATACATTGTTGAAGAGCAGTAATGCCTTTCCCCTTCATCAAGGCTAATGAAGATTTAAATGAACACTAACACATCCTAGTAATAAACTCCTGCTATTCCTAATCTGTTCAGATAACTTTAATGGCCGCTAAGAATCTATTCTGTGTGGACTGGTTCTCCAGAATTAATATTTAAGGAGTGATGAATATCATGTGCATAAAGGCAACATGATTCTTTTAACAAAATACAGTTTGCAGATCTATTCTAGAAAAAACAGTACAAGATCAAATGCTAAAGCCAAATCATCCCAATGTGAGACTAATAGTCCACAATTAAGTGTCAATAGTCCACTCACTAGTCTGGAAAAACTGGTGCTGCTTCCATACAGCACTGACCTCCTCCAATCAAAGTAATTAAAAAATAAGTACAGAAGAGTGAGCACCCCCATGGTCAATTTTATGAAAACAAAGTATAAAAAAAACATGCCAAGTGGCTACTTGATACCTTGATATAGATCAAACAGGCTCTTTCGGCAATTCCTATTTCATTTAAGTGTAATGAAGCCAAACACACCATCCCCTTCAGCACTACAACTACGTACCAGAGAAGAAACCCAGCTGGTAGTGGGGAGAGTCAATAAAACCTCAGCAGATGCAGCTCTCCCTACATTTTGCTGGTTTGTCACCAACTTTGTCAGGCGCTATCACTCCTGAAAAAGCTGGACACACACCAGTGAAACGCATAGAGCTAAGGTCTCTGGATGCTCTGTCAACTCTCACCACTGCCTGCTGTGTCTCTTCTCCAGTATAGTTGTACTTCATTAGACTGGAATACGATCATGAACTAGGGAGCTACAATGAAGCATGTTTTAATGAATATCAAGATTTATGTGAATTACCAATTGTTTGTTTTTTTATATTTTGGTTTAATTAAATAAATCTAGCATATGGTGTGTGCTCTCTCACATTTTTGCTTTTTAGACATGATTCTTTGTTGTATGGTGTGTTAGTATTCCTTTAAACTCAATTTAAGAAGCTTTTTGTGGATAGTGAAGCAAAATCCTGTACATGGTTTTAACCTGTAATCATCTATACTATAATTGTTTGAAACCTTTGAGTGCCAGAGTGGGTGTACAGTGCAATGGTTTGTACATTCCACCCTGTAGCTCAAAGGATTTTCCATTGTATAAACAGTTACATAATCTATTTTCCACGTATCTATAGTGCAACAAGATAAGGCAAGGACTAAATGCTTAGTAGACATGGGGGGAATATCAGCGCAACAGAAATGTTGTGCATCATGCAAGTTGCATTAAAGGAATAGTAATACTTCGTTTTAACTTTATTTTATTTTGTAGGCATTAAAAAACATGAAGAATGATATAAGTCTTATCTCTCAAACCTTTATGGTTTAAGAGATATTCACAAGCAAAGTGTCCCCCTCCCACCCCTTTTACTGATGTAACACTTTTCAGCCAGGGCAGAAGGGAGCTGCCCAGGTAGACTGCAGAGAGGGACAATCTTCAATTAAGATAAGGGAAAACCTGAAAAGCTTGTCAAGGGGGGCAGGGATTACATTGTTTTCATAAGAATAAGAGTGTCCCCTTCTGTTATCTGTCCAGTCTATGGACTGCATTCCACATCTGAGAAGAGATTGTTTACAGCAGGTAAAAGGGGCGGGAGGGGGAAACTTTGCTTGTGAATATCTCATAAACCATAAAGGTTTGAGAGATAAGACTTATATCATTCTTCATGTTTTTTTAATGCCTACAAAATAAAATAAAGTTAAAACTAAGTATTACTATCCCTTTAATGTAGCCTTTTCTAAATACAGAGTACCCTGCTATCTATCAATGCAGAGGATATTATACAATAATTAGATTAAGTTGTGGTGCACTGGAATGTTCCATGAACTTAAAACTAATGCATAGAACAGCTTTTATTTTAGAAGGCAGTATTTGTAGAGTTCTCTTTATCCAAAAAAGGGCAGGAACTGTATAATATTGTATAACACTGGGCCAAAAAAAGTGGAGACGTTCTATGGTAAACCAACCATGATTTACATTGGTCTTAGTCTCTTGAATGCTAGAGTTCTCCAATGCATTGTTTTACAATGATTTGTATACTTATCTAACTTTCAAGGGGTTAAAATGATGCACTTGCATTGCCCCAGAACGCCTCCACTTTTGTTACTGTACTTGTGGCCAAGTAGTCCCCTAATGTATAATCTAATTGTAAACTATACCCTAGGAATATGTGGCTTGCATTTTGTTTAACATAATGATTTACATAGGTAAGTGTCCTTCACACAACCATCAGTTTGCTGTTGTGCATCTGATCTCTCTTATAGGCCACTGCTAGTAGTTTAAGTTTAAATCTAATGACAGCTTGTGCTCCATTCAGATCTAATGAGGCTCATTATTTGATATGAGAAGGTGTGTCCTAGACCAGAACAGTGGGTCACTCCTTCTCCTATCAAACAGTGCAGAGTCACTCAGCTGCTGCAAGAGCAAATAGGGTTCTAGCCTGCGTAAAAAGAGGTGTAGATGCAAGGGATGCTAATATTATCCTACCTCTGTATAAATCCTTGGTTAGGCCACATCTAGAATACGGAGTACAATTTTGGGCACCAGCTCTTAAAAAAGACATAGTTGAACTGGAAAAGGTGCAGAGACGTGCAACAAAACCGATGAAGGGATTGGAGGATCTGAGTTATAAAAAGAGACTAGCAAAACTTGGTTTGTTTATATTAGAGAAGAGACATCTAAGGGGTGATATGATTACTATTTACAAATGCATTCAGGGTCAATACAAATAACTATCCAATTAATTATTTATGCAAAGTGCTGAGCTAAGAACAAGAGGTCATTCATTAAGACTAGAGGAAAGGTGCTTTTGACTAAAACAAAGGCAGGGATTCTTTACAGTAAGGGCAATAAAGCTATGGAATTCTTTGCCTCGGGATGTTGTACTTGCAGATAATGCAACTGCTTTCAAAAAATCAATGGATGATTATCTAGCTCAGAACAATATTGAAATTTATGACAGATGGTTTCAGTGCAGATAGGATGTAGATCTAGGGATCTATCTGACAGCCATTTGGAGTCAGAAAGGAATTTTTTTACCCACTTGAAGCTAAATTGGAACTGCCTTCAGAGGGCTTGTTTTGCTTTCCTCTGGATCAACAGTGATGATTTAGCATGGGCTGGACTTGATGGACGCATGTCTTTTTTCAGCCTCATCAACTATGTTACTATGTTACATTAAAAATGATACATTTATTGGCTGAGTGGCTTTGGATGCAAGCTTTTCAAGACAACTAGGTCTTCAGGCATTATAAGAATGCTGCATTTTCTATGGCTAACACGGTATCATGCTTTATCTAGACCAGAACAGAGATCCCAATAAACAGGAAAATGCTAAATAATATAGCTATATATCTAAAAGCTTTGTTAGCCCCCCCCTCCCCCGGCTGCCAGAGGGTATGCATTGGATTGCGTACTCCTCTGGCACTCAAAGGGTTAATCTGGATATGCCTGCTGTCTCCTACATAGCATAGATTTCTCTGAATACAGCAAGTCATAATGGTCACATTAACTCTGAGAGTAGTTGTCATTAACTTAACCCACTGAGTGCCAGAGTGCATTGCACATTGGATACCCCTCTGGCATTCACAGGGTTAAATGTCTAATTTTTTTTTATTTTATTTTTTTATAAAGGGAGAATTAACATTTTTATTTATGATTCTGTAAAACCAACTAGTATTGGTATACCTCTGTTTAATATGTTCCTTAATAAAAGACTTGTTTTACACATTATAGTTCAACACGTCAATAATCTAGTACACCACTCTCAATAAGACAAAAAATCACACCTATCATGCATTCTAAAGGTAATATCTTTGTATATGAAAAACATAAAAAAAGTTTTAGATTTAGAATTCTGGGAAAACAACTTTAACATATTTGCTTCTATAAAATGCATGATGGGAAATGTGTTTCTATGGGCTCTGTGTTCAAACAAGTAATTCAGACGCAAACCAACTGCACCACAGAGAAATTAATATTACCGAGATTCTCACTGATTTAAATGGGGCGTTTAACCCTTTGAATGCTAAAGATGCTTTTACTGCATTGAAGACTTTTTTATCACTCAAGGAGTTGCAAGTCCCTTTAAATCAATGGGAATGTTTATTTTATGCATGTGGTGCAGTTGGTTTAACCCTGTGAGAGTTGGGAGTATGCAAATCATTGCAAAGCATTGTGTTTCATACCCCTCTGGTACCCAAAGGGTTAAGACAAAATGCATCCCATTTTCTTCTAAGCATAAGGCTATATGTCTTGCTGACACCCAACTCCATTCACAGTAAAACAGAGTCCCTGCAGCCCTTTACTGTTTATGAGCAATATTCTTTTTTTACGCCCCATAACTGCAGATTTATCTTCTGAAATAATACTTTATAGTGTTAAGAATGCGACTAATACATTTTGTCTATTGAAAGAATAATATAATTAAAAACCTGAAAAAAATTCTATGTTGTTTTACAGATGCTATATTATTGTACTAGTAGAGCCCATGTACACGGGCCACAGTGTCACCCAGCAACGGTGGCGGTGCAGTCATGCACAATACAGACTGCCTGCACCGCGGCTGATAAGGTGAGGGGCTTTCCATTTTCAGACCGTAATCCTCTCTGCGTACCTTCGGTGCACAGAGAGGACTATGGTCTAAATTCGGATCCCTGGTCTGTTATCAGCCGCAGCTCGGGCAATCTGTAGTGCGCATGACTGCAGCGAGCTCAGCAGTCTCTACTGAGCATGACGGCTTCTGACATACGCACACAAATTATTATATAGGATTGTAGATTCCATTGCAGTTGTTAAGTTTTATCACTGGTTTTATGTAACAAATTCCCTTTTAAGTCTATGGAAAAATGTGTGGATAAAAACTTTGATAATGTTATCAACTTTAATCCAGGCCAGATCAGTGTGGTCAAATTACCTGGATTTTTGGATTGAATTAGTACATTTTACTGTTAACACTCTAGACCTTATATACAGGGGAGCAATTCTGGGGAAAACCAAATGGCCCATAGGGAACAAATGAAAACTCCACAATCTCCAATTACTTAATTGGGCCTTCTCACCCCTTGAATGCAACGTAAGGTGTTAGAAACCCATCTCCCGTTCATGGGGTTAAAGGGATAGTAATACTTAAAATGTAAAAAAAATATGTTGTAGGGTTTATCCCCCTGAGTAAAACAAGAGTACTCCCACTGCTGAAAGGTGTTTCATTCAAAAGTTATTAATTTTCAAAGTTGAATTTTTTAGGTGCAATATCACAGTGGCCTGAAATTGTACAGTGGTGCTGTTGCTACACCATTCTATGGAGATTTATGGTCTACAGACCAGAGCTGTCCATAGGATCGTGTAGCAACAGCGCCACTGTACAATTTCAGGCCACTCTGATATTGCACCTAAAAATTTCAATTTTGAAAATGAATAACTTTTGAATGAAACACCTTTCAGCAGTGGGAGTACTCTTGTTTTACTTAGGGGGATAAACCCTACAGCATATTTTTTTTACATTTTAAGTATTACTATCCCTTTAAAAAGCCCAGTTAAATCAATGGCCTTTTTTATTTGTCCCCTGTGGTTCAGCTGATTTGCTCCAGAATTACTTTTCTTTTGTACATAAGGCCCTCTGTATCATATTCTTCATGCTTCTGATAATAAAGCATTTTCTCTTGTTTTGCAAAGATTTTATCATCATCATTTTAAGAGCATTTGTGTTTTACTAACAGTAAAAATAAATAAATCAAGCATTTAACTGAAGGCCTGTCTTTGCTCACTGGGGAAGGAATGACATCCAGGTCCCATTGGCCTATTGCTGTGACATGAGAATAGAAAGAAAACAAGATTTTCAGAACCTTGGACAGCCACTCGCTTATCATTCTGACATCAGGACAATAGCTAAAGAGCACTGTAGTTACAATGTTGGATGGCAGCACAGAACAATTGCATGAAAATAAATATAGAGGATAATATAGTGTTATAAGAGAGACAGAGGACTAACATTTGAACATTTGAACATACAAATGGCAAGGATTGCCAAGGTATAAAAACCTTAAAGTGGACTTGTCACCCAAAGACAGGTTTAGTTTGTTTTATCCTATATAATAATTCGCTAGGATGTTTGTCACGATGCAGTCATGTGCAGTAGAGACTGCCTCGTTCGGGCAGTCTCTACTGCGCTTGATTGCACTGTGTAAGTGAGGTGAAGCAATACTGCATCGCGTGGAGCAGTGAGGTAGCGGCCTCTTAATTCTTTGAGTGCCAGAGGGGTACACAACACATTGCAAAGCAAGGAGTTGAGTACCCCTCTGGCACTCAAAGGGTTAACATTACCCGGACCATGGCCCGTGTACACGGGCTTTTACACTAGTATAGAAATAAAGGAACTCTGTTACCTAAAAGGATCTGGGGCTACATACATTTACATACCCTACACTCATGGGCAGAGTATAATGAAGGCTTGGGGAGACTAATACAAAACAGAAGACTTGGGTGAAGCCACTACCAATCTAAGCAACACAGGACTTACACTTTAGAGACCTATCAATATAGTTTGACCCCAATCATAAAATTCAGGAAGTCATTTTTGCAGATCTCAGCCACAGAGCTTTGTGAATGGCCTCCGCTTTAAACTGATTGTCAGTGACAACTTCTGACTAATCACAGCCAGAAGAGCAGTAAGAAAAGTAGATGATAACAAACACAGATTATACTTACAGCATGCCTGCTATACGCTGTCCACTTGGTGCCCTCCATTGATTAGGCTGTGAAAAAGATGCTTGCCCTGTGCTGTGTCAGGCAGGCAATGAAGGGAAATTTGAGAAAACATGCATTGCCTGCCTGTGAAACAGCTGTACATACTACAGTCTGCACTCAGCAGGAAGAGGAATCTTCTGCCTCAGTCTCCACCTTCAGTTTTTAATTCATACATATACATTCTCCTCCAGCTTCTCACCTTATTCTGGCATTGAGGAGACATCAGAAGATGGTACAGTGATGTGTTATGGTGATCATTATACTGCTGTCTATGTTGCAGTGTAAAAGTGCTGTAAAGTTACCTGAGTATGCATGTATGCCATTTTATTTTGCTCTTTTGAAAGCAATCCAGCAAGAGCAGGCAAACCTATAATGGTTATTAATTCTCTGACTGCAAGGGTGCTGCTGAGTAACACCTCCAGTACACAAAGGTCCATCACTTACGGCACATTTTGCAGTGTGTACTCCTTGTATCTCTTTATGCATTCAGAGGAGTTTGGTACTGATTAGATTGAGTAGTGCAAGCCTGGAGAAAGTCAAGTGCACCATAGTGAACTAATAACAATTCCAACAATTCCCATTGATTTGAAAGGTCTTTTAACCGCTTGAATGATAGTCAAGTCTACAACCCATTGCAAAGCAATGCATTAGAGACCTCCCTAGCATTCAGTGGGTTAAAAACCCAGTTAAGTAAATGGAGATTACTATATGTTCCCCTAGCACTGCACCAGTTTTCGTAAAAAAGTAACCTCAGTATGTGCCACAGGGAGGACTGTATCTGGGGGCAGAGGATGTCATTTAAATGTGTTAACCATGTAGTGACTGGATTCGCTGTGCCAAACAATAACTTTAACTTTATGCCACACCAGAGCTAACCTAGAAATAATGATGGCAGCTTATGACTTTCAGTAGTAGTATTCCTGAAGCACAAATACATGCATCTCTCCATGCCATACTCCCTTCTAGATGTCCAGACAATGGGTGATTTAACTGTTTGAGTGCCAGAGGGGTACACAAGACATTGTGAAGCACTATATTATGCGCACCTCTGGCATTCAAAGGGATAGAATTAGAAACACAGAGGACAATCCCCAGAATCAAAGTTTAGAATAAAAAGCTTAAGATTGGCTGTATTTTGCATTAGGGTAATGATGAACGTTTAAAGTGTCTGAGTGCCAGAGATGTATTGAAAACATTGCATTGCAAGGCTCTCCCTTTCTCTGTCCTGTCCTCATGATCCAAGAAGAAAACAGTAATATTTCTAAACCTTCACAGGTTTTCCCCCACCCCACAAACATAGGTGCCCCCTACAGCAGATCTCATCCACCACAAACAGGGTCCATGCTCCCAATGTAGAGACAAAAGAAAAAAAAATGCAGCAATTATGGAGCAAACCACTGCATTACAGGTTTTAAAACTTACCTTTGATTTAAATGGGACATTTAAAGTGTAACTTAGACAACAAATAAAACTTGTGCTTTAAACAAGGCTTTTAAATGTTTGGGTTTATTATTGAAATGTCACCAAATATTTGGCAACCATGAAAAGGGTGACATCAGAATGTCGCCTGAATCAAAAGGGCGACACTCTGATGTCACACATTTAAGGGTCGCCAAAACAAAGGGTTACTTTAAAATCACCTGTTAATCATGCAGTATAATCAGGGTGGCATCTGATTGACCCAAAATTTATTCTGTAGCATGACAGTAACCCCAAACATACAGCCAAAGTCATTAAGAACTATCTTCAGCATAAAGAACAAGAAGTCCTGGAAATGATAGTACAGCCCCCAAAGAGCCCTGACCTCAACATCATACAGTTTGTCTGGGATTACATGAAGAAGCAACTTAGGCTACTTAAATCCACAGAAAAACTGTGGTTAGTTATCCAAGATGTTTGGAACAACCTACCTGCCGAGTTCCTTAAAGGGATAGTAATACTTTGTTTTATCTTTATTTTATTTTGTAGACATTAAAAAAAACATGAAGAACGATATGTCTTATCTCTCAAACCTTTATGGTTTGAGAGATATTCACAAGTAAAATTTCCCCCTTTTTCCTAGTGTAATCCATCTCTTCTCAGATGTGGAATCTAGTTGTAAGACCAGACAGAGAACAGCAGGGGACAATTTTCTTTCTATTAGAACAATGAAAGCCCTGCCCCCCTTGAAAAGTTTTTTTGGTTTTTACCTTATCTTAATTGAAGATTGTACCTCTCTGCAATCTACCTGGGCACCTCCCTTCTGATCTGGCTGAACAGTGTTACATCAGTAAAAGGGGCTGGAGGGGATACCTTATTATTGAATTACTCTTGAACTACAACTCTGACAGAATTGAAATAACACTCTCCAAAGTCCAGATACTACGATGATTAATTAGAACTGCTTTTATTATGAAACATTACTATCCCTTTAAAAAACTGTTTACAAGTGTACCTAGAAGAATTGATGTTTTTTTGAAAACAAAGGGTGGTCACATCAATTATTGATTTGATTTAGATTGTTCTTCTCTTCAATCACTATCATTTTGTTAATTGATAACTATAAGCTATTAACATGTCTATTTTTGAAAGCATTCTTACTTTACAGCATTTTTCCACACCTGCCTAAAACTTTTGCACATAACTGTATATTATGGTGTATTAGCTCTGCAAATATTTTCTCATTCTCCTATATATATAGTCATATATAAGGGGGCTTGTGGGAAAATACCTATTTTCCTGCCAAATAAAACAAGGTTACTCCCACTGCTGGAAGATGTTTAATTAAGATTGTATTTGGCTTAAATGTCACATTACAATTCAATTTTACAATGTAGTCACCAGGTGGTGCTATTCATACAAATTACTAATGAGAGATGAAGTCTTGCTAAAGAACTCCAGTACAGTGTATTATATAAAAAAAAAAACTATTTGCCTTTTGGACTATAGTTGGTGCTGTTTCTAACAGTTAATATCTCCTAAACATGTGGGTCTCAATTTTTTCTGCTTAAGGCACCTGTAACATGCAGTCTGGAATTTGAAGGGTACAAATACATACATTTTAGGTTTCGACCAAAATAATAAAAATGAACGTAGTTCATAACAATTTCACACCTCCCAACATTTGAAAATTGCCAAAGAGGGACACTTACTTTAGTTAGTGATGCTAGGGGTGAGAATGGTGGGCGGGGCATTACCAAGAATGTTTAGGTTATTTCATGAGCTATTGACACCTCTTTGTGTAACTGAATAAATGATTTAGAACAACATCAAAGTATTTTATTTACATGGACTAATGTATAAACACATATACTGAACTTTATACAAACAACAATGTGAGTTTTATTGCTGTGGAGCAATGTGATATACTTATATATACACCACACAGTCTGATCTGCTAAAAAGAGGGACACCGGGTGGGAAAGAGGGACAGAGGGATTTGAGTCTCAATGAGAGACTGTCCCTCCTAAACAGGGACACTAGGGAGCTATGCAATTTTAATAAATATACAAGTGTATCAAAATATTTCTACGAGAGAAGGGGCATCCTAAATGGGCATCAGTGGTACACCAAAGTGCCACAGCCCCCTTCTTGGAAACCACTGTGCCAAACCACACATATACTGGCCTGTTGGACGACATGATGCATATGCAGTTTGGAATGGAATTTGGAAAAAATGTTAACAGTAATTTAAAGGGATAGCAATGTCAGAAAAAAGTTTCAACTATATGGTAGATACAATCAAAAGAGAGTACTTGCACTTATTCATCTCTCTCATATAGTTATGGTTTGAGAGATATAGGAAAATAAAGTTCTCCGCTACCTCCCCTTTCTGCTTGACTAGCTGTAAAGCTGTCAGAAGCAGATTCTGGTTCCTGGATCAAATGGCAGCTCTTCAGCTGCGCTGACATAGCAATACCTAAATATAAATACTTCACCGAAACGGTCTACAACTTGTGCCTGGTTTGCAATCACATGTTTTAGACCATTCCAATGAAGTATTTATCTTTAGATATTGTTATAGCGGCGCTGCTGAAGAGCCGCATTTGACCAAGCGACCAGATTTTGCTTCTGACAGCTTTACAGCTCATCAAGCAGAAAGGGGAGGGAGCGGAGAATGTTAGTTTCCTAAATCTCTCAAACCATAGCAGTTTGAGAGATACGAATAAGTGCAAGTACTCTCTTCTAATTGTCTCTACCATTTAGTTAACTTTTTTTTTACTATCCCTTTAAGGTGACAGATTAACTTTAAACACTTAAGGACCAGGACTATTTTGCACTTAAATGACAGTGTCCATTTCATTTTGTTGCTGTTTGTTTGCTAAATAAGATTTCCCACTTTATTTTGTTTAGTGTACCCATGCAACCTGTAGTTTGTTTATTTTGGGATATGATTTGTTTTATTTTGGTAATATATGTAAATGTATTCACCTTATTTTTATTTCAATAATATAAATATGTATAAAAATGGTTTGGTCTGTACTTGCTTTCACCCAGTTAGTGCAATTATTGTCTACCTATCATGTAAGTAAGTATAGCCACTCTGAATGGACATATGTTGTGCTTGCAGAGTATGTAAACTTAAAATAAGGGGTTACTATTCCTTTAAAAAAAATCAAAAATTAAAAGCAGCAAGAGATAGGGATGCTTATGTACCAAGAATAACTAGACCAATTCTACAAGAAAACAACTGAACCAAAGGGGGCACATTAACCCTTTGAGTGTCAGAGGGGTATGCGTTGGATTACGAAAGGATTCAAAATTCCCAAAATGTCCCCAACTGAAATGGGACTTTTACCCTTTTATATGTGCAGTGACTGGACTGAGGCTTTTTTCCATGCAATGAAACAATATATTGGAGACAATTCTAGCATTCAAGAGGCTAAAGGCTCTGTTTAAATCAATGGAAGATTTGGGAATGTTTATTTGTCCCCTACGGTGATTTGCTCCAAAATTGCCCTTCTTTTGTTTTGTACATAAGGACCTGTGTATTGTTCTCCCCAATGACCATCAAGTGAAAAGAAGAGAAAATAATAACAGTAATGATGATAAAAAAAACTATAGCAAAGATAAAATATGCTCTTGCTTAAGAAAACGGTACAATGTTAACAGCTATATAAATATGCACACTGTCACTCAAATGCCTGCATTATATACACTCAATTACACATGACACAGACAATGCAGAAAGGATACTTTGAAATTATGAAGTGCTTTTATTCCAGTGCTTTCAGTGTGCCTGTTCTTTCCTACTTATAACAGATACATCTATAGCCTGATCTGGATAACCTGTCACATTGGGATCATTATGGTTCCACAGATGGAGTAAGAATATGTCTATATCATCTTACCTGCCAATTCCTACAGTTGGCCTTATGCAAAAAAGAAAAGATGAACAATTTAAAGGGGATGTATCAACTTAAAAACATTTTCCCATAGGTTTTGTTATTAAAGTATAATTAGGGAAGCTGTTTTTTTGTAACCTAACTACTTTTTAAAAAAGAACTACCAAAGCCATAACAAGTTTATCTTAAATTATAACCAAGCACACGTAGAAGACAGTTTCAGTGAAAGATTTCTTTTTTTCTTAACGCAATCTCAGCTGTGCTGCAGAGCCGCCTGATGATCGTAGGACCGAATTTCCCTTCAGTCAGCTACAACGCTGACTTCGGGGAAGGAGGGGGCAACTTTAGGAGTGATTATCTTTCAAACCATAAAGGTTTGAGAGATGACACAGGGGGCAATACATTTCTTTATAATATGACTGCAATATAGAGATTAGTAATTATTAAGTATTACTATCCCTTTAATAGCAAAACCTATGGGCAAAATTTTTTTTAGTAATTATTAAGTATTACTATCCCTTTAAAGTATTACTATGGAAGCTGTTTGTTATTGTTGTAATGTAACTACTTTTGAAGGTATTCTATATTCTGTGCTGTGCACTTCCGCATAATGTGCACAATCATATTAAAAAGAAATGTATTGCCCCCAGTGTCATCTCTCAAACCTTTAAGTCCCTCTCCCTACCCTGTCAGCGTTCTAGCTGACTGCAGGAAAGCCTGTTGTATGACTGTCAGGTAGCTCTGCAGCAGAGCTGGGATCTCGTTAATAAAAAAGAAATCTTTAACTGAAACGGCCTTCTACGTATGTAAACACACGTAGAAGACCGTTTTATGAAAGATTTTTTTTTTATTAACGCGATCTTGGCTCTGCTGCAGAGCTGTCTGATGATCATAAGACTGGATTCCCCTTCAGTCAGTTACAACGCTGGTTTCGGGGAAGGGGAAGAGAGGGAGGAACTTTAGGAGCGATTTACTCTCAAACCATAAAGGTTTGAGAGATGACACTGGGTGCAATACATTTCTTTTTAATATGACTGCAATATAGGGATTAGTAATTATTAAGTATTACTATCCCTTTAATAACAAAACCTATGGGCAAAATGTTTTTGAGGTGATACATCTACTTTAACAACTGCACCATAGGGAAGTAGTAACATTTCTCAGAGCTCCTACTGACTTAAATGGGGCTTTTAACCCCTGGAATGCTAGAGAGGTCTCCAAGGCATTGCTTCGCAAGGGGTTAAAATTTAAGTTTAAGGGGTTAAAATTTCCATTTAAATAAATGGATATGTATATTTGTTCCCCTGGTTTGCCCCAGAATCATGAATAAAGACCTAAAGGTGTTTCTATGTTAAACTCTAATTCAAGCATTTTGAAACTTAGCATTTAACTTTTCCACATAATGATGAATTATATTGAAAATTGTGAATCCAGGAGTGAATGTGAGTCCCCACAAATACTGCTGTTTCAAAGGTTCAGAAAAAATGAGTTCTTTCCCCAATCACAGATTTGTATGCTGTCACAAAAACGTTGTCTAGACTACAGCTAAATGTAAAAAATGAATAGACATCAAATGTTACACATGGATAGTTACAGGGGATTGTTTACTTTCCTTTACTGCACTGAAACATGGTCACATTCCTGAGAAATTTCATTTTAAAATTATAACTTTGTGAGCAAGTTGTATGTTTCACTCAGAACTGCATGCACTTATGCTTATCTGACTTAAACTCAATCAGTTCATATTAGAGTAAGATTTACCTTATAGTGAACAAGTGCAATGCACAACAATACATGATCAAAACATGCATTTTGCAACTTTATTCTAAAATAAGACAACATTTGACTGCATGCCTTATCACCTTCAGTAGAATGCAGTCCTAAATAGCTGGATACTACACTGCTAATGTTAACTCAATTGACTTGTCATTTTCTACTGTTTTCCTTATATCCCTTCCAAATATTCCTGCTGTCATAGCTACATATTAATTTCCTTTAAAACTCAGAATGAAAGCAAACAATTATAGTTTCAAATAATATCACATAATTACAATTGCTTGCTTTCAATGATTTACATCTGGGTTATTTTATACCCAGTGTCCTACTTTTCTACTAGACTAGACCTTACTGCAGCTGATGTAAAAACAAATGACACAATAAGGAAAAACACTGGGCTATTAATAGTTTAAAACTCTAAGTGCCAGAGGGGTACGCAACACATTGCTGGGCAATGCATTGAATACCCCTCTGGCACTCAAAGGGTTGAGTGCCAGAGAGCTATCCAGTGCCTTGTAACACTAGGGGGTTATGCACAAAGAGGTATTAAAAAGAGGTGATAAAGCGAAGATGACTTCATAAGTGATATCACTTCTCCAGTTCCTGTGTTATTCTATGGAGCTTATGCACTAACATCTCCAAAATTGGAGAAATCTTAATGTATTGGCTCCATAGAATAACATAGGAACTGGAGAATTGATAACACTGAAGAAGTGATAACACTGAAGAAGTGATAACACTGGAGAAGTTATAACACTGGAGAAGTTATAACACCGGAGAAGTGATAACACTGGAGAAGTTATAACACCGGAGAAGCGATAACACTGAAGAAGTGATAACACTGGAGAAGTTATAACACCGGAGAAGCGATAACACTGAAGAAGTGATAACACTGGAGAAGTTATAACACAGGAGAAGTGATAACACTGAAGAAGTGATAACACTGGAGAAGTTATAACACAGGAGAAGTGATAACACTGAAGAAGTGATAACACTGGATAAGTCATCTCTGCTTTATCACCTCTTTATCACGTCTTAGTGCATAACCCTCATGGAATTGGATACCTCTCTAGTACTCCAAATGTTACCATAATCCCTTGAATGCTAAAGAGGCCCCCAATGCATTGCTTTTCAATGCTTTTGAGATATTCAGGGAGTGAAATGTCCCATTTAAATAACTTTATTTCATATGTTGTAGAATTGCTCCCATTCTTCTAATACACCACCCTCCCTGGGAGGCTCTCCACTACATCATAAGATGAGGAACAGCAAAACAGATAGGCTGATGAACTAGAAGGCTTGCAGCAATTCTGTTACAATCCATCTGCACTATACTGGACAAATGTAAATCTCCATTGATTAAATAAGGATTTTTTTACCCCTTGAATGCTAGAGAGGTGTTGGTTAGTTCATTTTAAAGATAATAAAAATGCATTTTTATTATAGTAACCATTTATATATAATACTAGTATTGAAGGCCCGTGTGCACAGGGCAATGTGCCACCCACCGACCTCGGCTACTGCCCTGGAGCTGGGAGCAGAGACAGGTGGTGAGCCGTTGGGAGCATCACACTCTGGACCAGCTGTGATGCCACTTGGACCAGAGGCCGGCATGTTCGGCCAGTCTCTACTGTGCATGACTGCATTGTTCCAGCAGTCTCTACTGTGCATGGATGCGTTACGCACACAGGGAGCGACGCATCCTTGCAAATTATATTATGGGATATGGTTTTAGAGAAAGTATCCTTTAAATGTTTGTAACACAGACCGGTACTTTATGCCAATTAATTTCCATACTACCCACCATTTCTAATATCTAGAAAGGGACACTTTTGTTTTATGTAATGTTGCTGGAGGCATGGCTGATGGGTGATATTTTTTAAGTTATTTCATTACCTATTGCCACCTCTTTATGTAGTTGAATGCATTATTTAGAACAACACCAAAGTATTTTATTTTTTTTACACAGGCTCATTTATAAACACATACACATCAATGTGAGTTTTATTGCTGTGGAGCAATGTGATACACTTATATACACACCACACAGTCTAATCTATTGAAAAGAGGGACATCAATGTGGGCCAAAAGGACACAGAGATTTGGATCTCGAGGAGGGACTGTCCTTCCTAAAGATGGACACTTGGAAGAAAAGCATTTCTGTGTTATGAATCAGCCCACACACTTGGGCGCTTCTATTAGCACAAGGAGTGATACGTTTGGCCCTGAACAGAACGGATATAAGCACTGTGCTAGAAATTAGCATAAAGTGGAAAATTGGCATGCAGGCAGATTTTAATTATCTGTAAAATAAACTAAATGTGTAATGAGGTGACAGGTCCACTTTAACTTGATTCTTGTATAATACCTTTGGAATTAAACATTTAAACAAAATGCCACATTCTGGAAACATTTTGTACTCCACACTAAGGGTAGAAATGCAATTTAGCCCTCATTTGATGTGGGGGATTCTTTCCAAAATAGTATGCCTTGTCTTGTTGTCTGTAGTTGTTTCAGACATTTAAGTGAAGGTACATTGCTTGTAAAAAGCAAGAAAGCTGACACAGCATGTCTGTGTATACCAATGGATTACCGTAAGTATGGGTGGGTAAAACTGTTTCACCACAAAAGAGACAAATTAGAAAAATAGCATATCTTGTGTTCTATGGGAATTCCCTTGAAAATGCTGCTTTTTCTCATGCTGAAGTATAAAATGGGTTGTCAGTTTACTTGACATACTGTGAGTACTTCCACACACAGTGATCCCTACATCTTTAAGGACAGAAGTGACAAACATATACTGGAGTGTGGTGGTGTTGCAAGCCTGCAGCAGTTGATTTACAGCACTGTTTATCCTTTAAAGGGATAGTAATACCTAAAATGTAAAAAAAAATATGTTGTAGGGTTTATCCCCCTGAGTAAAACAAGAGTACTCCCACTGCTGAAAGATGTTTCATTCAAAAGTTATTAATTTTCAAAGTTGAATTTTTTAGGTGCAATATCACAGTGGCCTGAAATTGTACAGTGGCGCTGTTGCTACACCATCCTATGGACAGCTCTGGTCTCAGGACCATACATCTCCATAGGATGGTGTAGCAACAGCGCCACTGTAAAATTTCAGGCCACTATGATATTGCACCTAAAAAATTCAACTTTGAAAATTAATAACTTTTGAATGAAACATCTTTCAGCAGTGGGAGTACTCTTGTTTTACTCAGGGGGATAAACCCTACAACATATTTTTTTTTACATTTTAGGTATTACTATCCCTTTAATGCAAGCTGCTTATTCTGAGATTAACAGTTTTATCCTCATCCTGTACTGCACTGTAAAAATTAACACTGGAATTGTTTGTTGCCAGTTGCAGATAGTGTTGGTCTGACTTCTTTTTGACAGATAGTTGAAAGAAACAGGCAACGGATCCTTCACCTGAGCTGTGACTGATAATTCCATTGACATACTAGAGACACAAACATGCACGCATTATTTTCACATGGACAAAGCATCATTTCACTCTAACAGCTCTGTCATGTACCTAATTGTACAAATCAACACCTCCACCAAAAGTGCTAGGGACAGGGTAAGGGGAAAGGATTAGAAGGTGTGTGAGGATGTTTGGTGCCAGTAAAATTCATACTATAAAAAACTGACTGCTGTCATGGTAGCTGTAGCTTGTGCAATAAATGGTGATGTTCTTCCACCTCCCGGGGAAGCTGTTTTTAATAGTAATATAAAGATTCCACCACCACCATTAGTACTTCTAAACCAACATTAAGGTGCATTCTAGTGTTGTCGCCATAGCCAAGAAGGATCTAGCAGTTATACCAACTACTGCATTAAACAGTGACAGTAACACCCTACTGTAAATTAGTGTTCAATGTTCGATAAATCCCCCTAAGGAGAAAAGTTAAAAGATACTTTTTCATACATTAAAAAATCTGGATTATTAGGTAGTAAGGAATAAGTGTATTATGCTGTTGATGATGATGATGCAATTATTGGTGATGATGCTGTCCCTTTACTCTCCTCCTTTTCTTCCAACACAGATGACAAAGAGCAATGATGCTTTGACTAAAAATTAACAGAAAGGAAAAGGCTCGATCTTCACTAAGCCTATTTATAAACTCATTGAGAGATCAACTAGAAGTCAAACTTTAGATAAGTAAACATGCTTAAAACTGTACAATCATCCTTTAGGTCATCAGTATCACTGGTTTTGTTAACTAAGCAGCAACATAGGTAATCAGCATCCACAGTCCTAGCTATAAGTTCTTCTGATGTTTGAAGTGCAGCACCACTGACACCTACTGGTAACTCTATTGCCACATCTAGCCCCAGTAGTAGTAATAGTAGTAGCAGTAGTAGTAGTGTCTCAGGAACCCTTCAGTATATGAACTCAGTATATTAAATCTAGAATATGGAGATGCCTCACTCATGATCCAAAAGTTAATATGTGGCTATCTGCAGTCTCAATAAAAATACATGAGCAGAGGGAAGTAGGATTGCATCTAGGCATATCCTCAGTGAGATGCCACCAGTAGTATAACCCCATGTCTGACTTAGCAGCAAGTCAGGGTTGCCATAACCAGCAGCTGTAGAAACATTTCTAACAGATCATGGAATCTAGAGGCACATAATTGTAGTGTTGTATATGTCCCAGAATGTGACAACAGCTTATCCCCAGATGTATCTGAAGTTGCTTCTGTTGGTGGTGGTGCTGCTGCCGCAGCACTAGTACCACCTATTCCATACACTGCTAGACCTGGTACTTCCACTACCACAGTCTGTGGAGGTGATGATGATGATCTCAATCCCGCCTCCACTACTACTACCCATGGTGGACACACCAGCCTGATCCTGCTGTGACATTTGCTGATACTGAGACTTGGACTCAGATGATTCATCGGTAACAACATAATGTTATCACTGCAGATGATGTCCATTATCTATCCCACTGTAGAGCTAGAAACAATCTCATCATCTTTGATTCATTGCCACTAGGGCTACTCTCATCAGTAGGAGCACCACCTCCATTTTCCTCCTCTCTTGCCTGCATTGGTTGCAGTAATGATGATGGAGAGTGTGACATAGTTGTAGGTAATTCCCCCAGTGTCAATACTGGTGATGATGGTGAGTGTGACATAGATATAGGTGGTGCAGCTGGAATCACGCTCACATCAGCAGGCTCAGAGCTACAGCTGTTCTCCACCTATGGCAAAAAACAATGTCCTTCTCTACAAAATCTAACCCCGGGGACACAAGGATGTGGTGGAGGTGGCAGCATGATGTTGGAGATGTGTTAAACTTTATATACAGGTATCCAGAGGTATAAGCTAGCAGGATTTGAAGACAGCGGCATAACAAGGGTTAACTGTTCCTTACAGTTATGGACAGTAAAGCAGATAGCAATGTAACACTTGCTCCACCCTGTATGTACAAAGGCAATTAAGTGGCAGGAGATTTGCCACGTGAGTTGTGCTCAATAGGGCCATAGGTCAAGTTGCAACCCTTTGATAACCACAATACACAATACTGCAAGAAGTAGCAATCTATCTGAAAGACATAAGGTCCCCAGATCTGCCAAATATAGAATTTAACTATTTATCTGCTGTTCTCAATATGCATACTTCTGGATGAAATACAGAATAATGAAATACATTTCCCAGTTAAAATTTGCATTACCACATTATAATCTTAAGCAATAAAAATAAAGTATGGATATAGCAACACAACTGTAATATAATAATATATCAATGAATATATACCATAAAGATTATAATGACAAAATCAAGTCTGCACACAACTCAGCAGCAGGTGTTAAGAGCACCATGGACAGTAAGGACCAGCCAATTATACAATCCAAAGTGGCGTACTCTACTTTGTTCTGTCAGGATTTTCACAAATGTGACTCCAACAGATGAAATCCACGCCCTGATACCACATGCAGACAATGCAATTTTTAAACAGAACCAGCTACAAAGTACCAGAACCACACACAAGAAATACATAAGGAAAACTTCCCAGATAGCAATATGCAAGTGTTAATTTAGAAAACCAGATCAACGGAGCACAATGACCATCTCAAAACAACATATTTGTGGATTACTTGCACACTTGCTGTTGGACTCAAGCACATCCCACAGCAGGCATATGCAAAGTTTCACACACACAATAAACAATTGGCTCAGCATGTGTTAGCAATGTTAAATAACTATAACTCCCAATGATCTAAAATTGCTATCAATCTGATCTCACCCTGTTACTACTGTGATTGGACTGTATAACCTCCATTGATTATTCTAACTTTACAGCCAAATGGCTACTGCATATTAGTTCTCAGTAGGATGGCCAGATCAAGTAGGAAATATTGGAATAAGCTGACCCCAGAATATACTGGGTTATAATAATTTGGAAGTGTATACAGTGTTATGTAAATAAACTTAAATTATACTTTACCAATCCTATATAACAGGGCGTAGTCTTGGGCACAGCGAGGGTCTTCTCACTTCAGGAACTAGGAAATTTGGCAAACAAATTGACACACATGGCGTCATCCCATGCATTGCTATGGGGACTGGGCCTGGGCATGCTGGGCATCTTCAGCGGTCGCCCATGACCACACGCAAAGCGGATCTGCTCTGGGGATTGACACAGGCAAGGGTCAGAGGTCTCGGCACCATGCGTCACTATAGGGCTCATGATCGCAGGTATGACGCGGTGAGTATGAAAGTGATGCACTGCATTCCTGTGTGTCAATTTTGGGCCCAAGGTTGCAGTAGGCGCTAATCCCAATGTTATACAAGTGGAGGCCTAGTAGCTCCACCTATCTATTTCCTGGCTGCCTTTTTAAGGGGAACAAGATCTGCATCCAGTTAACCTTATGTTGTTGTTCAGTGCAGTTCTAGTTCCAGTTGTTCCTGTATCCTGTGTATGACCCAGCTTGTCTGACTATCCATTCTGGTGCTGACCTGTGGCTCTGTCTGACCATTCTCTGTGCGTACCATTTGTCTTAGACATCCAATCTGGTGCAGACCTGTGGCTCTGGCTGACTACCCGTTCCATGTATGGCCCTGGCTTGTCTGACTATCCATTCTGGTGCTGACCTGGGGCTTTGTCCAAGTGTCCTCCCAAAGTTACCTATTCCTAGAGGACATCTTATCTGGTGCAGACCTGTGGCTCTGGCTGACCACCTTCTCCGTATATAAACCTGGCTTGTCTGACTATCCTAGCTGGTGCTGACCTGTGGCTCTGTCTGTTCACTCCGCTGTGTAGCTCTGTTCCCTACAGAAATCCATCCTGGGGCAGACCTGGGGCTCTGGCAGACTCCGGCCTTACTGACTGCAGGTGTGAGTCAGTAGTCTCCATTGTTGCCATCGTATTGGAGACGAGCTCTTCCTTACTGACTGCAGGCATGAGTCAGTAGTCTCCATTGTTGCTACATTATGGGAGACTGTAGGTTATGCGTTGAGTTCCACCTATTACCGTGAGACTACCATTTGGCTTCGGCCTAGTCTCCAGCAGTTGTGGTTGACCCATCGGCAGGCTCCTATTTCTGATGGAGTATCTAGCCTATCCAGTCACCCTCTGCTTATAGTATCTTCATTATTTGCCTACTATTTATTATTCTAATAAAGGTGATTTTAACTATACCATCTGACTCCTTGTCTTGTTTTGCAAACCGTAACACCCACATAAAAACACCAGGTGCAGAGAGATAACATTCATGTTGAAAGCTAGGTAGACTGGATTTCAAGGATGTTCACTGAGACAAAATCCATTTCTAGAAAACACTTTTTAACCATTTCCTTCCAGCAAAGAGCAGACCCTCTGACAAAACACAAACTAAAACTATTGCAAATTATTGCAAATACTTTCTCTGCTTTCTTCAGTTAAGATACAAAATTACACCACAAAGCATAGTGGAAAATTTCTGTTTTTTATGGTATTGGAGTTGGTATTCTCAAGGCCATAGAAAGCATAGGCCGAAAATGGCAACATTCTCATAAAATATTCATTGTTGGTAGTGAAAAAATGGAAATTTAGTGTAATTTACATGCAAACTGGATTTCCATGATTTTATTTTTGTGAAAGGATTTTACTAGGAAGAATACATTGAGATTATCTCTAGTTTTCAAGTATGTTCTGGACTCATTTTATCTATCTCAGCAGGTTAAAAGGCTGAGCTCACTTTGCCTAGAACCTGCAACCTTTTGGCTTGAACAGATTCTACAGATGGTGTCTTAACCAAATGAGCAATCTCACCTGCTTGCTGCAGGAAAAAAGGCTTACTCCTACCTATACCTATAGCAACCTAGCCTAATATGGTATTTTATAGCTTTCAGTTATTGATTTTTGCTATAGTATAGTATAGTTTTTTTCACAGTGAATTAATCTTGGGGTACAAATACAAATGACCAGTCCCGGAAATTGGAATAAAAAAAATTAATAATTAAGATATATATATGTATATATCTATATAGAATGTAGGGTTATTTGGTTTAGTTCTTGTTGTTTTGTGCCAGAAATTCAGATGGTGCAAAATGTAAAAAAAAATCTTTCAATTGCCACATTTTATGGGAAAACTCACATGTAAAAAAACTTCTTATTACTTAGAAAATAAACAAAACATCATTTACATAGGTTTTGACAAATTAGCCTTTAGTTGTTGATGGCACTGTGTGGCAATTTATGTTAATTAACTTCTGTGCTGGACCAATATTACCACACACACTGTGCTATGAATGAATCTCGACAGAGCCCACATACTAGAGACATTTCTAACTGCACAAGCATTAATTTTTGTCTCAAACCAACTTAATTAGCATCCTGTACAGTAAATTCATAATAATAGTGCCATGGTGTGCCATCAAAATATACAACTTAATTAGTCAAAAACTATTCATTTTACATAAAAATGACTAGTACTGCGTATAGTCAGATTGTAAATCTCTTGTCTTTTCTTGAAGTGCAGACCCACTTTAACTTGCTTGTTTCATCAAATGTCTGTTTATGAGTCAGTCTACCAATCAATCAAGTTTGTGGTCTGCTGAAGAATGATGATAAAATATATAATTCAGAAATAGTTGTTTATGTGCTGTATGTGAACACTGCAGAACTGTAGTGATCTCCTCCTGGGGAGTATAGTTACTAGGACCAAAAACGTTTTAACTCCTTCCCAGCTGGAAATTATATATACATCAGTTTTCTTACGTCTGATACATGTAACAAAACCCCATTTGAGTCCTCTGATGCATGATTCTGAGATGGCTTTCATAAATCATTGGAGGCCTCAATTGTCAAAGCTTGAGATGTAGTGAAACATTCAGCAAGATCTAATAATCTTATTCTTCTGAATAATGAAAACAGTCTAACATCGAGCTCATAGAAATGCACGTTTAAATATTCTAAAGCATGCTTAATTATTAATGGTTGCTATATGCTTTGTAGCTGTTGAGAACAACAAACTAATACATTTCCAATATTAGCATATATTGACAAACACGCTGTTTATTTTCATGCTTCTAGTTTCTGGAATAGAAAAGTAATATTCTTGAAGTGTGCTGATGTACTGAGGCTGAAGTACTAAGACAAATTGAAGTGATTCTGGAGCAAACTACCTGTGCTATAGAGGACATATACAAATCTGCCAAATTCCAATTTACTTAAAGCGGAACTACCACCAATAAAAAACTTGCGCTCCAATAATTCCCCATCTGGCAACTAGCTGCTCAGCAGCGCTAGACACCAGAGTTATTACCACGTTAAGGAGAATTATCCATTGTTCCAGGGCTGACCGGCAGGACAGAGTGCAGACATTTTTCCATAGTGGTATCTGAGCGCCTATGCTGTAAGTCCCAGCCAGCTCTAGGAGGCATTGCTAGGAGCTCCAAAAAGGACTGACAGCTCAGGCGCACAGACGTCACTATGGAAAGATGTCTGCGCTCCATCCTGCCTGTCAGCCTGGGAAGTGTGGATAACTCTCCTTAACGCAGTAATAATTCTGGCGACTAGCTCTACTGAGCACCTAGTCGCCAGATGGGGAATTATTGGAGTGCAAGTTTTTAGTGGTGTTAGTTCTGCTTTAAATGGAGCTTTAAACACCTTGAATGCTAAAGAGGTCTCTAACAGGGATGGGAGAAACTTTTTGCTTTGAATAGCAAAACAAGAGGAAATCAAGACTTTCCGCCATGTAAGACAAATTCAGGCAAAAGGTTGCATTTTTTAATTTTGTTGTTGTTGTATTCAGATCAACGATAATAATGAACTTCCACTCCCATATGGATAATTTTATTATGTATTCCCGCCCTGTTAGTATGAAAGGGGTGCAAGGTTCCCAAATGTTGTCAGTCTGTGCTTGGGAGAGGTAGAGAGAGAGAGAGAGAGAGAGAGAGAGAGAGAGAGAGAGAGAGAGAAAACAGATGAATTTTCATATTAGAGGAGATAAGCAAAAAAAAGCAGAGATGGAGTTTTAGTGGTAGCCAGGTTTTTCTCTGTGTGCAGCAAGTATGAAGAGAGAAAATGAGTTAAAAAACCTAACTTTTATTGACTGATAAATTATAGTCAGTAACAGTTAGACAGGCAGGTAATCTGAGTTCCTAACTGAGCTTTCTGAGCCTTGACTGTGACTAAGTGATAATCTGGCAAATATACTTTGCAGACAATGCATCATATACCCACTAGAAAGACAAGTATAACTTCTACAACCACAAAAAGAAAAAGGACATGCATATACTATGGTATTATGGTACTGTGTGCCTTCATTAGCTGCTGTGCACCTCACTTTAGTCATTATTACAAATTGCTGATTCTGAAGTTATCAGCTCTGTTCTCATCCTGTACTGTAAAAACTATCAATGCAATCACATTAGGAGAGAAAGAAAGCTGCTGTTAGAATGTTGACAATAGCTATGTGTACAGGAAGATGGGGAGCCATAGAGGGGGAGAATGAGTTGCTTGTGGTTGCAGGATTATAGACAGTGACAGTGAAAGTCAGGGACAGTTTATCAAATAACAAAACTTTTGACTGATAGCTGAAAATTCATGGTGATGGACCCGAGCTGTTAAATACTAGAGATGAACATCATACATTATTTTAAGACACCACATGTTAACAATTCTATTGTCTACTTTACAGTAAAAAAAATCAACACTACTTTTATTATGTCCTGCTAATGTGCTAGGGGCAGAGGTAAAGGGGAAGCAATATGAGGAGTGCATGGATGTAGTAGCAAGACATACTCTAAAATCTGTTTGTGGCCATGTTTGCTGCAGCTTGTGCAATACATGCTGATGATCTTATACCTCTTGTGGAGGTTATTTGTAAAAGTGACAAGAAAAGTTCCACCACACCCACCTCCAGCAGTAGTAGTACGAATAAACCTTTTAAGACACTGAAGATGGCGAGTCACATTCTAGGGTTGTTGCCATAGCAGAGGAGGTTTTAGCAGTTAAACCAACTGCTGTTTCCCACAGTGACAGTAACACTTATGCTCAAAGTAGTGGTGAATGTTCTTTAAATCCCTCTAAGGGGAAGTAAATAGAAACAGTTTGAGACTTCATCAAGCCTAAAAGGATATGAAAGGACTGGGGAGAAAGAGACTCCTCTTCCTCCTCATCCTCTCCTTCTTTTGATACAGATGAAATAGATAGTCAGAGCGATACATTTATGATAATACAATTAAGTGAAATAAAAGGCTCAATCTTCCCCCACTGTAGCACTAAGCATGTTTATAAACTCTTTGAGAGAACATATAGAAAGTTTGTCTCCAGATAAGTAAATAAGACTAAAAATACACAATCATCAGTCATTATCACCCTCACTGCTTCCAAGTCTAGCCCCCACCCAGTCACACACGCTATTCTTGAGAAAGAAGCAACACAGGTCATCATTAACATCCCCAGCTTAATATGGAGGTCCCTAGCCAGGTGGCTTCACATTGTACATGCTAGAGTCATTGTATGAGTAGAAGATGGCCATTAGTAGGTATCCAGTGCTCAAACTGAAAGGCTTTGGGGGGGGGCATCTTTGTCACCTGGTCAGTTGCAGCTAATGTGTGATGCACGTGAGCTGATTAAACCTTTTCAGGAGTATACCTTGCTGATTGTTGTGCTGGGACAGGAATTAGTGAGATACTTATACCTATATATTTACTACAAAGATTGTTACAGTAACAACAGCACAGATATGTCCCAGCTGATAAATGAAATGTTTGCATGCTTTAAGCAGGCTCCTTACATAGTGTCCATTAAAAGCAATGAGGAATATATTATTGCTAGTTAGACCCCAGTCTTAAAAATGAAATTTCTGAATTTGTGCCAAGGCATGAGCAGCAGCTCACTGAGGAATTGGATTCTCTGATTATAAAGAAATCATATAGATCGAGTGGAAGGTTGCATTGTGGAGGGGATGAAAGGAAGAAAGGTAGAGGTAATTAAACTAGTAGAAGCATAGTAAAAAAAAGCATTAAGCAAAAGAGTTATACCCTTGGCAGCATCAGCAACTGCAAAAACATCCCCGTATTTTTCAGAAAACTTCATTGTTATTACAAAGGAAGCAATTTGGCACATCTCTGTGGGACTTGTTCCTATAACATGGGTTGATAACAAACACTCATGAACCCCATCTAGCTCCAAGCAGTGGTCCCATTGCATGTGAGATGGTTAGAGCACACTTAATGGAAACTATGTTCTAGGCTGAAACAATGACCCGGTTTACTACTGGCAAACAAAACAGTGCCTGTGGCCAGCACCAACACATACTGCTATGGAAATCATTAGTTACCCAACAGTAATCGTGCAGTCAGAGAGGACATTCAGTGCTCTGTTATATCGTTAATGTTTATCCAGAAACAGTGTTGGTAGACTTAGTATTTTAAAAAAAGAATCAGCATCTAATGCCATCTATCTCTTTCAAGTTTTTTTTGGGGGGGAGGGGGTTGTTTTTTATCAACTGTCCCTGTCTCTCACTGTCACTCTCTACAAAGGAATCGCACACAGGCTCCCTGCAATCATATGCGACTCCTCCCCTTCTTTGCCTGTCTATCTGTCTGTACATGAAGCTAGCATCAAAATGTCAGCAGCAGCAGCTTACTTTCTCTCTTAACATTACTGCAGTGTTAGTTTTTACATTACAGTACAGGATGAGGATATACTTGTTAGCTTCAGAATCATCAGTCTGCAATAAAAAATAAAGTGTGCTGGACAGCAACTGCTTCAGGTGTGCACCAACACCATACCTTACTATATGCTTGTCCCTCTTCTAGTTGCTGTTGCAGGACTGAGTGTCAGGGAGTTTGTACTAGTCTGTTTCTTGGGTCTATGATGTACCTGGATCTGTCTGCAAAGAATATGTCTACACTCAGTCAGTCACAGTAAAGCCAGCCAACTCAGGTAGGAGCTTGGATCACCTGCCTGTCTGATTGTTACTGACTATCACTTATAAGTCAAAAAGGTTGTCTTGGTTTTGTAACTCTTCTTTCTCTTTTCATACTCCACACATATAGAGAACAACGTGGCTAACTCTAAGATTGACTGACAAAATGAGGGAACTTGACACCCCATTTAAATTAGCATGGCAGTAATACATGGGAAACTTTCCACATGGGTGGGAAAACATTGTTATAAATCATTTCAATACTATGGAAAATATGTAAAAAAGTGGGGAAACGGCACTTTTCACAGGAAATATTCTGCACAGAGAGAATTGTTGTTTTTTTCTCCTGTTGTGAGCTGAAGTATTTCACCTACCCCTAGCTGTAGGCAACATATTTCAGTCTCAGATGACTCATCAGCAGGAGGTAAACTGCTTACAAACACCATAATATCACTGCAGGTAGTGGTTGTGATGATGCCCATTTCCATCTGCATCTCTAATTTCCATTCTCCATTGCTATGAGCCAAGACGGTTCTCATTCTATATTCTCACCACCATCAACCTCACTCCCACCACCAGTCTCTTGCTTCTCCCTTGATAGTGATATAGGGCCCCTGGTGTCACTCTTGTGATAACAGTCACATCAGCAGCAGTAGTCACTATTTTCCCAGATCTCTGGAGATATTGAGGGGCTGGTATTTACTGAATCACATGGGCTCCCTCGATTACTGTTGCTGCTGCTGCTGGATTTCTCCACATCACCACCCCTCCAGCTACTCTTACTATTTCTCCAGCAAGCAACACAACTCAACATTTTTTTTTATTTGTGTATCTCACTCACTCTCTCTTACTGTCTTCCAAGTTCACCTCTGCTTAATGTACAACCATGCAAATCAGTGGGAAATTCTGGGATTATATATTATAACAGCAGGAATTATCACCACCAAGGAAAACATGGGAGGAAAATGGCAAAGAACTTGTGGAAAAAGATATGGTGTTTTTTAAAAAGGGAGAAATCTTATTGATTTCTCTATGGGCAAAATTCCCTCAGAAAAAGCATAAAATTGTGATTTTTCCCAGGACATTCCAGCAGGCAAAAAGTAGATTTTGCCCATATCTATTATCCAGACTATTGTTTCAGCCTTTAATGACTTCTGAAGTGCCAGGTCCTGGCACATCCTGGAATTCTGGGATGGCATAGCATCTGCATGCCAATCTGCCATCCCAGAATTCATAGCAAAGAAAAAAAAGTGCTATGGTCCTTAATGGCTGCCCTCTGCCAGATCGCCATGTCGTTAAGGGGTTAAAAGCCCCATTTAACGCCTTAACGACCCATGATATGCCAGGACCATCATAGGTAAACTTCCCATAAGGACCCATGAAGATCCTGGTACATCATGGGTTAAATGATAGCAGAGAGCTTCATTGTGCACTGCTATCATGTTGAACAGGCTGAAACTGAGTTCTCCAGGACCAGAGCGCTCAGTTTCAGTCCTCCTCTGTTCTGACAGTACACGTGTTCTCTCCAGCAGCAATCACATGTACCGCCTTTTTCACTGACAAAGACAACATGTCTTACACATTGCCTTTGTCACTGTTCTCTAACTCTATCTTCCTTACTGAGAGAGTACGGAAGAGAGAAGCAGAGAGAAGACTTACAATAAATAGAAAGAGAAAAAGTTGGGGGTATTAACCCCTTCAATTAAGAATTGGTCCTGGCACGTCCTGGAATTCTGGGATGGCATCGCATCTGCACGCCACTCTGCCATCCCAGAATTCATAGCAAAGAAAAAAAAGTGCCATGGTCCTTAATGGCTGCCCTCTGCCAGATTGCCATGTCGTTAAGGGGTTAAAAGACCCATTTAACGCCTTAACGACCCATGATGTGCCAGGACCATCATAGGTAAACTTCCCATAAGGACCCATGAAGATCCTGGTACATCATGGGTTAAATGATAGCAGAGCGCTTCATTGTGCACTGCTATCATGTTGAACAGGCTGAAACTGAGTGATCCAGGACCAGAGCGCTCAGTTTCAGTCCTTCTCTGTTCTGACAGTACACGTGTTTGCTCCAGCAGCAATCACATGTACCACCTTTTTCACTGATAAAGACAACATTACTTATACATTGCCTTTGCCACTGTTCTCTAACTCTATCTTTCTTACATAGAGAGTACAGAAGAGAGAAGCAGAGAGAAGACTTAAAATAAATAGAAAGAGAAAAAGTTGGGGGTATTAACCCCTTCAGTGCTGGCAGGATTAAGAGTAGGACACTGTATGATCTACTGTTAGCTCTATGTGTAACTAAATAAATCACAGACTTATAAACACATATACTGAAAATAAAACAAATACTAATGTGAGTTTTATTGCTGTGGTGCAATGTAATACACACCACAAACTTTAATCTCTTAAACACACAAACACACAAAATCAGGTAGGATAAAAGGGACATAGCAATTTTTGCCCCAGAGGGACAGCGTCCCCCAAACTGTACATTTAGAAGGTATGAATGACAGTTCATATCTGTTGTCCAATATTAATAAACACTTAAGGAGTTGGACACAAATGATTACAGGAGTACATATAAAAATTAATTTATTCAAATTTTTTATCTTTTACTTTATTATAAACTAGCAATGTGGGACGGCGCTGCCCGTCAGTATATATAAGGAATTAATGCACACACATGAATGCAAGACAAACACACACAGAGACACACAAGCAATTGCACATGCATGCACTGAGATGCATAAAGAGCGACACAGTCATACACACACACATGCAATGCACAACATGCAGACACATAGAGTGTGATACAGACATGCAACACACACAGTGAAGAACACACAGACACACACAGAGACACACACACACACACAGAAGTGAGTCATAAGGGGGTGACTTATGTGTCATTGTAATGAGTTTGTGTTTGTACTTATGCCTCCACTGTGGCATTCATTCATATAGTTGAAATACATGTGGTAATTGCACATACTATGGTAGAAGGTGGATCATACTGGCTCCCGGAGTGTAAGTGAGTGTGTGTGAGTGTGAGTGAGTGGCATTCATTCAGGAAGTTGAAATGCATGTGGTAATTGCACATACTAAGGTAGTAGGTGGATCGTGCTGGCTCCCGGGGTGTGAGTGAGTGAGACTATGGTGGAAGGTGGATCGTGCTGGCTCACGGGGTGTGAGTGAGTGTGAGTGAGTGCATGTGAGAGTGAGTGATTGCGTGAATGTGTTAGTGAGTGTGTGTGATTGAGTGAGAGTGTGTGAGTGTGAGAGAGTGAGAGGGTGTATGAGAGTGAGTGGGAGTGAGTGTGTGTGATTGAGTGTGAGTGAGTGTGTGTATGTGAGTGAGTGTGAGTGAGAGAGTGTGAGTGATTGAGTGTGTGAGTAAGAGTGTGTGTGTGAGAGTGTGTGTGATTGAGTGTGAGGTGAGTGAGAGAGTGTGAGTGTGTGAATTATTGTGAGTGTGTATGATTGTGTGTGTGCGAGTGTGAGTGAGTGTGAGTGAGTATGAGTGTGAGTGTGTGAGTGTGTGTGAGTGTGTGTGTGTGTTTTTTGTCTGATGTGTTTGTGTCTATCGTGTAGGAGCGAGTGGCAACCATTTTGTTTTTTCAGTTACTTGGATAGTGGTGGGTGGGCTGGATAGTGGGGGCAGGCCAACTCCCTGCATGATTTAAATCACTCCCCTATTGACTCACCCAATGGGAGCAGTAACTCCTCCTTACTTAACCCTTTGAGTGCCAGAGGGGTACGCAACGCATTGCTTTGCAATGTGTTGCGTACCCCTCTGTCACTCAAAGGGTTAAGTTGAGGTAACATAGCAATATAACACACGGTGGCTCTTCAGTTGAGACAGCGTAGCAATATGCTGAGGGAACAAATAGAAAGTGGTGTTTGAGGCTTGTCCTCTCTAACATACAGCAAAGCATCTCTCTCCCTTTAAGGAGAAAGGGCGGGAATCAGGAAGCAGGAAGTGGAGGCGTGACAGTTGAAAACAGACAGTTAGTGAGGTTGACTGAAGAGATGAAAAGAGTTAAATAAAAGAGTTGCTATTAAGTTTATCCCTGAGTTTGTATGTTATGGAAACATTACACCCTCGTACTGAAACAGAGTGTACAATTATCTGTGGGAGGTGAAACAGTGTGTTTGTGGGGTCATGCTCCTGTGTGAGAGAGTGTGTGAGAGAGTGTGGACCAGAAGCGAGTGGCAGCTATATTTTTTTTTTGTAATTTGGATAGTGGTGGGCGTGCTGGAGGGGGCAGGCCAACTCCTTGTATGATAATCATGCCCCCATTGAATCACCCAATGGGAGCAGTAAAGTCCCCAATGAATCACCCAATAGGAGTTGTGTCTCCTAATGAGACATAAATTATGTAATGAGGCATTCTGTTCAATGTGTGTTTGCTTTCTGAGGAGACATAACTTATGTTCTGTGTGTGAGGTACCATAAATTATGCAATGAGGCTTATTCTTATATATATATATATATATATATATAGATAGATAGATAGATAGATAGATAGATAGATAGATAGATAGATAAAATAAATGGTGGGTTATCCATAGAAGTGTGGTATCAAAAGAAAGCTCTAATTGTGCTTAAAAAAAACAGTGTATAATTTTTGTGACTGGGATAAAAGACTTAGAGGAAAAATACTGCTGAACAAGACATAGTTAAAAAGGTCCAAATTGCTCTGGTCCTTAAGTGCAAACCACCCCATATTTTCCCGGTCCTTAAGGGGTTAAATCAATGGGAAGTGTTTTCTGTCCTCAAACAAAGACAGTTCAGCTGCTCCAGTGAAACATTTGGAAGACATTCAAATATCCCTTTAAATCCACAAAGACTTTTCAGGTATAAAATGATAGGATGTGATGGTGGTCAGTTTGCAAACTGGAGACTCCCTCGTCTCTCAAAAAACATGCAATACAAAATAGAGTTTGAACCAGTGATTCACTCCAGTATGAATCACATCGAAAAATATCAATTTAGAGTATAAACCATGTTTTCTTCAAATAGTTAAAATCATAATGTAAAGATCTTTACGTGTGATCCAAGACTGCTTGTTTGCTCCAAACTGTAAGTCTCCATCTTTTGTCACACCAAGTTTTGTTAAACAGGTATTATTTTAAAGGAGCAGTAAACTTTTTTTTATGAAAAAAATATATTGTAGGGATTTTCCTATTGAGTAAAATAAGGGTACTCCCACTGCCGAGAGATTTATATTTCCAGAGTTATTACAGTTTAAACCCATGTTTTTATACATTTGCAGTGCCCTCTAGTGGTCAAATTCTAATTAGATTTCATGTTAGATTCTAATGGAGAGGAAAGTCAGAAAAGTCAGAGACATACAGTTCTCCATAGAATGTGAAAGAAACTGCCTGTCACTTCTGTCAGTCAGTACTATCAGGAAGTAAACACAGTAAATTCACTTCCTGATTATTTAAACTGCTATAAATTTTTAATAAAACATCTAACAGCAAAGGGAGTACCCTTGTTTTATTCAGCAGGACATGCTCTATAAAATATGTGTTTTCATAAAAAAAAGTTTACTGCTCCTTTAACTATTTGAACAATAAATGGTTTATGCTTTTAATAGATGTTTCTTGGAGTGATGAATACTTGAGTGAATCACTGGTGTGAATCCTATTTTGTATTAATAGTTTTCTGTTCCCCATCGTGCTGTCTTTTTCTGCTCCAGAATATTGGAGTTCTTGCTAAATCAGCTTCACGCTTTCCATGTTAGATATGTTAATAGATTGACATGTATAAGTAATTGATAGAATAAGGAAGCCCAGGTGAAAGTGAGGTACAAAATACTACATACTGTTAGCTTTCAATGATTCATGTTGATGCAATATGGTATGACAAGCCTTTTCATGTTGAAAATGAGTAGACCTGTGGTGTTCATAGAAGTCAATTAATTAATTTCTCTGTTCCCTCTGGCAACACAATATACTGTACTTGGAGACATAGTTAATCCTTTTAGTATGTGTAATTTAATAACAATAATAGTTTTCTTTAATATTTTTATAGAATCCTAAATGCAAATCAACAGTGTTATCATGAAAAAAAGGATGAGTCTTATAAAGTGAAGTAGAGGAATTCACACAGAAGACAAATAAAACTCTTCCTAATCTCCATTGATTCCATTGGTTCTTTTTAACCCCTTAAATGCGTTGGTGACCTCTCTAGCATTCATGGTGCTAAAAGCCGCACTAAAATAAATGTGAAGTTTTATTTGCCCCATTTTGTCCAGATGGATTGCCCCGAATGACTGCTCTTTGTTTTTATACAAAAGGCCTTAAGTACCTTATATATCAAGGTAAAATAAAACATTTCTGGCGCTAACAGCTTTACCATGGGAACAACTAAGCATCACACTGATTAAAATGGAATGTTTAATTCCCTCTAATGCTACAGAGGTTTCCAAAGCATTACAAAGTAATGCATTTGAGACCTTTCTAGCATTCTAGCATTCATGGGGTTAAAATGCTCCATTTCAATCAATGGCAATTTGAATATTTTTATTTGTCTCCTGTAGTGACATTTGTTTGTTCCAGAGTTGTTCTACTTTTGCTTTTAAATGTAAGGCCCACAGGGGAGATGTATAAAAACAATTTTTAGGGCCGTATGTTCAAAGGGATAAGACAAAGAATGTTGTATGAATGACAAAAATAAGTCATTGTATGCATGAACAACATATTTTCTATAGAGTATACGACAAAAACTAGTAATGTCCGTTGTGTACTACACAACTCCAGAATTGATGAACAAAGGGGCAGGGCAAGGGAATGGCTAAACTATTCTCCAGTGTCGTATACAGGAAAATAAAAATTGTCGTAATTAACAACAAAAAAATGTCTTTCAAAAGACAAAATTTGTACATTAAGAAAAAAGTGGAGGGAATGTGAAGTTCTGAATGTGAGAATTTTTGTCTTTAGTTAAGACTTTTTTGTTGTTAGTTAAGACATTTTTAAAGACATTTTTGTCGTTAGTTAAGACATTTTTTGTCATTACATATGACAATTTCAGTCAGGAAAAATGACATATTTCTAATCACAACCGACACTCTCTGAAAATATTAATGACCCCAATAACACTGAACTTTGAAAAGTCGTTACAAACGACAAAAGCTATTTCGCTACTTCTTTGAACATATGGTCCTTAGTGAATGTTTAACCCTTTGAGTGCTAGTGGGATATGCAACGCATTTCAAAGCTATGCGTTGTGAACCCCTCTGGCACTCAGAGGGTTAAGAATTGTCACTACAATTCGGAATGATGGGCCAAGTTTCTAAAGAAGTAAAGGCATGTTTTAAATATGCATCTAAGGAAAAATTGCTACTGAGAATTTTGTTAGCACACTTTTCTATCACTTAAAGGGATCGTAATAGCTGGAAAAAAAATGCAGCTCCAATTGATCCTTATATTACGTAGGCCATGTAACTCAATTTCAATATTTCAGTATTTTCCATTTTGTAATGCAACAGTAATTCAATTCTAAAGGATCCCCCTCCTGCCTCTTTTTCCTCATGCATGCTGCAATCCAGTTGTGGGACTGGACAGCTCACAGCGAGGAACAATCTTCATCCACTGAGTATAAGGAAAACCCTGCACAACTTGATGAAGAAAAGCAGGATTTTCCTTATGCTCAGTGAAGATTGTCCCTCACTATGCTCCATCCAACCGGCTTAGAGAGGCAGCGTGACATAGGGGATCGAGGGGGATTTTTTTTATTGAATTACTGTTGAACTACAAAATGGAAAATATTGAAATACAGCTCTATGTGACCCACATTATATGAGGACCAAATGGAGCTGCATTTTTTTCAACTATCACTGTCCCTTTAGCGTCCAATATACTGCAATTAAGAACAGGTTATCATATGTCATAACATTTCAAATGGCCAAAGATGGACATTTTGTTTTAGGTGATTTTGCTGGGGGAATGGCTGGTAAGTAGGGCAAGACACCTTTTTGTATAACTGTATAAATGATTTAGAGGAAGACCAAAGAATTTTATTTGAAGTGACTAATTTATAAACACATATACTGAAGTGTAAACAAGCATTAATGTGAGTTGTATTTCTGTGGAGCAATACACTTATATGCACAATGCATAGTCCGATACCCTAAAAGAAGGACACCTGGGTGGGAAAAAGGGACAGAGGCATTTGGGTTTCAAAGAGAGACTGACCTTCCTAAAGAGGGACACTTAGGGGGTATGAGTTATACCTGACATTCAGATTTAACCACTGAAACTGCCTTTATTTCTTAAACAATTTGAGGATTTCTTTATACATACTTTGCGATGCAATTGTTATTTGAACAAGACAATTTCTACTGCACCTTTCAAAAAACTCATCTTATTGGAGTTGGTACTTAGCAAAACTGTAACTAAACATTAAGATCGAGATGTTCAGAAAGTGGTGGTAACTGAAATTGTCTGTAATCAGAATAAAAAAGTTCTTACACCATGATCCGTCAACTCTCAGACATGTTACAGTCATTCTGTGCATCCAATTCCACCATCCCCGTAAAGGGAAAAAAAAAGCCGTCTTAAAAGTGGGCGTGGTTTAATCTACCGTCATATTGTAAGATATTTTCAGAAAAAAAAATTGTTTCAACTTCACTTTTTTGTCTGATTAACGTAATTTTTTCCCGACAAAATAAAAATGGTCTAAACTTAGAGAAGACAAATAAAAGTACTGTTAGCAGGAGTGACAATCGATTTGTCGTTTCAAAGACAAAAAATGTCTTTTTCTTTGAAAATGTTTTCATATCAAAGAGAAAAGCAAAGACATTTGTAACATCAGAATTTTTTAAAGGCGATGTTCATCAAGATTTTCTTACTGTTATTTTTAATTCTTTAGATACATTTTCAAACGTGACGGATTTACTTCTGAAAATATTGTCCTTCTTTTACCACCAACTCATGAGCCGACAAGTTTTTCATTATGATGACTTTTTTAACATCTCACCCTATGTCTCTTTGTGCCAATTTTAGACATTTTCCTTATTACTTCAGTTTATACATCCTCCCCCACACGGCCTTAAGTAGTTAAGTTGAGCAGTGCAATTTTGGGATGAACCTTCTTCACCATAGGTGACACATGAAAATTTCAGTAAATTTAAATGGAACTTTTAACCGCTGGAATACCAGCGATGTCTCTAAAGTACTGCAAAGCAATGCATTGGAGAGATCTGTAACATTCATGGGGTTAAAACACTCTATTTAAATAAAAGGAATTCTGGGTAATTTGTATGTGTTCCCTTTGATGAAGTTTGTTTATGATATTGCTCTACTTTTGCTTCTCAAAAATATGTAATTAATTTGTACTAAATGTCACTGACGAGCACATGATTCTATTTGATAAACTCCTGCCTCTGAAATCTTCTTAGGAAACCATTGGTAGGATGAATTTGGAGGTCTTGGAGTCCTGCAACAAAAAATATATGCTTCCATGGACATCATATTTTCTCCTAATTAACTAATAACTTTGGAGAATTTATTAATTTTGGTCACTAGAATTTTCTGCTCAGATTAAATGGGTGTTTATTGTTGGGAGGAGTTAGTGTTACTTTAAGTAGTGAAAACCTTAAAAGAATATACAAAACATGACAACTCAGCTTCAACGAAGATACTGTATGAATATGATAGTAGGGAGTTCCAGAATATAGTTCGTCTAATGTCAGACACCTTAAAGCGGAACTACCATGTCACAAAATGTTTAGCTTAACTAAGTCCCCTTCTGGCGACTAGCTGCATAGAAGCACTAGTCGCCAGAGTTATTACCTGATTTAATAGATATATGCTTTATTCCCCAGCTGTCAGTAGCACGGAGTGCGGTCATCTTGCCAGAATGATGTCAACGGGCCTGTGCTGTCAGTCCCAGCCGGGTCTAGGAGGCGTTGCTAGGAGCCGGACGGCTCCGGCTGGGAATGACAGCACAGGCGCGTGGACGTCATTCTGGCAAGACTTAGTTAAGCTAAACATTTTGTGACATGTTTGTTCCGCTGTAAGTCACCATCCCTAATAGTGTTAGTTCCAGACTAAACCACGGCTGAAATTAGCAAAAAGTACCCCTTACATTAGTAGTTTTCATCAATTTGGAAACACCCAATAGAAGAGGTATTTACAATTTTCTGAGGCCTATATCTGCCTACAAGGAGTAGAAGAATATGGTGGAATAAGGTTCCTTGGGATGTCTGCTCCCAGGAGAGTTTATTGTTCTACAGGCACAGTCCTCCAGCACTTAACTCCCAATATTAACATCTAGAATTCACCATAAGAGCTTTGTTCAGGATGCAATTCTTCATGGGCAATTAAATAAATAGACATTTATACTATCTTTAAATATGATGCCATAAAACAATCAATTCTGAGTCAGAATAAAACCCCTCCAGTTCCCCATGTAGTGTTCTTCTGCCTTGAAATAATCAACATCCAAACTAAGCAAGTGTCAGTCTGCCCTGGTTACCCTTGTAACCTACTGCTTGTTTTCCAATTTATAATATTTTCAGTATAGTGATCAAGCAAGCAAAAGATTACATAATCAGTACACTACAGATTGTCTAATAAATTTGGATAACTATCCTAATGAGTGTTGGAATCATTCTACATTTCACTCTTTATCGCACAGGTATATGTCTACAATTCCTCTTCACTCTGAGACAGGCTAAATGCATCAAATGATCCTGTTGACAATACAGCCTCAGTCGAAGCCAAACAGGTCCAGTGTTATCCTATTTCATCTGAGTTGACAGACAGAAATTACTGGATCCTTTGAAAACACGAAAGGGAGGGAGTGGGAAAAGGTGGGAAATTAGCAAACTAGGGAAGGAGAATGTGGAGAAGCAAGTATGAGAAGGACTCAGAGAAGGAGAAAAAATGAAGGGAGGAGGAAACAGAGGAGGAGCATAAAATGGAGAAAAAAGGAATAGAAGCAACTAAATACAAAAGAGAGATTACAGAAAGATATAAGATAAATTGACTCGTCATTAGCTGGAGCTGATGTCAGGTTCTACATGATCTAAAATAGTTGTGCCAACCTTGAATACGCAAAATGTCTCCTGCTTGAAAAGGCTGGAAGTTCATCCAGAGCTTGTACACTTTTAAAGGGATAGTAAAACTTCTTTTTATCTGTATCTTATTTTGTAGGCATTAAAAAAACACGAAGAACAATATAAGTCTTATCTCTCAAACCTTTATGGTTTGAGAGATATTCACAAGCAAAGTTTCCCCTCCCGTCCCTTTTACCTAGTGTAAGCCATCTCTTCTCAGATGTGGAATGCAGTCCATAGACCAGACAGATAACAGCAGGAGACAATCTTCTTCCTATGAGAACAATGAAAGCCCTGCCCCCTTGACAAGTTTTTTTGGTTTTTCCCTTATCTTAATTGAAGATTGTCCCTCTCTGCAATCTACTTGGGCACCTCCCTTCTGCTCTGGCTAAGCAGTGTTACATCAATAAAAGGGGCAGGAGGGGGATACTTTGTCATTGAATTACTCTTGAACTACAACTCTGACTGAATTGAAATAACACTCTCCAAAGTCCAAATACTATGATGATTAATTAGAGCTGCTTTTATTATGAAACACTACTATCCCTTTAAAGCCCCTAATAAAGGAGGAAAGAAAGAAAGAAACAGAGGAGAGAACAATAAATCCTAGAAAGTATAGGACTATGGAGAAAAATATATTATTATAGAAAAATCTTGAATATCACTTCACACATGAACAAATGTCAATATTCTCATTTATTCCATTAGCTTTCAGTGTGCCAAGTTCTCAAATTCAATATGATTCCTTCTTGGAAATCTCTCTATTCTACCTCTAGGGCATTAAAAAAGCCAGTAGTCTTTATATCCATTATCTTTATTCAAACATTTTCTCCTATGCTGCTGTAGTACTTTTGCATATTTCATCCACCTTCAATATTTATTTATGCCATAAGAATTGATTGCAAAAACTACCAAAGGAGTTCTACAGTTAAACTTTTTGATATGAAATACTTTGTCTATCGTTCTATTATCAAATGTTGACTAAGCAATATGTATTTACAGTTACCAAAGAAAAAACAGCTTACAGCACTAACTCACCTTAGTGCATAACTATATATGTGTATGTCTGTATTTATTTTCCATGAAGTGTCCATTGATACAATTGGTGTTACTGAAGTGTGCAGCAAGGAATGAGAGGGTTTTCCAGTCCCCCAAACATCAGGCCAGAGCCTAAAGTGCAAACAAAGAACAGACAGAAAACCTGCGCTCCTCCAGTCTAAATGTAAATAGTATGCCCTGTGTTAGGCATATATTATAATACTGTGAATACATTTGAAGCATTAGTACCTACATTTTTGGCCCAAAAATGAGGTTTAAGCTTAATTTTAATTTTATTTTTATTTATTTTTAAGTGTTTAGAGTAGGACTTGCCAGACTTGAGGAACATTGGAGCGGTTGGTAAGCTTAAACCTTGTTTTTGGGCTAAAAATGAAGGCACTAATGCCTCAAATTTATTCATAGTATTATAATATATGCCTAACACAGGGCACACTATTCACATTTAGACTGGAGGAGCACAGGTTTTCTGTCTGTTCTTAATTTACAGTTACCACATCTCCTTTTGTTGCTGTTATAGTTGTTTACAGTATTTAAAAAAAAAAAAAAAAAGAAACTTATGGCACCACTTTCCTGTTATGGATCTTTTTCAGTTTACTAGCCAAGGAACAAATTACAGACTTTTCTATTCTTTCTAAAACAAGACTGGGGTATTCCCTAATTTCACTCCGTAGGGTAATTCTTGGGGGTATCCCATTTGTTATTATCTGTTATACTTCATGCAGATGCATAAAAACCTTCATTTTTATGTTTAAAATGTCTTCCCTTTTGATGTTAATTGCTTTCTTAAAGTACTCTCAACCACATCATTATGATATCCCCTATCTAGAAAATGATCTCTCAGAAGTTGTCCTTCTATTACAAAGTATACATCATCATTGCAGTTTCACCTTAATTTGTTAAATTGCCTGAAGGCAATAATTTTGAACCATTTTAAATTCTGGCAGCTTTCAGCCCTTAGTAATTGGTTAGACTTAATATGCTTCCCATATATGTTGCTCCAACTCTCCCCACTCCCCTCTGTGAAAAACAAGTTTTAGTCCAAAAATGATATTGAAAAAATGTTTTTATTTATACTAAAGTTATTACGGAAACAGTCATGTGTTCCAACTCATGTGAATCCCCTTGCAAAACAATTAATAAAGAGGTGTGCAGGGAAAGGAAAAGTAAGAAACAGGGATTAAAACTAGGAATGTCAGAAGGATGAGATGCATCATTTAAAAATATAAAGACTGCAATATAATCTGCAAACAAGCAATTATGCTAGCTAAAACTGAAAGCAACAAAAGGTTTGCAAAAGAGAGCAAGAAAATATCTTAACATGTTTACAAGTTAATAAGTGGCAAAAAAGACTAAGACTGATATTTGCACCCTCAAAACTGAGGGGGGTGAACTCATTACTGAAATTTTCAGGGAAAGGGGGAATAAGATGGGTCAGATGCATAATTTAAAATGTTGAGCATGGACAGGGCTGGTGCAAGGATTTTTGCCACCCTAGGCAAAACCTCATTTTGGCAGCACCCTTGACAAAAATTAGGTAAAATGGAATGAAAAGCAGCCTCCCACTGGCACATTAGCCGGGCGCTGCAACGCTCATTGGGTAAGGTGACCAGATTTTTAAAATTAAATTTGTGGACTTTTTTTTTCTCCACTCCCTGTCCACACCCTATCCACCTCCACACCCTGTCTACACACTGCCTACATCCTGTCCACCTCAACACTCTGTCCATATACTGCCCATACTCTGTCCACTCTCACACCCTGTCCACACACTTCCCACCCCCTGTCCACACACTTCCCACCCCCTGTCCACCTTCACACCCAGTTCACCCACACTGCCCACCATGTGCTCCTCCACATCATGTTGAATGTTGAAGTCACTCACAAACATCCCACACACCATAGAGAAAGCCTCCACTCCCCCATCTGCTCTGCCAAAATGATGAGAAAACTAAAAGGAACTTACCAGTCAACACTGGCTGGACTGGAGGGGTGCACAAGTGTCACGGGGTGACTGTGGAATAACGACACTGACAAGTACAGAGACAGTAAAATCAATATCTTTATTAAAATAAGAACAGAATAAATATGAATAGCACTTCCCCAACCCTCACCAGCCAGGTATGGAGACAGCACAGGATCCACCGATTGCATAGAGGCTGATGCCACTCTGACTATAGTATGCAATGGTAGCAAGGATAGCAGTAGCTACTAGTGCAGGAGAAGCTTAAATGACCAGGCACAACAAAAGATATTCCCCTAGAACGCTGAGTAGTGTAAGGCAACGGAGACAGGGATCCCTTGAACACTAGAGAGAGTGGGCAATGGTGACTGAGCTCCCTAGAACGCTAGGATAAATCTACAGGCAATGGTGACAGAGAGCCGCAGACCGTGAGGGTAGAACAGGCAATGGTGACTGAGATCCCTAGAATGCTAGGGTATACCCAATGGCTCTAACTGGCAACAGGTAAAACAGGAATGCCAGAGACAAGGTCTGACACAGTAGCTGAGCACTGCTTGAACCAGAGGAAACAACAGAGCAGAGTAAGCGCAAGCGGAGACAGCAGGCCAAGGGTAGGTAACGAACAGATAGTCAGCCGGAGCCGGGATCAGTACAGAGCGGGTAGTCAGCCAAAGCCAGTAGTCAGACCAGATCGGGTAGTCAGCCAAAGCCAGGAGTCAAACTGGATCGGGTAGTCAGCCAAAGACAGGAGTCAGACTGGATCGGGTAGTCAGCCAAGCCAAGAGTCAGACCGGATCAGGTAGTCAGATGGAGCCAACGGCCAGACTGGAGAGGGTAGTCAGACGGAGCCAAGGGTCAGACCGGAGCGGAAGGCTAGTCAGGGATCAAACGTAGCAGTTGTCAAACGTAGACACGAGTCATACACAGAATCAGAGCATCAGAATAACACAAGAGCTTAGCGAACAGGTACACCACAAAAGGACAAAGGAGTACTGGAAGAATGAGGCCTATAAGGTCTAGCATGTAGGCAGAGACTCATTCTGGCAATTACCATCAGCCTATAAGAATAGCGAATGCGCCTAAGAGTGACAACCAGGAAGTAATGGTAGTGTCGCCTGCAGCATAGCTCTGATGGAGGGCAATCACGGGCACCGTGATAGTACCCCCCCTCAACAATCTCTCCCCCGCGGAAGAGATCCAACTTTATTCGGAAATTTAGTATGGAATCTGCGCAGCAGAACAGGAGCGTGAATATCAGACTGATTCACCCAGGAACGTTCTTCAGGGCCATAGCCCTTCCAATGTACTAAATATTGAATTTGCCCACAGACTCTACGGGAGTCCAGAATGCTTTGGATTTCATACTCTTCGTGGTCTTCAATGTGCACAGGAGCTGGTACCACTGGAGTAGAAGTGTAGAGATTACAGACCAAAGGCTTCAACAGGGAAACATGGAAGACATTGTGAATATGCATACCCACAGGAAGGTCCAAGGCATAAGAGACAGGGTTCACTCTGTCTCTTATGTCTCACTCTGGAGCCAGCTTATTACAGGGTACTTGAAGGTGCAGGTTTCTGGAGGTCAGTCACACTCTATCCCCAACTTATAAATAAGGAACAGGACCCCTCCTGCGGTCTGCATGTCTTTGATAGTGCTCTGAGGACCTTCTCAAGGCATTCTGAACCTGTGCCCACGTGGAGCGGAGCTGCCTAATATGCTCATCCAGAGCCAGAATGTCTTGAGCCTGAAAGGAGTCCGGGAGCACAGATGGTTGGAACCCATAGTTGATCAGGAAGGGAGAGCTCACGGATGAAGAGTTTATGGCACAATTCCTGGCAAACTCAGCCCACGGCAAAAGGTCAGCTGAATTATCATGATGGTCATCAAGGAAATCATAAAGCCTACTTTACTTCTTTCACTCTGGAAAGCATTATGTGCTAATTCCGATAAAATTCCAAGCTGATTTATGAATCCACGACACAACGTGGGTTCCCCATCATATCTTAGTGGGAGTGGAGCGGCTCCGGACAGCACTCTATAAATCGCGTTTTCCATCTGAGTGGTCACTACCGATGCCGAAACAGCGGGGGGGGGGGGCACAGGTAGTTGCGCAGGCTTATTTAGATGCGCTGTATGGTTAAGGAGCATCTGCATCGCCATTGACAACTGGTCAATGCGTTGTTCCTGAATATCCATCCTTGACAGGATATTAGGCAACTGTCGGCTACCAGTATCTTTACTTTCTGAGTTCAATGCCATTTCGTACTGTCACGGGGTGACTGTGGAATAACGACACTGACAAGTACAGATACAGTAAAATCAATAACTTTGTTAAAATAAGAACAGAATAAATATGAATAGCACTTCCCCAACCCTCACAGGATGAGGTGTGAACACAGTGCCTAAGCACTTCCCCAACCCTCACTAGCCAGGTGTAGAGACAGCACAGGATCCACTGACTGCACAAAGGTTGATATCACTCTAACTATAGTATGCAGTGGTAGCAAGGATAGCAGTAGCTACTAATGCAGGAGAAGCTGAAATGCCCAGTCAAAATGAAAGATATTCAGCTAGACCGCTAGGGTAGTGCAAGGCAACAGAGCCGCAGACCGTGAGGGTAGAACAGGCAACGGTGACTGAGATCCCTAGAACGCTAGGGTGTACCCAATGGATCTAACTGGCAACAGGTAGAATAGGAATGCCAGAGACAAGGTCTGACACAGTAACTGAGCACCGCTTGAACCAGAGGAAACAACAGAGCACGGTAAGCGCAAGCGGAGACAGTAGGCCAAGGGTAGGAAACGAACAGATAGTCAGCCAGAGCCGGGGTCAGTACAGAGTGGGCAGTCAGCCAAAGCCAGGAGTCAGACTGGATCGGGTAGTCAGCCAACCAAGAGTCAGACCGGATCAGGTAGTCAGACGGAGCCAAGGGTCAGACCAGAGCACGTAGTCAGATGGAGCCAAGGGTTAGAACGGAGAGGAAGGCAACTAGTCAGGGATCAAACGTAGCCGGAGTCAAACATAGAGAGTAGTCATACGCAGAATCAGAGCGTACAGGTACACCATGAAAGGGCAAAGGAGTACTGGCAGGCTGAGGCCTATAAGGCCTAGCATGTAGGCGGAGCCTCATTCTGGCAATTACCATCGCCCTATAAGAATAGAGAATGCGCCTAAGTGCAACAACAAGGAAGTAATGGCAATGTCACCTGCAGCACAGCATTCACAGAGGGCAATCACGGGCACCGTAATAACAAGTTCTCTGCTCCGCTTTGCCATTACTGCTTCTCCCACTTGTCTTGCTCTGTGACGCCACTCATGCAGCCACGTCAGTGATCACGCTGTCGTGGAACTTCCTCCAGTTGTCTCCTCTGTGACCTTCTCTCCAGCAATGCCAATCTGGAAACTGGGAACATTTGGTCACTCTATTGTTGTCGGCGGCAGGAGGTTTTCTTGGTGTTCACTCTTTTCAGAGCAGTACCTACCTCTCTCCTTAATTTCTTTACAAAGCAGCCTCCAAGGTCCTTGCAGCTCTGCTCTATGCCCACTGTAGATTTGTAACCTAGGCCGGTGCTTACCTCACCTATAGGTGGCGTTGGCCATGAGCTTGGACTACAATCTGAAAATAAGCAGCTAAAATTAAAATTGAAAATGTACTGCAAAGGATAGCAAGAAAAGGTCTAATTGTTCTACCAGTATGTATATAATGAAAATATTAAGACTGATATAGGCCCTTAAAACAAAGACAGGTAAATTAATTATTGAGGATAAAGCAGTGGCTGACAACTTATACAAATACATTCCTTTTATAAACACAAATTAAACTACAATGGCAGGTTTTGGACATACAGAGAGAATCTTAGGATTTTCTCCATCATGTACATAGCTTACTGAGGACAAAATCCAAAAGAGACTGGAAACATTTATGGTGAATAAAGCACTTGGACCTGATGGCATACAGCCAAATGTACTTAAGTGGATTAGTTCAGCAATAGCAAATAGCATTATACTTAATATTTACTGAATAGATTCACTTTCATCAGGCATACTGCCATATTATTGGAGGAAAGCAAATGCAGTACCATTTTTCAAGAAAGGGGCACGATCTAAACTGTTAAATTTTAGACTTGGGAGTTTGTCTTCTTTAGTTGGTAAGATATTAGAAGGATTATTAACCAATAGTATTCAGGACTATGGGATGACCAACAACATTTTTAATATGAGTCAGCAGGGTTTGATGAAGAACAGATCACCTAAACTAATGTACTTGCATTCTATGCAAGGTTAAGTGGTAACTTATACAAGGGTTTTGCTGCTGATATAGTATACTTGGATTTTGCAAAAGCCTTTGGCACTCTACACTGCACTGTAATAGGTTACTTGTTAGTTGTAAAGACTTTGGCTTGGGTGGCAAAATATGCTCTTATATAGAGAACTGGTTAAATTATAGATTTCATAGAGTTGTCATAAGCTGAACATTTTCAAATTGGTATAAAGATGTGAGTGGAGTGCCTCAGGGGTCAGTCCTGGGCCCAGTGAATTTTAATTTATTTATTAATGACTTGAAGTGGGTATTAATAGTAATGTGTCAATCTTTATAAATGACACTAAACTGTGTAAGGAACTACATACAGAACAGTATTTTTTTATCTGTAGTAAGATTTGGATTTACTGAGTGAATGGGTAGAAAAGTGACAGATGAGGTTTACTATATATAACTCTAAGGTTATGCATCTGGATAACAGAAACAAGTATGCTACATATAAACTAAATGGAAAACTACTTAGGGAATCCTTGTTAAAGAAAGATTTAGAAATAATGGCAGAAAATTGACTTCACAACATTGTGCACTGTCATTCAGACGATCTAATAAGATCCTTTCATGTATAAAAAGGAATACTGATGCACAGCATGGGAATATAATTCTGCCTCTTTATAAATCATTGGAAAGGTCTCATCTGGAATATGGAGTAGGGTTTTGGGCAACAGTTCTTAAAAAATATATTATTAATCTGGGAAAAGTACAGAGACATTCAATAAAACAAAGGGATTGAAAGATTTTAGTTATAACTTGCGAATTCTGCATGGTGTTGCGTGTGGGATTCAGACCCTGTGAGTGTCTGCAGACGCTACATGTTAAGGGTGGGGAATCTCGCAGGAGTGACTTAACCCTCTGAGTACCAGAGGGGTACGGAATGCATTGCTCTGCAATGCATTCCGTACCCTTCTGGTGCTCAAAGGGTTAAACAGGAGTGGTCAGGGGGTCTTTCCCTTCTCTAGCACTCCATCAAAATTACTACTCAGTGGCATTTCACTGATGCGGGGGAAGTCCTCCCCCCTGTTGTCCCAGTGAGGGATGGACAGCGAACCAGAACAGTTTTCTCTACTATTTATAAAGATCTACTAGTGAATCCTGCATGATGTTGCCAATGGGATTCGTGCACTGTGAATGTCGGATGGACACTGTATGTTGATGGTGGTGAAGGGTGGTACTGTGTTAGCCACAGAAAAAGCAGAAGACTGGTAGAGTAAAACACTACCAGTCTCCTGATAATGACTAGAGGGAAGGAGCTTTCAAAATGCAGAAAATTTATAGTAAGGGCAGCAAGTTTGAGGAATTGTTTGCCTCAGGAAATTGTGTTTGCAGATATATAGATTCTTTCAAAAACTGGATTACTTTCTAGCTCAGAACGATATTGAGAAGTATGATAGTTTGTTTCAATGCAGATAGGATGCTGATCCAGGGAAAGGAAGGAAGGAATGTTTACCCACTTGGAGCTTATTTAGAAATTCATTCAATGGTTTGTTTTTTTTTGCTTCCCTCTGGATCAACAAGTATGATATGACAAAGGCTGAACTTGATGGAATCACATCTTTTTTTCAGCCTCATCAACTATGTAACAATGTAAGATATTGATGTCCCAGCCGTATTGTACCAAGTTCACCCTCCATGTCCATGGGTCATACATATACATCTTTCACTGGCCATTGAACAGATTGGCATGGGGTGAACCTGGTGCCATTCTTGTAAAAGAATTCCCCTAATTTTTTTTTCAAAATGTATTGAACACATCTCAGTAGGAATTATCTTTGTCCAGCAAGCATATACAGATCTTGATTTAAAAATATATTATTGCTTTGATACCAATTTCAGACTAAAAAATGGAAAATATATTTTAATGCTTATTGATTTAAAAAGTAATAATTGTTATTTCCATTTCTGGGAGTAGTAGCATAATAAACTTTCATACTTCCTTTTACAGAGTACTCTGTAGGCTTCTCCAACCCAGAACTGATGTTGTGGGCTCTTGATAGACAATTGAGGAATAATATTGTATGCTATGGAATTGCACCTACCTACATAGTCAGATAAACGATTCCCATTGACTTCAGCTGTTGCAAGATGTAGCACAAGAAGGTGGGACCTAACCTTTATAATTAAGGCTGACAGTTTATCAAAGGTAATCTCACTTCCCAAAAGAAGTGAGATTACAAACATATATAATGGCAAACTGATAATCCTTCCACGATTTGAGGAAACCTGATCTAGAGATAAACTGAAGTTACTATTTTTGTTCTAGATTATTATGTTTCATAATTTGGCAAAATGGTAAAATGCAGTTTGTTAAATGGCCATATTTTTATCACTTGAAAAACGGTCACGTAGCAGAGTAATTAAACATTGACAGGTTCAGTGACTGGAGTGACAGCTGTTCTAATTTTGAGTGTTGGCTTAATATTGCCATAATAAACTAGCTGTAACATCTCCTATTTATATCAGTGCATATGAGGCAGTAGCTCATCTGCAGCAATGACAAATGTATTAGTGTAACTGTGAAAATGCGTAATTCATCTATAAACTTTTGGCCTTTTCTACAGGAAATGATTTAGGGCAGTGGTTCTCAACCATTATGTGATAGAATATATATGTGTTTGGGCACTAGGTTAGGGTACCACTCTTTTTATCTGAAGTTTATGAAAAAAAAACGTGTATGTTGCGTTACAGATTATTTTTATGAAAACTAGCATGCCCATTTTTTGTCCTACTCATAGTGAAACTGATTAATAACTATCCACTGATGTCCTGTCCCCTTTATTACTTCCTTAACAAATAAACTATAAAATGATAAGGGTTTATGGAAGATTCCAGACTACATAATAGGTTGAGAACCACTGATTTATGAACCTATTCATTAAGATGAAGAGGTTGAAATGTACTATAGAGGTGGAATGAAAATTCTCATTTAAATCATTTAAAATTCTGATTTAAGTTTGACCTTTTAACCACTTATATGCTAGTTGGGCACTAACACATTGTTTAACAATGGCGGAGATGCGCTAAGGCGTGATAAAGAGGTGACAAAGTGCAGATGGATTCTCCAGTGATATAACGTCTCCAAGTCCTATGTGATTCTATAGAGACAATGCACTAAGATATCATATGCCTTAGTGCATAACCCTCTGTGAGTTGGAAACCTCTGTACCATTCAAGGGGTTAAAACATACATTTATATTTACAGGATTTTCATTTCAGTTGCAGTTGGTATGCTTCAGAACTGTACCTACTTTATTTCACAAATAAAGTCCTTAGAACTAGCTAGCACATGTGCTTCACTACAAAATGGTTGGCACGATCTAAGAAAGGTAAGTGTATTGAAGTACAATTTCTTTCTGGCCTAGGTAGGTGTAGGATTATAAAATAATGAATGGCTTTTTTTTTATTTAGATGCAGGCAGGTGGTTTAACCCCTTGTCCTCAAGAGGTTAATGTCTGAGCATCCATTTTGACCAGAGTTGGGTTTATATTTCATGCACTAGGCAATGCATCCCTAGGCATGCTTAGCTCCACCCAGAGTCACACCCTTACATTTCACAAAATGTCACCACTAGCCCCCTCTGCTGTTGACTGGAACAGGAAAAAGCCTTTGGCTTAAATTGTACAATTACAAAAAAACACTTAACCCCTGGATGATAGGAAGGTTTCCAATGCATTGCTTTGCGTTTTCTTGTATTACCAGGCAAGTATAAACAAAACAATACAGCAAAATATAAACTGGTACAGGAGTGTGATATATTGGGATTGCACTGAACATGCCAACAAATCAGCACAATGGGTGTGGTCATCACAGTTGTGGCTTAATTTGGAACCCTAGGTAGCTACCTACTTTGCCTAATGGGCCTAAATTTTAACCATTATATAATACACCTTACACCAATGTTATGACATTCAAAAAAAGCACTAGAAAATCATGTGAAACATGCTTACACACAGAGATAATTAATGGGCAATTAGAGGAAAAAAACTGCAACAGACACATTAAATAATATGTTACTATGCATTTTAATGGGCTAGTAATACTTAACATGTAAAAAATATATATTGTAGGGTTTATCCCCCTGAGTAAAACAAGGGTAGTCCTACTACTGATAGATGCTTTATTCAAAAGTTTTTGCAGTTCAAACTTGAATTTTTTTAGGTGTAGGATCTCAGTGGCAGTGTTGCTACACCATCCAATGGAGTTGTCCATAGGATGGAATAGCAACAGCACCGCTGTACAATTTCAGGCCACTGTAATACTGTGCCAAAAAAAATCAAGTTTGAGCTGTAATAACTTTTGAATAAACTACCTTGCAGCAGTGTTAGTACCATTGTTTTACTCAGGGCAATAAACACTACAATATATATTTTTTACATATTAAGTATTACTATCCCTTCAAGAATAGTTCTACATTTAAAACACTTTAAATTTGATAAATAGATCAGATAGAAGTATCATTCACGGAAGCAGGATTTGTCTCACAATATTATGATCACCCAACATTCTTTACCATCATAGTTACATGGACTTCAGCAGTTCAATCCTATTTCCCATTAAAGTGGATCTGTCTCCAAAAGACAGGCTCAATTTAAAGAACATTTAAATTTGCCCATATGTTATGTTAAACATTTTTGTACAATAATAGCCTTTGAGTAAGTAACAATTATGCTGATTAGTTTATGTGCTTGCCCAATATTGCCCTACACTATGCTTTGAATGCCCCTAGACAGAGCCTACACATTTGGGGCATTTCTAATGACTCAGCAATTGTCCATGGAATAAGCATAAAGTGCCACACTGTGCCACCAAAACTTAAAGGTTAATTTCCCAAATACTATTTATTTTAGAGAAAAATGTCTAATAAAACATATAGGCAAAATTTAATTATCTGTAAAACAAAATAAATTTGTGTTAGGGTGACAGGACTACTTTAATCATGCAATAAGCAGATGCAATGTGACCAACCAACTCACGTGCTCAAACCTTTTTTAGTTGGTAATTTTATTCATATATCTAGTAGGCTGAGAAAACTGGTAGATTAAGTACACACCAGTAAATTTTCCTTATTTACTATTTCATATTTCCCTTAACCCCGTAACGTCAGCACGGCCGAGCAGTAGGGTGCACTGGAGGACCAACCAACTTTTATTTTTTTTAACCTACGTGCCCAGTGATCACAGCTCACAGTGTAGGCACACTGTGATCAAAAAATTCCATGCATGGCAGGACCATCACGGTCCTTAGAGCTAGGACTATCATGACAGTCCTGGCAGGTCATCTGTCATTAAGGAGTTAAAGGACCAGATCTGTTTGCAAATGAACTGCACCTTGGGGAGAAATAGAAATTCCCATTGATTTAATCTGGGCTATTAAACCCTTAGATACTAGATGCTAGAATTGCAAATAAATGCATTATAGCCCCCTTTAGTCCTTAACAGGTTAAAAATGCCCTGATTGTACATTGATAAATCTGCAAATTGTAGACACAGCAGAAAATATGGCACATTTTAGATTATTTACAATTCTTCATTTAGGAAAAGGGAGCCTAATGTGTTTACAAAGCTTGCTACTCGTTAATTCACTAAAGCTGAATGAAATATTTGAACAGCACTCCAGACCTGGCACATCATGGGTAAATCCGGGATTACAAATAAATAAATACTACCAATATCCATTCAAAAACTAATTGCAGCTACCTGAACTTAAACCTTGAGTGGATAACATGTGGCTCTTATTGGACTACAATTCCCATGATCTTCAGCCAGCCAACAGCGATGACTGGAGATGTAGTCCAACAGCTGGAAGAGGGCTGGTTGTTGCCACCCATTGGTATATGCAGACACACAACAGCAGCATGATTTTTCATGAATTGAAGGAGGAGGATACCATTTTGTCTTTCTTTGACCTGACAGGGCAAAAGAGTGAAAGACAGGTTTCTAGGCAACTGAAAACATTCTCTTGTATATTAAAAGTCAGAGATACTCAACTAGGAACGAACCTGCAATACAAATTTGCAGGCTCTATAGGAATGGTGTCCTACCCAGGGTGCAATCTCTTTTAGCCCACTAGTGGCTTTCACAGGGAGGAAATATCCTAAAGCTCATCGTATTTATCCTGCTCTTGCAGCAGTCCAACCACAAAATGCCAGGCAATTCCTCTCTGAACAAGAGAAGCAGCCAACCCCAGACGTACATCTCGTTTTCTCTTGGTTTGCCCTTGCGCACTGAAATAATGAAACGTTGATTCAGTATTTGGTATAATATGTATATACCCTTATATAAATTAACCTCAACTATGCCCTTCCTCAAACTGGTAGCTGATATCAGCCCTACAGGTGATAATTTTATCCTTAGTTTTAATCTACAGATGAACTCATTTCAGTAGGAATCTGAGTTATAAAATGAGGAATAACATGTATTTCTAGCAATAGAATCCAGTCCTTACTTAGTCCAAACTAATCTAATGAGCTTATCTCAATGTGCTGGAGACTTCACTAGTAATCAAGGGGTTAAAATACCCATGTAAATCAGTTCCAATCTGTATTTGTTCCATTTGATCAAGTTAGTTTGTCTCTGAATTGCTCCACTTTTGTGTTTTTACATATGGTCCAAAATGCTGCAGCTGCATTTCTTTCACATGATTCAGTCTGGCAGAATGCATATTCATGTAATTTCCTTGTCTTCCCTGATCAGGATTAAGAGTTATCATCACTGGAGTAATTATTATTATTGCAGTGGGCAAGGTGAGATGTCCAGTCAATGTGATGAACCTAAATGTTTTATATACATACCTTTGCAAATAACATCTAGTCATTTTCAATTCTGCATCCATAGACTACACATGAACAGATTTTTACACCGTCGGTTTGTACTTTTCAACATGGAGAATTTATTCCGTTGGATCTGTGATATCATCCCACCTCTTTTATGGCTGGATTCTATTGTAGGTACTAATTTTATCACTGCTTTTATCTCCAGTTTTCCCCATAGACTTCAATAGGAAAATGCTTGATAAAACGTTTGTTAACATTTATTACCTGCAATAGAATCCAGCCCTTGGTTGTAGACAACATAATAATTATTTACTAAAATGTATCTGATATATAATAGGGACATCATCAGCAAAAATAATTGAATAAAATGTAACCATGAAAATCCTTGGATTGCCTTCAATGATTTAAAAGGTATACTTTGTTACCTTTAACCCTTTGAGTGACAGAGGGGGTATGTAACATATTGCTTTGCAATGCATTGCATACCACTCTGGCACTCAAAGGGTGAAGCAATGCCACATGAGTAAATTGTCAATACATATTTTATTTATGCAATTAAATTATTACATACTCCACATGACCAAAACCACCATTCAAAATAACCGCTGGATTTACCCTATGATTGTCAAAGGGGTGTAATGTTGGATACCTCTCTAGCATTCATAGGGTTAAAGAATATTTAGAAGCTGTTGTGCTAAGTCAGTGATTCTCAACCAGGGTGCCGTGGCACTTTGGTGCACCATGGGCATCCACTCAGGGTACCCCATCTTTTCTATAAAGACTTTGATAAAATATGAATACTGGGTTTCAAATGTTTATTTCTGGAAATGTTTCTGCATGAAATGTTTATGTATATTATTCTGATTGTGGAAGGTATAAAGAGCTATATATTTATGCATTGGTATCAACCATTACGTGCTTGACAAGTGACTTGTAAAATATTAGGTGTGCCCCGACACTTCCAGACTGCACATTACGGGTGCCTTGAACCATAAAAGGTTGAGAACCACTGTCCTAAATATTTCTAGATGACATCTTGGTTAAACCAACTGCCCCACAGGGGGCAGTCAATGCTTTTGTGTATACAAGTGCACACTACTCTGCCATCTTTAATGCAAGCAAGCCTGAACTCCACCTCTGCAGCATATTCAGGAAAATTTAATACTTTGACATTGATGTCTTGAGCATCTTTTTAACACATGGGGGGAGATTCACTAAGCGGTGATAAAGAGGCAATAAAGTAGAGATATTGTCTCCATTTTATCACTTCTCCAATTCCTGTGTTATTCTATGGAGCCTATGCACTAAGATTTCTTCAACTTTGGACATCTTAGTTAATAGGCTCTATAGAATAACATATTAATTGGAGAAGTTATGTCACTGGAGAAGTCATCTCCACTTTATCACCTCTTTATCACCTCTTAGTGAATCTTCCCCATGGTCATGAATAAGGAACAGAGGATTACAATGCCTCAAAACTTCCAGGAGGCAAATATAGTTATTGATATCTTTATTGGCTAACTAATCAGATTTAGAATGCAAGCTTTCAAGACCTTAGGTCTCTTCCTCAGGCGTGTTATACAGATAAATATGAAAACATCTTTCTTAATTTAACTGTATTGATGGGACTGTTCCGCACTCAGAGGGACAGTAAAGTATGGGAGGTTAAGTTAATGTTAAAGTATAATACTATTCACCGTGGTCTGAATAAATATAGAGGATTCTTGTCACATTATGACAAAGGGCCGTATGTTCAAAGGGATAACGACAAAAAAATGCTGTATGAAAGACAAAAATAAGTAATTGTATGCATGAACGACATATTTTCTATAGAGTATACGATAAAAAACTAGTAATGTCCGTTGTGTACGACACAACTGCAGAATTGACAGGAAAAGGGGTGTGGCAAGGGCGTGGCTAAACTATTCTTCAATGTCTTATAGAGGAAAAGAAAATTTGTTGTAACTAACGACAAAAAATATCTCGCAAAAGACAAAATTTGTACATTAAGAAAAAAGTGGAGGGAATGAGAATTTTTGTCTTTAGTTAAGACATTTTTGTCATTAGTAAAGTCATATTTAAAGACATTGTTGTCATTATTTAAGACATTTTTATCGTTAGTTAAGACATATTTTTGTTGTAACATACAATTTCCATCAGGAGAAACCACATATTTCTGATCACAACCGACACTCTGAAAATATTAAGGATCCCAATGACATTGCACTTTGAAAAGTCGTTACAAATGACATAAGCTATTTCACTACTTCTTTGAATATATGGCCCTTATTGTATTAACCTTTCCAACAGACCCACTGGCATCATTAATACCTCTAAAGTCTCAGAGGAAGACTACAATTTACCACTGACTGATCAAAGTATCTGGATCTGGGCTGAGTTCTTTTATCTTATTTCCATTCTAAATAATGCAATGCGTATATAAGAGATGTTTTCATATTTATCTGTATAACATGCCTGAGGAAGAGACCTAAGGTCTTGAAAGCTTGCATTCTAAATATTTTAAGTTAGACAATAAAGGTATCAACAGCTATATTTGCCTCCTGTATTTCTACTGCTAACACGGTACCAACACTCATCAAGTCTTCCATACACTCACCATTGTCCTCCCCTCCGTCAAGTAACATAAAGAAGACATTGTGCAGCCTAAATTGTTTAGTACGTAGTAAATAGGCAGGTACATCACAAAAAAATGTTTTCTCAGCTTATTAAGCACAGAACTGCAGTGCATTTTCATTTCCTTGCTTATTTAACATTTAAAAATGTATATCTCCCACTTGCAAAAAAAAATATGTTTTCCCTTGAAGTTTTTTTGGTCAACAAGTTCATTAAACTACACTGAAATATGCATACTTTTGGTTCATCTTCATGGGGTCCTTGATAGAAAAAGATATTCTCTGTAATGCAATTTAGATATGTATACAGTCCCTATGATTATGAATCCAGTTACTAGCAACACCTATTGTGTTATGTTATTAGCATAGAAGGAACTGAAATAATGTGATTTATGTATCAAAGTGCACATGTGAGAGAAAAGAAAACCTCATATATGAATTGCCTTTTGCTCTTTGATTCCTTATTGATTAAAAAGAGAATCATGGTAAGCATAATTTGTCCTCTAAGTCCTTGTAGTACAGAGCTCCCATGTTGAATAATGCAAATGTTAAATGACACGTTAGACTGCTTTTGTCAATGTATTCAAAGCTTTGTAGACCTTCCTTGCATTTAAGAAGTTAAAAAGTCCCATTTAACTCAATTGTCATGTTTACTTGTCCATTATGTTCAATCTGTAGAATTGTTCCTCTTATCTTCCTGCATAAGGCGTATTGAAGCAATATAAAATTATTTTATTAATATACATCATGCACTCATTTTCCAATACTGTGCCACAATTTCCCATTTCCTTATATTCAACTTCATTAGCTATATCCATTATATGCTTCCCAAGATGGTTTGCCTGCTGGCCTCAGGCTATGTGCTCGAATGTGTATGGGATTGTCTGTGGTCACATGCTAATGTCAAAAGAGAGAGGCCTTAGAGAAATTTTTGATAATCCAGGAGCAGGCCATTCATGGCTTGGATACATATGTCCTCCAGTGTCCATGTGGCCTTGACTACATAGATGCTTTCAAAACCATGAACAAAAAGTATAAATATGTATATAGAAAAAGGAATCAGACACTTGCCGTAAATTAGTAATTTTTCTTGTAAAATATCCATTCATGTCTACTCTATAGTGCAAAAAAAAAAAAAAAGCATGTGGTATTGTGTGTAAAAATACAGTTTCCCCATTTTTAAATGCATGCAATGTGACTGTCACACAGAAAGGGGAAGAATCTGGGTCATTTATCAGTTTCAAGATGTGAGGCAGGTAGTTCAGTACAACCCCACCAGGCCTTCCCAGATCAGTAAGACAGAATAGAGAGGGAGAATGAATGAAAATTGTATAAATAGAAGGTTAAAAAATGCATCCTGTTCACAGATCCACTGGGTGCTGCAGCAATTAAAAAGAAACATTTTATTTTAACTAAAATAATATACAGAATGTTACAAAATAATTTATTAAATGTTTTCCTTTTAAATTGCTAGCACATTGCATAACATTGTTTGGCTGTCCAGTCTAGTTTGCAGTAAAATGGATTTATTAAGTTTTCCGTCTGCTAAAATCTGCCCCTAACCAAGAAGATGAGGGGGGTTATGCACTACACTGGGATAAAGAGATGATAGAGTGGAGATTATGTCTCCACTAATATCACTTCTCCAATTCCTGTGAAGGCAATGCACTAATATATTTCATGTTAGAATAATCTTAGTGCATTGGCTTCATAGTTTTAAATAGGATGTGGAGAAGTGATATCACTAAAGAAGTTATCTGCACTTTATCACCTGTTTATCACACCTTAGTGCATCTCCCCTGAGGAACCACTAACCATGCTGTTTCTCTGCAGTCATGTATGGAATACAAAAATTAAATACGCATCACAATCCAAAACTAGTATTTACATCACACTGAAAAACAACGCTAAAAGTTTTGCTTTAAAAAAAAAAACACAAGTTCTAGCACAATTAACACAATGAACTTAATCTTCTCAAAAGACCAAAGAATTTGTTAGCAAGCCAGTTGCCCCATAGGGAATAAATATATATTCTCATTGATTTACATGGGTCTTTTAAGCTCTTGAGTGTTAGCAGTCTCCAATTCCTTGTTTCACAGTGCATTGGAAACCTTGCTGCTAGTGTTCATTGGGTTAACTTAAATCAGTGGAAATGTTGAGAATTTTTGTCCCTTAAGGTGCAGTTGGATTGTTCCAGTTCTTAGTACATCATCATCATACTCATTATCAGAAGTACATTTCTGTGGTTTATTTTTTGACTCCTAAGCTAGGCTAGACTAGGCCTTAATAAAGAACCTCACGTCAAATACGCTTTTCATTCTTTTAACAGATATGTAGAAGTATAGTGAGTCTTGCAGGTGCCAAATAATTTTATTTTAATTTGCAACTATATCAGCATTAATATTAAAGCATAACTATCACTCCAACTACAATGCCCCCTAAATAATTATTCATATAGCGATAAGCATAGAAATAATAGCTATGTACAGAGTAAATCCAGCGTTATTACGAAATCCTACTTGATCCGAGACGAACAGGCAGGTATCAGAGCAGACATCTTGCACTAGAGACATCTGTGCTCCTGTGCTCTCTGTCCCTGTCTCCTCTAGGATTGGTGAGGAGGAGTTGCATTGTACCTTAAGGTACAGGAAGTGATTTACGGCGCAGGTTCACAGATGCCTGTAAAGCAAGAAGCCTGCCCATCAGTCTCAGTTCAAGTAGGATTTCTTAATAACGCTGGACTTGTTCTTTATGTTACTATTATTTCTATGCTTATCATTATATGAATAATTATTTGGAAGGCACTTTATTTAGAGTGATAGTTCCGCTTTAAATTATTTGAATCTAGTGTAGGCCACTGTTCAGGCTTTATTTTCTCTGCATTCATGAATGTAAGAATAATTTATTTTGTGTTAGTATACATTGTACTATTTAAAGGTAACTATATCTTAAGAATACCATAAGTGACTCTTAATTTCTTTATCAGAGGGACTTACCTAGGTAGCAGTTAATTATTTCTTTCTACTGCTTTTGTTTGCATGGGATCTATTTGGCACTCCTTTTAGCTGTTTAAGGGTTCATCTGTTTCATTCTGATAACAACTGACATCCTTTCTGAGTCATTCAGGTCTATGGAAGTCTGTTGTTAGTGGGGAAAAAGGCGTAACCTAGAAGCAGTCTTCAATAGAGATCACTATATACCATAAAGTGCTGATACAACACACATAGCAAATATATAGACATACCTGATTACTGTATGAAGAATGCCTACCTTGGTAAGTTACTGTGTTAAACAGATAAGTGCCACTTAGTCCTTAGGTGTAGTGACCCATAAATGCAAGCCTCCAAATATCTTGTTACATTTATTAACACTAAGTAGTATGCTACCACAAATTTGTACCTTGGTATTATTACATCTAATTAACAATGTATTATTGTCACTGGGGTCACAAGGGTCATTTCTGACTTTAGCAAATAACAGAAGCTCACTTATGAATTATCAATGTTATCAGGATCTGTGGGCCAGTCTAATGGTCACTTACAGATTCTAACTGAATAAAAAAAACGAAAACAGCACCATGAATGAATGAATGCATATATTTATTTATATAGCGCCACAAGTGTACGCAGTGCTTTATAATTTAAGGCTTTAGGCAATACAGGGTTACAAGTGCTTTGTAGATTGAAACATTGGGTGCAAAGTCCCTGCCCGAAAGCTTACAATCTAACGTGGTAATGGGAGACATACAGAGTACATAAGGCTCAAGTGCTGAATACAGTGCTAGAGTTCTGATGATGATAAGGGACACAAGTAAAGTAAATAATTTATTTTCTTTGTACAATATCGGTGCCTTCTAGCATGTTGAGGTTTTATCTAGGAGATGGCTTTTTAAGCGAGACTTAAAGACCATCAAAGAGGTGCAGTGGCGCAGGTTGGATGGTAGAGCATTCCATAGATATGGAGCAATGAGAGAAAAAGGTTTGATATGTGAGAGGGCTGTAGACACAAAAGGAGCAGAGAGAAGACAGTCATTGGCTGAACATAAATGGCAGGATGGGGTATAGCGGGAGATCAGAGTGGAAATGTAAGAAGTAGAGGAGAGAAGGGTCTTGAATGAGAGAAGTAAGATTTTGTAAGATATCCCATTTACAGGTTGGAAAAGTGGTATTGGTATTTCACCAGAAAGGTGTCCAGTGTATTTTGTGCAATGTTACATAAACCCTTCTTGATCTCAGTGAGGCTGATGTAATAAGAACTGTGGAGGAATTCTGAACTAAACCATCAGCACCATAGAAGACTATAAAATTGTCCATTTACTTAAAATTGTCTTTCTAACTCTGAATGCTAGAGCGGTCTCCAAGGCATTGCTTCTCAATGAGTTGGAGACCTCTCTAGCATTTAAGGGATTAAAATCCCCATTTGAAACAAGAGGTTTGGGGAATTTTTGTTGACTCCCTATTGTGCGGTTGACCTTCTCCAGAATTACTCCACTTCTACTTAGCAATTCAGCCTCAGTGGTGTAAGGGAGGACCAAAATCTGCTGCTCCACACCATCTGATGAAAGCAGTCAGTGAACTTGTTTGTGAGCCCCGAGTCTGGAGTCTGTACCCATGCTGGGAAATGGGGTATATTCACACTTAAAGGAGAACTAATTAAGATTTTCTGGATATAGCACGTTAAGAGCGAGTTTATATTCGGAGGCAGCAGTTCTCATTTCATTCAGCACTCTGAGCACTTTGATAACTATGCATGAGCATGTAGTAGTGTGACTGGATACAGGAACACAGTGGTGGCACTGATAATAAAATGTAGCATATAATGTATAAATCACTCACTGCAGGCCCGGGGAGATCTCCTGGTACAAACAGAAGAGGTGGATTCTCTCCAAATACAAACAGCAAACAAAAAGATTCACTCAGGGGACTCACCACTTGCATAACAAAATCCAAATGTATTGAAGATCAGACATGAAGGCAGACACCGGGATAAAAAGAACTAGTTGTCTCATGCGTTTCGCACTATGCTTGCTTAAAGGGATAGTAATGTTTTACAAAAACAGCAGCTCCAATTAATCTTCTTAGTATTTGGGCCATCGAGAGTGTTATATCAATAATGTCAGAGTTGTGGTTCAAGAGTAATTGAAGGATAGATTTTCCCCTCCCGCCCCCTTTTACCTAGTGTAAGCCATCTCTTCTCAGATGTGGAATCGTTGTAAGACCAGACAGATAACAGAAGGGAACAATCTTCTTCCTATGAGAACAATGAAAGCCCTGCCCCCCTTGACAAGATTTTCAGGTTTTTCTCTTATCTTAATTGAAGATTGTCCCTCTCTGCAGTCTACCTAGGCACCTCCCTTCTGATCTGGCTGAACAGTGTTACATCAGTAAAAGGGGCAGGAGGGGGATACTTTGTCACTGAATTACTCTTGAACTACAACTCTGACAGAATTGAAATAACACTCTCCAAGGTCCAAATACTATGATGATTAATTAGAGCTGCTTTTATTACGCAACATTACTATCCCTTTAATCATAGGGTGTCTATGATTCAGCACACATAATGCGAAACACGTGAGACAACGAGTTCCTTTTATCCCGATGTCTGCCTTCAAGTCTGATCTTCAATAAATTTGGATTTTATTATGCAAGTGGTGAGTCCCCTGAGTGCATCTTTTGTTCTGCTGTAGTGTGACTGGATTTCATATTGTAAGTAGAAACATTTCTGCTTTACTGTCACTAACGACTCTAATAAAATTGTTTGGCCATCCAGTCAACATTGGCAGTAAATGGGATTATAAAGTTGGCAACTGCTACAATTTCATAATGTGCCCTCTAGCCATCAAGATGACATGTTACTGACTGTGTTGTAATTTTGCAGTCATATATACAGTACTAAAATAAATTAAGCATCACAACCTAGAACTGATGTTTACAGAACGGCAAAGCTGTCCTGTGCTAAATGTTAGATTCCAAAAAGAGTAAGTTCTAGCAAAATTATCACAAAAAGGGTGATCTTCCATGAACAATTCTGAAGCCAATCAACTGTATTATATGAGACAAAATGCCTTTAGATTTTAATGAGAATTTAACCCCTTGAACTGAATTGCTTCTCAGTGTGTTTGGTTTATCTCTAAAATTCAGTTGGTTAGAACATACATTTATAATCAAAGGGAATTTGAGGAATTTTTGTCTTATAGAGTGCCGATGGTTTGCTTCTGAGTTGCTTCAGTTCTTCCTAGTACATCAGCCTCAGATACAGAAAGAGTACGTGAAAGAAAGAGCAAGAATGACTGAGAGAAACAGAAAGAAAAAAGAGAGAGAGAGAGAGAGAGAGAGCATTTGCAGTTTAGACAGAGAGATAAAGCAAGAGAGAACTAAGTAGTCTGAGATAGGAGGTGAACTTATGAATCCACCAGTTCAGCTCTTCTAGCTTTTGCCTCCAGTGCAACTGGCTGCACCCCAGGCTATTTTGATCATCCAATCATTTTGTTGTCCTTGATTTTAAAGGAGAAAGGTAACAGACATATTTATCTCTATGATTAACTCATCAAAAGGACAAAACACATCAAAGTTGTGTGCAACAGTGCATAGCTACTATATATAACACAGGTTCCAAGTAGAGTCCTGGCAGGTAATAGTGAGGACATTGTTGAGACATTGATAACTACAGTCCTGAGGAGGAGTGTGTGTCCTGTAACGGGAACCCTAAGGCCACAGTGCTGTACTGGGCCTTCATGCTGGGCTTCTCCCTCCTATATGCAGCTACAAGTGGGTAGCCTGGCCTGTGAAGCTGGAAAACAGGCTGGAACGCGGTTGCTGCATACTACACTGTTAAAGGCTGGGCTCCTGCTGTCAGCTACAAATGGGTAGCTGAATGAAGCAGGCTGGTAGATGTACCCCGAAAGGCTGGATCCCTGCATCTGCATCCACGAGGGAGAAGCCCAGCACGATGGCCCAGGACAGCACGGCATCCGAGGGTTCCCTTTACATGTCCATGTCCATGAGACATCTGGAGGAATATGCAGTAAGGCAATGCTTAAAATGTGAAGTCCTTTGCCACTAGCCAGAACTGAAATGTTACTCGCCACTGCAAGCCATAACATACCCACCAGGGCTGAATTTCTACTCGCCACGGCTACATTTTCACTCTCCACTGGCTAGTGGTGAGTGGAAATTTTGAGCCCTGCACTAAGGTGTGATAAAGAGGCGATAAAGTGGAGATGAGAGCTCCTATTGTAGCATAAAATGGTATTACTGTATTGTAAGAGTAAAAAAGAGATAGAGAAAGAGAAACTGAGGCAGTGTGAGAGACAATGAGACTGTCACAGTGGGTTGTCTATGTAGAATATTGTATATGTTAGAGTGAGGTTTTTTTGTGAATTTAGTGCAGTGATGTTGTATCTGGTTGGTCTTTTAGTGACTATGTGTGGAGTAGGAGAATGTTATTATTTTGCAGTCTGCTATTTGGTTTTTCCTAGTAGGATGTGTATCAGCATATACTTGTATATAGATTTTTAGTTTTTTGGGTACATTTATATAGTAAAGTGTACTCATTTTATGACAAGACACGGAGCTCTTATTATCCAATGCAGTCTCCATCTTTACTACTCAGCAGCAAACTTACACACTTATACAGAAAAAAACACACCTGATCAAAGATAACTAGTAACCCCACCCCTTACACAGGTAACCAATGACCTTCCCCATAGCTGTATAACAGGAGTAACAGGTAGTTTCAATTCCTCTTTCTTTGCTGCTTGTCAACAGGATAAGTATTACCTTAGCTTTGTATACTTCACTATTCTATATTATCCTTGTACCACTTGTATTGCTGAATCTCTCATCAGATCCCTGCATAATTCTGTAGTATTTTATTTAATGTTTCAGAGTATATTTATGCTTATGCTTTGATATTGACTCCCTTTTATATATGTGTTTTCTTTACCATTCTACCTCTTCCTGACTATACCTTGTCCTTATTGATAATATTTAACTTTCTTATTTTCGTTCATGCTCTTAGTTTGTTCCTTTTCCTGGCTTCCCCATCATGGAATAACATTGCGCTTCACTAGGCCACCCGATTTACCTTCCCTTCTTTTTGTTTCGCCCTCTCCTTCCTTCACCACTCGTGTCTCAGCATTCGGTTGCGGCTACCATCTTGGATTAGTGCTTTTGCCCTAATAATCACCTCTGCGCACGCGCGGCTCACTTCTGACCGCGCTTTCAGTTCCTGACTGACTTGGGAAGACATTAGATGCTGACTTCTATTGATAATACGTGTATTGTGATGATAAATTTGACTTTTTCCCCACTAATCTTTGTTAAATAGTTTACATTTCCTGCTTACACAATAGTTCACACTATATACATATATTTATAAATATTTTTCCCTCAGAATATTAATTTCTATTACTATGTCTCAAAGGAAACCTGTTCCTCCATGCAACCCTATGAAGGGCAATAAAATACCTTCCCATTTTCTTGAATGAGGTAATAGTTCAGTTAATTCTGATTATCAAGAGGCTGTGGTTTTTACTCCAAACCCTAGAGATGACCATATCCAAAATGTTATGGACCAGTCGGTCAATAAAACTTTATCTAACGCTATAGTCTCCTGCATGGATCACATGACAGACACCCTAGCGAAATCTATAGCAGGTATATTCCAACAATTGAACCCTAAGATCCAACCTCTAGAGAAAACGGTTTCTGAGAAATCTCCTCCTTACAAAGACCCCCAGTCTTATCTGTGGGAAAGAGGAAGCAAAAACAAAACACTGCTCCTCTGAAAGAGAACAGCAATGTTTTCCCATTGACGTGCCCAGCATACCTGGCAAATTGACTAGTGGTTCAGGACCAAAATGTAGAACTTCATCTCAGGAGGATGGCAAACTGAGAAAATGAAACACAGAGTGTTCCAAACCTAATTTTTTTTGTTTGGACTCTTCCTCTGAAACTTCTACTTCTGAAGCAGAGGAACAATACAGCAAGTCCTCAGGGGAGGAATATTTACCTGAGGAGAACAATACTGAATTGGATCTGGAGGAAGGAGATAATACTGATAATGTTGTTCTGGATGAACAAGGGAAACCCCTATTTGACCCTGGGGCTATAAAGCATCTCAGATCTGCAGAATGGGTCCTTAAGGACCATGCTGCAAAATATATAGACCTATGGCTCAGAAAATCTATGGACACCAAGTCCAGAAACTAATTATGATCTGAGTGCCCCTGATCCTCTATTCACAAAACATGTGAAACTCCTACTATGGACCCTACTATGGCCCAATATATAACCAAATCAGGGAGGGACCCCAGAAAAGGTGTAGAGCATTCCCTGAAACAGTGTCAGGACAAGCTCTTAGATATAGTGGGGCCACTAGCAAAAAACTTTAATTTGACAGAAGAGGCTATTTCCTCTTCCTCACAGATTGACCTTAATATCTTATGGGGATGGGTCCAAAGGGCCATTTGCCTTTTAGGCAATTACAGCCCTATCCACAGAAAGGTGTAGAGTAGTTCTAATATGCATTGATCCAAAACTTTCTGAAATGGCCTCTACAGAGCCGTGTCCAGAAGCAAATAGCTTACTGTTTGGTGACTCGTTCATTAAAAACCTCGGAAAATTTGTTGGAACGTTTACAGTTCTGGATAAAGCCCAGACTGCTATGAAGAAGGTTTTAATAGTCGGGTTTTTGCCAGGTCTGGGAAAGGGAGAGGTCGCTTTCTCGGCCGTTCATCCAGATCCTATAGAAAAGATTATAAGAATCCCCAAGACTTATCCTACCCCACGAGAGGGGTTTATCCTCAAGAGTCCAGAACCCCCAACCCTTTCTACCCTCCACATGGTAGAACCTGGAAACCAAAGAACACCAGAGGATTACCATACTCCAGACCTTTTACAGGTAAGTTCCCATCCCTTTCCCCCCCTGGAGGAAAAAGTGGGCAGCAGACTCACCCATATTTTCCACACCTGGTCTCTAATCACATCGGACCAATGGGTTCTACAAACAATTCAGGGATACAGAATAGAGTTCTACTCATGTCCTTACCAAACTAAAATCCCTCATTCTATCCATTTCTCAAGGAAAGATTTCCAATTAGCAGATTTAGAAATTCTAGAGCTTCAAAGAAAAGGTGCTGTCATTCAGGCCCCTTCATGGAATCCAGGATTTATCAGCAACATTTTCCTGGTACACAAAAAAGACTCAGGGCTGCGACTGGACATAAATTTGAGAAACCTAAACGCCTTTGTCCTTTACAGGTACTTCAAAATGGAAGGCATTGACTGCCTCAGGGATCTCCTATTATCATCAGATTGGATGGTCAAACTAGACCTGAAGGACGCATATCTTACGGTCCCCATTGCTCAAGACCAAGAACATCTCCTCCAATTCCTTTGGAGAGGACTCACGTGGCAATTCACTTGCCTCCCTTTTGGTCTCTCCTCTTCCGATTTAAGTTCCATCTTGAATTTTCTCTCTTCTTGTTTTCAGCAAGGAAGAGCTTACAGAATAATAAACTGTCATCAATCTTCCATCTCAGCGGCTCATGATTAAATTGACAGCTCTCCTTCGGGCCAACATCCATTAGTTTGTAAATTAATGAAGGGCATTAAACTTTCCATACCACCCACAGCTAAATATTCCCAACTTTGGGACGTCAATGCGGTTCTCTTACTATTGGAATCTTAGCCTACTGATAAACTATTATCACTCAAACAATTATCGGCTAAACTTACTGTGTTACTGTGCCTTATATCATTCAGACAAGTTTCTGATGTACGCACTCTAGATATATCTAATAGATGTTATGTACCTGATGGAGTACATTTCTTAATCTCTAGAAGAACTAAATCTACTTCGAAAGAAATCTTTTATCCTAGCTTTCCAAACAATTTCCAACTATGTGTAGTTAGCTGCCTAAAATGTTATGAATCAGTTAGTGGTAAAGTTAGACCCGTTAACACGTAACAATTGTTAATATCTTTTGTAAAACCTCATTTACCTGTTTCTTCAGCTACTCTAGCTAGATAGATTCATTGGATCATGCAAGCCGCTGGTATTGATATTGAATGTTTTAGGGCTCACTCTGCTAGAGGAGCTATGGCTTCCAAATCCCTTATATCTGGCGGCAGACTTGAATATACCATTAGAGCAGCAGACTGGTCCAGGGAATCCATCTTCAGAAATTTTTATTTCAAACCAATTGAACATGTTTCTCGTAACCATATGCAACAGCTTTAAATTTGCATAATAAGAGCTTCCGTGTCTTGCCATAAAATTTGCAGATTTTCCTAACTAAAGTGATGGAAAATCATAGTTTTATTAAAGACACGGAGGTGAGTATTAGCCCTCCCTATTATTAACCGTACCCTTTTTTTTATTATCTCACCCCAATAGGTTAAATAGACTTTCCACATTAATTTCTTAAGAAGTGTTGCTCTACGGAATACTCTCGGAAGTTGATTATGAAGAATACCTACAGTATGACGTCTCAACTTCACCAAAGAAAGTGGAATTGAAACTACCTGTTATACACCTATGGGGAATGTAATTGGTTACCTGTGTAAGAGATGGGGTTATTAGTCATCTTTGTTTAGGTGTGTTTTTTTTTTGTAAGTGTGTAAGTTTTCTGCTGAGTAGTAAAGATGGAGACTGCATTGCATAATACTCGCCTCTGTGTCTTTAATAAAACTCTGATTTTCTGCCACTTTAGTTAGGAAAAATCTATGAATTTTATACATCATAGCTTTCTGGATTTCTCCTGAGATTACTGATACATAATCAAATTTCAGCAATCTGCAGGGAAAGCCGCCTTACTGCTACAATAGAAAATCAGGAAATACTTAGAAACAGCTTCTTTATTAAACAGTTACAGTACATAGTTAATGAGGTTTAAAAAACACAAAAGTCCTTCAGGTTTAAGTCTTTAAATATTATTAAAAAACAAAAAGTCTTTAAATATTATCATCCTGCATATTATGTTTTACTGGCAAGGAGTCCAGTCTTTTCTTGAAGATTTTTATTGTATCTGCTAATGCCGTCTTGTTCACAAGTTAACTCCATAATTTTACTGCTCTCACAGCAAAGAACCCCTTTCTTTGTACAAAGTGAAATATTTTTATTCTAATCTTTGTGGATTAATTTTTGTAATCTGTACAATTCTGCTGCTAAAATGGTCCCCCAAGAGTACTTTTTGTTGACTCAGCATATCCATAATTTTACTGCTCTCACAGCAAAGAACCCCTTTCTTTGTACAAAGTGAAATATTTTTTATTCTAATCTTTGTGGATGACTTTTTGTAATCTGTACAATTCTGCTGCTAAAATGGTCCCCCAAGAGTACTTTTTGTTGACTCAGCATATATTTTTTAACAGCAATCTTATCACTTTGTAAGTTCATTTTCCAGGGTAAACAATTTGCTAAATCTTTCCTCATAGCTAATGTCTCCCATTACCTAATTTTATTCCCCCTATCTGAACTCTTCCCAGTTCCTGAATATAATTTTTGTGGCCTGGGACGAAAACTGTAATGCATAGACAAGAAATATTTTGCGATTGGCAAAATAATGTATTTTTGTGAGTCTATACCCCCTTTTTATGTATGCTCATGTCTTGCTGATTTTTGCAGCTGCTGGCAGACACTGTGCACTGTTTCATAGTATTTTGCCTAAAATTACTAACAAGTCCTTCTCCATAAAGATTACACCTAACTCTCTTCAGTTTAGCATATAATATGAATTACCATGTTACTTCTCAAATGCATCACCTTGCATTTACCTGTGTTGAATTTCATTTGCCATTTACCAGACCAGTGTCCCAATATATCCAAATCCATCTGCAGAGAAGAAACATCTTGGTCTGATTGTATCGCTTTACATTTGGTGTCAAACATAGCAAACACACAAATACATTGCTTTCAAACAGAAAAAACAGAGGGGAGGTCATGGCATGATAAGTCCCATAAATCTGGACACCATCACCAGACACCAGGGTATTCACAAATATATGCAACCACTACAAGCGGTCAGTAGAGCCAGTGGGAGGAATCAAACTGCCTCCACTTAGTCACTCCAGATGCCACTGCTGCTTCCTAAAGCTTGTATCTTCACAGATCTCTTACAATAACAAAACTAGAGGTGTTGAACATTCCATTCAATTAGATAATGTATCAACAAAGGTATATCTTGCATGTGCAGTATCACCACCCAGAATATCAACATTGTGGTAGGAAGCAGAGTCCCACCCTGCCAGGGAATTGCTTCTCTCTAGATATTCACACTAAGGATATTGCATTAATAAGTAGGAATCTCCAGAGAGAAGCAATTCCCTGGCAGGGCAGATTATAGTCCCTACTTGCTATCACACCTGCTTTGATACTCCAGCCGAAGCTACTACACATGTAAGTTATATCTTGGTTGATATATTGTCTAATTGACTGATATATTCATAAGTGCCCCATCTGGTGTTTTTCATTGCTTTCAAAGCCTCCGTCAGTATCATTAATAAACAAGTTCAAAAGAATTGGAACAAGGACAGAACCTTGGAATACACTACATACAACCTGAGATTGTTATATCATAACAACCGTTTGTATTGTGTCCCTTGACTTAGTTTCTCTCCAAGTAAATTATTATTATTTTATATTTTAAAATAAAATTATGAATGGTATTATTTTAGGAAGAGTTCAATATTTCCTGTTCTAGTAGATTTTCTAGCCCATAAGGAGCACCTCCCTATTTATGTATTTTATTTATGCGTGAAGATTAAATACAGTGGTCTGGGAACTATTGGGTGAAGGCCATTTTGTCCAGGTGCTTTAATCACCTTAGCATCAGTAAAGAAATGTCAGGGGCAGTGTTATGTTTCTATTCCATTTCAATTTGTTTGGCATTTGGTAATTTATTATTTAAGACTAGTTGAAGAGCCCGCTACACGGGCCACAGTGCCACTGCCAGCCGGTTTAAAGGGATAGTAATGTTTCATAATAAAAGCAGCTCTAATTAATCATCATAGTATTTGAACTTTGGAGAGTGTTATTTCAATTCTGTCAGAGTTGTAGTTCAAGAGTAATTCAATGACAAAGTATCCCCCTCCCGCCCCTTTTACTGATGTAACACTGTTCAGCCAGATCAGAAGGGAGGTGCTCAGGTAGACTGCAGAGAGGGACAATCTTCAATTAAGATAAGGCAAAAACCTGAAAAATTTGTCAAGGGGGGCAGGGCTTTCATTGTTCTCATAGGAAGAAGATTTTCCCCTGCTGTTATCTGTCTGATCTATGGACTGCATTCCACATCTGAGAAGAGATGGCTTACACTAGGTAAAAGGGGCGGGAGGGGAAACGTTGCTTGTGAATATCTCTTAAACCATAAAGGTTTGAGAGATAAGACTTATATCCTTCTTCATGTTTTTTTAATGCCTACAAAATAAAATAAAGATAAAACAAAGTATTACTATCCCTTTAAATGCTGTTGCTGTCCCTTCCAACTTACAAGGTTTAAACACTCACCTTTTTGTATTTTTTATTAATTTTCTGCTATGCTACATTGATTTACATGTTCCTCTTTTTTATTTGTTTTCCAGAGTTATAGGATTATTAGTGTACTTATATGACAGCTTTGGATGTCCATTTTACATTTGTGTTTTTCCTAAGAAGACCTTTTTCCAGTCTATGTAGCCTAGTTATCTTGTTGGTTCTACTTAATTTTGTATGTTGAAGTTTGTGAAAACTAATGTAAAAAGAGTTTGTGTTATGAGCGACATTCATAAATGTTTTCCTTACTTGAGTCATAGTTATATGTTATAAGTTCCATTTTATTCAATGTAACAGATCCAGAAACGCTTGAAGTTGCCATTCAGAAAGCTCTAAAATCTGCTTCCCCTCTTTGAACTAGTTGTCTCATCACTCTAGTCAATATATGGTTAATTAAAGCGGAACTTTTACTACAATAACATAGTGCTTCAAATGATTCTTACATTAGCGATATGCAACACACGTTTATTTTCAAGTATAATTGCTCCTTTAATGAAAAATATAAACTTTCATGCAGGCAAGCACCAGGGAATAGCACAGACATCTTGCAGAGCAGGCATCTCTGCATCTGCGATGTCCGTCCCCTTCATCTCCATTATTGGTGAGTTGAATTCCTTTTTGCCGAAAGGCACCCGAAGGGACTGACAGCGAATCTGCAGAGTGCCTACTGCAAGATCCTAGCCGGTGTCTGCTGGCATGAATGGTTATATTTTTCAATAAAGGAACAATTATACTTGAAAATAAACGTGTTCATATCGCTAATGTAATAATCATTTGAAGCGCTATGTTATTGTAGTGAAAGTCCCGCTTTAAAACACCCAGTAACAGTTTTATAGCCTCATTGGAGCTGAACTTTGCCTTCACTAATTTTTGAAGTTTTAATATTTGCACCTATGATTCATTTATTTGTTCTGTCACCTTCCATGTTAATTTCTACCCACAATGCCTCCTTCTCACCAATCACTTCATAGACATCCTCCAAAGCTCTAACTCTTTGAGTATGTTCGCTTTTAAAACGTTGCAATGAAAACAATGTGCGGCTACACACATTAAGCATGCCTCTGTGATGAAAAGGGAAACATGGGAATCTCGCCCTGCATAAAAGCGTGAGATTGTCATGTCGCCTTCTTAAACATCACCTGGAGCATTTGTCTACTCAAAAAGTATGTTTTTCTACTTCTTACACTTTCCTAACAGTGACAGACAGTGCACATTCTAGTCCCCACCGACAGTTGTTTACTTTGCAGTTGCACACTTCAGCAAGACAAATGAGTAGACAAATGCTCCAGGAGATGTTTAAGAAGGCGACATGAGAATCTCACACTTTTATGCAGATTAGGATTCTCATGTCGCCCTTTTCATCATGGTAACATGTTTAATGCAGTGTGTAGCCACATGCTGTTTTCAGTGTGACTTTTAAAACAATACCCTTTTAGTGCCGGAAAGGCGCTGCAATGCATTAGATACCTCTCTGGCACTCAAAGGGTTAAAGGACAAGTAAACAAAAAAACACCTATTGTAGGGCTTTCCTACTGAGGATATGCCCACTTCTTGGAAATTTGTCATTACAGAGTTATTAAAAAAACAGTTGTTTTGCTAAATTAACAGTGCTTTCTTGAAAGTTCAGTTACAGTCCTTTGGCCAGTCACTGCTACTGCATTCTTTGGGAGAGGTGAGACATTGACTGTTCTCCACATAATGTAAGAGTAACTGTTCCACCACTTCATGACAGTTTGAACAGTTATAACATTTGAAAACTACAACTTACAGCAGTGGACGTACCCTTGTTTTACACAACAGGAAATGCTCTATAACACAACAAATTTAATTAAAATGTTTACTGATACTTTAAATTAGAAAAAAAATCCTATTTCAATTAGAAATAGGTGTTAGAACCAATACCCCCTACAATACCCATCAGTTTTCATTATATAGCCTGGGTATGCATTTGCATTTTGTTGTAATGTAAAGAACCAGACAAATTTGGAGGGACCCATGGAGCTGGGGGACACCCCCAGTAGTTGTATATTACATGTGGTTAATATCTCTTTAAGAGGTGAAGTAAATCAGAAGTTTCTGGAATATGGGGGTCTTTCCCACCCTGGGAGGTGATTGGCTAAGAGCGTGCTACTTCACACCAGGTAAGCTCCAAGGGTGGGAATGATACATATTTAAACCATGTAAAGTTGCATGTAAAGCCACCTTAAGCTCTGGTTCAGCACAGTAAGGGTCCTGACCGCATTGCAAAAGAAACAAAAATTCACAGCAGCAGGATGTCTTCTGAGCTGGGGAGGCTTATGGATGAGCTGTGGAGACAAGCAGTGGAGAGGGGTGACTGTTTGTGTGCTGAGGGATTGCTTAGGATCGGCCCTGTCTTCATCTAAGGTTCCAATGAGAGTTTACTTGCCAGAAGATGCCAGGGAGACTGTCATCGCCAAGGAAAGAGAAGAAAGGCTGCTGCCTCTACAGCTTTCACTTCATCTAAACATATAGTGCCTGAACAAGACAGCAATCAACATCACATCAGCAGACTGCAGAGAGGTCTGGTGAGTGTAATATGGGCAATTCTGTTAATGTGAATTTAGGGGTAGTATTAAGCTCCCTTAATAACATTTTAAAACACTTGAAAACTAATGTTAATGAGATGACTAGAGTTTGGGAGCTCCATGACATAGGGGACAGGGCCAGACAGGAGTCCATAGCGAATGCACCATCATAAAACACAAATATAGAATTGATAATACATGAGAATGTGTCCAGTGTGGGGGAATCTTGTCTGAGGGAAGTCCTAACATGTGATTTGTCACCCTTTGGGTTTCACTTGCCCAATTCCATAAAGGGAGAATTTCTTGACCTACTGTCTCTTCTCCCAGCTTCTAAGGATTTTATTGCTAAAAAAGGAGATGATAAATTGGATTTGGATAGGAGAAGGCCAATTTCAAGGACTTTTCACAATTGGTTGCAGGCTTTCTGCAGTTTGGTGGCAGTCTTGAGTGAGAAATATCCAGAGAAGTGCTCAGAGATTGTGTTGGAGGCATTTAAAACTTTTGGGGGATTTGCGTGGTTCATCTATGATGAAAATTTTCAGCAAAAACTAGAAGTACATCCCACGGTAGCCTGGGAACAAAAGATGTTGTGCTCTGGGTATCATTGATGTCCCAGCAAGCAACAGGCAGTTTGCATAGGACTCAAATGTCATCAGCTCGTCAGACAAATAAGAAAGGTATTTGCTGGGCCTTCAGTGAATCCCTGTGCAAGTTCTCTAACACTTGCAAATTTAAACATGAGTGTATGACATGCAGCGGTAGCCATCCTAATTTTCGTTGCTTCAGAAAGCAGTCTCCCACAGGTCAGCCAGGGATATGGGGGGATTTTTAAAAGCAGCAACCCCAGTGATTTTGAGAACCATGCTTCCATGGTTTAGGGCATTACCTAAACAAGGAGAAGGCACTATTAATTAGGCAAGGTTTTGAGAACGGTTTTGTATTGCCCTCTTATTCACACAAATTTCAGTGGGTGGATAATTAAAAATCAGCAGAAGATTGTCCTGATATTGTGTTGGAGAAAATTAATAAAGAAATAGCAGCAGAAAGGGTTCATGGTCCATTCATTAAAGCACCGTTCATTCATTTTAGGTTGTCCCCATTGGGCCTAGTACCTAAAAAAGAGATGGGCTCCATCATCTTTCATTTCCTCCCGGAGCCTCTTTGAATGACCAGATCCGTGAAGATATGAGTTCAGTATCTTATAAGTCATTTGAAGAGGTTCTGAGGCTAGTGAGGCGTTGTGGGCAGGGGGTGCTTATGGCAAAGGCGGATATTAAGTAGTCTTTCGGGCTGCCACCTATTCACCCAGATAATTTCTGTTCTTTGGGTTTCCAATTCAATATGGGCTGCTCTTTATCTTGTTCATACTTTGAGAAATTTGCATGCTTCTTGGAGTGGGTAATGAAATTTAGGAATGGTAACAACACTATCTACCTTCATGATTTTCTGTTTGTGGGCCATGGGGATTCTAAAGTTTGTCAGGCATTGTTGGATACTTTTTATGAAGTGTCTGGGGATTTTGGAATCCCTTTGGCGCATGAGAAGACCATGCAACCTACAACTGAAATTGTATTTTTGGGAATCACAATTGACTCAGTGGCAATGGAATTTAGATTACTGAGTGAAAAGGTATGGGAGTTGAAGTATCAGATTGGGCTGCTGGTAGCATGCAAGAAAACAATGTTAAAAGAACTCTGTTGCAAGACAAATTGGTTTTTTACCACAGACATTACATTTTTTACTGATGGAGCAGATTCTGGGGGATATTGGGCTTACTGGGAGGGGAAGTGGAGTGCTCAAGCATGGCCAGACTCCTGGGACATTTTGGGCTACAAGAAGAACTTGACTTTATTTTAGTTATTCCCTGCATTGGTAGTGAATGAATTGTGGGGTAAACTGTTAGCTAACAAAAGAGTCACCATGTATTATGATAATATCAGTGTAGTGCACGCAGTCAATAATTTGTCAGCCAAGTCGGGAGTGGTAGTAGTTATATTGCGTCAGCTAGTATTGAAATGTCTTTCTTTTAACATCTGGCTACGGATGAAGAACATCCCAGGATACAATAATGGGTTAGCTGATATCTTGTCCCGTCTTCAGTTCAGCAGATTCTTTGAACTGGGGCCAGAGGCAGAGCAGCAAGGTCAGCATTGCCCAAAACACCTGTAGGACTTGATTTAGGAGCAGTGACCCCTTTCATCTCTAATTCATTGACAGAATCCTCATGGTTAGGTTATGTCTCTGCTTGGAATATTTGGGTTGTGTGGGCTTCAAATGAGCTAATGGATCATGTGACTTATACAGACAATAATTACATGTTAAATGTTCAAGGCATGATTGCAAATGAACTTTCAGTGTCATAATTAAAGAAATGCTTGGCTGGGATTAATTTCTTCTTTAAGAAGAAATAAACAAATTCATATTTTTTTTATTGTGGAAACATGTTAGGATTAGTGAAGACTTGGTTTCTATTGTTATTCAGCTGTCTAAAAATGATCACTTCGGTAAAAGGGAGTGTATTACTTTAAAGGCTATTACTGGTTTAGGGATTTGTCCAGTAAAGGGTTTGAGGAATTTCATGCAGATTAGACCAAATTTACATGGCAGTTTATTTGTTAGTCAAGATGGCTATCCAGTGTAAATATTTCAGCATATTCTCTCCTTTTGTTTGGAGAAGTTAGGTGTTAAAGAGAGAGATTTTCACTACATTCATTTAGAACTGGAGCAGAGACTGAGGCTTTTAGGATGGGAGTTAAAGAGAGGTTATAAAGAGATTGGGTAAATGGAAATAAGACAAATTTAAAATATATATCCACCCTGATATATTATACAGTGTGAATGTTTAGTGACTTGTTATGATCTTTTCAGGTTGCAAGCCTCTTGATATATGGATAGTGGGTCATTCATTTATTTTTTGGGTCTAGAAAAGGGCAGTTATGCGTATTTATAAAGAAAATTTAGGACTGTACCCTCACACCTGCAGACTTTGGTGGCATGGTAAGAGAGAGACATGAGATGCCATCAGTTAGAAGATGAACTTGGTTTATGTTTTGTTAAATTTCCATATCCACATATTATAATTTTACATTTAGGTGGTAATGACATTGGTTGCATGAAGTCTGTTGAACTCCTTTTTCAAGTCAAGGATGTATTGAGCAGAATTTTAGAGTCTTTCCCAAAGATTGTTCTGGGTATTTGTGAAATTGTTCCTCGTTTTTATATTTATTTAATAAAAGCTGTGGCCTTACCACCATCCTCAAGATGTAGTGTGTTTTTGTTATTAAAGGGTAAGTAGGATGCGGACATCCAGCCTCCATGACTTCAATGTTATATAGCTGATACAGATTTGATCTAGATGAAATCCAGTAACTAGTCTGCTAAATCAGTAATATGACAAGTATGAAAAATAGGATTACAGAGTTTCCAAAAATGATTGATATCAACTGTCTCACAGTGACTGTTCTCTAGAACATAATTCCTTGCAATTAATTAACTTTAAAGCACATTACATCTGGAAGATAAGTCTGCTCTAAAATCACAGATCACTGATGATAAACATAACATTTATTAATAACAAAGTGTTTTTCCCTTGGTACCTCATTTATATTCATCATCCAAACACAAGCTTGTCAATCATTATACCTTGGAAACCAAAATAAGAGCTAACATATATTTATTATATCACAGAACGATCATTTAAAATGTAAATTCACATTTTAATGAGATTCAGACCCACATCTGGTACACTGTCTATGTAGTTCATGCACAATAATTAAGAGCAGCCTCTAATTCTCCAGCTGTAAATGAACAGACATTTTTTTACAGTGCCAGATTTCTATTAACCCTTTGACAAACAGAGGGGTGTGCAATCTCATTTGTGCTGACCAAACCTACCATCTTGAGTTTTGGACATGGCCTGGTTAATCCCAATGCCCTTGCATATTCATCCATTTTATATAAAACTTTATTGACCACCTTATTTAACTCCTCACATGCTAGAGATGTCAACAATGCATTACTAAGCAATGTGTTGGGTGAAGGTCAAGGGGTTTAGATCTTTTTCTGTTTGTATGTTATGGCCTATGGGTATTTTCTGTTCTGGCAGCTCTGGATGTGGTGGTTAGTAGGGATGGGCAAAAACTTCCACCCAAAAAAGAAAAGTGAGAAAATGTGTACTTTTCTCCTTCCATGAGAATTCTAGTGAAAAGTAAAATGTTTCCACGTTTTCACTTTGAAACCCTCAGTCATTGTCCCACTGTACTAGAACCACACATACTGACCCCCAGCCAGTAGCCTTGCTGATCTAACGGGATGATCAACATGAGACCCGTCAACTGCTACCAGATTAGAACTTCCATTGGTCCCCTCCAGTCAGTGTCTGGTTGAGAATGATGGTAGTTGTAGTCTGCAAGAACTGGAGGGCCTCAGGTTGCCCAATGCTGTGACCCCACCGCCCCCCACCAAGGGTTATCCCATGATAGAAACAGAAAGAAAAATAGCTCACAGAGCTAACCCACCTTAGTGTATAGTAATATGTATATATATATGATAAAATTTATTAATTTTATATAAAGTGACCATTGCAAGAACTGGTGTTACTGAAGTGTGCAGCAAGGAATTAGAGGGTTCTCCAGTCCCCTAAATATCAGGCAGAAGCCCAAGGCAAACAACAAACCTGCTCTCCTCCAGTCTAATTGTGAACAGGGTGCCCTGTTTTAGGAATATACTATATAATAACACTGTTGATAAATTTGAGAATTTAGTGTTCACATTTTTGGCAAAAATCAAGGTATAAGCTTGCCAAACCCGTCAAGGTACCTCAAGTATGGCAAGTACCTACTCTAAACACCTAAAATACCTTTATAGGCCACATGAGGAATAATCAGTTGCAATCAGACAAGATATATGAAAGCCTAAATAGACCTCTGAAAGGCCTAAAATATAGAGAAAGGAATTAGTGCAAAGGAACATTTATGTGTAATAGCAAATAAAAAAGCTGCTAGAATGAGTAAAGGAGATATATGGAAACAGGTAACATGTTACCTATAAAGGCTGACTCAATGCACTCAATGCAGGCATACAAGTCTTCCTTTACACCTTTTTAAAATATTGTTTTTCATTTGCTTTTAATTGCATACATGGGGACCTCCAAGCATTCAAAAAGAAACTGTATTAAAGGGTCCCCCTCCAACACGTTTCCTATAACATCTTGTCAGCGGCTATCTTTAATTTTTTTTTTTTTTTTTTATAATTTAGATAGGGATTTTAGGTGTTTAGAGTAGGTACTTGACATATTTGAGGTACCTTGGCAAGGTTGGCAAGCTTTTACCTCTTTTTTGGCCAAAATGTGGGTACTAAAACCTCAAATTTATCAACAGTGTTATTATATATGCCTAATACAGGGCATACTATTCACAATTAGACTGGAGGAGCACAGGATTGATGTTTGTTTTGTGTTATCCCATGATAGCCACAGAACCATACATACTGACCCCCAGGCTTTTCTCAATCTACCGGTACCCATAAAATCACACATACTAACCCCTCCACAGCCTTATCTAATGGTAGCCATAGAACCTCACATACTGGGAGCCTTATCCCACTGCACTGGTAGCCACAGAACCACACATAACAACCTCCAGCCTTGTCTCAATACACTGGTATCAATAAAACCATGCATAACAAGCTCTAACCTTGACCCACTACACTGGTATAGCCAGAAAAACACATATAGAGTCAAACCCCCTCCAAACTTCCAACAGATAATGTATTGGGATTAGTGAAAATGAAGACATTTTTTGGGGGGGTCCTTGTTTGTGAATATTTATGGAAAAACTGGCAAATCGCTGGTTTTCCATGACACATCATGCAGGAAACTCTTTGCCCATTAGTGGTTAGGGTAATGTGATAAATGGGTGTTTTGCAGGAGGAGGGGCTAGGTAAGAATGTGATGTAACTCTGAACCTGTCTTTTATTATACAGTGTAGGTGCAAATCTCCATTATCTATACAACTTAGACAAGGATATAAAAGAACACTAGAATCTAAAATTTAGCTGATATGATATACTTTTAAATACCATGTAATTCTTCATAGCATCTGTACAAATTCTCTGTTTATTTCTGAGGGCAAATATCTAGTCTTACATATACTCCACGGGAACTTCATTTTCCACTCCCTAACTCCCATTAGCATAGCAAACTTAATAGGGTGTCTGAGAAATAATAATGGGTATTCTCTGTAGAAGGGCTTATATATGGTAACAGCCTTCCTGAATACAAAAGCAGTGGGCACTAACCATACTTATTTAGCAATTTTTCCTTACTACAAACAGCACAAACAAAACTAACCAAATGGTGTCTGAACAGGACACACTATATAAGCATTAGAAATGCTAGTTTATATTATATTTAGGGATCTAACAGAAAATAATTAACAGTGTGTCAAGGTTTGGCCGAGCTACTCTAATTTTGCTGTTGATTCTGTTGTCTGAGCTAATCTAGACCTCTGTTATCCATTGCTGCTGCCTTCTGAGTTCCTGGGTCAGAATGAATCAGCTGACCTCTCTGATTACTTACCTGACTGTTAACAGCCAACCCTCTCAGGGTATTTAAAGCAGCTTGGCTCACTTCCTGATTGTCCTTGTGTTTGCTGCTGCTGGCTGCTGTGGATTCTCCTGTGTTCCTGTTTATCTGTGTATGACATGGTTTCCTCTTATGATCCTTCTGGCTCCTGACTCTTGGCTGTTCCTGACATCACTGACTTCTGTGTTCCTGACTCCTGGCTTTTTCCTGACATCGCGGACTCCTATGTTCCTGACTTTGGCTTGACTGAGTATCTGTCTTGGTTCCTGACCCTGGCTTGTCTTTTGGTTTATGCTCTTGGATCACAATTCTGTTTTTGTCACTTTAATAAAGGTGCTTTGCATTTTACATTTTTGTGTCTGTCTGGTTCCTGGTCCCTAACAGTGTTTTCCAGATGCTAGTTGTACGTAAAGGAATATCAACTAATTTCATTTTATAGTCTCAAAGAAAAGTAAACTGCACAAACACCACGTACAGTGATAAAAAATCACTTAAAAACAATAGTGCTATAAAATAACAATACGATAGGCTGCAACAGAATAAGGTACTAACACTACCATTCAAAGCTGGTTTAAAGTGGTTTAAAAATGTTCCAGATCTTCTCAATATGCACATATGCCAAGACTTAAGGGCAAGTGGAGCATACAGTATACAATTGTATTATCTTCTTATTATGAACCATATACAGTCCACTAAGTTCTTTTAGTATATGTAAATATGTATCCAAATAAAATCCCAGTTGCCTTATATATGTATCTGAGGCTCAAACAATAGAAATTACAAAGAATGTTTTTATACAGAAAAAACATGGAATTAAAAGTTAATATAGTTATATCCAAAATAAAATAATATTGAAAGCAAATTTCACCATTGAATGAAACAAGAATTGTATAAAAGCCTGTGAGATGGCTATGATGCAAGGACTTTTAAAACGGTATTGTAATAAAAAATTTATATTTGAATAAAAAATACCAAATGTTGTGTAATTAATTTCTGCTTATGAAATGTGTTAACTAATGAAGTACTGGTAAGGAAACAATAGAATGAAGAATGTGAGGAAAAGGCTTGTTCTGTGTAGTAATTGACCTACCACTTGTTATGATATTTAAAAGTAGTTCTGTTCTGACTGGCAGTCAGAGTTCCCAACGTACACTGTCTGACACATCATCTTTGTTCCACTGTCCCATTGGTAGCCATAGAACTACACATACACTGTCTTCTTCATCTGTCTTTTCCCACTGGTAGACACTGTACTACTATATACTGTCTGTTTTCCCATGCTTTTTCTGCTAGTAGCTATTCTCCTGGCACCCACTGCAGTATGTCAACCCATACTATCGGGGTACCAATTTTCTTAGGCTGGCATTTGGTATTTAACACATTATGACATTCCATGATTTTGAAAGATTTTAGCATATCTGAAGTGACCAAGGTGTAAAAAGCATGTGTTTTTCCTATAGTACAACATTCTAGAAACATTGAGTAATGCCAGGCTAGAGATAGAAAGCACATGACCCCTAATTCTGTGCAGGTCTATGTTCCAAAATGTACTTGTGTACTTTTCCTTCATTTCTGTAGTTGTTACAACCATTTTAATACAGCCAAACTTGAAAAAATGTGAACAATTAGCTTTTGAATTTGGTATAGTTTAGTGCTTCTAGAACCCCCAACAGTATGTCAGCTCATATCAATGAGGTTCAATTTTTCTCGGAAGAACAGCAGTAAAGATTACAATAGGAATTTGCATCATTTAAAAGTATTTGAAGGCACAGAAATGTAAAATAGTGCTATTTTTTCCTGTAATGGTTAGAAAAATATTGGTGCAGGCAGGTAATTTCAAACATTAACCCTTTGAGTGCCAGAGGGGTACGCAACGCATTGCAAAGCAATGCGTTGCGTACCCCTCTGTCACTCAAAGGGTTAAAAGTGGCAGGTGTAGGTTAGTGTTCATGCCCCACCCCCAACTGTATATCAACCCATAGAAATGGTGTTTCTCTGTCTGGTAGTGAATACAGTAGTAAATAACATTAATTTCAAAGTTTTAGTATCTTTGAAGTGGTGGAAGTGTACATTTTTTTCCTTGAGCAGCACTTTTTAGAAATATTTGTACACTCCTGCCTAACAGTAGAAAAACAAACAACCCCTAATTTGTTGCAAGCAGGTGTAGTTTTGTGCTTCTGGCACCCACTACAGAATGTCATCCCATATCAATGGGTTACTTTTTTTCTTATAAGAGAAGTAGCTTATACACTAGGGAATTCTATTGTTTTCAGATATTTCAGTAGATTTGAAATGGTTGAAATGTAAAAACTGCTTATTTTATTCCTTAGCTCTCCTTCTGGAAATATCTATGCAGACCAGACAAGGGGGAGAAAGGCAAGTGGCCCCTCATTTAATACAATGTAATTTCTATACTCTGAAAATGTATTAGAGGGTTATTTTGAAGTTATGGAATAATTATGGTTTCAAAACATGTTTAGTGCATTTTGGATATCTCCATGAAAATATGGACCTTCTATTATGTGCTGTTGACAATTTTGGTCCCCAAGGACGGACATTTCAGGTATCAGTATGCACAAGACATACGTGTAATTCATTTTTTTTTCTATTTGTCAAGCCAAGCATCCTTAAGATGTAAGTAAATTGCGACTTTAGTGTAAATTTCTGAAAACCTTTTGAAAACACTTATTTTTAACAACTCCTTGCTACATAGTTTCATGTAGGGAGAAACTACAAACATTGTCTGATTCATGAGTTAGTTTACTTTCAGGAAATACATGCTTTTATATAGTTATTGAGCTACATTAGGACAGTAAAAATAACTGAAACTTTCACAACCACTATAAATATTTACAATATATACTGTATGATATTAGCAAAATAAGTATTTTTTTACAATATTTTTGCACATTGCAAAATTTACTTAACATGAGAATTTGTTCTGGAAAAAAAGCACTATACAGTTTTCAGCATGTAACCAAGGAAATTGCCTATGGCAATAATACCAAAACAGAATGCTGAAAATGTGTCTTCCCTGCAGGGTTCAAGAAGTGCCCCAAGCCTCAGGCACTGAAAGGGTTAATTGTATTGTTTTTCAGACTGATTATCACTATCGAAGAAACATAACAAACACTGAAATTGGTTGATAACTTTAAATATCTCATTCTTGTAAACAGCATATGTAAAAAGTAATGATTTATATGTTTCTACATCCCTACAATATAATCCTATATAATCCTATATTTGCCTTTAATGTATGTATAAACTATCCTGTTCAGAGGGAATTTGCTTAATATTGTTTTTCAACAAGGCTTATCTCAACTCTTTCACAGATAATCCTGCATAATCAATAAGGAGGCTGGAACACTGGAAAATGCAAGAATGGCTGTTCCCTCAGAGCATACATAAAACTAGGCTTTTGGATTAACCCTTGGAGTGTCAGAGAGGTGCCTCAATGTGTTGTGTATGCCTCTGGCACTCGAAGGTTTAAACAAGGTGGATTTGTCACCTTAAGGTAAGCTAGGTTAATTTTAAAGAGATTTAAAAACTGCTTATATTTTGTACTAACCGTTTGTTTGTAATAGAAATAGTTTCTGAGAAATTAATCTATGTTCCTTAGTGGCACATAGGCACTTTATGCTAATTTGTTTATGTGCTGGGCCAGTTTCACCACACACTGTGCTAAGAATGGATCTAGACAAAACCCATACATTCCTAATAGCCTCAATCATAACTAACTAGCGTATCTAGGAACTTTCAAAATGTGCCAAACCTGAGGTCTTTGAGATATGAACCTTTAAAGTTTCTGAAAACTAATATTCTAAGTGATATGCCTCTAAGTGTGCTAACCCAGAGGTGCAAGAAACTAGTAGAGTAAAAATTATACCTTTATTGGCTGAGTGGCTGTAAGATGCATTGCATCTAAGCCACTTAGCCAATAAAGGTATCATATTTACTTTACAAGTCTCTTGCATTTTCTATGGCTAACATAGTACCTAGCTTTACCCATAACTCAGAGATGATGAGTTATAGTTTGGGGCCATGTAGAGCAGTATTTGTTCCAGAGAAATTGAATCATAAAGTGTCCCCCTCCCACCCCTTTTACCTATGTAAAGATGCACAGCAAGACCGTCCAGATGGATCACAGCAAGGGACAATCTTCTGTTAGCACAAAGAAAACACCGGCCCTCCTCCTTCAAGGGGGGCAGAGTTTTCCTTATGATCACAGCCAGATGATTGTCCCTCACTGTGAACTGTCCGGTCAAGTGACCAGATTCCACATCTGAGGGGAGGCAGCTTACAATAGGTAAAAGGGGCAGGATGGGGACATCTTATAATTCAATTACTCTGGAACTACATTTCTTAGAGAATGATAATAATACTGTACATGGCCCAACAACTATAAGAATAATTGGAGCTGCATTTATTTTGAAACATTATTAGCCCATTAAGGAATCCTTAAAATTATACAATATACAGATATCATTGCATTAATATACACAAGAAAAGTAGAATTTTCCATTCTGCTTCTGTGGTAGAAATGGCACAAATTTAGTGGCTGAAGAAGTAGTCAGTTGGTGTAGACCACATAGTTGGTACTACTGAACTCTCACACCCTGAGAAATTGGCCCTTCGCCCTGAAACCCTGAGATCTGAGCCAAAACCCTGAGTCCCTACTATGCTAATTAGCAAAAAGTGCCACACTATGCAAATTAAGGACTAAAATGGCTAGTACAACATAGAAGTGGATTTTATTGCTCTGTTAAACAAACTGAATTCCAAGGCCGGATTCCATTACGGATCAAAATTCAGCTGGCAAGAGTTGAAAAAAACACCTTTTTTAGTATCTTTCTAACTCATGCTATTCTTAAGGTCTGTATGTGTCCTGAATTTGGCAATTCATTATACATAAAGAAACAGCTGCAAAAAGCATTGCAAAGAGCCATTTTGCTATCAATTTGTAGCAGGATGACCTTTGTGAAGCCTCCTTTTGCAGCCAAACATGCCTTGCTAGGCTCAGTAGCTTGGGAAATAGGCCTTTTCAGACACAAACGGCATCAACCACCACAATCCCCACCCCTCAGTGTCCCCATGGGAACCCCACTACCCTCCTGACACTCGCACAAGCCTGCCTTAACCCCTCCAATTTCAGGCAGCTTACAACACATCGCTGTGTGTCTTAGCCTCACTTTGGGGTCGTTTGGAGTATTTTTCAGCTTTCCAAAAATATTCCAATGAGACATTAAAAAAAAAACAGTTCAGGGATCCAATTCTGAATGAAGGTCAGAATGAAAGTGACTGCAGAATTAAGCAACTGCAAATAAATGTCAGCAATTATTTTCGGTTACAATGGAATCCACCTAAATTTGTATTAAGTTATCAGGTCCACTTTGACAGTGCCTGAGGGGGTGCGCATTGCATTCCTTTGCACACCCCTCTGGACCTCAATGAGTTAAAGAGAGATCAGGAGACAAGAGGAAATAAAATAGTGATTTGTTGCATGTGAGGTGTCTGATCTCCCTGCTGTGGTAAATCTGCATATGTCCTTCAAAGACACTATCATCCATCACGTTTGTGAGCTATTTGTGTTTTTCCATAGGGTTCTGCTTTAGGAAATATTGCCCACATTCAGTAAACTAAAGAAGTACAATTGGGGAACAATGAAAATCCAGTTGATTTAATTGGTGCTTTTAACTCCCTGAATGCTAGAGGGGATCGCCAAGGCATTGCTTGGCAATGTGCCAGAGACCTAGCTAACATTTAAAGGATTGAAAAGCTCATTTTGTGAATTTTGATTTGTCCCTAAGGCACACTTGGTATGATCCAGAATTGCACTTCTTTAATTTATTGAGTACAAGCTTTATGGACATATTCAGAAAGCCGAAAGTGGAGCAATTCTGGTGAAAACTGCCTGCACCATACAGAACAAATGCACATTTCTAATTATGAACCCTTTGAGCGTCAGAGAGGTACACAACACATTGAAGCCAAATGCCTTGGGTGTCCCTCTGGCACTCGAAGAGTTAAATGTTGTTTTACTGAATGGAGTGCTAGAGAGGTATTCAAATTATTGCAAAGTTGTCCTGCATTTGCAGGGTTAAAAGACCTATTTAAAACAGTGGGTGTTTGGTGGATTTTTCTTTGTTTCCTGTGATGTAGTTGGTTTGTGTGAGAACTGCTCCAGCTATTGTTAGTATTTGATCCTCACAGTAAAGGGACGGAGAAAAGAAAAATCATCAGTGGAAAAGGAAAAGCTTTTAGCTCTTGAGAACATAGAAATATATAGAGAGTTTCTGTGTACAAGGAAACATGTAGCGTTAGTAGCTTTATTCATTGGTATTGTTTTCTCCTCTGCACTATTGATTTCTCTGAGTCCTAAGAGATTCACATTGTATAGATTTTAAAGCTCCTTTTCTAATTAATTCGTAAGGGAATATATCACTATTACACACTAACATATCTCTGGTTGCCCCTTCGGTGTTTTACTTAAATGCTACTTACAAAATGGCACCCTATAGTTCCCAGATCTAGGTACAGAAACATACAATGTTTGTAATGACTGAGGATGAATGAGATGACTTCTCCAGTGATATCACTTCTCCAATTCGTATGTTATTCTATGGAGCCAATTCACTAACATTTCATACGTTTTGGAGATATTAGTGCATAGGCTCCATAGAATAACAAAGGAACTGGAGAAGTGACATCACTGGAGAAGCCATCTCCACTTTGTCACCTGTTTATCATGCCTTAGTGCAGAACCTCGCTACAGTTATAGAGGTTTCCTGTCCTGTTTCCTGTCATGTGTTTCTTTTGACCTAAGGGAAAGCAGATGCAGGGAAGTGAAGAAAGAGGGATTAGAAAGGAATCAAGAAGGATAAGGAAAGAGACAGGTTAGGAATGAGCCAATGTGCAATGAGGAAAGATAGAGGGGGTACTAAATAGCCAATATGAGTTGAAGAAAAATGGGGGCAAAGAAATAGAAATAGAAGAAATGGATGAGAGATGTCGAAATAGTGAACAACAATGGAGAAAATAAAAAAAGCAACAGAGCCAAGGGGTGAATGAGAAAGAACCATGGAGAAGAGTAGGAAAGAGTGTGAGGGTATGAGAGATTGATAGAGCAATAAGCTGTTAGAGTTATAAAAGCAGTATCCAGGGAGGGTGAATAAGAGCCAGGGAGGGCATTAAGAGAGCTGAAAAAGTAAGAGAGGGAAGAGTTAGAAAGAACCATTGAGAAAAGATCATAGAAAGGAAAAAAGTGTAAGGGAGAAGACAGAATTGGAGGCTTCCTAATGGCAGGGTAGGTTATTAAGGGAGGAGGAGCAATATCCCTCCACACTTCAGTTTTCACTAGGTGACTCCAAGGTGACTCTGTGACCTCTGAGAATGCTGGACTTCATCTCCCAACACACCATCAATTTACTGCTTCTGAGCAATAAAGTGAGAAGTGGTGGTTGTCTCCCATAAATGTGAGTGTGATATCCTCTGAGTTTTTAGTGTTTTAATACATTTTGGTTATACTACATGAAGTGTGTGCTCTCCTCTCTTTTCTTTCCTTGTGTAATGTTTCAGCTTCATCTGGATTCAATGTCATTGTATTGAGGATTGCAGTATTGTGGAAAGCTTTATTTCTTATCACTTCATCACATGAATACTTTATGGTGAATGGTTTATGTTATTGCTTTATTATTATTTTACATTCTATATGGATTATGACATGAATATTTTATTAGGGAGATTTCATAGATTTCAATAGTATACTTGCTTACCTATTTATTACAGTAGGCTACACACTTTTTTATATATTTGTTAACAGAAAAGATCCCTCGTTCCATCCCTTGTCAATTAAAAACAAGTAGTTATGGATACAGAGGGCACAGGATTCCCAACACTTAAGGATTGAAAAAGACTGCCTGGGCAGAGAAAGACTTGTATCAATGTAGGAAGGTTCCTGTCACGGTGGCTCAGGTAAACAAGAACAGAAGACAGGTACAATAAGGCAAAATACAGATAAAGCACTTCCCCAACCCTACCTGGGGTCAGGCGTAAGGACAGAGCTACAGCCCACTACCCAAGGGCTGAACACTAACCTAGCCTGCACTACTAGGAAAGGTAAGAAGATGGAAGAGAACCTAGCCTACAGTTCTCTACAGGAGAGTGAAAGCAGCCTACCTGAGATGGAGCGAGGGTGGCTGATAGGAGGCTACATGGAAGCCTAGAATGCTAGGGTCCAAGGCAGGAAAGTGATACCCTAGAATGCTAGGGTCCAAGGCCAATACCCACGGAATACCCAGAATTATGGCAATACCTGGGAGGCAACAGACTAACCCGAGGGCACACTGAGAGGTTGTCAGACAAGGCCGGGATAATAATGAAGCAGATATAAAGACAAGGCCCAGGACAAGCTTGGAGTGAGTAGTCAGACAATGCCAAGGTTCATTCACAGATTGGATAGTCAGGCAAGGGCAAGGTTCATACATGGAGCGGGTAGTCAGGCAAGGCCAAGGTTCATACACGGAGTGGGTAGTCAGACTAGGCTAAGTTTCATGCACAGATCGGGTAGTCAGACAAGGCCAAGGTTCACACATGGATTGGGTAGTCAGACAAGGCCGAGGTTCATACACGGAGCAGAGTCAGCAGCCAGGCAAGGGTCACAACGGAGCACAGAATACAGTAGGCTAACGCACTGATACACCATGAAAAGGCACTGAAGCTCAGTCTTCCTGCCGCATATAAGGCCAACTGAAAAGGCGGGACATCAATCGGCCAATCAGTGCCGAAGGTACAAAACAGTAAGCACAATGTCAGTGACGCACAAACGCAACATAGAGGCCAGCAGTCAGGCCGGCAGCGACCAGCAATGCCACTGCTCGTCCACCCGTGGAAACTAGACAGGTAACACCACCAGCAGGCCAGATCACAGGCACCATGATAGGCCCAGGGTATGGAGACCGCAATGCAGGCTGGTGGTGATGTTGTGGGGTGTATTTTCATAGCACACATTAGGGCCCCTGATTAAGAAAAGTCTAAATGCCAAAGCTTACCTGAACATTGCTGCTGATCCATTCATGCTCACAATTTATGTATCCTGTTACATTACTTCCAGCAGTATAATTCTTTGTCTTCACATTTAGATAGTTGGTAAATGTTCACTGGATCTCAGCCCAATTGAGAATATATGGAATAATATGAAATATGATGTTCAAATCAGTAACCCACCCCTATAAAATCTCATTCAACTGTGAGTTTGCAGGGGTCAGTATCCCTTTGGAGTACTTTTGATCTACCAGCACCTCATGGAGTCTATAACCCAATAGTTAGATACTGTTCTGTGGGCCAAAGGAGGCTCTACTTTCTATTAGGTCACTGAACCACTCAGTGCATTTCCTTAATCCTTTATAATACTTTGAACATTTGTTTTATCACTCAAATGGGTAATGTTTCTGTGGCTGTTAATTTGTCTCCAATCTGTTACTAGTTTAATAATTGTTTTCCTGATGGATAAGCTTCAGGATATATTTATTCAATTGTAGCAATGTAATTTAATGTTTTTATTATATCCTTTTTAATTATTTTCCATTATCTAACACAGACAGATTATACATGTCTGTTGTTTTAAACTGATGCTATTACTGTGTTCCCAATACAATGTTTATTTTGCTTTATTTTATCCATTTCCAATTATTTCCCTTGATTATAGTTTACTTAGCCTTTGCCAGGACAGATTAATAATATTAATCTCAATGTGTCTGCATTGCTAAGGATAGGAGAGGTGATGCAGCAGGGGTCCTATGGACTAATTGAGGATAAGGTGCTTAGAACATTGATTGATTGATTCTGAGGCAAATTAACTGTACAATAGGAAACAATATAGCTGTCCTTTGGTTTAGATGGGGTTCAACCCTCTGAATTCTAGAAAGGTATCAAATGCATTATGAGGCACTTCTATGGAGACCTCAGTAGCATTCAGTGGGTTAAAGGCCTATTTAAATAAGTGGGAATGTTGGGAGTGTGTATTTGTCACCTGAAGTGCAGTTGGTTCATTGAAATGACTCTATTTTCAGTTAATCAGCCTTTTGTACATCTCAGTTATATATGGTAATATTAAACTAACTATCTTCATCTAATCCATAAATATCAAACATTGATGGCTCTTCTAGGGTAGGGATGGGCAAAATGTTTTACCTCAAAAGAGAACCGTGTATGCTTCCTGGAGAGTTAACCCTGTTGCAAAAAAAAGCACACATTACCTTGAATACCACCAGTAATATCACTAGAAGATACTGAAGAAAACAGGCCCTAGCACTGACCCCAATGGCACTCCACAATTAATTAATTAACCCTTCCCCTGAATAAATACAATTTTGTATGACACACTAGGGGAGATTCACTAAGGTGTGATAGGAAGGTGATAAAGTGGAGATGACTTGTCCAATGATATCATTTCTACAATTCCTATGTTATTCTGTGGAGCCAATGCCGTAAGAATTCTCTAGCTTTGGAGATCTTAGTACAAAGGCTCCACAGAATAACATAGAACTAGAGAAGTGATACCACTGGAGAGGTCACCTCCACTTTAACATCTCTTTATCACTATTAAGTGCATAACAACCCCTCCCTGTTTTCTGTCCTATAGCCAATTAGTTATTTTATCAACTATCTTTGATCTAGTCCCAAACCATCCATTTTGTGAATCCGTGTCCTACATTATACAGTGTCTAATGTTTTACAAAACCCCAAATAGGCTACATCCACTGCTCTCTCTCCTCCCATCCCACGTCTATCACTTGAGTAGCATAACTGAAAAATTCAAACAGTGCAATTCTGGAGCAAATGATTTGCACCAGAGTAGACTACCCCCCAATTCACATTAATTTAAATAGAATTTGGAATTTGTATTTGTTCCCTATGGCACACTATTACAATTCTTCAGCATACTTAATACAGCTCATAATCCAGAATGAAAAGAAAGGGTAAATAATAGTATCCTAAAACTTACTAATAATGTTTCAGGTCCCAGCTTAGATAAATATAATTAATTTCAATAATGTTGGCAAGCATTCCCTATCTTTTGTAATTGGTTCTTTTAATTTTCACCCATCTGTTTTCCCCTTTAACATATTTACTTGAAGACAAACATCTAAACATCTTGTGACTCAATTTAATTCCCTTGTTCACAGCTTTCCCATCATTGCTCTGTAGGATTTCTGTCCTGTATGAAAGAAATATTATAAGCGAACCCTCAGCTTTGCTGAGCTTAATTATGATTCCCACTACCTCAAATGCAGTTTAAAATGTTCCTGTCTCCTTCCCAGAAGGACATCTACACAATTATGCTCCATATGGCATGTCAAAACCTTGAGTCTGATGCCTCCGTAGAGGATGTGATATCCAGTCCTGGTTAATGGCAGTAAATCAATCTTATTGCTTGAAAGAGAAGAAAGATCATACTCTGAGCACTGAAGATAGTTGATTGTCCCCTGATGAATTTGTGCCTAACTTTGCTAGGTAACGTGCCCTTACTGAGGCAATTTTCATTACATATATCAACCCTTCTACTGCTGAATGATTATGCATCATTTTATTTATTTTATTTACTTTATCTCTTAAGGTGATTATGCTGCTGCAAAACTGTCATTGAATATATATATATATATATATATATATATATATATATATATATATATCAGTGACTACCAGTGAAATAAGGCTGAAGTGTATTATGGTACTGTGGCTACCAGTGGCACAAGGCTTGAGGTGTCAGGCAATGTGGTATTAAGGCTGCCAGTGGAAGAAGGCTGGGGTGTCAGGCATTGCATTGTGGTACTGTGGATACCGGTGGAACATGTATGGGTGCCAGGCAGTATAGAGTGGTATTGTGACTACCAGTAGACCAGAGGTGTCCAGCATTGTACTGTGGTTCTGTGGCTACCAATGGAACAAGAATGAGGAACTACACCTAACAAATAAAAGGACTTATTTTTATTTATTTATTTATTTATTTTACATTTCATCTTTATTGCAGTCTACTGTAGTCAACTGATCCATATGAACCATTAACGATTATTAAAGTGGAACTGTAGGTGCTATTAACAGGTCAGATTTTAGAGATATCCTGACTTGGGCTCTAGGTGAATGAGTCAAAATGTATCATATGTGCTCAAATGTTAATAATCTTACAATGAAGCAATAATTTTAAGACAAGTTTCATTTTTTTACAGAGAACTGAAATTTTCCTATTGTTGTACAAGTCCCTTTTTCCTGAAAAGCAAATAGTTTTTGATAAACTAGTGGTGGCACGGAGGGACAATTATGTTATTCCCCTGCATAGTATGCTAATTATTTCTGTTTGTAGCCAAACATACTGCTCTCTGTATGATTAGAAATGCCCCTAGTGGGTGTTCTCTGTCTAGAGTTATTCATAGTCCATTGTGTGGTAAAATTAGCATCACATGCCACTCTATGCATACATTAAAGAGGATGTGTCACCTATCAATTTTCAGTTTCATTAATTTAAACTGCCTCTACCTTGTGTTTTTTATATTTCAGTAAGTGTAATGGTTTTAGGGATTTCTGGTTTAGTAATTACTGGCTCTTCAGACTTGTGGTATTGGGCTCAGGGACACAGAGAGGGGGAGAAGTGTAGGTAGCTGGTTCTGAGCACTGAAGGGGTTACTTCTCTTGATGTGTGTTGCTTGATTAGAGTGAGGACAAAAACAGGTATTTGTCTTTAGAGCAGTTAATGTAAAAAAGGAAGGTGGTTTTCATATAGAGAGAGAGACAGATGCTGTGAATTTTTTTTTACTGCTAGGCATGCACTATGGACAGAAACTAGCTTCATGACCTTTGTGCATTTTATTTTGCTCTTTCTTTTCTTTTTTTAAGCTAACCTTATATGCAAATCTCTTTTGTTCTGAAATGTTCTGTTAACCTGTATAAAATGGTGCGCTACATCTAGTCAGAGAGAAGTGATCTGTCTTGAGTACAGGTAGTTGCTTTCAACTCACAATCAAAATAAATAACTATTCCTTATTAACCCATCCCTTATTAACCCATAACAACCCAATGTGGACATTCATACATATTTTATGTATTTATACTAACAAAATGCTATATGTTATACACAATATGCAAAGTACTTTGTGTAAAATGCTATATGCAGAACACTATATACACTTTACGCAATATACCTTCCTCCAATGGAAAGATACTCAAGATACTCAAACAGTGAAAGGACCAGGTATTTTGACTGGACATGACGTCATTTACAGTGCGGTTACATAGTGACTGACACTCACTTAAACCAATCCTTTCACTGTTTGAGTATCTTGAGAAAGGTTACTGTATGTTAACCAGTGGCATTACTATAGGGGTCGCACCTGCAACGGCCCGGCCTCCCTCTGTGACCCCCTCGCCTGACGCCGTTAATTAAGTAATGCAGAGAGCTGGGACTCTGCATTACAAGAGTGCCGGTCTGCCAGAAGGAGATCAGTATTGCCTCCAACATCATCATCTCCCAGCGCTCTGCATTACTGAAGAGGACCACGCAGGAGAAGAGGTCTGTGCAGAAAGAGGCTCAGACCTGTCCTCTGCCACTGGACCACCAGGAAGGTAGGATATTTAGGGGCAATGTGGAAGGGGCACTGTGGAAGGGGCAATGTGGAGATGGGGGCAATTTGAAAGTGGCAATGTGGACATGGGGGCATTGTGGAAGGGGCAATGTGGAGATTGAGGGGCATTGTGGAAGGAGTGATGTGGAGACTGAGGGACATTGTGGAAGGGACAATGTGGAGATTGAGGGGCATTGTGGAAGGGGCAATGCGGAGATTGAGGGGCAATGTGGAGATGGGGGGCAATGTGGAGGTGGCCACTGTGGTCGGGGGGCCCATGGCAATTCTTGCACCAGGGCCCCGTGGCTTCAGGTTACGCCTCTGATGTTAACCAAAACGTTGATCTGAAAAATAAACTTTTGCTATTTTTGTCACACTTCATGAAGACCTGAGAGTGTTTCTTTCCATTGGAGGAATGTATATTGTGTTGGCTGGATTCACAGCACCCAGGCAATCATCTCTACTAAGCGTGAGTGCTTCTCAAGACATTTACACTATACGCAATATGCTATTTGCAGTATGCTATACACAATACATAAAACGCTATATGCAATACTCCATACACTACACGCTATGAGCTAAATTCTATATACTATACACATATACATATACAATAACTCTCTTCCATTTATCATTTAACTAATTCTCTATCAATGTACAGCTGTCTCCTCCCAAACCAAAGTGTTTTAATGTATATGGTAACCTGTTATGAGGCACAGTATCAAAAGATTTTGCAATATCCAGTATACTACATCAAAAGCAATACCCTTGTACAAGTTACTACTTACACTTTCGTAGTCAGAATGCAAGTAAATTAGTTGGACGTTATCTATTCTTCAGAACTCTGGGGAAAGTATGTTACAGCTTAATAGAGAAGACAGTGGTTTTCCTCCTCAACTCAAGACTTTTTTAAATTATGTGTTGCATATATTGTGCAATTTTTTTCCAAAAAATGCTGTACATTTTGTGTTTATAGTTTAAAAGTTTACCTTTTTATACAGTAATGACATCACATGTGTTACAAGCTATACCACAAGCTAGTAACTACAATGATGACCATCTGTACCCTGTCAAAAAAACGCCACCCACCACTCTCCCCAGCTATCCACCATGGGCAGTCAAAGGGTTAAAAAATGTTCTCTGCTTACATAACAGCCTTTACAGATAATGTTTACAGACAACACATATGTCCTGCACTGACAACTACTCAGTGCAGGATGTTGAGTAGCTTAAGCCTGAACCCCACCCAATACAAGCATAACTGGGGGTGTATTGGAGACAACTACGCTAGCATGGAGAGCCTGCCTCAGAGCAAAGAGGCAGGGTTATAGGACAAGATTGGCAGGTCTTCTGGGAGAGAGAACTGCCAATCATTTGGATACAAAGGTTCCTTTTAAGGCTGGGGGCATAATATTTGCAAACAGAGATTGTGGTTTATTTTATTTTTGCAGTATAAGGATATTTGGGGTGGGTAGGAGGAAGGTAGCAGGTCCACTTTAAAAAGTCTACTACATGTACAATACTATCTATCTATATCTAGATAGATAGATAGATAGATAGATAGATAGATAGATAGATAGATACATAGATACATACATACATACATACATACATACATACATACATACATACATACTAGTGTAAAAGCCTGTGTACATGGGCCAGCATTCTGAGCATTCGGGCAGTCTCTATTGCACATGACTGCATCGACAGTCTCTACTAAGCATGACTGCATCGGATAAACATACATCTGGCCTTATATATTATAGGATATATATTACTCTTGGGGTACTATAGGGGGTAATGAACACGCTTCACAAGTTTAGTACTCAAAGAGTAGCCCAGTACTATCTTAGGTCAGTCAGTCCTTTATGAAACAACATCAAAAAGACACAAGGTACCACACCATTAACCATCTGAGAGCCAGAGGGGTACGCAACTGGCAATCAAAGAGAGCACTAAACTTTTTCATGCAGGGGGAAAGCAAGACATAGGGATTGCCATATTGATGAGAGATCTCTCACCCTAAAAGTTATCCCAATTCAAACTGTTTTCTTTGCATTCCTATCATTACCATTTATTTAAATGGGATTTCTAACAATCTATGTGCTAGGGAAATCTCCAAATCAACCCTGTGGTGCATATGGTTTGGCCCATAAGTGCTATTTTGTTTTGAGCCCTAACTGTAAACATCCTAAGTTGCACCCAGACATTTAATTTATTACAGGAGAATTAACACCTCCTAAAAATAGCCCCCTCCCCACATATCTTACTATGGCCATAAAAAAATGAATGACCCTTTTGAACAGTGCCCTTGTGCCTTTAATCAAGAGATACCATTCAGTCAGTCCTGGAGGCAGACATGACAGTTGCTAGCATTTTTTTCAGAAGCAGGCAGGCTTTTTTCCAGAAGCAGGCAGGGTGAGTTAGCCTACTTAATCCTTTAAGGACCAGGAGTGTGTGTGTCACATATTGCAAAGCTATGAGTTACACATAGCTTTGGGTATTAAAGGGTGTATATGTATGTATGTATGTCTCTCACTGGGGCGGCATGGTGTATGGAGTTCGCCCACACACTAGTGAATCGCGAAGGGGCAATGATTTTGACAGGATGCCCCCTGGCCACTCTTGTCAAAATCACTGCAGCAAGATTAACCACCATCGACTTACAGTGGTTCCCTGACGTGTACCATAAATGAAGATGGAGCATATTCTAGTACCTCTATAAAAATTATACTGCAGTTTATGGAAATGTGGATGGCATCACAATATCTCAGAAGCTGAAGGTACAAGACTGAATTCATCTTCCTCCCTAGAACCTCTGACGGTCATCAGAATCAAACATAAGACACTTTTTGCAATGTCTGTTTAATCTGAGCTTCTAGTACGGTTGAGTTTGGGTAAGTGCCATTCTGGGTGGTGCAATCTGATAAAAAGGACTAACTATTTATAAAGTTTGGCTGGTAAAAAGGGCTGAGTATTGATAGGATAAAGCTGAGTGCTGGAATAGGAGCTGAGGGGGCTGTCTACAGGATAGCTGGAACCAGTAGCATAACAATAGGGGTCGAAGAGTAGCAACTGAGACGGGCCCATCACTCCAGGGATGTGCTACCCCCTGCAACACCCCCCCACACACACACCTGCCCCCAGGAACAAGCTGAAGTCTGTGCCTTCTTCGGCACACACCTCTATTAGCAGCTGTGCTCCCTCCAGCACTCTAGTAATGCACAGAACACTAGGAGAGGACATCATCTCCCAGTGCTTTGCATTACAAGAGAGAGGACTGCGCGGAAGCTCTCACTTGCTAATAGTGGTCTGTGCAGGAGGCACACCGCTGGACCACCAGGGAGGTAGGAGATGGACACTGTGGGACATTGGAAGCAATGTGGAGGTAGAGAAAGGACATTGGAGGGAAATATGGAGAGAGGACATTGGGGGGGCAATGTGAAGAGAGGACATTGGGAGGCATTGTGGAGAGAGGACATTGGTGGGTAATGTGGTAGGGGGAACCCCATGGCAATTTTTGCACCAGGGCCAGGTGGCTTCTAGTTACACCTCTGGCTGGAACAAAAGAATGTGGACTAGACTCTCCGAGCAGTAGGTTTCCCCCGAAGATATATTGGTCCTTTGCCTCCCTAGGGGTACACGCGCTAGTTATATGTGTAGGTAGTATGGAGCTATAACCTTGGAAAATGGCATATTCAGGATTTGATACCCATTGATTTCCCCATGTGGGACGCTCACGTTGGAGATTTTGACATGTCTAAGACATACTCTTTTTCCAGGAAGGAAAGAGAGTCAATGAAGTAGAATCAGTTTTGTGCATGATATTTAGACGCACATAGGAGACATAAGACATGATTAGTGTGCTGGCTTTTGATTTCCCTGAGACTGGGATGTTCACCTTTGGGTTGTTCAGATTTGAATCTGATTTAAGAGGCAGAGAAACTCAGATATCTGAATAATTGCAATTTGTCTAAAGATAATGAACAGCTGCAGTTCCAGTTAGGTGGTTGATTTTTATGCATTTGAAAGGTACCTTATCTAAAATTAGGAGACAAGGTATCATGGAAGAAAAAAAACAGTAAAATGTAATGTTTGCAAACAAGTAATATAAAATTTGCCTTTAATTATTGGTAATGCATGCTATAATAGAATCTAGATGGCTTTCACTGGTTTGAGATATTGTGTGGTAAGTGATGGGACAGACAGTAAGGGCTGACTTTGAGTCTTCTCATAAGAGTCAGACTAGAATTTCCCCCTCAGCATTAGACCACCACTCTATTTATAGTGAAAGCAGGAGTTTGCTAAATGCATCATTTTATGATCAAGTGCTTATGATTGCTCAGAAAAGGACAAATTAATAAAATGCAATTTACAATCATTCATCATAACTTTGCCTGTATTTGTGAAAGAAAATATGTTAATTTTTTTTCCCTTGCTTTGCTTATAATGTAGTTTGAGTGTTTTTGTTTAGTGCACTATTATTCACAGGCCTATACATGCCTATAATTTGCAATTGTTGATTTTGTTTAAAGGGATAGTAATACTTTATTTAGACAAGCTTTAATATTGTTCTTATTAAACAAAGGAAATTAAGTCCTGTTGCGATAACTTGTATAGTTTTGGTGTAATAGCGTTGTAAAGTGCCCCCCTACCGCCCCTTTTATCCACGTCAGCGCTCAAGCTGACAAACTTGGATTCTGGTCCTGGAACAGGACTGCTAGTCTGAAGAGCTTAAATAGCAGTGGATACAAAGAGAATCTTCATGACAATGGTCTACAAAGTGTGCCTGCCTCAAACCAGTAATTCAATACATGATACAAGCGCTTACTACTCCAGTTTGTATGATTGTAACACCCCAGTCAAAAAGCCCTCATCCAGTTTCCATCTAAATATTGATTTTGTACTGGACTTCAGGGTCATTAACAACTTGGAAAATATTGTAGTAGGATATGCTTTAACCCTTCTTGTACCTCCTGCTGCATCTTCCATGCTTTGCAAGTACATACTCAGCTGTGTAACTCTTGCGCTTCTAATGATTAATTCTTCTTTCTCAATAACACATAACTATAAACATTGTCCAGCATGAAATCCTGCTTTCTTGCTCCCACTATCTACAGCTGGAGAGCAGCATGATTGTAAAGCAGCAGTGGCTCAATTAGTTGTAATTCATATCGATCTTATACCCCACTATCAAATGCAGATTGGGAATTATTTGTTGATGGCTATTACCAATGGGATCAGCAGGGTTCTTTATGCAGTAGTTACTCTACAGAAGGTAATTAAAAGTGCACTGTTACCTCAAGTCCACTCTGGACAGATTTTGCCTCAAACCAAACTGGTGAAAAAGCAGCAAGTTTTTGAGCTAGAAAAGATAGGCAAATAATTGAAGCATAGTTTAGGGAGTCTTTTAGGTAGGACATTTGTTCTCTGTATTAGTGGAGTCTGGAGTAGTCTGGGGAGAACAAGGGAGGAAGAAGGTTGAGCCCAAATACCCCAAAATTTGGTGTGACTGACTGGCAAGACACAGATAGCTGGGGTCCAATTTGCTTTCTGCTTTTACTTTTATTGTATCTGAGCTGGGGAAATCTGGGAAAAGAAGTTGTTGATTTTGTTTTTTAGTTTGAAATATATATATATATATATATATATATATATATATATATATATATATATATATATATTGCACTGACTGTGATAAGATAGGGTGGACAACTTAAATAAATAATTAATTAAATATATCAGGCAGCTGACTGAGAATCTGATGTGAGCTCTGTGACTGAGGCAGACTTGACAGACAGCAGACGACACTGAGAATTTTGTTGAGGGCGAAGACAACACATCACACTCTATCAGATGTGTACTGTAGAGAGTAAAAACACACACAGTAGATGAGTAATGTCTAGCAAATGCACAAGGGGTGGGGGAAAGATGGAGCAGTGCAGGGACATGAGAGTAAAGTGGTAGTTCAAAAACTGACTGCAGCAATGGTTGATGCAGCATGTGCAATAAATGATGATGATCCATCACCTCCCGGGGTGGATGCATTTTGTCAAAGTCCCACCAATCACACCACACCAGTCCCCCAATATCACTACCATACACATCTGCCACATTGTACGTTGTACTTTATTTATTTATTTTTTTTTTCACTTGACTTGAATATGAATATGTGCCAGTGTCACTTAAAGGGATAGTAATACTTCATTTTAACTTTATTTTATTTTGTAGGCGTTAAAAAAAACATGAAGAACGATATAAGTCTTATCTCTCAAACTTTTATGGTTTGAGAGATATTCACAAGCAAAGTTTCCCCTCCCGCCCCTTTTACCTAGTGTAAGCCATCTCTTCTCAGATGTGAATCTGGTTGTAAGACCAGACAGATAACAGCAGGGGACAATCTTCTTTATATGAAAACAATGAAATCCCTGCCCCCCTTGACAAGCTTTTCAGGTTTTTCCCTTATCTTAATTGAAGATTGTCCCTCTCTGCAATCTGCCTGGGCACCTCCCTTCTGCTTTGGCTGAGCAGTGTTATAGCAGTAAAAGGGGTGGGAGGGGGATACTTTGTCATTGAATTACTCTTGAACCACAACTCTGACAGAATTGAAATAACACTTAGATGATTAATTAGAGCTGATTTTATTATGAAACATTACTATCCCTTTAAGCAGGAAGTTAGTGTTGTGGGCAAAGGACAAGTGCACTCTGCATGCGAACACATTTAAGGTATATGTTTCTGTAGGACTCACAACTTTCACTTTCAGTTACTTATTTTTCCACTACAGCCCTCAGAAGAAATAATATTGTGCTGGGAAATGTTGCACCATAGGACACATAGGAGAAAAATGTGTTAGAATAGGAGAAACATGTTAGGATAGACGGAAAATGTTGGAATAGGATAAAAATGTGTTGAACAGGAGAAAAAAATTGTTAGAATAGGAGAAAAAATGTGTTGGAATAGGCATAAAGGAGGAACATTTTACATTAGAGAAAGGAGACAACTTTTGTGAAAAAATAGAAAAATCATGTTTTTTTGCAAAAAGTCATGTGGGAAATTTTTTTCACTTTTCACCCACCCCTATACAAGTAACCCAATGCTACTGTGATGCTTGTTTAATTTAATAATGAAACAGAATTTGCCGATAACAGTTTGATAGTGTTAGAAAAGACTTAAGTAATAGCTTGTAGAGAATGTTGTAATAACTGATGAAACTGTTTTGCAATACTGTTAGGTATTATCAGTGCCATTCAGTGTGTCCGAGCCCAGGTTAATTAAAGCAGTACTGCCACCAACCCCTTCTAGTTAGGAGCACCAAATCTAAGCTGGAGACTAGATCAAGTCCTACAGCAGTAAAACAGTGTCGCAACCCAAGTGGAAAGGTCCCTTCCAAGTTCTACTGACCACTCACACACCTGTGAAAACTGAAGGAAAAGACTATTGGATTCATGCTTCCCACTGCAAACTAGTGACTTCACCAAAGTAAACTTCTAAGTTACATAACTACAACAGATTATTATATACATACATTTTTACTGCTAATAATTTTTTTGGTGTTATAATGTGTACTTATATCTATGGACATTAAGGGTATTTTGATCCAGACTGGTTGTTACAGGGTCAAGGGGCTGACTAAGGCTGTGGAGAACTAGGCTCGTTTGGAGGCCATCCTGCCCACTCCTATATATAAATTTGGGATTCTCTTTTTCCCTGTGGTTTCTATTCACTCTTTTCACTCCGCCCTCATATAGATATGATTAACCATATGTATCAACATTTTAGGCCCTAAAATTATAATGTATCTTTGGGTAAGAATATCCCTTATTTCGAAGGGGAACCTTGAAAGGAAAGTCTCTGCTTCGACAATTCAATATTTCTGAGGGAGTTCTAGTAGACAAAGCACATGAAGCACAATGAAGTTGGGGCTGCATTCTGAGACACAATTGATCAACAGGGGAAGCACAAGGGGGAGTCTGAAAAGGGACCCCAATGCATCCCCATGCATCAATGCTGCATTGGCTCTGAACAGTTTCCTGTCCCGGGAGATGCAGGTCCATTGGACCCAGTATAGGGCTTAAAAGTCTGAAAGTGTAGTCTACAGGGAATGTGCATGCAACCAAGAAGTGTGTGGCTGTGAGATTTAAGGTTGTATTCCAGCAAAAGGGGTCAGTTATCTGACTCCTTTGCTTTATGTATTCTAGCTTTTCTTTAGGTCAGTGGGTAAATTATATAAAAACGTAGGCCTTCTTCATCTCTTGCAATCTAGAAAAGTTAATCTCCAGCATCCAAGGGGTTAAATAATAACTACACCTGCTAAAAGAGACATGTCAGGTTTATAGTAGTGCACAATCAATTTTCTATTGAATTAACATCATGTCATGTTGGATGTTTATACCAATGGTAAGAGCTTACACCTGTCATGCTCTAAGACAGCTCCTGCCTAAAACAGAGACTGGGGGCAGGGCACTCTGCTTGTTGCAGGCTGGTGAATCTGTCTGGGGATAATGTCAAGGAGTGGAAAGAGAGCCAGAAGGAAGTAATGGACAGAATGATCCATCTCCCAGAAAAGGCAGGACCATCTGAAGGTCCAACTCAGATGCAGAGGCAGTAGGTACCAGAAGAGGGTTGAGAAAAGTGGGATCCAAATCACGTAGCACAATCATAGTCAAGGAAAAGCTAGATGTAAGGAGGCAGGTGGCAAAGGAGCATAAACAAAAGACAAAACTGGGCCTTACAAAAACTCAGGAAAGCAAAGCAGGTGATGCTCATATGACACAATGAGCGAGCAAGGAGGACTAGGGAATCTAGTAATAAGTAGGTTAGCATGACTAATAGAATGAGGTGTGTAAGGCACCGTAAACACAACAGCTACAATAAACTGAAAAACAACTGAGTTTTTGCAATCATCTTAAAATAACATTGCATTTTTACACATGGGAGGAGAGTCACTAAGGTGAGATAATCTCCAGTTCCTAAATTATTCATTTGAAACTATGCCTGAACATCTCTCCAACACAAAAAGCATCCTTAATAGAAAAGCAGGAATTGTTTTATCATACCTTAATTTTGTATGGTTGTGAATTATGTGAGTTGTAGTCCCCAAAAGCTGTAGGTCCAACAGTTAACTCACCCTGGCCTAATGCATCTCCACTAGCTTTCATACATTGAACAGTCTGTATTCGATATTCCAGATCATCAGGGCAAGGGAGATTCACAGGGTTCCAAACTGTGTTGTATAACAGTCAATATTTTTTCTAGATTGTGGGTGCCCTGGTGCATGTGACCCTTTATGGTGTAACATTTAGTTTCTAGTGTACTCCATTATGAGCTTAATGTGGACCTGTCACCCAAAGATAAGTTTTCTTAATTTTAAACATAACTAAAAACTGTCTATGTGTTGTACCTATCATTTGTTTGTAAAATAAATAGATTATGCGATATTAACCTTTATTTGTTGATGGTGCAGTGTGGCACTTTATACAATATTACCACACACTGTAATATGTATAAATCTAGACAAAGCCCACCACAGTGGTGGTATTTCTATTAGCAGAGAGTGAGAAGTTAGACCTCAAGCAGAACTAATTAACATACTATGCATATAAATAAAATACAGTACCATCAAAATATAAAGGTCTATTTCGCAAAAATGATTTCTTTTACAGAATAGCTGCTAGTACAACATAAAGGCAGATTTTAGTTCACTGTCAAACAGATTAAATTGAGTTAACTGGTCCAAGTCACGTTTAGCTCAAACTACTTATCAATACTTTGATTTGTATCTACTAACTGAATGTCGCATTCTGCTTTTTTCAGTTTACTGATAAGACAGTGCAGGTCTATTTATCTGGCATTGATGCATCATATTTCCCAATTCCTGGATGATAACTGATATTGACTTAAAAAGCATTAACTCTTACCAATCATTTCATCTATTACCCTGGATGAGGAGAGCTCCTGAGGTTAAGTGCCTTCAACAGTTTTCAGTTTGGTTCTTTGCAGGACAGCAAGAAATAGAATGAATAAGAATGAATGAATGAATAAGAATGAGGTTATGTAAAATATGTCATAAAGGCACTTTATATAATCTGCACTGTCTAAATTTGTATGAAGATTTAGGTGGTTCTGCAAATGACCCCAGTCTCATTCAATCTGATACCTTCACACATTATTAAACATATCGGATTTACTACCAAGGTGACACATCCTACATGATGAAAGGCAAAGAGTAATATCTATTGTATAAAACATAAACTGATGTTATCATCATCAAGCACTTCATTTTGGAAGTTTGATTCTATAATTTCAGACATTGTAGTATAAAAGCAAGATATCAGTTGGGTCATAAATGCAATCTGTAGAACAAAGAACAATTGTATGTGTTTATGTGTATGTCTATATGTGCATATGTATGTATATATATATTCCATAGGGTTGCACCGATACCGATACTGGTATCGGTATCGGTGCCGATACCAGCATTTGCGCGAGTACTTGTACTCGCGCAAATGCGGCCGATGCCAGCACCGATACCCTGTGTCAGGGTCGGTGCTGCAGTGAGGGAACCGGGGAGCTGCTCACAATGCTCCCCGGTTGCCTCTCTACCTCAAGTAGCGTACGAGCGTTGCCGCGGGTTACCATGGCAACGCTCTGACGCTGACTTCTGCCGGGGCTCGCGAGAGAACAGCGAGCACCCGGCAGAGGAGAGTATGGGAGGCTAGATGGGAGCGGGTGGTGAGAGGCAAAGAGGGGTGAAAAGGAGGGAGAAAAAAGGGACTAAGAAAAAGGGGGGAAAAAAAGGCAAAAGGAGTAAAGATCAGCAGACAAAAGGAGGGGAACTAAGAAAAGGCAAAAAAGAGGGGGGATCAGGAGAGAGCAAGACAGGCAAAAGAGTGGGATCAAGAGTCAAGGAGGGGGACAAAGGGGGATCAAAAGGAAGAGAAAAAGCCAAGGCAAAAGCTGAAGAGGGGGAGAATGAAGTAAAAGGTAGGAATCAAGAGGGGGAGAAAGAGGCAAAAGGGGACAGTCAAGAGGTGGTGTGTGTGTGTGTATATTATATATATATATATATATATATATATATATATATATATAATATTATATTTCAAGTACTCACCAATACTTTTTTGAGGTCATTTGCCAGTTTTCCAAGTACCTAAAGCATATATATTATATATATAATATATGCGCTTTAAGTACCTGGAAAACTGGCAAATGACCCCAAAAAAAGTATCGGTAATTGGTATCGGCGAGTACTTGAAAAAAGTATCGGTACTTGTACTCGGTCTTAAAAAAGTGGTATCGGTGCATCTCTAATATTCCATATATTTTGCCATAAAATATGCTTGATCAATAGACTTTAAACAAATTGATGGCATAAGAATAGGTTATTAGAGAGTTCTCTCGAGTCACTTTTTTAAATTTGATTACAGATACAAAAAATGATTATTCTGTGTAGTAGGCGCTAGAACCAATTTCTTCATGCTAATCCTGCCTACCACAAATTTATTAAGGTACTTATATTGAAAATGTCCCCCTGTATGTCACCTGCATTCTTTTTCTTTGTATTAACAAGGCTAAAAGTAAAGTGATGTAACTTTTTCTCCACGTCTTTTGTATGCTATAGGGGAGTTATTACAAGCTTTCTCACATTAAAGTCTTAATGATGGCAGAATGCATGCACAGATAAGTACTAAAGCAATCATGGTCTCTAATATATGCCGTGAAGTGCAGCCGCACAAGTATGGAAGTCATCCTTCCAATTCAGAAAATGATTTGCATCGGTAGATTCGTACATCAACCCCCCCCCCATCTACAAAACCAATGCACAACTGCAAGAAGGTATCACAAGTGTACACCAACAACTTAAAATGTATGCAGTTATTTTTTTATAATGAAAATGTCAGCAAAAATGGGAGGACATAATAAATGAGTGCTTGATGCCGCAATATGCAAAATATATACCACAGACTGAATACAATATAAAAATAACATAGTACTACCAATAACAATGTTATAAAAAAGTTTGTCTGTTAACCTTTTCTGATACTCTATTGTGGATGTTCTATGTAATGGATTATCTGGGGACTGACCCATTAGACAAATTGCTCCCTAGCTTTGCACCCAAACTAGTTTGTATTCATATTATTGGTTTTCTTTTTATCTTTCCTTTTTTTTAGCACCATCTGTGCACCTATCTCTTTAAGGAACCATTGCACACCAAACTGCTATGATGCATAAACATGATGTAATTTGGCTGATGTTCTAAGATGAATTGCAGACATTCTGGCACTAAACTGCATATCAGGAGACAAAATTTCCCAATTGTTTAAATGAATCTTTTAACCACTTTAATTCTAGAGACATCTGCAACATATTGCTTTGCAATGAATTGGAGATCAGTCTAGCATTCAAGGGTTTAACACCCATTAAATTCAATGGAAATTTTTAGAATTTGCCTGCATCACTATGGTGTAGCTGGTTTGCTCAAGAAACATTAATTGAGTCGAATATTGTATGTGTGTTTCACATTTGTTCAGATGAAGGTGCGAATCACAATCCATAACGTTAAAGTCAACAAATCACGGTTTTGGATACAGTTTTATTTTTTTAGTAAGGTGATCTTGATGATGTGTGTGCCTCAGAACCTCAAAATCTTCTTAGTTCGTCACCAGTAGGAGCCATTACACCTATAATTCCCCTTTAACCCGTCAGGCTGAGGATGATGGGAATTGTAATTATCAGCTGGTTGCTACACATGGGGCATCATTATAATTCCAAATATGCCATTTTTGAGCGGACTCTATAAAAACTGACTTTACAGCTGTTTCATAGTGCAAACAGGAACACCATTAAATACAGTATGTTTAAAGAAAAATATTCTTGGCAGGTGTTTAGAGAAAGAACGCATTTCTTGGCTGCATATAAAGAGATAATGTATTCACAACAGTGTTCAAATGCTTCTCACAGTTACTGTTACAAAAGGAAATCAAATTTGGAAGTCAATTCACGAGGAGATGTTCCAGGGCAGTGAAAGATTATCTCAATTTGCTAATTTGAATGAAAAGTAGAAATTCATTCTTGTTTGATTATTTACCCTTCTTTAGTTAATACCCCAAACCCAACATTAAACAATACAAAAGAACCTGATGTGATAAATTAAACTGAAGAAATTATGGTGTAAACCAACTGCACTTTAAGGGTCAAATACATTTCCTCAAATTTCCATTAAATTAAATGGGGCGTTTAACCCTTTTAATGCTACAAGGGTCTCCAATATATTGTTTTGCCAGGGTCTATCTTGTGTTCAAGTGATTAAGTCTCATTTAAATCAATGTGGATTTTCACTTGTACCCTATGGTGCAATTAGAGTTACTCCAGGGGTTATGTGTGGTAAAGAAGAAGTAACTTCTCCAAAACTCTAAAATTTTTATGCATAGCTGGGAACATTTTCTTTTGGACTCCCCGGAGGGGGAGTCCTGTGGTGCCGTTGGTGAAGGTAAATGACGTGATTTGTGTAAAAAGGGGTTGGGTCTCAATCACAACTGAGGGCGAGGCTTCAGAAATGTAGGAAAAGTATAATGAAAAGGCTGGGTAAGGAGGAGAAGAGGACAGAGAGTGGGAGGAACAGACAGGGAAGGAGCAGAAGTGGGCAGAGTAGAAACGCCCAACATCAGCTTCTGCCCTGGAGACCAAGTAATGCAGTGTGCAAACCGGAGTCTCCGGGGCAAATCCAAAGAGTTCCCAACTATGTTTATATGTTATTCTATGGAGACTAGGCAATAAGATCGCTCAAGTGGGACAGATCTTAGAGCAGGGGTGTCCAAACTGCTTTTCTCAAGTGTCAGACAGAGAAAATAACAATGGATCAAGGACCAGATAGTTCTAAATAATGAAATGGAAGTAAAGATAAACATTTATAAAATTACAGTTTGTAGTCATTCCTCTAATATATAATTTCACCTTTTGCTATAAAAAAAACGCCTACTCAGCATTAAATGTCATCCTCATTGCTAAAGATCATCTATGGATTATTATGAATTGTGCAGCAGGTCTCGTTTTATTATTTAATAGAATATGCATGAAGGGCCATATTGGCCATATCAGAGTGCCACAAATGGCCCCTGGGCCTTAGTTTGGATATTGCTGTCATAGTACTTGTGCTTCATAGAATAGCATAGGAAATGGAGAATGTATCACACTGAATATCTCCGCTTTATCAAACCTTAGTGCATAACCCCCATGAATTGGATAGTTCCTCACTCTGAACTATATCACCTCCTTATTACATGTTAGTGCATCTCACCCCAGTCATATTTAGTGAATTAGTGTCCTTATGTGCAGTGAATGTTGTATCTTAAGTGTACATCTCATTGCATGGAATCTCCAAAGCTGATGTACTAAGAACTGGATTCATTATGCAGCAATCCACATGCCCTAGGGGCGGGGGAGAAAATTCTCAAAATTGCCATTGATTTAAATAGGGCTTTTAATCCCCTTGAATGCATTGGGGACCTTTATAGCATTCAAGGGGTAAAAAGCGCAATTTAAATCAATGGGCATTTTTATTTCTCCCCTATGGTGCAGTTGGTCTTCTCCAGTTCCTCTTAGTACATCAGTCTCGCTTACTTTATTACCAATTACTTCAGACAGATTGGGTTTATTTAGTACTTAAACACTGCCTAAAGTAACAGATACTGAAATATTGTCTTAACACTACTTTATGAATCCAAGCTTTTTCTGTCAACTTCAGAGGAAAATTTAAATTTTTTATATATCACACTGAAATCTGTTAATATACTGCAATTATGTTACTATGTTATTATGCTACTATGTTACTAATTATAATTTCATTTACCGGTTCTGTTGTGTCCCTCTTTATCCCAGAGCACAGGAATTCTGACACACAAGTTGACTTAATTTCAGAAAACTATGTTTCATCAATCAAGTGAGACATGAAACAAATAGTTTTCCAATCTGCAACATTAATTTATTACACAAGTTAACAATATAGCCACAAAATGTCTGATATACTACACTGGATTTCATCAATCTGTAGTCCATTAGCTGCATTGGAGTACAATTCCAGTCATTCCCAACCTGTCAGTGGTTGTAGTACACAACAGCTGAAGGTCCAAAGACTGACTATCCCAGTACTAGATGGAGGCAAGAAAGGGAATTCAGACAATCTCTCACTGTGCACATCTTGCCACATGTTTGAATACTTGGTGCAATAATTCCACTGGTCATACCACTGTGCCAAGTGTGAGCATATTATCTTTTTAGAATCTAAGATATTGTATCTGGAAAGAAATATTGCAACATCGCGTGATATTGGAAACCTGGGCATCCGAATCCTACTAGATCTATCTGCTGCTTTCGACACTGTTGACCATGCACTCCTACTGGACACACTGCATACCCTTGGCATCCATGACACACCTCTAGAATGGATTTCCTCCTATCTCTCTAAACGTACTTTCAGTGTTTCTTTTTCTAACACTTTCTCATCTCCCCTCGACCTCTCAGTAGGTGTACCTCAGGGATCAGTCCTGGGACCACTTCTTTTTTCACTCTACACCCTTTCACTTGGTGACTTCATCTCATCTCTTGGATTTAATTACCATCTGTATGCAGATAACACACTAATCTATCTCTCTGTCCCTGACCTCACTCCAGCTGTGTCTGCAACCAAAAGACAGCAAGAGGTGGCGCTTCAGGGGCCCCTGAAAAGAGCCAACACTCTAGATAATAACTAGCTGCAAATGTATGCAGAACACTACACCTACCAGAGAAAACATATAATATATTTCCCAAATGATATTAAAGCGGAACTACCACCCGACACAATCTTTAGTTTCACTACTAAGCAGCTAGTCACCAGAATAATTACCTTATTTAATAGATTTCTGCTCTCTTCCATGGGTGACAGGCAGGACAGAGCACGGACATCTTGCCATTGTGATGTCCTCGTGTCTGAGCTGTGAGTCCCAGCCGGCTCTAGTAGGAGTTGCTATGAGCCATTTGGCTCCGGCTGGGACTGACAGCGCAGGCGTGTGGACGTCACAATGGCAAGATGTCTGCACTCTGTCCTGCCTGTCACCCATGGAAGGGAGCAGAAATCTATTAAATAAGGTAATTATTCTGGTGACTAGCGCTACTAAGCAGCTAGTCGCCAGATGGGGACTTAGTGAAGCTAAAGATTGTGTCGGGTGGTAGTTCCGCTTTAAGATAAAACTACAAAAAAAACATAAAAATAAGTCAGAAATATTCTATATTAAAATATAGGAGAGCAAAAATTAAGTGGAAAGCAATATAGATGGTAACACCAATGTTTGAAAGTCATATATATTTTGACATATAATCTTGATTTTGTTAATTATAATGTGTCTTGTAGAGTTATTTTTGCTCCAAGACTTTTAAGGGTCAACGTGATCCGTTAATCTGTACCTTATGATAGATGTCTCACATAGAATATTCTGATCAACTGTCTTCAGAGCTTTTCTTCACTTGGTTATCATAAACGTATCTTTTACCCAAGACTAATCACACTAGCTCTGGACAGATAGTCTATTTCAAAATGTTGTTATTCCCAATGTACTTACTGTTGCTGTCTTCACTTGGAGCACGTTTGGTGATATGATGGTGTGCACACCTAAAAAAAGATCTCCTTATATTTTCTCAATGGTATCACTCAATAAATTGGTGTATTGTTGGGGCATAGATTGGTGTAGCCCTCTGCTTTATATTCTTCTCACTTGTTATCGTCACTTAATTTGTATCCAAAAATACATGTATATAAATGTATCGTTATTAGTGTTGAGCGAGCATGCTCGGCCGATGCTCGGATCGGCTCGAGCATCGCTCTGCTCGGCACATGGCGGTACTCGTACGAGTACCGCCATGTGCTCGCCCGGCATGTTCGGGTGGCGGGGATCTGTGCCGAAGGAGGCACAGATCTGAAGACGCTCCGCTGGACCACCAGGGACTGGAGGTAGGGGGCATTGCGGAGATGAAGGGGGCATTGCGGAGATGAAGGGGGCATAGCGGAGATGAAGGGGGACATTGCGGAGATGAAGGGGGCATTGCGGAGATGAAGGGGGACATTGCGGAGATGAAGGGGGCATAGCGGAGATGAAGGGGGACATTGCGGAGATGAAGGGGGACATTGCGGAGATGAAGGGGGACATTGCGGAAGGGGGGCATTGCGGAGATGAAGGGGGCATTGCGGAGATGAAGGGGGTATAGCGGAGATGAAGGGGGACATTGCGGAGATGAAGGGGGCATTGCGGAGATGAAGGGGGCATAGCGGAGATGAAGGGGGACATTGCGGAGATGAAGGGGGCATTGCGGAGATGAAGGGGGCATAGCGGAGATGAAGGGGGCATAGCGGAGATGAAGGGGGACATTGCGGAGATGAAGGGGGACATTGTGGAAGAGGGGCATTGTGGAGATGAAGGGGGGCATTGACCAGGCACCCTCCCCTCATCAGAGCAGGGGGTGCCTGGTGTAATGCTCGTGTCGCCCCATTCAATTCAATGGGGCTCGGGTGCTCGGCCGAGCACTCGAGCCTCCGGCGGTGCTCGGTCCGAGCACCCGAGCATCGGGGTGCTCGCTCAACACTAATCGTTATACTTGCTCTCTATATACACAAAATATGGAAAATAACGTCTGCTAAAACAATGAAAACACGTTTCGAAAACAGCTGTCTCCTTTCTCAATAGCAGATAAAACAAACAGGTTACTTAGAATTCTTCTTTAAACCTGTTAAAAAGCCCACCAAACATTTAAACATTTAAAGAGATATACTAGATAAAGGTAAACTGTCATTAGAATCCATTGGAAACCTCCAAATAACAATTTTAACCCTCTAAAGACTAAAGGAAAATGTAATACATACAAAATATAATACTCCAGTACCCCCCACCAACCATCCAAAAAGAAAAAGAAAAATACAGGAACACAACATTTTTAAAGAAAGCCAAATAATTCTAAATCATTGTTTAACCCATAAGGCTGCAAAGTGTTCAGAGTGAATATCCATTTGGATTAATTTCTGGACATTTTGGCAATATGGCCCCCCCCCTCTCCAACTGACCGGGATTTTTTCAATGCCAAAGAATTTTAAATCTTCCACCTTTTAATTATGAAATGTTTTAAAATGAGCTGACACACTAGGTTTTTCAAATACTTTTTCTATATTTCTTATATGTTCGGCTACCCTCACATTTAACTTTCTTTTAGTTCTTCCTACATACTGTTTATGACAACTACATTGCAATACATAAAATGCAATTTATTCATGATTTGATATACAATTTTTCTTTTGTTCTTTTGTGCTTGTTGAAATAAAATCCGTTATTTTCTTATGTTGTGCATTATTGGTTTTCTTGCAACATGAACATTGTCCATATCCAAAAAAATCTTTATGCTATTTGGATAGGTCAACACTTCCCCCGGGGTCCTCAGTGCCTGCAAAATCAAAGCTGCTCGCTGATTTGGTTGGTTCTCATAACCTTTTTGACTGTTGCCATTTGCAACATCCAACCATGCGGGACTATACCTTCTTCTCTCACCCCCACAACCTATACTCGAGGATCGTCTATATTCTTTTGTCTCAGGGCTTTACTTGGAGACTTGAGCCATTTTAAGATTCATGATCTCACGTGGTCTGACCACGCCATTGTGAAGTGTACCTTTCTTGATCTTCTGCGATCATCTTGGCGGTTTAATGATACCATATTATTAGATCCGGCTGTTAAAGCTGATGTGGCAGGGGCTCTGGAGGATTACTTTGCCTTGAATCAAACTTCAGAGGTTTCTTCCTCCCTACTCTGGATTGCACACAAAGTGGTTATCAGAGGAAAATTGATAAGCGTTGCATCTCACTTGAAGAAATCTAGGGAGGCAGAACATCAGTGTCTTTGTTTGCTCCTCCACACGGTTGAACAGTCGCACTAGCTCCACCCCACCCCTGATAACTTGCTGAAGGTGTCACGCCTTCGTGGGGAATTGAATCTTCTCCTTTCCCAGGAAGTTTTCCACGCTATGCAGTGGACCAACCAGAAATGTTTTGAGAAAGCGAATAAACCTGATGCAATGCTGGCTTTTATATCGTTGGCGCTTGCAGGGGGACTATCTGTCCCAAATTTGTGGGCCTATTATAAAGCAGCGCAATTTGCAAAGGTGTTACATTTGCATAATACGAATTATCCTCCCCGATGGGTGGAACTGGAACGTTGCTCCTTTCCGACGGTTCCTGCAGCCGCATTGTTGTAGACCCCGAAGTTGTGACCTGAGTCATCATTTCTTAGTCGTACCCTATCTCATACTTTGCAGCTCTGGCACAGAAATGGTATTAAGGATGCTCTGATAGTCTCTAAACCTCTGATGTGCTCTATTTTTGGCAATGCGGACTTTCCCCCGGGTGTCGCCCTTAAAGACTATGCATGGTGGATAGGTAAGGGCATTACCAGAACACAAGATCTTCTGTTGTCCTTCGGCCTGATGACATGGGACTCGTTTCAATCTCAATATGAGGCGCCCTCAGGGGAATTCTTTCAGTTTCTACAGGTTCATCACTTTGTGCAATCCAATTTAGGATGTTCCCCTCCGCCTCGCCGTACTTTATATGATGTCCTTTGTACTTCGACGCCCCGGTGTAAAGGAGCTATTTCCAAAATCTATTCCTACCTTTTGACAGTTGCATTTCTGCACGCCCCAGCCTACCAAGCGAAATGGGAGGCAGACCTTGGGGAGAACCTAGATTCGGAAGAATGGAAAGCAGTTATCGATAACACAGCCAGCTTAACCCTGTGTACGTCTATAAAGGAGAATAGCTATAAGGTATTATCGCACTGGTACTTATGCCCAACTAGATTGTCTCGTGTTTTCCCTTCTTCTTCCCCCTTGTGCTATAGGGGTTGGGGTTCTATATGCACACATAAACATATGTGATTGGATTGCCCTTCTGTGTCTGTACTTTGGGCCTATGCATTCAGGAACTTGCAAGCCAAGCACACTTTGTAGACCATTCCAATGAAGTATTTCTTCATAAACATCGCATTTTCAGCTTTGATGAAGAGCCTCTGTCTGGTCAAATGAACGGATTCTGCATCTGTCAGCTAGAGCGTTGACATATGAAAAAGAGGAAGGAACTTTGAATGCTATGAACAGAAAAACTATGAAGATTTGAGACCTGGGAAGTAGCTCATCTTAATTCTATTATTAATATCTACAAGTTTAAAGATGTTTATAAGAAAGTATTACTTTCCCTTTAAGTATATGGTATTGGCTTATATAGCAGAATTTTACCAGTTTTGTGTTGACAAACAGATATAACTATTACCTTAAAAATTACAATCTACAATAAATAGAGTGCTCAATATACTGAAAATGATTTCATTTTTTTATTTATTTTTATGATCATGATTTGCTTACTGAGCATTCCCTGATGCATGTGGACTAACATTTGCTTTTGCAAAAAGAAAGGGGTACTTTAAGTCTGAAGAATAACCCTGATTGCATTTGTATGCTGTGACCAATACTTTTGTCTCTACTATGTTATATTCATTATAAACATTTGTGTCCATTACTGAAATTTCAACAGTTGTAATGCTCGTTAGTGTCAATAGAAACATCATTTTTTTTGGCAGTGAAAATATTAATGGGTTTTCCATGCTATTGAAAAGTAAAACACAGTTTTATGTGTGAGTGAGAATATGGCCATCTGCAAAAGAAAATTAAAGGAGCAGTAAACTTTTTTTAAGAAAACACATATTTTATAAAACATTTCCTGCTGAATAAATAAGGGTACTCCCACTGATGTCAGATGTTTTATTCAAAATCTATATCAGTGTCAGTAATCAGGAAGTGAATTTACTGTGTTTACTTCCTGATAGTTCTAACTGACAGGAAGTGACAGGCAGTTTTTTTCAGAGTTTCTACAGAGAACTGTATATCACTGACTTTCTTGACTTTCCTCTCCACTAGAATCTAACAGGAAATCTAATTAGAATTTGACCACTAGAGGACACTGCTAATGTAAAAAAAACAATAATGGGTTTAAACTGTAATAACTCTGGAAATGTAACTATCTCGGAAGTGGGAGTACCCTTATTTTACTCAATAGGAAAATCCCTACAATATATATTTTTTCATAAACAAAAGTTTACTGCTCCTTTAAGTTCTTCTGGGGAAAACTAATTGCACTGATGGGAGAATTAAACATTTCCTTCAATATAAATGGAGAATTTAACAGTTTGAATGCTCCAGAGGTCACCAGTGCATTGTTTTGCAATGCATTGGAGACCTTTAGCATTCAAGGGGTTAAAAGCCCCAATTTCAATTAATGGGAAGTTTGAGATTATTGTATTTGACCCTATGGTGCAGTTTGGTTAATGCAGCATTTCCCTTTTGAAAATAAGACCTAATTAGTGTACTAGTAGCCTACTATGTGGAAGATGCACAAGAGAAAAAGCTCTTTATTTCCAATCAGTTTAGCATATTATTCACATGAAAAATAAAGTAATTGAGGTTAATGAACCAGTAGGAATTGGATCAATTCTGCAGCAAAGCAATGACTCAAATGACGAGCAAAGTTAACATTTCTAAAATTCTCATTGATTTAACTGGGGATTTAAACCATTTTGAATGCCCACGAGGTCTCCAGCACATTCGAAGGGTTAGAAGCTCCTTTAACTCAATATCCCCTCTGGTACTGTTGGTTGCCCCATACTTTCCACAATTTTTCAGCAAGCAGCAGAACATTTCAGTCGTTGTATGTTGCATATCTACTTTTGTCAATGCCACCAGCACCTAGATTGTGCTTGTGGGTATGTGTCATTGGTCAGGGATGGCGAACGCTGGTGCTCAAGAGCTTCCAGCAGAGCAGGATTTCAAGCTACCACATCTGCAGCACAGTCAGGAGCTCAGTCATGTTAAGCGCTTTGAGTCTCACAGGGAGAAAAGCACTATAAAAATCACAAATTATTATTATTATAATCTACCTGTGATCAGAATTTTCAACTTGCATGAGAGTTTACTTTCTCCTCGAACAATAATGTATTAGGGATCAATTCACTAAAGGTGATAAAAAAATATTACATGGTTTATCTCTTACAACTTCAGATATTATCTTATCAAGAGCAACACAATACCAGCATTCTCTAGCATTCAAGGGGTTTAAAGGGATAGTAATACTTGTAACAATTTTTAGCTCCGATTCTTCTTTATACTATTTGTCCATGTAGCGCTGTATTTCAGTACTGTCAGGCTTGTAGTTCAACCATAACTGAATGAGAAAGGATCATCCTCCCACCCCCCCCTTTCCCCTATGTTGCTCTGCCTCTCCATGCCAGTCCTGATGAAGCACAGCGAGGGACAATCTTCTGTGAGCATAAGGAAAATCCTGACCGGATTCCACAACTGATGGGAGGCAGCTAAAAGGAGCGGAAGGAGGATCTCTTACAACTTCAACTAATATTATCTTGTCAACATCAGCACAATATCAGTTGAAAATAAGACATGCAATTTTAAAGCAGACTTGTCAGTATAACATAAGTCTGTTTATTTTAATGGGAATTGAAAACAGAATATATTTGTTGTACTACCTATTTGTAATTTAAAATACATTTTGAGAAACAATTTTGCACTTTGTGCTAATTAGTTTATTTGCCGGGCCAATATTACTACACTTTGCTACAAATTAATCGATATAGTGCCTGCACACAGGGGGTCATTTCATATATTACAGTGAGTAATATATTTGACATTGACCAGAAATAATAATAAATAATAATTAGATTAATAACAAAAAGTGCCACATCATTGATGACATCTTTTGCATTCAAGTGGTTAGATGCCCTATTTAAACCAATAGTGATTAATATCACTATGGTGTAGTAGGGTTGCTTCAGAACTTATCCATTTGTTCTTAGAACATCAGCTTCAACGATTTAAGAACACATGACTTCCTCCCCAATAACACTTGCTTATATCCCCTACTTCAGACTTGGATGCCCATATCTTATAAAATACAGTTTGTGAAGCATGTCATTTTATCACAGTGTCCTCTAGGGTAGTTTGTAAGGAAAAGTGTTGATAATGCATTAATGGCTCTGCCCTCTGGGTTATTATGGGGAATGTGAGCATTAGCAGTGTGTTCTGGGTCCCTGGGCATTCAAGTGCAAAAGAGGGCCTGGCAAGACTTTCAGAGTAACACTGCAACAGAAGCCATCATGGGAAGGGTAGTGATGCAATTTTTCAGCAGGCAGGAGACAGACAAAAGTTGGTGGAAGAAACATGCAGATAGTGCAGAGAACAGTTTTCATTTCTTGGTTTTGGAGAAAAAATATGAATTAATTTGAAAACCCCTGGCAGCGGCACTCAACTTTACGTTCTTTACACTCCACACACAAGTCCAATGGGATACAAACCATGGACAGAAAAAGAACCAGGATCTGGCCCTATTTCAGCATGGAGAGTGGGAGGATATGCAGTCCAACTGCTTCTGCTGATGGGTGATGGGGATAGACTGTGAACAAAGAGGTCCATTGTGCATTTGTAAGATTGCTTTTGGTGCAGAGAGTAAAACAGGCTACTCCTAAGCGGATGGATATCCAGTAGTGTCTCAGGGCTAGCGTTCCAGTAATAGAGAAAGGGATGAAAGATATGTATCAAATCAGTCCTCTTCTGCCTCTGTATTTCTCTGAGAAAAAGCTGTCTGATACTGTATATGTTTTTAATTACAGAAAGAATGATTTTGGTTATATCTTTCATAACAGAACAGGAGTTCGTAAAAAACCAAGGGGCCCCTCTCCACCTGCTCACACACTGTCCACCAAGGCTAGATCCGTTGCAGTTCCTAGAAGAGAGTGATCCAACATCTGCAGGTTCAGCAGGCTTACAGGAAAAAACTGGAGGTGAGACCCAAAATGGATTGCGACTAGCTCAGTGAAATAAACTCACAACACAGGTAGAGTTGTCAAAACAAGAAGTCGCTCTTTATTGCAAACAGCACGCTGTTTACATAGTTTTTACCTGATAATTGCATCTGCTTTGTACATAGTATACTACCCAATGGTAAAGGAAAAAGGGAAGACAACTGCTACACAGAAACATGAAAGAATTAGGGAGATAGTCACATCATCATGTTTCTTATTGCTGTGATATACAGGGGCAAAGAATAACCTGACTTCTGTCTGTCTTTATTGTCTTTAATTAAGTCCCATTTCTTTCAAAGGTAGCTCTCAACTGAGTCTTCCCTTTTATTAGCACCCATTGTTCCAAGTTATTGCCCCTCCTCATCCTGCTCTCCTGATTAGCTGTCACCGAGTCCTAAATCCTGGAGCTATTCCATCTCTTCAGATTCATCGGCAATGCGTAGTGCACACTAGCAATCTAAGGAAAAGTATATGGGAGGTAGCCTGAGAAGCTCAGAGCCCCAGAGGGAATCCAGCCTCATCTGAGGCACATCCAAAGGATCCCTCAGGGGGGTCAGTGGGCTGATGGGGTAACTGGTAATATCTCAGATGTCTGGTTGTCCAAGGCACCTGGGGGTCAGCCTATCCTGCATCACACACTTACATCAAGAGACAGGTTTGAGGGAGACATCAAACATTCATGTATGAGGAACCTGAAGACTCTTCCGTAACAGATTCACCTAGCATCAGGATGTCTCTAGGAAAAGAGCAGAAATGGTTCTGTGTGGCTGAAACTGTGAGACAGGGCATCTGCTCCAGTGTTCTTGGGTCCATGTTTGTACTTCAGAGTTCACTGATAATTAGACAGTGGAGCCAGTCATCTGTATTCTGTGGCATCCTGTTTGGTGGTGGTGGTTAAAATGTACATTTTTCCCTCAGAAGACACTATATAAAGATAGTCATGTATAATGTTTCTAGTGGCCTGGAAACCAGTGGCAGCTAAATCAGGTCAATGCAAGGGCAAGGTTGAGCCCCAGAGTCTGTGCAGCCATCAGTGGTCAAAGAAGTGTCCAAAGCATGGAACAGAAGCCCAGAGGCAAAATAGTAGTTAGAATGTCTGAGGTCAGGGCCAGATAGATCAGGCTGATAATTGGTAAACAGGCAGATAGGTCAGTGTAGGCAGCAATCAAGAAGAGTCCAAGGTAACAAGTCTGGTCAAGATCTGTTAGTCAAAAACTGTAGAATAACTCTAAAAAGAACTTATGCTGCACCCTCTTTAATTTACATTTTTGCAAAGCTAACCTGCTATATTTCCACACTAACTGACAGTTTTGCAATAAATGTTACAACATAGCAATTGTGCACAATGTTATAGCATTGTGTTAAACTTACAGGAAGACACTTCTTTTGTAGAATATAATGAATACAAGGATGCTGGACTCTGTTTTTCCTATCATCAAGACAGACACCACACTGCCCCCTCCCAAGGTCACCCACAGGGTTCCTATAGGGCCAAGCTGATCTGGGTGCAACTGATGAAACCATCACAGAATAACTGGAGTGTGTACAGCCAGGTTTCCCAGGTACACTCATCTGACCCATAGTTTTCCCAGTGGATATAGTTCTCCTGTCTGGCTTTTCTTAGAGTAAAGTGTCCATGATGGACTCCAGCTCCTTCTCATCATGATCATAGTGTTCAGCAGTGTGTACAGGAATCAGAGGAGCAAGAGTTTGACTAGTGATGGAATCCAGCCTCAAACACAGGTGGACTTTGTAAGAAGATAGTAGAGTGAGTCTAAAGGCTATGCAATTGATCTGTTGAGAAATAGGAAATGGACCTATGTGTCTTAAAACACATTTTCTTACAATCCAAGGACAGATGAAGATGTTTGGGGGAGAGCCAGAACTCATTCCGAGATTTAGACAGGGCCCCACAGAAGAGGAGAAGATTGTCTTGGATGAGAGACAGCCTAGGTATTACATTATCAGGTAAGTTTTCAGGGAAATAAGCTGGATGATAAATTTGAACAGAACTGAGAATATCCAGTGGATAAATGTTTATGACTGTTGCACACAAACCTTACCAAAGGAGTGTCAGTCATCTTAGAGATGAGAAATTTAGCATTGCAGATACCGTTCAAGCATCTGGTCGATCTGTTCTCTTTACTGGGGATGGTATCTGGAGGACTGAGAGCACTGAATGTGTAGAATATTGCAAAAAGTTCTCCAGAACTTGCAAGTGAATAGCATAATCCAGTAATATACCACTTCAGTGGGAATTCCATGGAACCTGACTATCTTGTTAATTACCAGGGTTACATTTTTTGTAGAAATAGGCAGATAAGGGACAGGGATGAAGTATGCCATTTTGTGAACTTTCAACAGTAACTAGAATAGTGTTTTGACCCTAGTATTTAGAGGGTTTGACAATGAAGTCCAAGGAAATGAAGAATCAAGGTTTAGTAGGGATGAACATAGGTATTGCATACACTGGGGGTTTAGTGAGAGAACCCTTTTGCATAGCACACATGGTACATGAAGAAACATATTTTTTGACCGTTTGTGATAGACCAGGCCACCAGAATGTGTTTTGAACCAGATCCTGAGTCTTGGTTATTCATGGGTGACTGACTGCAGGAAAGAACTATCTGGTCCATCTAGGGTGTCCATTTACCTATCTAATTAAAATATAGACTTTTATGTGTCTCAAAAAGAGGTCTTTATCTTAATTTACTTTGTCCTATAAGCTAAATTTATCCAGCTTTACTCATTTACTAACCTTAATTTGCTTCATCTTGAGAGATTAAACTTTGCCAGCTTTGCTCATTAATGGAGTGGGGCTCTCTGATAGGCATTGTATAGTGTCCTAAAGACAATGAGCGTTACATCTGGGGGTGGGAAGAGTCTTGAATCAATAGAAGTCGGTCAAAACTTCCAAATATACAATTCCAGTCCAGGGGTACCTTGCCGTGGTGGAAAGCTTAACATATTATGGCAATTTTATATAAACCTCATCTTTAATATAGTGGTGATATGCAGGCAATACGTAAAGGGTTTTAGTCAAATTTGGTTGCACTCCAGCAATTTTAAATTTGTTTTTTTTTTCTTTGGGTATGCTTACGAAAACCTGGCCTGGCATTTTATATTATTGGAAGCTTTTATCAGCTTCTGTTGGTTTAAGAACCATCACACCCTCAGGTGCAATGTTAATTGTTTTTAGAACACTATAACATGCCTATCAAACAGTTCTCACCATTAATAAGCAAAGCTGGCAAAGATGCAGCTCTCAAGATGAAGCAAATTAAGGTTAGTAGATGCAGCTCTCAAGATGAAGCAAATTAAGGTTAGTAAATGAGTAAAGCTGGATAAAATTAGTTCATAGGACAAAGTACATTAAGAGTATGACTTATCTATGATGGGGTACCTTGGAGTGGTGGCAAGCTTTGCATACTGTAGCCATATTATATGACTAAAACCTCATCTTTAATTTGGTGGTAATTTGCTGGTGATATGTCACATAGCAAAGGGTTATATTGAGTAAATATGGATGTGTATCATTTTATATTTTTGCTTTTACCTATTTGGAACCCTGGGTTTCCTATATCTCCAGGAATATGAGAATGATACCTTCCAGGCAGAGCTCAAATCGTATGTAAGGCAAGGGGACCATCTTCACCATGTTGAATCAGGATCTATTGGGCTGGTGATGATTCAGTTATTCTCTAGCCCAGGAATTTGTGTTAAGGTGCTATGTAGTTCTGATTTGCAAGTTTTCCAAGGAACATGGCCAATAGCTTAGGCCTGCCATGGCGGCATTTGATCCTCTATAGCTCACTGATACACTCTCTCACCAGATGCCAAAGATATTCCTGTTTCTTCTAATTTGCCCCATTCAATCTCAGCAGTACCTCCAATTGTAATACCTTTTGGTAATGGGTGTTCTGGCATGTGGTGTTCACCTGTAGTTTCACAAAGACTCCTTTACACAGCAGTCTGGTATATCTATTTTTTTGCATTTTCAGCATATAGTGATATTTATTGAGATCTGCTTTTAGGTTACAAATCCTCACCACAAACACTGGACTATGACAGGTCTGAACTGCTCACAAAAGGCACTGGACTTTTTCAAATTTTAAACTGAAACAAATAGCACTGGACAGAAAGACAGATCAAAAACAACAAAAAATTGTACAGAACTATATGTCTATTATATGAAGGAAACCTAGATCCTCCTTACCTACCTAGGGAAGTCCTTCTATAAAATAAAATAAGAGCCACTTATTACGAACAGTATAATTTGACTACATTTTTATTTTAGCAGCTATGTAAATGTTTAATTTGAGTTTATTGTGAATTTCTCATGAGGATACCTATAATGATAGTTTACCATGTTTAACTATAAAGACTTTTAATCGGACTGAAAAAAAATTAATTGTGCACCTATGTGAGTAGTCTGGATAGCCAAATATGGGCTGTACCTCCTCTTAGGTCAGAGAACCAGATATGATAAAATCTGACTGTACACATCCACATGCTTCTTGTCTCATTCTTTAACAGCAAGCATTTACTGCTAGAATGATTTTGCACTAGATCTCATCTGAGCTATGGCAAACATGATTAAAGTCTGCTCAATGATCTGACACTAAGCTCCCCAATGACTGCCCAAAGCGAAGGATTATTGGATTAAATCATTCCCTAAGGATAATCCCATATGTGAAATACGGTTACAAGAATTAACCATAAGAAAATACATAGAAAATAATCTATTCTCTGTTAACCCCTTAAGTGCTAGAGAAGTTGGAGACATCTTTGACACAGAGAGTGAATTCACATGTTGTATGTAAGCTCTCTTTAGGAGGGGCAGTGCCTCTTTGAGATCCAAATACCTATGTCCCTCTTTCCCACCCTGGTGTTGTCTTTTTAGGAGATCAGACTGTGTGGTGTGTATATAAGTTTATCACATTTCTCCACAGCAATAAAACTCACATTGTTTGCCTAAACGTCAGTATATGTGTCTTTATAAATTTGTATCTGTAAATTAAATATGTTGGGCTTGCTATAAATAATTTATTCAGATGCACAAAGAGGTGTCAATAGGTCATGAAATAAACTAAAACTTCAATACACTAAAATAAACTAAAACTTCAATAGGGCATGAAATAAACTAAAAGCCAATGCCTTCAGCAACACCACCTAAACAGAAGTGTCCCTCTTTGGCTATTTTAAATGTTGGAAGGCATGCCTTGGATGCTAGAGAGGTCTCCATTGTACTGTCAGATGGAGCTCCCAGTGATGATAGGAAAAAAATCAGGATAAAAAAGCTGTCTTTGAATCTTTCAAATTTCCATAGGATGATATAGCAATAGCGCCACTGTACAATTTCAGGCCACTGTGATACTGCACCTAAACAAATTCAGTTTTGAGCCGTAATAACTTTTGAATAAAACACCTTTCAGCAGTGGGAGTACCCTTGTTTTACTCAGGGGGATGAACCTTACAACTTTTTTTTTTTTTTTACATTTTAAGTATAACTATCCCTTTAAGGCCCAAAGTACATTTTGAGGGCATAGCTCATTTCTAGAAAGTAAATGTGTAAATAATTTGAGGATCCAGAATACATAATGTGGAGTATGTTATCATTTTATGTTACAGCTGTCACCTTCTGCAGTAGTTCATTTATTTCTTCCTGACAACCTTTTAAAAGAAAGCTGCATCTATGGCAGGAATCCCAAGACACACTCTACAACTAAATTTATATCTTAGTGCGTATGTTGCCTGTTAAAATAATTCCCAATCTTATTGAAAACGGTAAGAAGCCCAAGAAGCTGAAATGTGTACCTTACCCAGGTAACCCGTCGAGTGCCAGAGGCATCCAGCACAATGCATTGGAAAGAGCTAGATACATATTTGGGAACTTTCAGGAGTATTAAGGCTTTGACCAAAATCTCAAGGTCTCAGGGTTAATGACCAAATTGATAAGCATTACATTCAAAGTAAGAGGAAATGTGTCCCTGAGCATTGCTCATCAAGATAAAGAGGGTAAGTCCTGAGGAAAACTACTCAAACAAAACTAAAATTCTGCATATTCCCATTGATTTAAATGGGGCTTTTGACCTCCTTGAATACAAAGGGTCAAAAGCCCCATTTAAATCAATGGGAATATGCAGAATTTTAGTTTTTCCTTTTGAGTAGTTTTCCTCAAAACTTATCCTCTTTATCTTGATGAACAATGCTCAGGGACACATTTCCTCTTACTTTGAACTTCTCTGATTTTAACCCTTTGAGTGCCAAAGGAGAATCAAGCTCTTTGCACATGGGTATCCCTGTGGCATTCAAAGGGTTCTTAACCCCTTAGTGACCGGCTGTGTGCACACGTGGCCAACACTTAACGCCCAACAAACATTTTTTCATTTTTTTAAACAACTTCCGGGACGTACATGTACGTCCTCTGTCCACCTGGGACATCCGCCCGGGACGTACATGTACAGGTAAGGGGTTGGTGTTCTCCCATTATGAGATCATGATTCAATCCCACACATACACACACACACACACATACATACCAATGTAACTATTGTAGCCTCTTCTACCACCCAAATGCCAACTCAGTAACCCCCCCATATCCTCCTAAACAGCACACTGGGAAAACTAGTAGCCTCCCAAATGTGTTCCCATCTACTCTATGGCTGCCTCCATAAGCCAACCTTTGTACCCAAGCACCTCCCTGGGCCCATGTTTAACCATACTGGCCACCATATGCCCCCCAAACATCACCCTGTGCTACCTACTAGTGCCTATGTGCCTCTGTGTTTAGAATGATCATCATATGCCCCCCAAACAGCCCACATGCATATATATACATACGTATACATACGTATATATATATATATATATATATATATATATATATATATATATATATATATATATACACATACGTATATATATATATATATACACACACATACATACATATATGCATATATCATGGTATACCAACTAATGGGCCAGATTTTTTTTTAAAGTGCCCCGGGCCAGTAATCAACAATTAGTTATTAGTATACAATTAAAATCTAGTTGTTCTAATGTGAATAAGAAAAATTAAAAAAAACCCCTCAGACTCCACTCTTTTTCTGCCCCCCAAGTCTGTTCACCACTCTTTTCCTGCCCCCTAGTTTGTTTGCCACTCTTTTCCTGCTAGAACTACTGTACAGAATGTCATGGTCAGGGTCAGCACTCATTAAATCATGATCTGCTGGGCACAGTAGGCCTGAGGCCTTACCGTGCGCGCGTGGCCCTCTGCCTCAAAACCCTGCTGCCAGTGTGTACCTGCTGCCACAAGTCGCGTAGGCAATGTCGCCTCCCAAAAGAACAAGCAGGGCAGAGCTCTTCTATATAGCCCCGCCACAGCGTGACCATCAGTGTGCTGCATAACGTAACCTATATGCGCATGTGCCACTGTACCAGGACTCAAATCCTGACACATGAGCATGGCTGACAATGCAGTACGTCCATAGTGAGCTGCAGGAGTGAGGCGCGGTGACATCTTCATCATGGCACTGCCACTGTGAGTGAGCTCAGCCTCAGCTGAGCACCGATAAGATTTCTGCTGGGTCCCCAGCCTCATTTCACTGGGTGGCCGGGCCCAAAGAGCGTCAGTGCGCTGAATGCGGCATAAAGAACTTAGGGGGAGCCTGGAGGGACTCAGGGAGCACTGAAAGCAGACTCCAGAATGAGGTTTTCCAGGCCCCTCATTTGGCCAGGCCCTAGGCAGACGCCTTGTGTGCCTTGTCTGTGATCCGGCTCTGATAATGAATGACAAATGTCCAAGTCCACTGTGTCAGTGTTGTTGGGCTTGGAGTAGATAGGAATACTCTGATATAACTAATTCAATTATCCTGTCATGTATGCCTCTATGTTTAACTATAGCTTTGTTTGTACATGTATGTATATATGAACGTGTGTGTGTTTGTGTGTGTGGGAGACTATACTTTTCTCTGCATGGCATCTCCCTTAGAGTTTTTGCCATTGTAAGTCTGTGTATGACACATATTTGTTGTTAAAACAAAGATAATATGTTCAAAGCAATATGCAAGTAAACTCACCCACATGTTGAACTATGTAAAATTGCAATATCATCTAGCAATTGAATATATTTCAGTGAGAGCTGAATTTGTTTGTACATTAAACATGAGTTTGTTCTCTTAGTCAGGGCCGGTGCAAGGATTTTTGTATACACAGGCGAAGGTGCATTTTGATGCCCACCCCCCCAACCTTGCCACAATCCCCTGCCCCGTCCACATATTTACTTCCACACTCTCCCCACCTCCACAATGCCCCTTCCACAATGCTCCCTTCATCTCCACAATGCCCCTTCCACAATGCTCCCTTCATCTCCACAATGCCCCTTCCACAGTGCTCCCTTCATGTCCACAATACCCCTTCCACAATGCTCCCTTCATCTCCACAATGCCCCTTCCACAATGCCCCCTTCATCTCCACAATGCCCCTTCCACAATGCCCCCTCAACTCCATAATTCCCCTTCCACAATGCCCCCTCAACTCCATAATTCCCCTTCCACAATGCCCCTTCATCTCTATAATTGCCCTTCCACAATGCCCCTTCATCTCCATAATTCCCCTTCCACAATGCCCCCTTCATCTCCACAATGCCCCCTTCATCTCCACAATGCCTCTTCCACAATGCCCCCTTCATCTCCACAATGCCCCCTCAACTCCATAATTCCCCTTCCACAATGCCCCCTCAACTCCATAATTCCCCTTCCACAATGCCCCTTCATCTCCATAATTCTCCATCCACAATGCCCCCTCAACTCCATAATTCCCCTTCCACAATGCCCCTTCATCTCCATAATTCCCCTTCCACAATGCCTCTTCATCTCCATAATTCCCCTTCATCTCCCTACCTTGAGTCCCTGGTAGTCTAGCGGCATGCCACAGCTTAGAGCTCTGTGCCTCCTTCGGCACAGAGCTGAGGCTCCCGCGCGCTGCTCTCAGTAATGCAGAGCGCTGGGAGATGATGTCATCTCTCAGCGCTCTGTATTACTACAGAGTCTGGGTCTCTCTGCGGTGTGTAACATAGACGCTACGAGGGAGCGCTGATTTACACTACCAAGCGCTCCCTCGCGGCGTCTATGTGACACACCGCAGGGGAAAAAAAAAAAAAACACAACTTCCCTCTTTTCGGCGCCCCTCCATTGCGGCGCCCTAAGGCAGCTGCCTGTTCTGCCTTAATGGCAGCGCCGGCCCTGCTCTTAGTTATTCTTCTGAGTATTCTAAAAAGTACAGGAAGCTGTGAGAGGTCCTGCTCCAGGACACATTTATGTGTGTGCTTTAAGAAATGTTGTCTAAATGAAGTATCTTTATAAGTTTGATTAACTCTCTCTGAGAAACCTTCCTCTGGCTGTGACATTTCTCTGTGTGACACCATGACCTTATCTCTGTGTACATATGATACTGTACCTTTCCTGATGTGACATCTTTTTCTGTGCATATATGAGACATATTTCTCTGTGTGTGTATATATGTAACACTGTGCCTTTCCCTGTATATATTTGTTTGTATATGTGTGACACTTTACCTTTCCCTATGCAACATTTTTTTCTGTGCGCAAATGTGACACTGTGCCTTCCTCTGTATGACATTGTTCTGTGTGTGTGTGTGACATTGTACAGGGAAGGACATCTAGTTTTAATCTCAGGGTATTTACCTCCATAAATTATGAACTGTGTAGGAATTACAGCCCTTTTTATATAAAGTCCCTCCAATTTAGGAGGCCAAAAAAAGTAATTGCACAAATAATAAAACCTTAAACAAAGTTGTCATATTTAGTACTTCGTTGCAAATCCTTTTCATACGCTGACCCTTAGGCCTGCAACCTATAGACATTACCAGATGCTGGATATCTTCTCAATGGTTCACTATAAAAACATCGCCCACTATTGGATGACCAACAAAATGGCACATTAAACATGAAGCCACCATGAAAAAAGGCAATATCAGAATCTCACCCACATCAAAAGGGTGAGATTCTGATGCCTGCTCCACAGTCTGGAAAAAGGGCCTCAACATGTAAACACTGCGCATAATTAAGACTGGCAAATAACCTGGTCCTGATTGTATACATCTAAGGGTTCTTCTGTAACTCACAGCAGTGTTTGTAAGGACACGCTTGTTAATCTTTAAATAATCAATCTACGCAGGCGCAGTGTCACAAAACTGGTATAAAGTCAATGTGGTACCTTTTATTTAAGAAGAAAACTAAAACAGATACTGGGAATGAATTTAGGCCTGGGAGTTTGACCTGGAAATTGCTTGAAGGGGTAATAAGGGATTGTATTTATTCTAGTTTACATTTCTGAAAAACAAACTTATTTGTGGAAATCAACATGGTTTTATGAGAAATACAATGTACCAAACAAACCTATTTAGCTTCTATGAAGAATAACTAGGAAAATACATTATGGCAATGCAGTAGATATAGTACATCTTGACTTTGTGAAGCCATTTCATATAGTGCTGCAAAGAAGGTTGGCCTATAAAATAAGGAAATTAGGTTTAGTGGATAACTTTTGAAATTGGATTGAAAATTGGTTGAAGGGGGGCATTGTTGTTATTAATGGAATTTTCTCAAATACAGTTGAAGTTGAGAGTGGAGTACCTCAAAGTTCAGTACTTGGTACACATGGTTAGGTATCCTTTCGTGGGGTTTGATGTTTCCAGCCCTCTGTTCACCACACTAAATACTGTTTGTACACCTCTGGCACAGCAATCTTTGAAACATAACTGTGGCTTAGGATATGCCAGTGGGGTGCAGGACCTGATATCAGTTCTACAAAACCTCTGTTTTCAGCAAAAGAATAGGACAGCATATCTACCGCCAACATTTTGTCTGATTTGCAATTCCACAAGCGTACTTTAGGATTATCTTCATACAGTTTTTGTTTTCTTTCTAAGAACTCGGTAAATATGAGTTGGCAGCACATAGAAGAATAATTATGTAACAACTGCTTTAACAACATGACTAAGGATACTGGTATATTGCACAACAGTAGGAGACACTGATGTTATTATAACTTGAGAATATCACATTCTCTGAGACATATTCAACACTACGGCTGTGTTTCTCTACGCTCCTGTGAACTTTTAAGAGTGCTTCTATGTCTGATGTGCTGCTGGTTTGTCTCCCAGTAAGACATGCGGTAGTCCATCAGGTGGGATCTCATTGAGGATGTGACTAGACGTGATCCTACTTTCTCCCTGCTCACACATTTTTTACAGAGACAGCAGACAGAAATATGTTTAGAATTTGGATTGTGAGTGAAGCATTTCCATACTGGAGGTGGCATAGACTGAGGAGTTTCTTGAGGACTACAACTATTACTACTACTTCTACTATGACTACTACAGGAGCTACATGCTTCAATACGATTAGCAGTAGGCATCAGTGACAATACATTTGAACAACAGCAGAAACACTGGTAACTAGGGTTGTGGATGTTGATGATATGTTTTGCTGCTTAGTCAACAATAGTATGCGTGACTAGGTGGTGGTTGGTCTTTGAAGCTGTGATGCTGATGCTGATGATGACCAAGATGATTATTGGGTATTTGTAGGCATGTATAGTTGTCCAAAGTTATTTACATTATTTTCTGATAGACAAAACATCACTCCACACACTTAGAGAAATGTTGTATATTTCATATAAAAAAAAGAAAATCAACACTACTTTCATCATGTCTATGAAATGGGGTGGGGCAGTAAAAAGGGGAAAGTAACATTCTGCTGGTAATGCTGGATAATCCTATGCAAATTGAGGCCGTTGATGGGCGACCTTTGGTGCCTCCCCAGGTCACCCATGAGATGTCCGCTCTCCGTGCAGAGCGGAGCATTACATTTCGAAACCCTGTACTTTCAAATTATCCAGTCACCCCATTATGCAGTCATTCTGGGGTTTCCATCGATATGGACGCATAATCCCAGAATTAATTGGGACTCCTGTGAGATTGTGGCCTGGTCTGAGCACTGTATGAATCATTGTCTACGCCAACCTAATAGAATTTTGTGTACCTCTCCCTCCCTACCGCCTGAATACCAATCCTTTAGCCATGTTTTCAGTAAGGGAGAGGCTAGCACATTGCCACCGCACAGGGAGTATGACTGTGCCATTGATATTGTGCCTGGTGCTGTTCCTCTTAGGGGCAGAACGTATCCGCTCTCTTGTGAAGAGAATGTGGCCTTGAAATGGGGCATCATTCACAGATCATCCTCGTCCGCGGGGACTGGATTTTTCTTTGTGAAAAAGAAATCTGGCGAACTAAGGCCATGTATTGATTATAGAGGCCTTAATAAGTTAATGGTCAAAAGTGCCTACCCAATTCCACTCATCACCGAGCTGTTTGACCGTCTTAAGGGTGCGACAATCTTCACCAAATTGGATGTGAGAGCCGCATATAACCTCATTCACATCAAAGAACGAGATGAGTGGAAAACCGCTTTCAATACTCGCAATGGGCACTATGAATATTTGGTAATGCCATTGGGGTTATGCAATGCCCCAGCAGTATTTCAAGAACTAATTAATGATGTCCTCCGTGATTTGTTGCAGTCCTGGTGTTGTTTTCTATTTAGACAATATTTTAATTTATTCTCCTGATTTGGCGGCACATCGTATTCACTTGGCTACAGTACTTCAGAGATTAAGGGAAAATAAATTTTTTTGTAAACTCGATAAATGTGAATTTCATAGAACCATGGTACCATTCCTTGGATATGTCATTTCAAAACAGGGCATTTCCATGGACAAAGAGAAATTGTCGTCTGTGTTTCATTGGCCACGTCCCAAGGGCCTCAAAGCCATTCAAAGATTTCTTGGCTTTTCCAATTATTATCGTAAATTTATCCATGATTTTTCCAGAATTGTCAAACCCCTCACAGACCTGACACATAAGGGAGCCAAGGCATCGGAGTGGTCTAAGGAGGCTGAGGAGGCTTTCAAGGCACTCAAAGCTGCGTTTGCCTCTGCACCAGTTCTGTCGCATCCCAAAGCTGCCCTATCATATATTCTAGAGGTAGATGCGTCTGATACTGGTGTAGGGTCTTTACTCTCTCAGAGGCCTGGTCCGGGACAACCACTCAAGCCGTGTGGCTTCTTCTACAAAAAATTAATGAAGGAGAAATCGGTATATGAGATCGGTGACTGTCAATTGTTGGCAGTTATCCTCGCCTTACGTGAGTGGCGTCACCTGCTTCAAGGCACCAGAGTACCGATTCTCATCTTAACCGATCACAAGAATCTATTGTATCTTTCAGAGGCTAAGAGACTGTCTCCAAGACAAGCCAGATGGGCTCTCTTCCTCTCTCACTTTAACTTTGTTGTTTCCTATTTGCCTGGTTCTAAGAATGTAAAAGCTGATGCTCTGTCCAGGCAGCATGGTCCTGAATTGGAGTCTGAGGAACAGCCAGTACCTATCATTCCACAAGATCACATCCTGGCTACCTTGCGGACTAGCATCATGTCTCCTCTGGGTCAGGAGATCTTGACAATGCAAGCTGAATCTCCCCCTGAAAAGCCCATGGGCAAATGTTTTGTGGCGGAACCTTTTCGGGCGAGACTCCTTGAGACATACCATGCTTCACGAGCAGCTGGTCATGTGGGCAGAGGTCAATTAATTTGGTCTTTATCTCGTATTTTCTGGTGGCCAACACTGAGGGCTGATTGCGCTGACTTTACTGCAGCTTGTGCTGTTTGTGCCCATTCTAAATCACCCAGGCATCTGCCAGTGGGCCTGTTGCAGCCTGTTCCTAACGGTGATCGTCCGTGGTCACATGTGTCTCTTGATTTTCTGGGTGAATTACCTGCCTCAAAGGGCTACACATATATCTTGATGGTTGTAGACAGATTTTCAAAAATGGCCCATTTCATGCCCTTGCCTGGTCTGCCTTCTGCGAAGGAGTTGGCAGTAGTGTTTGCCCGTGAGGTATTCAGACTCCACGGAGTACCTCTGGTGTTGGTATCAGACCAGGGCAGTCAATTTATTTCCAGATTTTGGAGGGCATTCTGCGGTCAAATGGGTATCCAACTGTCTTATTCATCTGCATACCATCCACAGTCTAATGGAGCTGCTGAAAGGGTCTCGAACAATTTATCAGCTGCTTTGTATCCAACCATCATGATGACTGGGCTGAATTGTTACCTTGGGCAGAATTTGTGAAAAACTGTGCGATTAATAATTCATCCGGAATCTCCCCATTTCTTGTCAATTATGGGTACCAACCGACCTTGCTTCCGACTGCTTTTCAGGCGCAACAGATGCCAGCCCTTGATGAACACCTCAGACAGCTTTGTTCCACATGGGCACAAGTACAGACTTCGCTAAGTGAGTCCCTTCAGAGTTACAGGCGTCATGCCAACAACAGGAGGCTGCCGGCGTCTGTGTTTCAGGTTGGGGACCGTGTGTGGCTTTTTTCCAGAAATTTGAATTTACAAACTCCTTGTCACAAATTTGCCCCACGGTTTACTGGCCCATTCAAAGTCCTCCAGTGGCTCAATCCTGTTTCCTATGCTTTGGAACTTCACACAAACATGCGGATTCACAATGTCTTCCATGTATCGCTACTCAAACCTCTTGTTTGTAATCGCTACACCTCTTCTCTGGTGGTTCCGGGACCGGTACGCATTCATAATCACGATGAGTATGAAGTTCAAAGCATTGTAGACTCACACAGGGTGTGTGGGCAACTCCAGTACCTGGTACATTGGAAGGGCTATGGCCTAGAGGAACGTTCATGGGTCAAGTGTTGCTGATATCCATGCACCAATTCTGTTGCGTCAGTTCCATGCCAAGTTTCCCTCTAAGCCTGGTCCTCCTCCATGGGGAGGGGGTCATTGAGAGGGGGGTACTATCACAGTGCCCGTGTTCCTGTGCTGACAGCGACATAGTTACTGTGCATAATTTCTATGCTGCCTTCCCATTGGCCTGACATCCTTGCTCCACCCAGGGCTTGCCTTTTTATATCCTGTCACATCTATTCTAAGACGCCCTTTCGTGATGTATCTGATCCCAGTCCGTAGCTGAACCGATCTGGCTGAGAACCCGCTCTGTTGCTGAACTGATCTGGCTGAGAACCTGCTCCGTTACCAACTGATCTGGCTGAGAACCCGCTCGTTGCTGAACTGATCTGGCTGATAACCTGCTCCGTTACCAACTGATCTGGCTGAGATCCCGCTCCTTGCTGAACTGATCTGGCTGAGAACCTGCTCCGTTACCGACTGATCTGGCTGAGATCCCGCTCCTTGCTGAACTGATCTGGCTGAGAACCTGCTCCGTTGCTGTATTGCTCTGACTGAGAACCACTCCGTTGTTCAACGGATCTGGCTAAGAACCCTCTCTGTGCTAGTCTGCCTGGCTTTTGAGCCTTGCCTGTGCTCCTGACCAGTCTGTGCTTTCCTTTCGTTTGTACACCAGTCCCGGCTGAGCCATTGTTCCATTGCCATCCGTGTATGGCTGCTCCTCCTCCGTTGTCCTACTGGCCAGCATTACATTCGACGGATTCCGGTTGTCCTGTTGGGGTGCGCCACGCTCATCTTATTTTGTCGACTGTAGGCATAGCATTCGTGCTATAGCCACTTACTCCTACTGCCTGTGGCGGTGTGTACATGCGAAGTACCGGTACAGTGCTACCAAGTGCTGACTGAGTTACTCTGATCTCTCTGTGTCTCCCTCTGCGCTAATTGCTGAGCTCACTACCTGTGGGAGTTCCTGTGTATCTCTGGGCGTCTCCTGTCAACTAGTTCAGTGCCTAGACTGTCTAGGCAATCCTTGTGCTCCTTCGTGTTGCAGTGCCTGGGTTAGGGCCAGCACTTACATTGGCACGCACTTCCTGGTGTGTGGAGACCCTGAGCTCTTATCCCTGTCTAGTGGCCAGCGGGCCTAGAGCCAGCATTTGCGCTTGTTCCACTGTCCTGTGAGGGGTCACCTGTGGCCTTCCAGTGTTCACCTACGATCCACCCCTAGCGCTCTAGGGTTTACCATTTGTAAGTGGTGGCCTCGGTCACCTTGGGACCCCTGTCCCGTGGTCAGTGTTGCCTCGTTGCCTCTTTTGGTTCTGTGCCACCCAGGCGTCTGGGTCTTGTGCCAATTACCATCTCCAGGACTTTCTGCTATCCTCTGTCCTGCTGTCAGCCGGGGTCGAGTAGCCTGATCTGTCCAAATTCTCTAGAGGAGGGTTGTCTGCCTTTGATACCTCCTGTCCCTGTATCCCATCTCAGTCATTCTGTTCACAGTCATTGCTTTATTGGCTATATATCCAATATATATATATATATATATATATATATAGTGTTGATTTGTGTTGTGGGCCTGAGGCCTTATTCCTTGTATGCACTTTACTCAATAAAGTCATTTTAACCTTACTGTTCTGTCTGAGTGTTCATCAAAAACTGTGACAACACCAAAGACAGCCTGGGAGGACCTGAAAATTCTTAGCACCCTCTACCATTAAGCTGGCCTTCCTGCTGCCGTAGGAAGTAGCTTGCAAGCTGATGGGGAAAGGGGGCCATTGTTTTTGTTATAATGTCATTCTGAGGCAATAGACCATAATCTTCCACACTGGTCCTGTGAGGGTTGGCAAGTTTTGAATTGATTTAGTCTGGTGTCTTAACTTTGACATGTCCACCTTGGGGGACCCTGCCTGGTGTACATGCTCCCTTTGGCATTGTTCTTGGCTTCATAGACACACGCAAACATTCCTACCATGATAAGGCATTGATCCATGGGAGTGATAATCATGATTCATGGACCAATTATTTGCATTATCTTGTTTAAATCTAATCTAAGTTTAAATGATTCTCAGATGGTTGACAATCATTAATTAGTGGTTATAGCAGTGGTCCCAACAGTGGTAAATGTTAACAGTCCTTCAAATCCCTCCTTCTCATCCTCCTCTCATCCTCTGTGCTGCTGTTAATAGTACATGTGATGTGGGTTTCCTGTCATGTGTGGTTTTGACCACTTATGTTACCTGATACTCAGATGTTATTAGATGTTGTAATTTTTAGAAATGTTTGTCTCCCAACCTGCTTCACTGAAAATCCCACTTAGATTCCATGCTTGCTGGTGTGCAACTAAGGATTTCCATGGCAGTACATGTCGTTGCTGGCCAAACACATTGTTTTGTTTGCCAGCAGTCCATGGGGTCATCGTTTCTGCCAAGGACCTAGCTTTCCTGCAGAATGCTGAAACCATCTCACATGCAGTGAGACCACTCCTACGAGCTACAGAGTGTTTCTCTGTATCAGTTGCCAACCCACACTCTGGGAGCAAGTCCCATAAAGATCTGCTGCCACCACCACCACCACAAATATTTGATTGCCGCCCTGGAGACCCATGAATTGATTCCTGTTATGATGATTACATGTGTTCATAAATATGTTGGGAATGGGATGTTCTGGTTGTTGTTGTTTCTGCTTCTGCTGCTACTGGTATAAATCCTTTGCTGACTTTCTTTTTACTCTCTTTTCTACCAGTTTTTTTTTTTGGCCCTAACTTTCTCTCTCTCATCCTCCACAATCCAACCCTCCACTTGGTCTGTAAGCATACCTTTATATTGTTTGACAGAATCTACTGTCACGCTTTGGCAGAATTTCTGAAATTTTATGTTTAAAGAGGGGATCCAGTAAAGTGGCAAGAATGTATTCCTTATTGCTTTTAATGTACGCTATGGCTCAAAGCATGCTTAATATGTCCTTGAACAGCTGGTGCATGTCTGTGTTTTCATTATGGTAAGATTCCTCAAAAATGCTCCTTAACTTTTCTGCAATAAATTTATCAGTGGGAGAGTGTGCTAATTCCTGCCCCAAAACCACTAACCAGCAAGGCTGTCTCCTCAAAAAGTTACAGCAGCTCACATACATCCCACATTAGTTGTTATTGCCCAAGTGACAAAGAGACTCTCTCCAAAGCCTTCCAGAGCCAGATTAAGCCTCCACAGTGTCCTAGGCAGGATCCCAAAATTGGGGCCCCCTTGCCAGTTTACTCAGGATGAAAACAACAGCAACACTGCTCCAACAAGCAATTAAAATCTCCAGTTTTATTGTTACATGAGGTAAAAACTTTGTCTCAAAGCTAATAAAGTGACATCAAAAAAGACACCTTCAACCACCTAACGCGTTTCGGACCGAAATCCTTACTCATAGGTATAATCACCTGACTAACAGGTGTGTTTTTAAACTTTAAGCCCCACCTTTGTAGGCTCAACTTAAACAAACACACATCTAATTTAAAAAAATGTATGTGTACATAATTATTGTGAAATAAAAACTTTGAACACAATATGTCAAACAAGAAGTCACTACAATAATATATTATTGCTAATGTCTAAAGAGAAGCAAGAAAGGCTATTAATTTTTTATATATCTCAGTTCTTAAAGACATACATCCACCATACCTTCATATACAAAACAACAGGGAACAACACGGAAACACTTATACAGTGTAGTTTTAGTCAGAGGGATAGTACTTAAAATTATTCTAGGCATATCATAAAAAATCATACATAGAGAGTAAGAGATATAGACCAAGTAAACTACATGCAAGTCAATAATATATACTCAGATCCCATTCCAAATTCAGACCATCTGGAATATGAGTCTTCAATTTAAAGATCCAGAACATCTCCCTACGGGCTAATATGGGTAAAATATCCCCGCCCCTAGCTGGTCTGGATACTTTCTCTACACCCTGAAAACTAAAATGGTCTAAACCGGAATCATGAATCATAAAATGTCTCGCAACAGGTGATCTCACATCTCCTCTCTCTATAGCACTGATATGCTCTCTAATCCTATCCTTTAGTTGGTGAGTTGTCCTCCCAATATATTGTTTCTTACATTCCCCGCAGGTGATTAGATAGACAACATTGGTTGTAGAACAATTAATAAAGGTCTTGATGGTATATTCTTTAGAAGTGTTGCTACTAATAAACGTTTTAGATATATTAGCAAATTGACAGCAGAGACACCTACCACCACATTTATAAAACCCACTTATATTCAACCAATTTTTTTCACCTATACCATTTCTCTTCCAGGAAAAGAAACTTGGGGATAATAAATTACCCAAAGTGGGTGCCCTCTGACTTGTAAATCTACAGCCATCTCTTATAACAGGCTGTAAGGCCTTGTCCTCATGTAAAACGGGCAACAGATCTTTAATCACTTTGCAAATTTTATTGTACTCTTGACTGTAATCTGTTACAAAAGTAACAGGAAAAGATCCCTCTTCTTTGTATTTAACTTTACGAGATGATCTACCACTGAATGATTTCTTGATCAAATCCAATCTATTCAATGGCTATACCAGTGATATTGTATTGCTTACAATTGAAATGGGGCTACGACAGTGCTACAACACAGCTTACAATTAAAATGGGGCCACACCTCTGATACCACACAGCTAATGATGGTAAGGGCAAAAGGAGGGAAGTAAGGAAAGAAGAAGGAAATAATGAGGGGAAGCCCCCAATCTGTTTCTCCCTCTTTCTCTGCCCCCCAATCTGTTTTCCACTCTTTTTTTGCCCCTAGTCTGTTTACACTCCTTTTCTACCCCCCTACTCTGTTCTCCACTCTTTTCCCACCCCCTAGTCTGTTCACCACTCTTTTTCTGCCCCCTAGTTTGTTCTCCATTCTTTTTCTTCCCATTAGTCTGTTATCCACTCTTTTCCTGCCCCATAGTCTGTTTGCAGCTCTTTTTCTGCCCCCTAGTATGTTCTCCACTCTTTTCCTGTCCCCTAGTCTTTTTCACTAGGTGCATTCTGACTATACCTATTATTAATAAAACATATTAACTTTATTAGTATATAATTAAAATCTAGTTGTTCTAATGTGAATTAAAAAAAAACAAAAAAACTCAGACTTCACTCTTTTTCTGCCCCCCTAGTCTGTTTTCCACTCTTTTTCTTCCCCCTAGTCTGTTCTCCACTCTTTTCCTGCCCCCTAGTTTGTTTGCCACTCTTTTCCTGCTAGTAGTACTGTACAGAATGTCACAGTCAGGGTCAGCACTCAGCTCATTACATCATGATCTGCTGGGCATAGTAGGCTTGGGGCCTTACCATGTGTGCATCGCCATCTGCCTCCAAACCCTGCTGCCAGTGTGTCAAGTCACGTCAGCAGACAAAAAAAATACCTTTCTAGGAGCGGAGTACAAGCCATTCCTCTATCACCTGCTCTAGTTTAATATATCTATGGCTTTTGTGGTACTGTCCCTCAAAACTCTGCATGCACAAAGTGGTGTGCTGCAGCCTTTAAATCATAATACTAGAACAAGAGGCAAGATTACTGGCTGTCACCAGATGCTGCAAGTTAGTGTTGCTCACTGGTCGGGGGAAACCCAGCAAGCAGTGACAGTCAAATAGTCTGTACTCTGCCCACTTATATGCATATCTGTCAGGTTGATTTTCTTGCCGTGTGAGGTTCCAGCTTTTTGCCCACCACACTAACCACCTGCTTTCACAATTCTAGGATAGCCATCCTTGAAAAATAACTGTGGATTGGGATATGCCTTCAAGGAGCTATACATGACATCAATTCTCTAAAACCTTGTTTTTCAACAATTTTATACGGCAGCATCTCCACTGCCAACATCTTAGCAACTTTGCTATTACACAGGTGTACTTTGGAATTATTTTTGTGAAATTTTTGACTCCTTCCCAACAACTCCGTAAGTGAAAGTTGGCAGTACATGGCAGAAGAACTGTAATTTTATTGCTTTAACAACATTACTAGAGGATGTGGTGGAGGTGGTGGCAGCATGTGTGGGCAGTCTATGACTCTTGTCATCTCATACAGCAAACTTAGAGACAACTCCACCTCAGCAGAAACCATAGGTGTTATTTTGAATTAATGAACTCTTGGCACACTTTCTGACACATCAACATCACTACTTTTCTTAAGTGCCCCAGAGCCCTGGGAACAGTTAGGAGTTCTTCTGCTGCTGCTAGTTGTGGCACCTGACATGCTGATGGTCTGTCTCTCAGTCAGACATGTGGTTGTTCTTCAGGTGGGACCTCATTGAGAGGTGCCTAGGTGTGAGTCTCCTTTCATCCTGCTCACGTGCTATTTACACAGACAACAGATAGCAAAATGCTTAGATTTTGGATTGTGAGTGAAGTATCTACATACTGTGGACTTCATGGACCAAGGGGTTCCTGAAGTGTTGCTACTACTACTGGGGCTAGCTGTTGCTGCAGTTGTGCCATTACTAAGTGTCTAAGGTGCTGCATTTCCAATAGCATCAGATACACTTATCATTGCTACGGTTGTGGATATTGATAACAGATGTTGTTGCTACTTATTTAACATGTGTGCATGTGTGTGGCTGAGTGAGGCTTGGGCTTGGACGTGGTGATGATGCTGATGATAACTGACAGAATGACTGTGTATTTTTTGGGCATCATTGCTTGTACAGGGTAAGAGTTTCCAATTCATTTCTCAAACAGTTTATAGACAGGCACAGTGCTCCTTTTCAACGATGGAAGAATGAGCTTTTGCCTTTCAGCTAGCTTTCTGGCCATGTCATCATCATCATCATCTCTCAAATTCACCTGTATATGAAGAAGAGGAGGATGCCAGATGGATATATTCTAATCTAGATCTACATCAGCATCGGTAATGAAGTTATCCTCAGAACAGCCCGCATCTTTTCCTCACTACTTTTATATTACTCTAGGCTTTCAGAGGTCTCAAACTATTTATTTTTACTTTTCCTCTTAGAGGGATTTTCACAATGTTTGCTACTACTTTCAGGACAGGTGTTGTGTTTGTTTGTCTCACAAACAGATGCAACAGTCCATTGAACTGTTACACCTTCTTCCACTATGCCATTAACACTAGAATGCAACTTGCTGTCATATTCATTGTTTCTAGATGGTTTATTAATAGTACTGGTGATGGTGGTAGTGGGATTTTTTGTGGGACTTTTACAAACTGCCTCAGGAGGATAGGGATCACCATCATTTATTGTGCACAGTGCAGCAACCACGGCTGCAGTCAGTTTTTCGAAATACCACTATACTACATGTCCCTGCACTGCTACTACTCCTTTTGCCCCCTGCCCCTAGTTGCATTTGTAGGACATTATTCAACTACTGTGTGTATTTGCACAGTGACACTCACAATAGAACTGACTGTATGTAATGTCTTGTCCATTACAAAATACTCTCTTTCTTCCACTATCAGTCATCCTCAGTTACAGCTCATGTCAGTCACCTATCTGTTGTCATTTTTTTTTTTACTAAAAAAAACTCAATGTTCAACTGCTTCTTTTCCCAAGTCTCCCCTAGCACAGATGTAACAGCCAGATCAGGAAGAAACCTGGATCACAGCTGCCCACTCGATCACACAAAACTTTGGGGTATTTGTGGTAAATTTCCTTTTGCTCCCTTTACACATCAGCGGACTAAGTTAACACTGAGATAACATCCACATCAGGCAGGAAATTGTATCTTCCCAGTCAATCAAAGAAACTGTTCGGATTTTTGAAATGTATATCCCTTTTCTCCCTCCACATATCTCCCAGGCTCTGTTAAGGTTTGGCTGAGCTGCTCTAACTCTGCTGTTGATTCTCCTGCCTGAGCTAATTTAGTGCTCTGCTGCTGTTGCTGGCTGCTGTGGATTCTTCTGTGATCCTGTTTATCTGTGCATGACCTGGATTCCTCTGACGATCCTTCTGGCTCCAGGTTTGTTCCTGAGATCACTGACTTGTGTGTTCCTGACTCCAGCTTGGATGAGTACCCATTTTGGTTCCTGACCCTGCCTTGTCTTTTGGTTTATGCTCCTGGATCACCGTTCTGTTTTGTTTGTTTTTTGTTACTTTAATAAAGGTGTTCTGCATTTTATATTTTTTGTGCTTGTCTGGTTCCTGGTTCCTAACAGGTTCCTCCAGCCCACAGATAACTGTCAGAACAAGAAGGAACTTGGATCACCGCTGCCTGTGTCTTCCCAGTCAGTCACACAGACATTTGGGGTATATGGGGCAAATCTCCATTGCTCATTTCTCATATACCTAGACTCCCCTAGCACAGAGATAACAGCCACATTAAAACTGGATCACAGCATCTTGTGCCTTCCCAATCAGTCACACATAATCTTTCTCCCTTCTCACACCTCCAGACTTCCCTAGCACAGCGCTAACAACAAGATCAGGATGAAACTTGGAACACAGGTGCCTGCCTCCGTCAAACAAGATTTTGGTGTATTTTGGGTCAGCCTTCTTTCTCTTCCTCTCCCCAGAGACTCCCAGACTTCCCAAACACAGAGAACAAATCTCCTGTGTACAAGACTCCCCGAACTATACTCCAATTCTAATTTATTAAACCTAACTTAACTAGCTGATCTCTCTCTTGTTAACAGATACAGATATGATAGGCTGTGGGAACCTGGCACCCCTTTTATACCATGCCTGTGGGAAAATTGCCACATGGCAGGGGAAATTCAGTCTTTCCATTGATCTCAGTGCAATGAGCTAAGCGGGAAAAAGTGGAAAATCTGTACCTTTCACACTCAGTGTTATTTTTCTTCTGTTTTGCTTAGAGGTGAAACATTTTGCCCATTCCTATGTATGGCACTTTGTAAATTTATGTACCTGGGTATAGAAATGTTATTTGTGGGGGTCATGTATATGCATATGTATGTTTGCTGAAATTTCTCACCAACATTAAGTGTCTAATTTGCAGTTTGGGGGTTTTCTAGTTTGTGTTTGTATTCATTTCATACCAACAATATAGCATTATTTTGAAATAAATAACCTTACATACCATATTTTAATGCCTAAATCAGAAAAAATAGGTACCCCACACTTTTTACATTTAGAGTGGAAACCATAGAGCTGGGTGATGCCAATGACAGCAAAAATTAGTTAAACACTGCAGACAAGTCTACTTCCCAGGGATGTAAATTTTCAGGCAACAGGGAATACAGGAATCTAGTAATAGCCAGTTTGGCACAGACTGCTGACAACCCAACACAGTGTGCCAAGGTAATATCATTATCATGATCATTAAAAAGTCACAATGTTTCTACATTTCTCTGTAGGAAGATGACAGTGTTTGCTTTAATTTCGTTTTATATCCGCCTGCTGATTATACCTCTTTCATCTTGCAAGTTTAGTTTATATCCCATACCATTAGTCTAGGAGAAATAAGAAAATCTTTTCATGAAAATATAAAATATTTTCTTAAAATCTTCACTTTCTTCATGCACAGACATGAAGGAGCATTTTAGATTTTGTCATAAGCTTTGTGTAGAAAAATGTTAAATTGATCTAATACAAAACTAATCGCATTATACTTTAGTTACACACAGACCCCTTTCAGCTAATTATGTGATCCCTAAAGGCTGTTGTGTGCACCAGAGCTTATTTAGGAGTGTCATAGCGAATGGGGTTACTACTGATGAAAACAAGACCTTTCTGTTTTGTATTTGTAAATCATTTTGTAAAATATGTAGATTTTTTCCCCATTTCAACATTATGGACAATATTGTGTAGATCCGTGAAAATAAAACAAAATAAATCCACTTCAGTTCCAGGCTGTAATATAACAACATGTAAAAAAGGCAGGATGTGAAGAGAACATAAGATGCAAATTGGACATTACTCTGGATCTACACAAATTACCCTGACCATTTAAACTAGTGTGATGGAAACTGCACATACTATAGGCCATCACTCTTATATGTTTGCCTGGGGAAAACTGTCTCTGAAGTAATGGCATTACACAGGGGAAAACTAAGGGAGAACCACTAAAATGCAGAGGCAATGAGTAATTCACACTTCACGTTTCCTTGCTCCTGTCACTAATAACACCAGCAAAGACTCTTATCTACAAGTGAATGTGGTGAATGCTATGGCTTTATACTGAACTAGTTGAAGAGCCCATTACAAGGGCCACAGTGCCACTGCCAGCCGGTCACGTGGCAGTCATGCGCAGTAGAGACTGCCTGCGCCGTGGCTGATACAGAGCTGGATGCACCAAAGGAGCATAACCCCCACCTCCCAACCAATGGGAAAAAATAAGAACAAAGACTGTCCATATTAAAAAAAAAAATGGCAGTGGCAGTGGTGAGTGTTAAAGGGGGCATTTAATTTCGATTTATTTTTGGACACTAAAAAGACTGTCACAGTGCCTTACCTCGGCCTGCGCCATTTGGCCGGGAGCAGGGTTCTGGACTGATGCTCCGGCGTCACTAGCCGCATCCCTCTCTGCCTGCAGCCTGGTCACATCTGGTTCATTGTTACTGGCATCATGAATCAGGCACTTGCCTGGACGCCTGTTATAGGCCCAGCCTGGGGGACCTAATTGGTCCCGCCTTCTCCTACTCCTTTATAAACCTCTATGGGCCTGTGTATCAGTTACCCTTACGTTATTGTTCTGAGCAGTTCTAGTTCCATTTGTTCCTGTATCCCGTGTGTGATCCGGCTTTTCTGACTATCTATTCTGGTGCTGACCTGTGGTTCTGTCTGACCATTCTCTCTGTGCACTGTATTTGTCTTTACATCCAATCTGGTGCAGACCTGTGACTCTGGCTGACTACTTGCTCCATGTATGACCCTGGCTTATCCGACTATCCATTCTGGTGCTGACCTGGGGGTCTGTCCAACTATCCTCCTAGTGTAGCTTACTCCTAGTGGACATCCTATCTGGTGCAAACCTGTGGCTCTGGCTGACTACCCGCTCCATGTATGAACCTAGCTTGCCTAACTATCCTAGCTGGTGCTGACCTGTGGATCTGTCTGTTTACTCCGCTTGTGGCTCCGTTACCTACAGAAACCCATCCTGGTGCAGACCTGGGGCGCTGACAGACTCCGGTCTTACTGACTGCAGGCGTTTGTCAGTAGTCTCCATTGCTGCCATCCTTATTGGAGATGAGCTCTTCCATACTGACTGCAGGCGTGAGTCAGTAGTCTCCCTCTGTTGGCCCTTACAGGAGTCTGTAGGTTCAGTGCTGAGTTCTCTCCGATTCCTGAGACTACCAGTTGGCTTCAGCCTATTCTCCAGCAGTATGGTTGACCCGTTGGCAGGCTCATATTGCTGATAGAGTCTCTAGCCTTTCCAGTCACCCTTTGCTTGTACTGTCATACTTACCTGCATTTGCTTATTATTATTATTATTAATAAATAACTATACCGTCTGACTCGTTGTCTTGTTTTGCAAACCATAACAAAGACCTTGAAAGTAGTTTAGAGAAGAATAAAGAAGCTTAAAGAAAGAAGAATTAGAGAGGAAGATCAGGGTACAGATGCTGTATGCAATAATCTCACGCAAAAACTCTATATATGTAAAATGCTATTCGCAATATGATATATGAAACGAGCAAAACTAAATACGCTATACACAATACGCAAAATGCTATACACTATACGCAAAACACTATGCGCAAAATGCTATATGCAATACACAAAATGATATACGCAATATATACTGCATAGTCTGGAGCTTCAGTGGCAAATTGGGACTCGGTACAAAATAACAATATACTCAATGTAGAATATAAACATAATTTAATGTGACCACATGTCATGCGTCCATGCATGCAGTAGAAGTGACACCTGTGATAAAATAATCTAAACTGCTTTATATTTTAATAAAACATTACTGGAATTGTGTGTTTATGGTACCAGATCCATGCACAAGGAAAGATACCTCAAATATATCCCCAATTTTGCTCTATTATACAGCACCAGTATCCAGAATAAATCTGTACTGGTGACACCCTATATTAAAATTCTCTCTCTGAATCCTTGTACTCCCAGGAGATCGCACAAATAGTATACTTAAAGCTGAACTATCAACTAAATTAAAGATACCCCCACATTATTATGCACATAACGATAAACATACCCATACTAGTATTATGCGGTCTAAGTCCACCGTTATAGAGGAATCCAACGCGTTCTGAGATGGCCAGGCAAGCAGCTTGCTGTAGAGGCATCTGCGCACCTGCACCATCAGTCCCTTCCTGTACCTTAAGGTACAATGCAACACCTCCTAGAGGAGACCGGGACGGACAGCGCAGGCACACAGATGTCTCTTTGGCAAGATGTCTTCGCTGATGCCTACCTGACCGTCTCAGAACAAGTTGGATTTCTCCATAACGCTGGACTTATTCTGGATAATACTAGTATGGATATGATTATCGTTATGTGCATAATTATTTGGGGGTCACTTTAATTTGGGTGAAAGTTTCATTTTAACAACACTTGGAGTGTAAAATTTCCCATATAGAACTCACATAAAGGATATCGTACCAGGTATAGGCCATAAAGTGATGAAACTTCTTGTGGGTCACTATACTTAGTAGCACTCTTCACTACAATATGTACTTCATAAACACAATATTGCAATACAGCAAACTCATGGTTACACGACCACTTGATTATTATCTTCCGCCCTCCGTGTTCAGGTTTCCGGGTCCAATCTCCCACCTTCGTGTGTGTTTGGTTTAGTCATAAGCAACCAGCTCTCCTTCTGGTTGGCCTCTGTTCAGAAGCTTCAGAGACATAAGCCGTGCTACAATGCCAGCTTGAGGAGCTCCAGTGCTCTTCTCCTCCTCAGGGGACCTCAGTTCCCTCTCCAGCTTCTTCTACTAACCTTAGGGCCTCTGCTCCTGAACCTAGGGACAACAAAGTGGCCACCCAATTGGATTCCTTTGGTACCTAAGAAACCCCCTCTTCAGCTCCAGATGGTCAAGGAAAGATCCCATCAATGTGGCCCAGTGTTCCAGGAAACTCAGATGCTTCATCTTTCAGTTGACCCTCACCATCATGAGACACTCAGTTTCAATGTTATTTCTTCTCCATTGTACCCTCTCATCCCTGGATTACACTGGTTACAAAAACAGAATCCATGCATCAACTGGTCTGTTATCTACTCAGTCTGTACCTCCTCAAACACTGCCTGCTGCCTATCACAGTTTCTCTGACTTCTTCGATCGTTGAGGAGTCCACCAATTACCTCCTCATCGGCAGTATGACTGCCCAATTGAACTACTGCCAGGAGCACGTATCCCCGCATCTTCCCTCTCTCTGGGCCTGAACTACAGCACTTAAAGGCTTAAAGGCAGCATCAAAGGCAGCGGCAGAAACAATGTTGCTCTTCAGAGATAATAGCAAGAAGACGCAATTTCTCAGAAGTAGGCGCATCCTGACGGACCGCCGTAGTGAGTTGTTCAGTCCAGACTGCAATAGCCCGGTTAACCCAGGCAACAGCAAAGGCTGGACGCATAGCAGTGCCAATAGAAGCGAACATGGACTTGAGGGAAACTTCAAGTTTCTTGTCAGTCCAATCTTGCAGCTCAGAAGCATGAGAAACAGGTAAAGCAGTAGAATTAGACAGTCTAGATATGGGTGCGTCCACCTTGGGGGTAATAGCCTAATACTTGTTTCCATATGCAAGAATAGCATGAATGGAAAGGCCCAACGGTACCTGATCCCATCCTCTTGAAGTGGTTTGTCGATATCCTTTAAATTGCATTGTTTTGTGTCTGTAGTAGGAGACAGAGCCATAAAAATCTGTAGCTTGAGGCCTTGCTACTCTAGCTAACAGACTACATTAAGGAAAAGTAATGAAGGTGCGTATTGATGTCTCAGAGGGCCATCAGGCTGTTTTGTTGCAAGAAAGTGATGTACTCTGCCAGGTCCATCTTCTCCTCCTGAATGTCTGGAACTAGTAGTCGAAGTCATTGATAACTGTGGATGGTAGGTCAACAAAAGTTTCAGGTAGGCCTCCGACAGGTCAGTTTTTTATGACATACCCTGTCTTTGTCCGAGAAGGCCAGACATTGAAGCCTGACATTTGATATGTCTTGATATTAAGAGTTCAAGGTCATCCACTTTATGTTCAAGGAGGTCAGTTATCCTGCCTATGTCACATATTTATTCAGTCAATTGCTGCGTGAAACGTTGGTAGTGTGGTCCAGCTTTTCAGACAGGATATTAATGCATTTCAATTGTGTATTCAGAGGCAGAATAGAGGCTGAAGTGGTAGAGTGAGTTCCCAGAAGTGAAGTTAGTAGTGCTATCCATGTCTGGCTCATCACAGGTTTTAGTGAGATCCAATATAGCTAGAAGATAATCTTGTCTCTGAAAAAGTTACCATAAAGTATTGCTTTGGGTTGAAACCCGCTAATGTTTCAGGATTTAGTAGACAGTTTCTTATGAGACACAGACAGAGAAACCAGGCTCCAAATATATAACTAAAGACTATAATTAACACAGAGTAGAGCAGAGTTTGCCCAAGCTGATGCCATATGCCAAAGCTTCACACCACTCCCCTCAATTACACTTATTTTTAGTCCGCTGTTAATTTCCAATAATCCAAATCACATAGCAATGTACTGCATGAATTAGTTTGCTATTTCACATCAGTGTTCATTTGATTTTACCCACAAATGAAAAAGAGAGCAAACCAAGACCATCATAGGGGAAAAACATTTTCAAAACTCCAGTCGATTACATGAAGCCGTTATCCCCTTGAATGCTTGAGATGTCTCTGATGCAATATGAAGTAGACCCCTCTAACATTCAAGGGGTTAACAATCCCATTTCAATCAATGAGGTTTTATTTGCCTCTATGATGCAGCAATTTTGCCCCAGAAATTGCCCTCTTATTTTTCGTGGATAAAGAGCTATTCAGAGGGGGGGGGGGGAGATATATAAAACTATTGCAATAAAGACTTGTCTGTAAAACTAACACACAGTGACATGTGGATTTAAATATTTAGCAACAGTTTTGCTAAGTATTACCCCTTCATGTGCCAGAGGGGTACAGAATCAGTGACATACCCCTCTGGTACTCAAATGGTTAAAGCCAATCAAGTGACTTTTTTTTTTCTTTTTCTAAAGTTGAATAGAAAATGTTGTCCAAATTAGAACTGTCACACTATATGTATAAAAGAAAATTCACTACTTGCTCCAATAATAACTGGTATTAAAAAAATAAATTGAGTCATAAAAGAAATAAGAGGTCTTCAAGAATCTTTATTAATATACAAAAAAAAAAAACAAGTACATATTTCAAACAAGGAATTTAAATGTGGATAAATAAGGATATGCTTTCTTTCTCCCAACACCAGCTTTTGTATATGTAATAAGGTAAAAGAAAGAGCTATCTGAAATTTCTAGAAAGGTTTCTATTGTTTTCCGAGGTAGAACAATAGAAGTAACCACTTTGGTTGGTAGAGAGCTCCTCCAATACACTGCAATGGAGACGTCTCTAGCATTCAAGGGATTAAAACTTTAACCAGTCACCTAAAAAAGCAGTTCACGTATAAGTCATGGTGATTTTACTGCTAAGTAATACAAAGGTAACCCCATTGCTGGGAGATTTTTCTTCAAAGTGTATTATATCTCAAACATTTTTAATCAGTTAACAGCACCACCAGCTGGTGTCTAAAACTAAACTTTATTTTTGTAATGCACACTGTGGGTAGCTTGAGCCACTCAGTACGGCTCTCCACAGCAAGTGAGAGGAACAGCCCCATCTGGTGACCAGAAAAGAAAATAGCATTTTAATTATAATATTAATTTGAGCTACTGTTATGTTTTAATTAAACCTATCCTAGCAGTGGAAGTACACTTCTTTGAATCAAAGACGTCTTATAACAGTTCTCTACATAAAAATAAGTTTTAACCCTTTGAGTGCCAGAGAGGTATCCAATGCATTGCTTTGTAATGCTTTGGATACTTCTCTGGCACTCAGCGAGTTAAAATCTAAAATGTAACCCAAATAAAGCGCCAGACTTAGGACAATTTGCCCAAAAAGAAAAACTGGATCTATTCTCAGGACAAACCAGCTGCACAACAGGGAATAAAAGTTCTTTTTCATTTAAATGGTGATTTTAAACCATTGAATTCTAAAGAGTTACGTTGCAATGCATTGAGGACCTTTCTAGCATTTGAGAGGTAAAAAGGCCAATTTAAATCAATGGGAATTTGTATTTGTTCCCTGCTGTGCAATTGGTTTGCCCTAGAATTGCTCCATTTGAACCTGAGCATATAGCCCTTAACGACCTAAGGACCAAGGAGCATTTTTTTCTTCTTCTTCTTCTTCTTGAAATGGTATAAGGGGTTACTGAGCAGCGTGCAGCCACACGGAGACCCCTGAATTTCATGAAATGTCAGGACCATCACGTTATGGTCCTTAACCCTTTGAGTGCCAGAGGGCTGCACGATGCATTGCTTTGCAATGCGTTGTGAACCCCTCTGCCATTCAAATAGTTAAGGGAAGTTTACCCAAGATGGTCATGGCATGTCATGGGTACTTAAGGGGTTAAACATCTAAGTACAACAACTTGAATTGCAATCTGCTATATATTCTTATGTTGCTTAACCCTTTGACCGCCAGAGGGGTACGGAAAGCATTGCAAAGCAATGAGTTCTGTACCCCTCTGGCAGTCACGGAGTTAAATAACGTTCATTTCCACAACTTCGGTATCAGTCAGTCACTTGACATATGTTAATTGCTCACTAATTTCATTCCTATTCACTGAACTTTAACCCCTTAAGGACCAGCCGTGCACGCACACGGCGGTCACTTAACCCCTTGTATGTCCCGAGCAGATGTCCCAGGTGGACAGAGGACGTACATGTACATCCTGGAAATCATTTTAAAAAAAGTTCGGCGGGCGTTAAGTGCTGGCCATGTGCACGCGCACGGCCGGTAAATAAGGGGTTAAGGACCACTACGGTCAATAAGAGGTTAAGGACTTGCGCAGGGAACCCGGAATTCCATGACGATCCTAGACCGTCATGGTTTCCTTAAGGGGTTAAAGGAATGGCAATCCTTTATTTTGTCTTTACTTATTCTGCAAGTACATAATGGGCCATATGTAGCAAAGCCAAGTGGATCAATTCTGAAGCAAACTATCTGCATCAATGGGGGCAAAGAACATTTCCCATTGAGCTAAATGGGATTTTTAACCCCCTGAATGCTAGAGATGTCCCCAATAAATTTCTCTGCAATGCTTCGAAGACCTATCTAGCATTCAAAGAATTACAAGTCCCATTTAAAGCAATGGAAATTTGTATTTTGCCCCAGAATTGCTGCAGTTTGCTAAATTGCCCATAATTTTTATTTTTTTAATCTTCAACGTATTTTTCCAGACTTTTATGCCCCTGTCATTCAAAGCAGAATATAATACAATGTTGCAGTCTCTCTGCAGCACTAAGTGGGTTTTATTTTTTCACATTGTTTCACTAGACCTGCTTCCCTGACATATAGATACAGGCAGCTCATTTGACAGTCATTCTAAAGCACATTTCAATTGGCAATTGTGTTTGTTTTTTTTTTTTTTGTTTTTTTTTTTTATAGTTCTAGAGAACAGTGGAGCAAAAAAAACACCAAAAAAAAAAAAAAAAAAAAACCCAACCTTGTTTGCAGTGTTCCCAGGGAACTAAACTAGGTTGGGTGGAAGTGTTTTAGTGATGTCAGTTGTTACTTATAGTGGTCTGGGATTAAGCAGGACGGGCCATACGAAGGAATAGATGGGCTATAGAGCAGTAGTAAATGTAGTGAGCTTTTTTTAACTACTCATTTTGTTAAGCTTGCCTAAACAATCCAAGTGAAGGGGTCATTAGTTGTTAGGTCACATTTTACAAATGTATTAATTGTAGTTGAAGAGGTTTTATTTAAAAAAAAAAACAAAAAAAAAAACAACATATGTCCTTTGGTTAAATTTTAACAAAAATGAAGATCTAGATTTAATACTTAAAGGAGTAGTACACTTTATACAAAACTATATGTTAAAAGACTTTACCTGCTGAGTAAAACAAGACCACACAAACTAGGCATGTTTTGCCTACGTTTACTTTCAGATTACAAATCATCAGTTTCATTGAACTGGAAGACATTAGGTGTGTTTAGGTTTGGTTATTAAGCATGGCATTTTCCCAAGTGGTCTCAAATGCATATGGAACCCCTTTCTGTTTGCACAGGGGTGATGATGCATGTCAAACACTGTTTTTAACAGACTTTAATAAAGGTCTGATTATAATTTACAATACGGGATTTGTACATGCCTGGGCCGTGCTGTGAATTGATCTATGTATGTTTCGCTTACATCTAATTAACACAGAACAAAATTCTTGAATATTAAGCAGAACATATTTTAAAGTTAATAAAGATGTGCATTATACAGATGGAAGGAAAATAAATGAAAATGTGTTTAAAAACAATGTTTTCCCATAAGTCAGAATGTCAATTATCATTTCCCAAGCACAATAAGCTCAAAGGGGCAATGCCTACTAGTCCTGAAAAACAAAACACTTTTTCTTAATAAACAGAGAACTGGGGACCAGGATATTCGTAAGTCACACAAAAACCTTAAAAATGTATACATTTCAAACATTTGTAATGGAAATTGGAAGGAGCAACATGCGTTAAAAGTGCTGGGTGGGACTTGAGGAGCTATCACCACCTGAGTAGGAGAAAGTGAGACAGGAGATTGTCACTGTTGTCATAGCTACACAGTATAAGTAGATAAAAGCTGTGGGGAAATATAAAAACAAATGAATTTTTTCTTCCCTTAAAATGCTATTGTAAATGTTGTCCTAGGAGGCACTGCGCATTTAAGACACAAGTTTTATGATATACTGTCTTAAATCCCTACTTTTTTTGTGGAGTGAACACTGCTTACTCTATAGCATTAACCTGTTGAAGGCTAGTGAGGCCTCCAACAGATTGGTAAGCAATGAGATGGAGTTGGGGACCGTTGTAGAATTAATGGTTCAATTTTTAAAAATCAGAACAAGCTTACAGATGGTGTGAGATATCATCCACTTTAAAGAAACTACAATTAATTTTTTCTCCCACTATATGCTACGTAGCATTCTCCACCTCCAGGTGCAGGCCACTGACCTCTTGGATGATCATCTTCTGTTGGTGACACTCCCCCCTCCCTCCCCACTTAGCTATCTAATAAAGTTATCACTTTCACTCTACCAGTGTCCTGCTCCCCCCAATGGCTAAACCCGCACCTCCCTACGGTTTGCTACCAAATGTGTTCCTGACATGGCCTTGCAACTGCTAAAGAAAACATAATTATAACAAAAGAGTTGGGATGGGAGTTTACTAGCGTCCGAAAACAAAGATGTCTTAATAGAGAAAAACAGAAAATCCTAGCTATTCTTTTAAGGCAAAGGTATACAATAATTTTCAGAGAGGAGTGGGTGGTTCTTTGTAATAAAACCCTTTGATTGCCAGAGTTGTGCACCACTCTTTACATACTTGTAATTCATTATATAGTGCATTGTGGAAAATGAAAGTTTGAAGAATCGGTAATCAGTAAACATTTTCCTTTAACCCTGTGAGTGCCAGAGGGTTACTTTGCAATGTGTTGTGTACCTCCCTGGCACTCAAAGGGTTAATGAAATACTAGATGGTATAGGGCTTTTCCACTTGAATAAAAAAGGAAACTCCCACTGCTGGCAGTTGTTTTACTCAAAACTCTTATGCTCTATGGAACAGGGATCCAGGGAGTTTATTTCATGAGTCCAGTCTGAGAGAGTGTGATAAAGCTTACTAGAACATTCTTTAGACCACTGTTGTTAGTGTCTAACCTTTCCCTCAGAATGCAACATAATAGTTATCTGAAATCTGGCCTAGAGAGGGAAATGTTATTGTAGAAAATGAACACTTTAAATTGGAATAATTCTTCAAAGATGCATCTTCCAGCAGCGTTTCACTCATCAGGAAAATTCATACAATATATTTTCTCATTAAAAGGTTTAAAACCCCTTTAGCCCTTTGAGTGCCAGAGGGCATGTAACACATTGGTCAGCAATATGTTGTGTGCCCCTCTAGCACTCAAAGGGTTAAGTAAGAGGAACTGTACAGGATAAACATTAAAACAGCCGTGTTTTTTTTTTTTAATATTCTTGGTGCTGCTGCTTTAAGGAAGAAAGGGTTTTGCAAAGTATTGCTACACATGCATTTTGTTTCCCGCTGGCCCTTAAATAGTTAACTATTTCACATGTTACCAGCCAACCAATTATACTGTATTAATGAAGGAATATTCATAGTCTCTTCATAGTGCTGGACAGGAATGTTAGACAAGTCACGTTTGACCACCAGCACATAGTTTGCGTCTATCCCTACCTTAAAGTAAGGCACTATTATGATACAAGGTGTTTTTTCTTTTTTTTTTTGTTTTTTTATTTTTATTTTTTTTTTTTTACCTCCACATGCTATTTAATTGACTGTTCTTCAGTTTTTTCTACTTGAAATACATAAATTTATGTTTACCGATCCTAAGCAGAGGATATTTTTTTTTTTCGTATGTGTGCGTGTATTTCATGAGTATATGAGGAACTGTAAACATATTGCTTCTCCTTTAAACTATGTCACGATTGTTGGGGAATTGTATATAAAGTTTATTCAAAGTTTACTTCTCAGTTAACCCCTTTAGGGCCGGGGTGTGTGTGAAACTCTGATCATTAAGGGGTTAAGTGCCAGAGAGGTATCCAATGCATTGCAATGCACTGGATAACTCGAACAGTCAGTAAACAAACTAATTGGGCCTAAAGAATAAAAAAGTACAGCAATTCTAGAGCAAGCCAGCTGCTCTGAAGGGAACAAATAAAAAGCTCTATAGATTTACATTGTGCTTTTAAACCCATGAATGCTATGGAGTTATCCAGCATATTGTTTTTCAATGAACTGGGGATCCCTCTAGCATTAATGGGGTTAAAACATAATTCCAGTTAATGAATGGGGTTTTTTTTGGTCCCTACAGCACAGCTGATTTACTCCATACTTGTTCCACTTTGAGTTTATATATATTAGGTACACTGGATTATAAAAAGTATTGTATCTTCTGGTGACTTTTACACTGAAGGACTATAAAAATACATTCAGAGAACAGCAGGTTACCCAGCTGATTCTTACATAATAAAGGAAAGCACAGATGTATTAAATATTTGTATATGTTATAGTGCTTTTCTTGCAGAGTATAACAAATCGACTACCACCACTGGGAGATGTTTCATTCAAAAGTTGTTAAAGCTCAAACGTACTATTTTTTTTTATCAAAGGAACAGCACAAAAAAAATCCACTCTATAGGAGAATTTAAAGGGATAGTAATGGTTAATTTTAAGTTGATTTAATATTGTAGACATTAAAAAAAGGTTAAAATCTATGTAAGTCTTATCTCTCAAATCGTTATGGTTTGAGAGATATAACTTGCTGAAGTTAACTTTTCCTGGCTGTTTCACTCAAGTCTGCCATCTAGCTGACAACTGCAGATTCCAGTCATTTGACCAGACAGAGGCTCTTCAGCAGAGCTAAAATCACGCTATATAGAAATAAATACTTCATTGGAACAGTCTACAAAGTGTGCTTGCAAACCAGGCACACTTTGTAGACCGTTCTAAATGAAGTATTTGTCTTTAGATATCGTTATATCGGAGCTGCTGAAGAGTCGCATCTGGTCAAGCGACCACAATCTGCTTCTGACAGCTTTACAGCTCGTCAAGCAGAAAGGGGAGGGACCAGAGAACTTTATTTTCCTACATCTCTCAAACCAAAACGGTTTGATAGATACGATAAAGTGCAAGTACTCTCTTTTAATTGTATCTACCATATAGTTAATACTTTTTGTCTGATATTACTATCCCTTTAAGTCAACGGATCTCCATTGTAAGTGATATGAGCACCACCACCACCTCAGGGGAGATGCACTAAGACATGGTAATGAGGAAATGACGTGTCAAACTCTCCGGTCCCTACATTATTCTATGGAGCCTATGCACTAAGATCCCTTAGGCTGGAAATGTGTTAGTGCATGGGTTCCATAGAATAACATAGGAACTGGAGAATGTATCTCAATGGAGAAGTTATTTCCTCTTTATTGCAATTTAGTGCACCCTCCCCGTGCCAATAACAGAAAATCAGAAAATTGTAGTTTAATGAGTCTGAGCTGTAGTAACTTTTGAAAGTAAACTTGTTTTACTCAGCATGAAAAGAAATACAATACATATTTTCTTCAAAATAATGTTTACTGATCCTTTAATAACTGATTGCCTTCTGGAAGAGTAGAATATTGACAGCAAATCTGCACCATTTGTACTAAAGTAAAATACAGTATGTTATTTACCTACATTGAAACTAGTAACCTGTTGAATCTAGAGCGGTCTCCAGTGTACTGCTTCAAAATGCTTTGGAGACCCCCCAAAATGTTTAAGGGATTAAACAGATAATCCTCAAATTTCAATTGACCTTATATAATATTGTACTTCTAACAGATCATATGTGGAGGGAAAACACACCAGAAGACTAGATTCCCCAAACACGCTGCCAACAATAAGAAGCTCCATCTTCTGTTGTATTTAACACCCAGAGATGTCCTTAGTTTTATTCTTCCGCTGAAACCGTGTGTCCAAAGGATCAAAGCCCCTCTCTCTGGAACCGAACAGGGCCCACTCTGGTGTTTTTGCAACATAGTCCAAAGCAGTGAACATTTGGCTGCCTCCACTCTCCTCATATGTACGGATGAGCTCTTGGAACCTCTCGTAGTCAATCCAAGTCCACCATTCACCATTGACTTTGAACTAGAAGGAACCAAAAAAACTGATCTGGTGAACACTTTCAGATGAAAACCATTAGCAATGTGAACTATATGCAAAAACTAAAGGTGAAAACCCCCCCAAAACACTTGCATTTATCAGCAATGCTTCATAATAACACACACATATATATATATATATATATATATATATATATATATATATATATATATATATATCGAGGGGACAGTTAAAAACGAGCGAAATCTCAATGTATACTTCTTGGTACAACATTTTCTAAATAAATATATGTATAGTAGAGCTTTTCCTGTTAAGAAAATCAAAGACATTTACACTGCTGAGACGTAATGCATTCAAAAGTCGTAACAACTTAAACTTGTTTGATTTCTAACATCTTTAAAATGTATCACATTAGATGGTGCTGTTTAATTAGTCCCCATGGTACTATATCTGTTAATTACAGAAACAAAAGCTAAGCTTTCAGCAGAAGTTCTCTTGTTTTATTCAGCTCCACAATATAACTTTTATCCATAAAAAAACATTGCTATTTCTTTAAGAATATAGTCAGTATCATATGTATATTATAGGGCAGTGTTTCTCAGCCAGGATGCCATGGCACTTTTGTGTGCCCTGGGCAGTAGCTTAGGGCCTCTCCATTTTACTTTAAAGGGTTTGAGTGTCATATGTATATTTACAGAACTCGCTATATAGATAGTGAGAAGTTTTGTACTTGCTCCCTTCATTCTGCTCTTAACAAATGACCTAAGAGTCTGGTGTGCTTGAGGAATTGAAGACTGAGTTAGGAGTACCCTGAGGCAAAAAGATTGACAACCACTGTCATACGGCTTTATGTTTAAAATAATACCGCAGTAAGTCTGCAGCAAAGCAAATGCACCATAGGGGACAAATACAGTTCCCACAATTCTGACATAAAAGGGGCTTTTAAGGGTAGAGAAATCTCCAACCTATTTTGTAAGCTCCAAGATTCTTGTACTTTTTTTTTTTTGTCTAACCCTGGCCTATGTTCAAAAGCAACTTCAAAATCTTGAATAAACCTGCTGCTCCAGAGGAGAAAAATATACCCAAACATCTCATTGATTTAAATTGGTCTTTAAAAAAAAAAAAAAAAAAAAAAGTCCCTCTGAACTCTAGATAAAACACCAATGCACTGTGTAGCAATATATTGTAGACCTGTTTAGCATTCAGCAAGTTAAAAGCCCCATTTATAACAATACAGTTGGTTTGCCCCAGAATTACCCTTAATGCTAAAGAAAATGGCAAGGTAGGAAATAATTTTTCTTCATACACGTCTAGAACACAATTTAATGCTCACTTAGGTGTGTATATTTTAAATGTAGGAAAAACACAGATTTTTACAAAGGTAAAACTTACTTATCTTTTTTAGCAGATTCTTGATGTAAATTTAGCATTAAAAACCCAACGTGTATATTTATCAGTTTTTACATGAATATACCACATACTTACAAAAAATAAAACAAATTATAAATAAATAGTAATCATGCTGTATTGCCATATAGGGATGTAGAATGTATTGTTATATACACAGTGTGTAGAATTGAATCTCTACATAATGCAGACACATGGCATTTGTTATAGACACTGAAATAAAGTAGTTGGAGACTCAATCAGGGGAGGGCTGGCAACTTCTGACCCAGGGGGCAAATACAAACAACTGGCCTATTTCAGATATCGCTCTAGCCCAATGCCCCAAGCCAACCCCATTTGTTAATTTTATAGCTGTCATAATCGAAAGGGTACACTAGTGATATCATAAAGATTGAAATAGAGCTACAATAGTGATACCACAGACCATATAATTGAATTGAAGCTACACTAGTGATACCACAAAGCTTACAATTGAAATGGAGCTGGAATAGTGATACCACAGAGCTTAAAAATGAAATGGAGCTACCATACTAGTGTAGCTCCATAAACTCTGTTTAATTCAGTTACAGCAGTAAGCTGTAAACTGAGTGAGGCAGTGGCCTACCAGTACAGACTATTTCCCAAATTTCAGTCCAGCTCCAAAATAATAGACTCTGGATACACCAGCTAACCCCAGACTAATGTTTGGGCTCATCACATCAGGTTATTGAAAGTTCTTAGCTGTCTCCCCATGAGTAAAGGATAATCCAGATGTGGACCCCTTGCTCTCAGTTCTCTGAACACAACTGCGTCTAACTGACAAGGCCAAAACATATGTCTGGGGTTAGATGGTATTTCCCGTGCAGAGGCTACCTGTCTGTCATTTTGGAACTGGCCAGCTATTTTGGGTGGGTTTAATCTGCCTAAAAACTACGTGGAATGTCTCTGTTGTGATGTCCCTAGAGAGCTTAGATGTGTTGGTCCTGAGCAATGACTAGCTGAAGAACAGGCAATATTTGCCAATGTGCCCTCTAATACTTGTGGTTGATTTTTTTTTTTTAATTGTAAACTGTCAGCAACAGTGCCACCTGGACCAAGGTACACTAAAGTTCAATTAGAGGCCAGTTTGGCAATTTGTGTCAATGACATATTGACAGTATGCACTAAAATGTCTTCTCCATCACGTCCCTGTGAATATGCCACAAATATGCGGACATTGCCATGAATCAATCATGCCTTCAACAGGTTTATGATTTTGCACAGACTACTTTGACAGTAGCTAATTTGCATATTGAAATGCAGCTTAGTGAGCTATTATATTCATGTGGGTATGCATAAAGCCCCAATAGCTGCCTATGAGTCAGAGTTCACAGTCCCAACATCACCCTCCCTGTACCTTCCTATGAAGCTACAGCCATGGTGACAACTCCCTCCCTTGAAATGAATCTGTTTAGACCACTTAACTTGTGCAGCGTGTCTGCTGGTATGTGCTCACATCCTCTTACATCAATCATCAGGCACACTGTGCAAGGGCACTGCTGGTCTTGAGCAGTGTGTCTGGTGATGTTAACAGATGTGAGCAGATCCCAGTGTTTCTGGTGATGTGAACAAATGTTAGCGGATCCCAGCAGTGTTGCTTGGCAGTCACATTTCCCACATCTCCAGACACATTGTGTAAGGCCAACAATGCTCCTCACCTCTGGCCTTGAGCAGTGTGTCTGATGATGTGAGTGTATGCGAAGTGTGTGTGTTTGTCTCTGATACTGAGAGTGGGTGTGGTGTGTGTTTGTCTCTGATACTGAGAGTGGGTGTGGTGTGTGTTTGTCTCTGATACTGAGAGTGGGTGTGGTGTGTGTTTGTCTCTGATACTGAGAGTGGGTGTGGTGTGTGTTTGTCTCTGATACTGAGAGTGGGTGTGGTGTGTGTTTGTCTCTGATACTGAGAGTGGGTGTGGGTGTGTTTGTCTCTGATACTGAGAGTGGGTGTGGTGTGTGTTTGTCTCTGATACTGAGAGTGGGTGTGGTGTGTGTTTGTCTCTGATACTGAGAGTGGGTGTGGTGTGTGTTTGTCTCTGATACTGAGAGTGGGTGTGGTGTGTGTTTGTCTGGCGATATGAGTGTATGCGAAGTGTGTGTGTTTGTCTCTGATACTGAGAGTGGATGTGACGTGTGTTTGTCTGGCGATATGAGTGTATGCGAAGTGTGTGTGTTTGTCTCTGATACTGAGAGTGGATGTGACGTGTGTTTGTCTGGCGATATGAGTGTATGCGAAGTGTGTGTGTTTGTCTCTGATACTGAGAGTGGATGTGACGTGTGTGTCTCTGATACTGAGAGTGGATGTGACGTGTGTTTGTCTCTGATACTGAGAGTGGATGTGACGTGTGTTTGTCTCTGATACTGAGAGTGGATGTGACGTGTGTTTGTCTGGCGATATGAGTGTATGCGAAGTGTGTGTGTTTGTCTCTGATACTGAGAGTGGATGCGAAGTGTGTGTGTTTGTCTCTGATACTGAGAGTGGATGCGAAGTGTGTGTGTTTGTCTCTGATACTGAGAGTGGATGCGAAGTGTGTGTGTTTGTCTCTGATACTGAGAGTGGATGCGACGTGTGTTTGTCTGGCGATATGAGTGTATGCGAAGTGTGTGTGTTTGTCTCTGATACTGAGAGTGGATGCGAAGTGTGTGTGTTTGTCTCTGATACTGAGAGTGGATGTGACGTGTGTTTGTCTGGCGATATGAGTGTATGCGAAGTGTGTGTGTTTGTCTCTGATACTGAGAGTGGATGTGACGTGTGTGTCTCTGATACTGAGAGTGGATGTGACGTGTGTTTGTCTCTGATACTGAGAGTGGATGTGACGTGTGTTTGTCTCTGATACTGAGAGTGGATGTGACGTGTGTTTGTCTGGCGATATGAGTGTATGCGAAGTGTGTGTGTTTGTCTCTGATACTGAGAGTGGATGCGAAGTGTGTGTGTTTGTCTCTGATACTGAGAGTGGATGCGAAGTGTGTGTGTTTGTCTCTGATACTGAGAGTGGATGCGAAGTGTGTGTGTTTGTCTCTGATACTGAGAGTGGATGCGACGTGTGATGATGATGATGATGATGATGATGATTGTGTGTGTGTGATCACCCTGAAGCAGTAGATGTACATCTGATGCTGGAAATTCTAAACATCTGGCACATTAGTAAACAACTGTAGCACTAATCAACACAAAGAAGCAGTGATGCATTTCTAGCATCAAAGGATTAAGAGCAGGTATGGGTAAGCTGTAGCATTCCAGCTATTGTTGGACTACAACTCTAAAATATCAGCCAGCCAATGGCCAGCTGTGGATGATGGGAGTCATAGACCGCCAACCGCAGGAGGGTCAGAACTTCACAACTCAACGTTTGTCATCTAAACTTTAACTTAAGCTATAACACAGAGCTGGGCAACCTGAGGCCCCCCAGATGTTGAGGATTACAATTCCAATCATCCACAACCAGACTGAGTAGCTGGGGATGATAGGAATTGTAGTGCTGTACAACTGGAGCATCTATGGATGCCTACCAGTGCTTTACAACCTGTTTTACATGGCTGATATCAACTTACTGATGTCACTGTCACCAGTGTAAAATATCCATAAAAGAGACAGTCATCAGATTTGTTCTTTAACTTATTTAGTATCATCCAATTAATGGAATATGTGAGGAAACATTCACTATTTGCTTACTGGATTCCCAAAAGCAAAAAGCAATGAATGTCCTCAATAATGTAATATGCTGTTACAATATACTACATTACAGCAGACATGCCTAACTGCACAGGAATGAAAATCTTAAGAGATTTATTCACTGAGATAAACAGTGGAATGTTGAAACAAAACCTACCAAGTGATAAATGAGAGCTAGACCGAAATCAATTAGTATCTCCTAATGAAGGAAGCTGCAAAGAATAGCTAAAACATTAGTGATATCTTCAACTGCTTGCTTAGTGGGAAAATCTTTTTTACTGTATGTGCAAACAGCAGACATATCTTAATGTCAGACACTGCTCTTTGTGCGTAGGTAATACAGCTTAATTACGGACTCAAATAGATAAGAGGCTATTATTTTCAAAATTAAACACTGCTAACAGCATATACGGCTGGTGGACTGGTTGTTTTAGAAATTACAGATTTATTTGAAGTGTAAACATTCTGACTTCTCAGAGGTTAGCAGCTGCAGAGTGGAGACTGAGACCAGGGATTTAGCACAAACAATCACTACTGTATTAGCTTCCAGCATGGATTAGGGTTAGTATGATATGAGATCTATGGCTGTAGCTAGAGTACCCCTTGAAGAAAGTGTACCACAGATTGGGAGTATCTGATCTACAAAACAAATTTCTGTATCAAGCAACAATTTTAAGGTGAAAAAAATTTAAGTTGGAAACTGCAACACCAACTCCTTCCCTTCCAATGCATTTTTTTCCTTAGCATTTTGCACCTACATCAAAGGAGCAATAAATTGTTGGGAAGGATTTAAAATAGAAGACATTACCTAATGTAATTTGTTCCATATAGCTAATGCTAGAAGCTCCACAGAGTCAGCTGGTAATTCCTTCGGGCTGCTATGACACCAAAACCAGCCAACAGCAATGAAGCCATTGGCACCTTCAGTTCACTCAGGAGGTGGGTTAAGAATCTGGGGACATATCTGTACAATTAGGGCTACACTTTTAAAATGCTGCAACTACCAAAGGTGGGAAGAGTTATAATTAATACAAGATGGAGTTTAAACATTTTCTCCATGTAAGTAGCCCTTTAGCTTTAATTTATTGTCAAAAGGGATGAAACATCAATATTACTTTTATATTATATTAAAGCATTTTCATCATATAGTAATAATTGTTCCTTGCCTATAACACAGAACTGCTTCCAACAATGCTAAAATGAATATGAAAATTAAGGATTAGGACACGGATAAATTCAGGCTTAACACAAGAAAAACACTGTGCCTAAAGCATGATAAACAGTAAGCTTACTTAGCTACAACATAAATAGGAAAGGTCTCTAATATAACACATTGATACCGGCTTCCAAAAGTTAAGAAGGGTTGGCAACATCTTGGCTCTTTCCATTAAGGCCATTGTGAGAAGCACGCCAAAAATAATAGAACAGAATCTCATCAGTAGAGTGGCTGTGACTTTCACAAGGAGAAGGTGAAATTCCTTTACTGGAAAAGCTAGACATTCACCCCCCTTACTGATCTATGCCATTAGTCAGCAAAACAAACCTGTACTTTGTACTACAGCTTCAGGGGTCTACAATCAGTACATAATTGTGGGCTGGATTCAATAAATGTAATAGGTGCAATTCTGAAGCAAACCAACTGCACCATGGGTAAAGAAGATTTAAATGGAAAAACAAAAAGCAGTCATTCCCTGTACCACACAAATTGCTCAAAAAAGTCCCTGTACCATACAAATTGCTCAAAAAAGCATATATTATACCAATGTATTAAATTAATTAATTTAAAGTAGATGTATCACCTTAAACATTTTTTTGACCATAGGATTTGTTACTAAAGTATTATTAAGAAAGCTTTTTGTTTGTTTTGTTTTTTTAATGTAAGTAATTTTTGCAGATATTTTATTTTCTGTGCTGTGCACTTCCACATAATGTGCACAGAACAGGTCATCTTCTCCTCCCACCTCCCTCCCAGCTGTCCCAGAGACCATGTTCACACTTCCCTTTGCTGTGCTGTGAATGTCTTCTATTGTTACATCAAGCTCCGGTTAGCATTATACTGAGGTTGCGTGAACACGCTACCCTGGGGCAGCTGGGAGGGAGGTGGGAGGAGAATTAGGCAGTCAGATAGAGCTGTGCTGGAAAATGAACATAGTGCATTATGCTGACTGGCACAGCTTAAAAATAGAATATTTGCAAAAGTACTTAAATTACAAAAACAAAAACCGCTTTCCTAATAATACTTTAGTAACAAAACCTAAGTAAAAAAAAAATGTTTAAGGTGATACATCCCCTGAGTTTGGCCACAATATGTTTAACATTTGACAAACATGCACTTATGAAGCATGTGCGCAAAAAAAAAGTCAAGCAATTCTAGGGCAAACCAACAGACCATAGGAGAGAAAGAGAATTCTAAAAATTGCCACTAATTTATGTCAATTAACTGACTTTCTATTGAAGTTCCACAGTACAACTACGCCACAAAACATGATTCAGGTAAAGTGCACAATAAAAACAGTTCAGTAAAAACTGCTTAACCCCTGGAGTGCCAGGGAGGTATCCAAAGCATTGCAACACAACGGGTTGGAGACCTCTCTGGTACTCAAATGGTTAAAGTAAAGTGCATCACAGTAATGAGTGACCCAAGGAGAATAACACCTCCTGAGTGAACTGAAGGCAGGGGGGAATGGAAAGGAAAAGAAGCTGCTAAACATTTGTCAACAATCTGCTGAAATCCAAGAAGGATTACTATTGAGTGAAAATAATTTTCTGTTAAGTGTCACTATTAACATCACATTGTAGTTTTTCATAGAGGTCTCAGAGGGGGCAGATCAGTTTGAATCTATCAAATGTATCATAAAGAGAGGCTGTGAGTCACTCCAAGGTCTTCATCTCATTTATTCTACTTTCAATAGACAGATTAGTATTACTTTTCCATTTGGTTGTAATATTGATTCTAGCAGCCATAAGACAGTGGTTCTCTATATTTTTGGCTCAGATTACCCTTAACACAGATCTGGAATTCTCAGGGTACATCTAATTTTTATAGTCATTTGTAAGGGGTAAAATGAAAATATTTATTTTTAGGTCTCACAATGACAACAAACATCTTGTGCATTACTATTTTTGTAAATACCATTATGAGAACCAAAATTTCCATTTTTAGCAAAGTCATCAAAGGAAAACAGTGGCACACTACGCAAGTGCCCACAGCACCCTGAAGTGCTACAGCACCCTGACTGAAATGTCGGCATCTATTGTGCAACCATCAAAACAGCAGTTTAAAATGTTGCCTAAATCAAAAGAGGGATATCAGAATATCGGGAGAATCAAAACACAGACATTCTGATGTTGCATGGTTAAAGTTCGCCAAATACAGGGCGACATAAAAATAATAATAAATATACTGAATGCTTTAATCACAAATGTCATGCTTACATTAACCCTTTGAGTGCCAGAATGGGCCGCAAATGTAGGAAATGGCCCTGAGGAGGTGACAAAGTTTTTCAAAAACAGACTTGCCTCTAAGGGCCATATGTTCAAAGGGATAACGACATAAAATTGCCATATGAAAGACAAACATAAGCCCTTGAATGCATGAACAACATTTTCTATAGAGTATACAACAAAAAACTAGTAATGTCCGGTGTGTACGACACAACTCCAGAATTGACGGGCAAAGGGGTGTGGCTAAACTATTCTCCAGTGTCATATAGAGGAAAAGAAAATTTGTCGTAACTAACGACAAAAAAATGTCTTTCAAAAGACAAAATTTGTACGTTAAGAAAAAAGTGGAGGGAATGTGTTCTGAATGTGAGAATTTTTGTCTTTAGTTAAGACATTTTTGTCGTTAGTTAAGACTTTTTTTGTCGTTCCATACAATTTTAGACAGGACAAATTACATATTTCCAATCACAACTGACACTCTCTGAAAATATTAATGATCCCAACGACACTGTACTTTGAAAAGTCATCACAAACGACAAAAGCTATTTCGCTACTTCTTTGAACATATGGCCCTAATTTGATTAGTTTACTATAAGAGAATTTTAATAGTGTCTGAGGATGAAGATGTCCGAGTGCAACAGAGACGCCTCTCCCAGGTAGCACCCATTCCACCCCTCATTAACTGACCTGGTGAACCCTCCTCAAATTCACCAGGCTATGGTCCACACTACCGGTGCTTCCTCCACGTTAATATGCTGGTCATATTGACTGTTCTGGGAGTGCTGCTGGGGGCCGGGCTGGGCATGGTCACACAGCCACTCGGTCTGACTAAGACCCAGATTGGATCGCTTCCTTCTCATTCCCCGGGGAGCTGCTGTTCTGTCTGCTGAAGATGATCATCTTGCCACTGATGGTCTGCAGCTTGGTCTCAAGGACCACTTCCCTGCAACCCGCTGCCCTGGGCAAGCTTGGAGTGTGGGCCTTGGTATCTTAGCTGTATTAAGTAGACCACGGGCCATGTGTATAACCCTTTGAGTGCCAGAAGCATTGCTTTGCAATGCATACCATCTGTCACACAAAGGGTTAAAGGAAAAAGTGGCATGCTCTTAAGCTATATAACCAATTGCTTGCCAGGAAGGACTAAGCACACTCAGGTATTCAATGTGTTATAACTATCATTTAACACTGTCAGCGCCCAAGAGGTAGCCAACGTATTGCAATGCTTTGGATACACCTCTGGCACTCAGAGTTAAATCAAAACAATTTTGACACACACACACACACACACACACACACACACACACACACACAATCCTAGGTCCTCGGTTGCATGACTGCAACTCCCCATCATCCTCAGAATTGTAGTACTACAAAAACTGTGAATAATTTTGCTAAATCTTGATACATACTTGCAGGGTGTGTGCATTATATATATATATATATATATATATATATATATATATATATATATATATATATATATATAGGTGATCAAGCAATTTTTAACAGGTAGGAGCCAGTGATGCGATGCATGTGTATACGGACATGTTAACCCTTTGACTCAGATTTAATTGAATGGATATGAGACAATCTCAACACATTGCTAAAGAATGTACTCATTAGCATCTAATGCACTGTGGCCCTCTCTGGCACTCAAAGGGTTAACTTAAGCATGACTATTAGTGCCAGAGGTGTCCACAGTGCATTGACTCATAGGGGTAAGGCATTCAGCATATTTCTTATTGATATGTACGTGACCTTTAACCATGCAACATTAGAATGTCAGTGTTTTGATTCTCCCGACATTCTGATATCGCCCTTTTGAATTACACAACATTTTAAACTCGCTGTTTTGATTGTCGCACAATAGATGGTGACATTTTAATAGTGAACCTTTGAGAACCACTGCACTAAGGTATGTTAAGTTTACCTTTTGGCACACTTATATTAAGATAAGAAGGTGGATCACTTAATATATATGTAAAAGATGACTTCTGTGTGCCTGGCAAACACCCCCAGGGGTGGCAGTAAGGAAGAGTTATTTAACCCCTTAAGGACCGGGAAAATCAGAGGTGGATTTGACTTAAGGACCGGAGCAATTCTGACCTTTTTGACTATGTCTTTGTTCAACAGTGTTTTCCCTCTTAGGCTTTTATTCCACCCCCATAAATTATATACTGTTTTTTTTACAAACAAATAGGGCTTTCCTTTGATACCCCACTTATATGGATAACCCACCATTTACTTTATTAAAATTAAAGAAAAAGGTAAACAAAATGTAAAAAAAAACATCATTTTTGTTTTTTCTCTTGGGATCAATTGGGCGCAAAGGGTTAAATATTTATGGAGACTGCATGAAAGGTATGACTAGTCAGTCATACCTACAAAATGCTCAGTTTAAAGTGGCCACTGTCCCCCCTGGGTGAAAATCCCCATGTCCCTTTTTCCCCACCCTATTTTCCCACTTTTTTGTTCATTACATTTGGCGGTGTGTGTAAGTGTATTACATGACTCCACAACAATCACACTTCCAATTTTGTTTCTTGAGATGTTTTTTTTTTTGTTTTTTTTTTTTTTTACAAATAAAAGTGTGTTGTTTTTATTTAAAAAAAAAAAATGTGTATTTAGAAGGTCAGAAATTGACCTGCATTTAGCGATCCTCCTGTACCAGCAGTGAAGGGGTTAACACCCCCAGCTGCTGTATTTTGTATTTCCACTAGGTGTCTCCTCCCTGCTTCTCTGTCCCTTACTTTGAAGTAAGGGACGCATTGGCAGAGAGGAGACACTAGAGGCAGTAAGTAGCACTGCCTCATTCATTTTTTTAGAATGCCGGTACATGTGATCGATGACGCAGTGATGACATGACCTGGCACAACCGACCGAGGCTGAGACTGAACGGTCCGGTACTGGACCGCTCAGTCTCAGCCTGGATTGAATGGTAGCAGTGTGCACGGCGGCGCGCTGCTACCATTTAACTCTTGACGTACCAGGACAGTCACTGGTCCTTAAAGCAAACTTACCCTTGACGGTCCTGGTACGTCAAGGGTCGTTAAGGGGTTAAATCTCCTCTATACTGCCTGTCCTATTTGTCCAATCATGGGGGCGTGATTTTAATGCATAGAGATGCAGGGGCTACAATGCACACACAACACACACACAATACACAAAAGCTAAATGCAATACGCACAAAGCTGTACACACAACACTATACGCAAAATGCTATGAATGCTACACTATACTCCAAATGTTATATGTACAACGCACAACTATATATGCAATACTCCAAATGCAAAGCTCTATATGCCAAACATAAAATGCAGTATGCTATAAGCCAAATGCTGTACTCTAAATGCTATACACAAAGCTCTACAGCCAAACACTACACCCCATAAGCCAAATGCAAAACTCCAAACGCCAAATGCTATATGCAATTTCCCAAAAGCTATATGCCATTCACCAAACGCCAGTCGCGAAACGCTATACGCCAAATGCTATACACCATTCATCAAATGGTATATACCAAACATAACCGCCCAAAGCAATACACCAAACCTTAATCTCCAAATGTTATATACTATTCACCAAAATCTATATGCAATTTGCCAAATGCAATACTCCACACGCAGTTCCCCAAACATTACACTGAATTTGCCAGATGCAATATGCCACACTCTATCCGCAATAAGCAATACGCCAAATGCTATATGCACAATTTGTCAAGTACTACATGTAATTCACCAAATGCAATTTGCCAACACTATATGGCAAATGCTATATGCCAAACGCTATATTCAATCTGCCAAAATCTGTTCTCCACATGCAATACGCTACACGCTATATGCAATATGCCAGATGTTATACAAAATTTGCCAAATGCTATATGCGTTTTGCTAAACACTATACTCCAAACGCTATAAGCAGTTTATCCAAACGCTATACTCAAAATGCTATACGCAATTCACCAAATGTTATATTCCAAACACTGTACGCAATTCGCCAAACGCTATATGCCAAACAATTCACCATATGATATATACGCAATTCGCCAAATGCTGTACGTCACTTGCTATTCGCCAAATGCTATATGCAATTCAACAAACGCTATACTCCAAATGCAATTTGCCACGTGCAATTCGCCACGCGCCATACTCCAAACGCAATTCGCCACACGCTATATGCCAAACGCTATATGCAATAAGCCATACGCAATTCTCTGTTTGCCACATGGTACACACAATTTGCTAAGCGCTACATTCCAAAGGCAAGACACCATACACAATCTGCCAAACGCTATACACTATCTGCCAAATGCTATACACCAAACGCTATATGACAAAATTTATCAGTCGTCACCTGTTGTCCAGAATGGCACCATGAAGGGCCTGCCTTTCAGCAGATTGTTCAGGTTGAGCTACCAGAAGGAGTTCTGGAGAAGATGCCTTCAGAAGGAGGTCGTCCACGTACGTGGTAACTCTGATGCCATCCTGATGGAGGATGAAAATCAAGGCTCCCAGGATTCTGTTGAAGACTTGAGGAGCCGTGGTCAGGCCAAAGGGGAGGGCAGAAAACTGGAAATGCCCTCGGTCGTAGGCAAAGTGGAGAGACTGCCGACTCTCTGGATGAATGGTAATGTGCAAATATGCATCCTGAAGATCCAGAGAAGCCAGAAATTCCCCAGGGGACATGGCAGAGATCACCATGTAGAGTGACTCCTGGCGATACTGGGACCTGACCACAAAGGAGTTGAGATCCTTCAAATCCAAAATGGGATGACAGCCGCTGTCTTTCATGGAAACCACAGACAGGTTGGAGTAAAACCCCAACCCCTGTTCCCGAGTAGGAACTGGTTCCAAGACCGCCTTGTCCAGAAGGGCCTGAATAGCTCCCTCAAAAAGGCGGTGCTTTTCTGCTCCCAGAGGAGAGCGAGAAGAGAAGGTCCGGGAAGGAGGAAGGGAGGTGAAGGGGATCCTGTACCCCGCAGCCACCACCTGCAAAACCTATGGGTCCGCCACAGAGGCTTCCCAAGCCGAGAGGTAGCGGTACAAGCGGCCACCCACCTGCAGGTGGGGACCCAGATTTGGCGAGTCATGCAGAAGGAGGTTTGGAAGCCTTGGGCTTAGCTTAGGCTTGGATGAAGTGAGCGGAGCCTGAGGCACTGCCTGTGTTGCCTGGTGCGATTCAGCCTGAAAGGGATGAAAAAAATGATTCCACTTGACAGGTGTCTTCTTCCTAGGGACCACTGGTAGGTGAGTACTCTTCCCCCCCAAGTGGCTTCACTGATCAGATCCTTGAGATCAGGCCCAAACCGTGAGGTGCCCTGAAAGGGCAAAGACAAGAGAGCCCTCTTGGAGGCAGTGTCAGCAGACCAGATCTGGAGCCAAAGAGTATGTCTGGCTACCACAGACATGGTGGATGCCCTGGCTACCATACGCACAGCATCAAACGGGGCAGCAGAAACAGAATGCTGAGCCTCAGATGTTGGCGAGAAGCTGCAACATGTCAGCAGTAGGAGATCCCTGACAGACAGCTGAAGTGAGCTGTTCAGTCCAAACAGCTATAGCCCCATTCATCCACGCTGCAGCAAATGCAGGGAGCAGGGGAGAACCAGCCGTCACAAAAATGGCCTTGAGAGAAGTCTCAAGCTTTTTTGTCAGTCCAGTCTTTCAGAGCAGATGCATCAGCCACAGGCAAGAAAGCCTGGAAACAGGGGCATCCACCTTAGCAGGATGAACCCACTGAGCTAGGGCCGCTTCAGAGAACGGGTAAAGTTTAGCAAATTTCCTAGAGACAGACGGTTTCCTGTCTGGAAACTTCCACTCCTCAGACACAAACTGTCAAGGGTGAGGTTAGGTGGAAAATGAGTATGGGGCCTGACAGGCTCCTGAAACACATCAGATGGGTCAGAGGACACCTCCTGTACCCAGGGAATGTTCAGGGTGTTCAACACAGCCCTGATCAGGCCCTCAGCCGATGGAACAGGATCAGCCTCAAAGGGGTCCACAAAAAACCGAGAGGAAGGGACAGCAGAACAGTCTTCATCATCAGAATCCACCAATAATTCCTCCTCAGAGGAATCAGACACATCAGGTATACCCGTTTTACACAGTTTTAGGACCAAAAGGATGTGAAATGCATTGCTTTGCAATTCGTTTGCACACTCCTTTGGTCCTTACAGGCTTAAATCAACATATAAGAAAATGAGCTTCTTTGATGGATTTGCACATTCCACCCTATTGTCTTTTGCATGTAAAATAAGAATACTGTAAAAGGATAAAAAAATACTTATATAAACTAAGAGTACATTGAGTATTTTACCCAGCTCTTTTACGCCTATGATTTTGACCTATATGTTGTATAAAGGGTGACTTGCTTTCTTAGTACTGATACTTGCAGCTCCGCAGTTTATTAAATCTAATTCCTGAAGCATTACTTCAAATTAAGTAGGTTTTAACATAAGATTTTAGGAACATCCTAGGTGTCATTTGCCAGAAAGGAAGTAGTAAGCAATTGAGATATTCTTGCTATGTATAAAAAAAAAAAAACAAAAAAAAAAAACCCTTAGGATCTAGGTAGGAGAAAATGTACTACGATCAACCAAGCCTACCAATATCAAGTCTCTCTTTGCGTGTTGGTCTCTTATTGGTACTGTTTCTAGATATGCATATAGACATTCCTGAGAGCTAATGAATATTGTATATAGTGTGCGTGCATCTGTGCGCGTCTGTCTCTGTGCGTGTTGAAACCCCCATAAAACTGTCAATTCTGTCATTCTGAAATGAATATCACATCTGCCTACAATGATTCTATTTGTTTGACACAGATGGTTTGATTCAGTATTTCAGAGATTAAACGTGTGCTGAAGAACTGTTTTATATTTTCCGTTCATCATTTTGTATAAAATGAAATGATGAACTGGAAGCTCCAGAAACAAATAAATTAAACATGGAGACAAGCAGATAGTACTTATAAGGAACAAGCAACAAAGTTAAGGGTGTGGTTAGGGAGAGTGGTACATCTATATCCAGTATTTAAAGGGATAGTAATGTTTCACAATAAAAGTAGCTCCAATTAACATAAGGGAAAAACCTGTCAAGGTGGGGGCAGGGTTTTCAATGTCCTCACAGTAAGAAGATTGTCCCTTGCTGTGATCTGTCTGGTGTGTGGATCAGATTCCACATCTGAGGGGAGGTGGCTTACACTAGTTAAAAGGGGTGGGAGGGGGAAACTTTATCATTCAATTACTCTTGAACTAAAACTCTCCATGGCCCAAATACTATGATGATTAATTGTAGCTGCTGGTTTTGTGAAACATTACTATCCCTTTAACATACACAACAGCAGGTTCCTATCCTTGAAAACGTTTGTCCTATGAGTGATTGCCTTTTCATGAGGCTGAATCTATGTGACCACAATTACATATTTTATTTTTAATTCAATATTTGTTAATATGTAACAATAATTTGAAGGCAGAGGCCAAGGAACACAATTTTGGTTGAGGAAGTCAAACAAGCCAAAAACCACCCTGCTGAACATAAAGTAACCCACTTTTGGGCAACACATACACTCCAAATGTTGATGGACTACAAATCCTATCATACTCAGCTGGCCTTTGGTCACCCTACATGGCCTCGCTATTACTCATTCCTTTATTCCCCAGTCTCGCCAAGTTCCTTCTTCGCAGTACTGCCGGATCACAGATTCAATCTAGTGGTGGTCACAAAGAAATCACATTTTGCCAGAAGAAGTGAGACAAAGAGGCAGCATGTAAGCTTGCCACTTTTCTGGAAAAAATAATGGTTAACTATCCATACCACTTATTATGCAGTATACATGTAAAATCTCAGGTATAATACGTACCTGTGTATAATATGCAGGTGTAAATTAAACCAAAGATTTTTTGGGAAAACAAAAGTGCCTATGTATAATACGCACCCTTGTTTTCCCTCCATCTACCCACCAAAAAATTACGTTTCTTCTCTGCTTTCCTCCCTTCACCCACCTCCATATGCTTCCACCTTCTCCTCCCTCTACTCACCCCCCCCAAAGGCATCTTGAATATCCACGTGAGCACCAGTGTTCGTTCAAGATACAGCTAGTGCCATTTGAGCCCTCTGCACAAAAAGAATGTTCATGAGAATGGTCTACAAAGTGTTCCTGGTTTGAGGCAGGAACACTTTGTAGACCGTTCTCATGAAGATTATCTTTATAACCACTGCTATTTTGGTTCTGCAGATGAGCCATCCGGTCCCAGGACCAGAGTCCAAGTATGTCAGCTAGAGTGCGGACGTGGCTGAAACGGGAGGGGGGTGGGGGACTTTACAACGCTATTTCACAAAAACTATACAAGTTATGCCAAAGAGACTTAGATCATTTGCTTTAATAAGAACAATATGAAAGCATATCTAAACAAAGTATTACTATCCCTTTAACACAAACTGTAAGGGAAATTTTATAATGAAGTATTATACTATTCAGCATTATACTACCTATCATTTGATTTGATTTCCTTTGAAATAACTACGGAGATTAAATTGTTTATTTATATTAATCAACTCCGGCTATCAATCATTTCACAGCTGTGTGTAGTAAACTGGCAATTTAATTCAACAGCAGAATAACCTATTAGTTTGTGATGCTTATATTGGATCAGGAAGAACAAGAATAACCTTGGAAATGCATATGTTATTGCTTCTGTTTATCTGAAGACATTTAAAAGGTCTATTCGAAGCAATATCTCAGATTAGCCATCTTACATTTGCTTGATCAACTGAGAACTCAAATGGCAAATCTTTGAATCCTAATTGAAGCCAAGATTAAACTTCAGACTTTTTCACTTCTTACACTAATCACTATAACCAAGTATTCCATTTGTCTTTGATTCAGTTTATAGTCTACATTACTAGAAACTTCAACCAGGTTTTTAAAATACTTATATATATATATATATATATTATATATATGCACACACACTTATTACCCAATGTTTGCTCATTCTCCAAGTGAGGGAGCTGACCGACTCAATCTAGTGGTTTCCATGGCAACCCACCCAGGGGTCATTCGAATGGTGACATATGTCTCTGTGTTAGCAGTTTTTATGCATCCTGAGCAGTATAGTAACCTTAGTCATTCATCTGAATGCATTAAAAGAACTCAGACAGTGGCTGGTCAGATTGCCATGGCAACCAGATGACTGACTGTTCAGCCCCTTCACTGGAATAGGGGCTGACATCAGGGAAATGGATGGGAGGGGGATATTACAGGATTTTATCATTATATCCTTTTCTCTTTAGTCCATATGAAACACAGGAATCATGGGCTTGAGCTCCCTCCTCCCGGAGGGCAGGGCACATCAAAAAGAAAGGGTCTTTGGGGCCGATGACTCCCTCTTCTTCCAGCTCACCCCTCCACCCACCTATTCCAGATTCATGTGTGATAAGTACCATAGAAAAAAGAAAAGAAGAAAAGGAAGCTCCTAAGACTAAGACTCTAAGAGGATTTATATGCCAGGGGAAAGTAGCTCTAGTAGTTTTTCTCTAGGTGGGAGTCCTCTGTTCAATATGGCCTAAAGAGAAAAGGATTTAAGTATCACTAAATCCTATTTCCTGATATACGAAAGCATTCCAAAGATTCCTGGGAGAGAATGGAGAAAAATCTCACTTTTCCCCAAAGATACTGGTGTTCCCAAGGTCTAAACTTTATATGTATAACAACAGGTGTCAACGGACACAGAACTAGCCCAGTAACCAAACAAGAGTCAACAGGTCTCAAATTACCGAACAACAACTGGGCAGTAGATGAAAAATGGAAAAAGAAGGTCCTCTGGCCAAAGCGGACCTCAGCCAAAACCAGAATATTGACAAGTAAAGGTGTGCAAGGTTGCAGCCTTGCACAGCTGTTCAGTTGAGGCCTGTTTTTTTTTTTGTAGGCATGGGAAGCACCCATGGACCTGATGGAGTGTGCTGTGATCTAGATGGGAACAGGCTTCTTACGGATGACGTACACCTGATGAATGGTAGCCTTGATTCAAGAAGCAATGGTAACCTTAGATGTTGCCTGACCCACCCTAGGTCCCTCAGGGATTACAAAAAGAGAGTCATTCTTGTGAAAGGGCAGAGTGTGATGCACATAATACTTAATGCAACACACAATATACAGCAGATGGACAGCCCTCTCATATCTGTATTGAGGGTCAGGGAAAAAGGAAGGCCTAACAATCTCCTGATCGATGTGAAAATCTGAGATAACTTTGGGTAAAAAACTCCTGCAAGGTAAAAACGTGTCCTGGTGAAAAACCAGGAATGAGGGCTTGCAAAACAAATCTTGGGACCCTCCTAGCAGAGACAACAGGCAAAAGGAAAGCCATTTTTAGCATCAGGGGATGCAATGAAATTGAGGCTAGAGGCTCAAAGGTCGGCCTCTGCGGGATACCTAAGACAAAGTGGAGACCCTACAGAGGTGTGGGATCCTGAAAAGAAGGGAAGGCATGAGCCACACCTTGAATAAAGGTCTTAACATTAAGCATAATGGCAATACATCTCTTACAGAGAGCTGAGAGAGCCAGGATCTATACCTTAAGGGAACTCAAACTAAAGCCTTTGTTGAAGTCATCCAGAATGGAGGGCAGCACAGCAGGAAAATCAAAGGTCTGAACAGACATTCCTGTAAGCACACCACCAGTGGAAGAGGGATCAGATTCTATGGTACAACAGAGGAAACAGGTTTCCTAGCTTGTGTCATGGTGGAGATTACATCATCTCAGAATGGTGGCCTAAAGAGCCACGCCGTCAAGGCCAGCTTCTCAACTTTCTTGTACCACAAGGCTCCTTTAAGTAAGAGGTCTGGTCTTGGTGGCAGGAGGAGTGGCTCCTGAATGGGCAGATTGATAAGATCACCAAACAAGCACACATGGGCCAGAACTGGGCAATTAGGATGACTAGCCCTTTCTCCACCCTGATCTTGTGAGGAATTGGAGTAAACATATAAGACAGGCAGAAGTTCTATGGAATGGACATTGTGCCACCGTGAAGGCACAGAATATGTTGGTGATCCTGGGTGGATCAGGACATGTAGTTACGAGTCCTGAAGATCCAGGGAGGCTAGAAACTCCCCAGGCACATCACTGTAATGACAGAAAGCCAAGATTCCATCTTGAAGCATGTAACAAACACGTACTGGTTGAGACATTTTAGGTCCAAAATAGGATTTCCTTTTTAGGGACCACAAAAAAGATTGGAATAAAAACCTGAAATAGGCTCTTGGGCTGGGACTGGTACCAGAACCTCTTTTCCCAGTAGAGTGGAGACAGTGCTATTGAAAAATACGTGTGTTCTCTGGGGTTCAGTGGAACCTTTGAAAAAAAAAAAAAAAAAAAAAAAAAAAAAAAAAAAAAAAACTATAGTGAGTGTGGAAGAGACTTGAAATCTATGCAGTACTCTTTTGGTATCACCCATTAAACCCACTGGTCAATTACGGAAGATACACAGGCTTCTTGAAAAAGGTAGAAGTTTTTTTTGGTGCTGCCAAATCTCCTGGACTTTGCAGCAGGGAGCGCTTGATAGATCTGAAGGCTCTGTGCCCAGTGCACCCCGGACTCTAGGTGGAAGAAACTCACACATCTTCCTTGCAAAAAAAGGACCATTTGGTGAAAATATGTAGCCACAGAGTGCTTTTTCCACCAGTAGCATTGCTACTGATCTGCTTCAGGTCAGGCCCAAACAAGGCCTTGCCCTGAGAAAGATAAGGATACCAGACACTTCTTCAAAAGTTGGTTTGAAAACAAATCTTGATTCACAAGGTGCATCACTTTTAAAACAGGAAAGGATGTAAAACTAGCTGCATCAAACTCTGCTTCAGTAATACATGAATTAGCTTCCATAAAGTTAGCTATTAATATCAGCATGACCTTTAGGAACATCAGAACTCCCAACACAGCAATAGCTCTACTGAGGCAAGCAGAGGCAAAAATAGACCTCAGTGGCCACAAAGTTGGCATTAATTAGAGAATCAAGCTGCTTATCAACTTGAAACTTCAGCCTAGTGGCATTCGCCAGGGGAGGGGGCAGTGTTCTTTGCCAGGTATGAAATGCGTGTATGTGTGTGTGGGTGTTAACAGGGGGAGAGGCCCACTGCTCCAGCCTTAAAGGGGTACAGCTTAGAGAAATGTTTATTAAGGAAAAGTCTCGTTTTCCATTCTTCCAGATTGATCTGGTCAAGAGTATTATTATGTAGAAAGTGGTAGTCTTTCTTGAGGTTCTGGAAAATATCTGGAGAAGCAGACTGCCCCCCCATCAGAGGCCTCAGACACCTGAAGGGCCTCCAACATTGCTCTGGTGAGCCCCTAAGGTTCAGCCTTATAGGAATCTCCAGGAGAAGAAAGAATACATATCTTCATTATCTTCTGAACCTAATTCCTCCTCAGTGGATACCACAATAACTTGAGTATAACCCTTAAAAACAGGTTCAACCTGTTGAAAAGTGGGTAAAGGTTTCCAAGAATGGAGAACCCATTGAACAGAAGATGGGATAGCTGCCACAGATTATATCAGGTTTTTAACCCAAGCAGGTTCTTGGACAGTGCTGGATGGCCCCGCGGCAGTGATATGTATATAATGGACAGAGCCCCGGAATATTCCCTTGGAAGTTCAGAATGGCATGAGGAACAGTGAAGGGGGAGGGGGGCAATGGAAGCCACTGAATCCTTACTCTTTTATTTCCTCATATATATGGCTCTTAGGGGCAGACATGTCCATGAGAAAGTTTCTTAAAGTAGAAAAATACAGTTAAAATATCTGCAGTTTAATGAAAAGCCCCCAGAAACACCGAAGAAAAGTACTTTTCTGACATGCAAAGGGTTAAACTTGAGAGGCGAGCAGGAGAGTCAGCCTCTTCTTAGGATAATCAAGGGAGAAGATGACCACCAGACTAGGTGCCAGCCAACTGGGAAAAAAGCCTGGGAATTGGGAGGGGATTAGGGGAAATATAGTCTTCTTCCTTCAAGTTGTCTAGTAATGTGCGGCTCTCCATCCATGGGCCACTCTGTGGACACTCACAAGGTGGACCATGTAATAAAGCATGAGCAGACAAGAATTAAAAGCCCTCTATGACTAGCATAAACGCTAACAGAGATGTTTCTCCCACTAAAGTCTATGGAGCAAAGATGGCAGCAGGCTGTATCTGGTTCTTAAAAGAGCCATGCACTGAAAAAGTAACTAGAAATAAAAAGTGCAGAAAAGTGCCAAAACCCCTGCAGGCACCATGGGAAGTAAAAACATTTAATATTTGAGTGGTGTGGGTAGCACTAGAAGCCAGAGAACCAAAATACAAGCAGAAAATGCTTCATAAATGGTGAATAAAATGCAGTAACAGCAGATTCTGTTGATCCCTATAAAGTCTTAGGCTACAGCTTTCACAGTTCTCCAGAAAATGTAACAGTAACATCTTTACCACCATTTCAAACTTTTACCTATAACAGCCTTTGACTGAATCATATCCCAGCAGTAGGCATAAAATAGGATTTTAATTACAACATTAAATCTTTTCTCTAGTCCATACTGAATACAGGAGCCATGGTTTAAAGTTCATCCTCCAGGAAGGCAGGACTATAAAACAGACAGGGCCTTTGGGGTGGAGTCTCCCTCCTCTTCCTCCAGCTCAAACCCCTGCCTACCAACTTAATGTGTGACAAGTGTCACAGACAAAACAACCTAAGCAGGTCAGAAGAAAGGGAAGACTAAAGACCTTAAGAGCACTCCTATGTCCAGGGAAAGAAACCGAGATAGGTTTTAATTCAGGTGGGAGTTCTGTGTTACATATGGAATAAAGAGAAAAGGATTTAATGGTGTCACTAAAATACTATTTTTTCATATGTCTAATATAGAAAACAGGAACCATGGTGCTATACAAACGCATCCCAAAGATTCCGGGGAGGCAACAGGCTCTTTGCACAGCTGTTCAGCTGAAGCCTGGTTCCTGTAGGGGGGGGGGGGAGAGAGCCCAGCTTCCTTCCACAAATGATAACCATTTAGAAAACTCTCTCATACTACCTAACAACCTCCAGTTTGCTAAATCCCAATTAAAGGAACACTAACACCTAAAATGACCTCAGGTAATGAACACTTAAATACAACATGCTGCTTACTGGCATCTGTAAATATTTTCTGTTTTCTGAGGCATAAAATCTATTCTTACATACAGTGGATATAAAAAGTCTACACACCCCTGTTAAAATGCCAGATTCTTGTGATGTTAAAGAATGAGACAAAGATAAGTCATGTCAGAATTTTTTCCACCTATAACGTGAACAATTCAATTGCAAAACAAAATGAAATCTTTGAGGGGGAAAGATAAAAAAAACTCCCAATAACCTGGTTGCATAAGTGTACACACCCTCTTATAACTGGATATGTGGTTGTGTTCAGAATTAACCTATCACATTCAAACTCATGTTAAATAGAAGTCATTACACACCTGCCATCACTGAAAGTGACTGATAAATCACAAATAAAGTTCAGTCGTTCTAGTAGGATTTTCCTGACATTTGCTTAGTTGCATCTCAGAGCAAAAGCCATGGTCTGCAGAGAGCTTCCAAAGCATCAGAGGGATCTCATTGTTGAAAGATATCAGTCAGGAGAAGGGTAAAAAAGAATTTCCAAAGCATTAGATATACCATGGAACACAGTGAAGACAGTCATCATCAACTGGAGAAAATATTGCACAACACAGACATTACCAAGAACTGGACGTCCCTCCAAAATTAATGAAAAGACGAGAAGAAAACTGGTCAGGGAGGCTTCCAAAAGGCCTACTGCAACATTAAAGGAACTGCAGGAATATCTGGCAAGTACTGGCTGTGTGCTACATGTGACAACAATCTCCCGTATTCTTCATATGAATGGGCTACGGGTAGGGTGGCAAGACGGAAGCCTTTTCTGACAAAGAAAAACATCCAAGCCCAGCTGAAGTTTGCAATAACAAACATCAAGTCCCCCAAAAGCACGTGGGAAAATGTGTTATGGTCTGATGAAATCAAGGTTGAACGTTTTGGCCATAATTCAAAGGGTATGTTTGGCGAAAAAGCAACACTGCATATCACCCTAAGAACACCATACCCACAGTGAAGCATGGTGGTGGCAGCATCATGCTTTGGGGCTGTTTTTCTTCAGCTGGAACCTTAGTCAGGCAATACCAGGCAATTTTGGCACAAAACCTTCAGGTGTCCGTTAGAAAGCTGAAGATGAAGAGGAAGTTCACCTTTCAGCATGACGACAACCCAAAGCACACATCCAAATCCACAAAAGCATGGTTTCTCCAGAAGAAAAATAGGATTTTAGTCTTACCTGTTAAATCCTTTTCACTTAGTCCATACAGGTCACTGGTACTCTGGAAGGGAGGCGTAAGTCCCCTTTAATAGGCAGGAACAACTATGCAAATAATTTGCAAGGGGCGGAGCCTCCCCTCTTACTTAAGCCACCTTCTGGCCAGAGCCACTTTAGATTGATTTGAGACCCTAAAACTGACCTCAGGTAAGCAAAAAGAAAGACTCCTGTGAGCATGCCCGAACGGTCTCCCACTGAATGCCACAGGAGAACCAAGACTGGTCCCTTGACAGGGTGGGAGACCAGTGACCTGTATGGACTAAGTGAAAAGGATTTAACAGGTAAGACTAAAATCCTATTTTCACTGTTGTCCAATACAGGTCACTGGTACTCTGGGATGTACAAACATTGAGCTGATCCAGAGGCGGGAAGTAAGGCAAGGACCAGGCGCAAGGCCAAAGTCACTAGAACTGCTATGACCAGTTGATAACATAGCCCAAACTGTAAGTGTCAATGGACACCAACCAAGGGAACAATCCCTGAACTAACACAGCACACGGAACTAGAGCCAACCGGGCTCAACAGTAAAGAAGCACTAAGGATCACAGAGCGGAAGACCTACACAGGCAAGACTGCCTCCAGGACCTTCCTTCCAAAACTGGCATCAGCCGAAGCCAGTACATCAACTCGATAGTGCTTAGAAAAAGTGTGCACAGAGGACCAAGTGGCCGCTCTGCACAGTTGATCAGCAGAAGCTTGATTCTTGTAGGCCCAAGAGGCCCCAATAGATCTGGTGGAATGTGCAGTCACCCGGAAGGGAACATGCTTATTCCTCAACTTATAGGCTTCACGGATGGTAGCCTTAATCCAAGAGGCAATGGTAACTTTGGAAGCCGGTCTCCCTGCCCTAGGCCCCTCAGGAATGACGAATAGAGCGTCAGACTTCCTGATAGACTCAGTGCGATGAACATAAAACTTGAGGCAACGCACCACATCCAACAGATGGAGATCTCTTTCCTTGTCAGATGAAGGATTAGGGCAGAAAGAGGGAACCACAATCTCCTGATTGATGTGAAACTCAGACACAACCTTGGGTAAGAATTCCTTGGTAGTGCGAAGCACAGCCTTATCCTTGTGGAACACCAGGTAAGGAGGTTTACAAGACAAGGCCTGTAACTCCGCTACCCGGCGCACTGACACCACAGCCAAGAGGAAGGCCATCTTCCAAGTCACAAGACGTAATGGAATGGAAGCCAAGGATTCAAACGGTGGTCGCTGTAGAACTCCCAGCACCAAATTGAGATCCCACTGGGGAGCAGGACTCTTAAAGGCAGGTCGAACATGAGTCACACCCTGGAAGAAGACTTTCACATCAGGAAGGACAGCAATCCATTCCTGGAAAAACACAGACAAGGCAGAAGTCTGAACTTTGAGGGAACTCAGACTGAGCCCCTTATCCACACCGTCCTGCAAGAAGGCCAGGACAGTGGGAAGATGGAAGTCAAGTGACAACTTCTTGTCAGAGCACCATGTCACGAAAGTTGACCATATGCGATGATAGATCTTGGAAGACACAGGCTTACGAGCACTGAGCATCGTCGATACCACAGAAGGAGAAAAGCCTTTCTTTGCTAGAATCGAGGATTCAACCGCCATGCCATCAAATGGAGAGAGTGAACATCCTCTTTCCACAGATACCCCTGAAGAAGCAGGTCCGGACGGGCTGGAAGTGGGATTGGATCCTTCACTGACATGGCCATCAATTCCGGAAACCAGGACTGGCGAGGCCAGTTTGGAGCAATCAGGATGACAGGACAACGTTCCCTCTTCAACTTCTGGATAACTCTGACCAATAGAGGAAGAGGAGGGAAGATGTAAGCCAGGGGGAAGTCCCAAGGGATCGACAAGGCATCCACTGCTAGAGCAAGGGAGTCCCTCAACCGGGAGCAAAACACCGGAACCTTCCTGTTGTGTCTGGTAGCCATCAGATCCACCACAGGCATCCCCCACCGTTGAGTGAGCATGTGAAACACCTCTGGGTGAAGAGCCCATTCTCCGCTGTCGACGGTATGACGACTGAGGAAGTCTGCCATGACGTTGTCCACGCCTGGAATATGAACCGCAGAGATGACAGGCACGTGATCTTCTGCCCAAGACAAAATATCCTTGACCTCCCACCAGGCGGAACCGCTTCTTGTGCCGCCTTGCCTGTTGATGTAAGCCACCGCCGTGGCGTTGTCGGACTCCACTCTGACTGGAAGACCGGTCAATTGAGACTCCCAGTGCCTCAGGGCCAGCCGGACAGCTCGAAATTCCAGAACATTGATGGAGAGCATGGATTCCTCCAGACCCCATTTCCCCTGAGCACTGAAGCGACCCCAGACTGCACCCCAGCCCCGAAGGCTGGCATCCGTAGTGACTGTGGTCCAAGGAGGAACTAGAAAGGATTTCCCTTTCAGGAGATGAGAGAGATCTAACCACCAGTGCAGACTCGACTCGACATGAGGAGGAAGAGAAACAGACAGATGTTGATGATCTGGATGATTCTTGCACGTCTGGATCACAAACCTCTGAAGATCCCGGGAGTGGGCCATGGCAAATGGTACTGCTTCGATTGTGGAAATGAACTTCCCCACTAAGGACGACAACTTCGGAACTGGAATCTCGTCCATGTCCAGAATTCCAGCCACTCTGACAGCTATCTGGTGAGCCACGTCCTCTGGAAGAAACACCATGCATTGGCGAGTGTCGAACAGGAGACCCAGGAACAGAAGCCTCTGAGATGGAATCAAGTCCGACTTGTCCAGATTCAGGATCCAGCCATGACGGTTCAGGGTGTGCATGCACATCTGTAATTGCTGAAGGAGAAGCTCCGCTGAGGAGGCCTTCAGAAGGAGATCGTCCATGTAGGGGGTCACTCTGATCCCATCCTGATGGAGCACCGCTATCAATGAGCCCAACACCCTCTGGAAGACCTGAGGGGCTGAAGTCAGCCCAAAGGGGAGCGCTGCAAACTGAAAGTGTCCCCTGTGGCAGGCAATCCTGAGATACCGCCTGCTCTCTGGATGAATAGGGATGTGAAGATAAGCATCCTGAAGGTCCAGGGAGGCAAGAAACTCCCCTGGAGACATTGCTGCAATCACAGAGCGCAGGGACTCCTGGCGGAAGTGGGAAGTCACCACATAGGCATTGAGATCTTTGAGATCCAAGATGGGACGGGCTCCTCCGTCCTTTTTGGCTACCACAAACAGGTTGGAATAAAATCCTGAACCTGTGTCCCCCTGAGGAACCGCCTCCAGGACCTCTTTGTCCAAGAGATCCTGAATAGCGTCGTCGAACAGACGCCTTTTTGTGGGTTCCTGAGAAGGACGAGTAAAATGGAACCGAAAAGGAGGAAGGGAAGAGAAAGGGATCCTGTATCCCTCTGACACCACCTGAAGAACCCATGGGTCCGCCACTGACTCCTCCCAAGTCCGGCGAAAGATGCGGAGACGACCGCCTACAGCCGGATGCGGACCCGGGTTCGGCGAGTCATGCCGAAGCAGTCTTGGAGGTCTTGGCCTTGGAGGCAACTTTGGGCCTCCAGGACTGTTTGGGCTTGGAGGAGGAGCGCGTAGTGGGAGGACCCGTTTGGGCCGAGGAGCGTGTCTCAGTCTGAAAGGAACGAAAGGACCGATTGCGTTTGGCTGGAAACTTTTTCTTAAAGACTGAGGGTAGAAGAGTACTTTTACCGCCAGTAGCCTCACTGATCATTTCTTTGAGTTCAGACCCAAAAAGCAAATTCCCCTGAAAGGGTAAGGAAAGCAAGGCTTTCTTAGAGGCTGTATCAGCAGACCAAATTTTCAGCCAAAGAGCGCGTCTAGCCACCACAGAAGAAGTGGAGGCCCTCGCCATCATGCGCACAGCATCAAAAGCAGCGTCAGCAACATAGTTCTGAGCTTCAGTGATATTAGCAAGAAGCTGCAACTGTTCAGATACAGGCGCATCCTGGCGAACCGCTTCAGTCAGTCTTTCAGTCCAGGCCGCAATAGCTCTATTAACCCATGCCACAGCAAAAGTGGGGCGCATGGCTGTGCCAATGGAGGCAAAAATAGACTTAAGAGAGAGCTCTAGTTTCTTATCCGTCCAGTCCTGCAAGGCAGAGGCATCTGAGACAGCCAAAGCAGTAGATTTGGATAGTCTAGACACAGGAGCATCCACTTTGGGAGGATGAACCCATTTTGCCAGCTCCGCCTCAGGAAAAGGGTAAAGTTTAGCAAACTTTTTGGAGACAGAGGAAGATCTATCAGGATTCTTCCATGCCTCAGAGACCAGACGGGCAAGAGTAGGGTTAGTTGGAAAACAAACAACTGGTTTAGATGGCTTTTTCTGAAAAACATCAGTAGGATCATAAGTGGATTCCTGAGTCAGAGGAAGGTTGAGCGTATTCAGAACCGCTCTGATCAGACCCTCAGCCGAAACTTCAGGGTCACACTCATAGGGGTCCCCAATGGACCTGTTAGATTCAATAACAGTACGTTCCTCAGCATCAGAATCCTGTAAAAGTTCTTCTTCAGAAGAATCAGTGATATCAGGAGTTCCCTGTGGCTTAGGCAGGGAGGTCCTGATAGTAGAGGGGGTCTGCCAGACCTGGAGAGCCCCCTGTACCTGAGAGGGAAAGAGTTGAAGCGTGGATCTGAGATCCCTAGTGGCAGCTTTAAACTCCCTCACCCAAGATGGCTCAATAGCGTGGCTGGGAAGCCCAGGGTTGCTATCTTGACCAGTACAATTAGGGCATAGATCCCCCACATTATCGCCATCCAGCCCAATGTGGCAAGAGGAGCAAAACGCCATGGGGGTAGCGGACCCCCCATCCTCCTTAGACTTGGGTCTAGCCCCTAGCTCCAGTGAAGTAGACATGCTCACAGCGTCAATATACCCCACTAATAACACTATCACCCAGAAAAAGTGTTAAGATTAAAGTTTCACCCCAGAAATGTTCTAAAAACGGACTTATCTGGCCAGCGAAGGGTTAATCTGTTGAGGAGAGAGAAGGCTCGGTCCCTGCGTAGTGTACTCGCCTAGGAAAAGTACCACAAAATGGCGGCCGTCATGACAGCCAATCAGAAACGAGCGCGAACCAAGCGCTCATGGGAAATGTAGTTTTCCTGTCCAAGTACCCCAAACATTGCCCGAAGCCCCCCTGAACACCCCACATGAATAAAACACATTCCGGAAGATAGATCAGGAGCCTAGAATTAAAATGAGCCCTCTCTGAAGTTGCTGTGACAAGCGGTTCCAGAGATATGTCCCATACTGTGAATTCCCATAGAGAGTAAAGGAGCCCTTGCGTCTGAGCGGGAAAAAGCCGCGCTTAAAGGCGCGGAACACCATTTTTAATAAAGTTTAGTAAAACATTAAAAAGTGCCCAAACAAGCATGAAACACATGAGAAACATAAATAAATGAATACCCAATGCTCCAAAACTCAGAGAATAACACAGAAATTGCATAAACAGTAATAATGCAATAAAAACACCCTATGAGTGCTGGAGTGTATTAAAACTCCCAAATACAAGCCCATCAAAGGGACACTGTGGGGACAAGTGGACCTTCAGCACTCAATGGGTGACTCACCTTCCTTGCTGACTTCTGTCTTCAGGTGACCATGATAAGGAGGGAAAGAACCAGAGGTAAATTCCCCAACAGGGGAGCTGCTTAACACAAGCTGTCCCCTCTTCAGGGCATAGGTCCACAGAAAATCCCTGGAAGCTGCACCAGCCACTTTAAAGAGGGCAATTCACAGCCATGGTCACCCTCCTAATGGTGGTATTCCATATTTGAATAAAAAATAATAAAATACTAAGATGCATAGATGTTCTCTACCTGGTGTGGAAGCACACCAGGAACAAATCACTCTAAAGTGGCTCTGGCCAGAAGGTGGCTTAAGTAAGAGGGGAGGCTCCGCCCCTTGCAAATTATTTGCATAGTTGTTCCTGCCTATTAAAGGGGACTTACGCCTCCCTTCCAGAGTACCAGTGACCTGTATTGGACGACAGTGAAATTAGCGTTTTGTAAAGGCCCAGCCAGAGCCCAGACCTGAATCCAATTGAACATCTGTGGGGTGATCTGAAGAGGGCTGTGCACAGATGTCCTCTCAATCTGACAGATTTGGAGCACTTTTGCAAAGAAGAGTGGCCAAATATTGCCACATCAAGATGTGCCATGCTAATAAACTCCTACCCAAAAAGACAGATTGCTGTAATGAAATCAAAAGGCGCTTCAACAAAGTATTAGTTTAAGGGTGTGCACACTTATGCAGCCAGGTTATCGTGAGGTTTTTTATTTTTCCCCCTCAAAGATTTCAGTTTGTTTTGCAATTGAATTGTTCATGTTATAGGTCACATTAAAGGTGGAAAATGTTCTGACATGATTTATCTTTGTCTCATTCTTTAACATCACAAGAACCTGGCATTTTAACAGGGGTGTGTAGACTTTTTATATCCACTGTATATTCAGAGGGAGCAGACACTTCTGCCTTTTCCGGGGCTCCCGTTGATTGTCCAGGATTATAACTAACTAGGACGAGATAAGATACAATACAAGAGCATTAGACAAATTATAATCAATTCACCAACTTCAGTTCTTATCTCTCAAGATTAAATAAATGTTTCCCAAACAGGACAATTTATACATGCATTAAAAGCAACTTTAGGATTATATATTAGAGATGTATGAAATGAATAATTAACTTTTACAAATGTTAGTTGTGAGTATATAATATTTAAAGTTATATCAACCTATTTCATTTTTGTTGTTCATGTTCCTTCAAATGTATGCGAAAGTGCTCATTAACAGAAGTGCCAGTCTTGTTAATAAATATCAGTTCAATGAATATGTAATCAGGCAATTATCCTTGCTTGTAGTCACACTAGTAACGCTAGTAATATTTATCACCTTGACAAAACATAACATCATGATATTAATAGAAGGATTGCCTTTTAGCACAAACAGAAATAAATATTGTTAACAAATGTGTCTATTAATTTCCAAGTGACAGCTGTAACATACGTTTCTGCACCTCACCCAGTATCTATTTGTATAGTTTGATGTTTTAAGTGTGGAAAAAATAATTGAAACACATGCTAATTTAATGACAGCAAAGATCAGAAGCACTCTGAATCTAATAGCATGGGTGGTGGGGGTGGGTTCATAATATTATTCTATTTTTCACTTGCAATTCATCCCATGTTGTCTAACATTTAGTGTGCCAAATAGCAAACAATACACTGGATGAACAAACCAGTGTTAAAATGGTTGCAGAGCATAAAGGAAATATAGATAAGGTCTTGTGTTCAAATGAAACTGAAGTAATTCTCGTGCAAAACAAGTGAACCACAGTGTAAAAATAAAATTCCCACAATTCCCACTGATTTTTTAACCCCTTGAATGCTGGAGATGTTTCCAACACAGTGATTCTCAACCCTCATCTTAGAAATGCTAAAATCTCACTGTTCAGTCATAGACTAGGCCAGGTGTTGTGAAAAAAAACAAAAACCCAGAGGTGACTACTTACAGGCAAGGATCAGGCCCCTGGAAGTCATACGGAGGATTATGCCTTAGGATTTTAAGCAGACTTCTTGTTTTGTTAAGCCTGTTTGGGCTTTGGGGCAGGGTATCATGGGTCTCGGAGGCCTGAAGGGATTGACTCTGTGTGCTTTAAATTGGCAAGTAGAACGAAATTGACATTTGGAAGAAATTAAGGTAGAAGATTGCTCTTGCTTACAGTGACATGACTGATGATCTTGCTCAGGTCAGGCCCAAAAAAGGATCTTGTTTGCAAAAGAGAGAAACTAAGTATCTGTTGTAAAACTGGTTTGCCGATCTTGAGCCACAAGGTACGGCATACGGCAACAGATAAGGCTGGGGACTTACCAGAAAATATGGTGACATCAAAGGCTGCTTCAGAGAGATAAGCATTTTCTTACAAAATATTGACAAGTATACCAAGAGTTCCTCCTTAGGAAGGATAGCTGCTCATCATAGATGGCTATTGCTCTGTGGACCCAGGCTGAAGCAAAAATGGGTCGCAAAGCTGTACCCATGGCTGCAATGTTAGCCTTTAAAAAGGAATCAAGGAATTTGTTGGCCTGCAGCATCTGCCAATAGAAGAGCTGTTTTTTTTTTGGCCAAGTGTGAAATAGAGGGATTAACCGCATGAGGGAAAGCCCACTGCCTTAGAGCCTCAACAGTAAAAGGGTATAGCTTAGAGATGCGCTTGTTAAGGAAAAGACTCTTATCTTGCATTTTCCATTTCTCCAGTATTACCTGATTACTTGTTAGGGGGAAAGAGTGGAGATTCTCTCTCGCATCTCTGGAAGATATCCAGAGAGGCAGATCCCCCATTAGTGGTCTCAGAGACCTGAAGGGTCTCCAACACCTCTCTCATGTGCTCCTTTGCTGAGAGGTAAGGGTCAGCCTTTTTTTGGGGAACTCCAAAGTACAAAGAAGAATCCATATCTTCTTCCTCAGCAGATGACTCCGCAAGCTGAACATGTCCACTGAAAACATAATCAATCTGACTAATAAGAGGGCGGAGCATGGGTCACCATGAGTGGATGAGGTATGAGGGAATTGGTGCAACAGAAGACAGAGTTTGTAACCCAATCTGGTTCTTGATAAGTGCTCTAGGGCCTCGGAGCTGTAATAGGGGGCAACAGCGTATGAGGGACATAGAGTACCAGAATATTCCTGTGGAAGCCCAGTATGGCATGAGGAACAATGGGCTAAGTGTAAAGGAAGCCCTGAATCTTTAGGTTTGAGTTTCCCCATGAGTCCACTGGGATCAGATATGTCCTGAGAAAACAGCCTTTAACTGGGACAAAGTAGTTGTAATAAAGTTAATAACCCCCCCCTCCCGAAAAGACCCCAAAGGCACTTATCTGATATGGAAAGTGTTATATTGGAGGAGAGAGAGAAGGAGAGTCAGGCTCCGCATAGTATAAGCAGTGTAAGAGTAATATAGCAGACAAATTGCCCATCCAATCAGCAAATAGCTTAGGAACCGGAGGATCCTGGAAAATGCAAGTTTTCCTATAATACATATACTGAGCAAACAGTGGATCTCCAGGCACAAAAGACTGCAAAATACATTGAACAGTACATATAAAATGCTGGCCATGAGACAGAGCATGGTGATAGAAATGCCATAATATCCGTTGCTTGTCCAAAGTCTTTCATTGTGGCTTCCTTCACATATAAAGAATAAAGAAGAGAGTTTAAGGTGCCAGCAATCACCTTATCCTGAATGATTAATTCACCTGTCTCAGTTTAGATAGCCCAATAATGAACTTAGCGTTTTTCTTGCTGCCTTTTGCAATTCATTTGTCATTTTCCGTTTCAGTCAGGTCAATGACTTGATTGTAGATTCTTTTGCATGCCATTTACTTTTTTAAATTATGCATCTGACCTTTCTGATTGTGACTTATATCTGTATTTCTAGGTGTAGTAAACTTTTATCATAAAAAAAATTGCAATGTATGCTATGATGAATTAAACAAGGGTACTCCTAGTGCTGTGAGCTCTTCCATTCTATTATATGCTATTGCTAACACTGTTGCCTGGTGTGTACACAGATTTTCTATTGCATTTCATGGGAAAAGTGAGCGCAGTTCTCCATAAAATGTGATAGTACCACCTCCAGCACTATGTGAACATCTGAACTATTACAGATTTTGAATAAATCAAGCTCTATCAGTTGGAATATCCATGTTGTACTCAAGAAAAACCCTACAACATATGTATTTTTCATAAGAAAACTTTACAAAGGCTTCCAGTATGGATATTATTAAAATCAGACATGTTGGTATGCCCAGAGGACTAGAAGTTGAGAAGCACTGATCTAAGCACTCTAAAGAAGCCAGGTGAACTTATGTAAGGGTTTCTCAAAAACAGCAGGTCACCTTTTCAAGACAGACTTGCTTAATCTCAGGTGAGTAATCAGTAGTTCAGTCATTATGACTGAGTTTCCTGTGCCTAATTAGGGATAACCTGAAATTTTACCTGTTGGTGTGCCCCAATGACTGTAGTGGAGAATTGACTTACGTAGTGCTAATGAATGCAGGCCATGTATAGGTATGTTTGCATTAAAGGGACACGAATGTCCCATAAAAAAATCTCTTGTTTTGTATTGTTTAAAAAAAATAAATTATATGGCACAAATCTCATCTCTGAATCCTTTATGGTTTGACAGATATTCATATGTAAAGTTTCCCTTCTCCTGAGGTCAGCTGTAAAGCTGACAGCAAGAGATCAGTGTCGGCTGATCCGAGGAGGGTCTTCAGCAGAGCAGAAATTCACGACACTGGAAAATAATTACTTCATTGGAAAGGTGTACAACGTGTGCCTGGATTGCACGCACACTTTGTAGACTGTTCCGATTAAGTAATTCTTTTCCAGTATCGCTATTGCGGCTCTGCTGAAGAGCCTCCTCATTTCAGCCGACACGGATCTCCTGCTGTCAGCTTTATAGTTGACCTCAGGAGAAGGGAAACTTTACATGTGAATGTCTCTCAAACCATAAAGGTTTGAGAGATAGGATTTCTGCCAAATCATTTATTGTATTTAAACATTACAAAACAAGACAGACATTTTTAATGGGACATTAACTGTCCCTTTAACTAGCCTCCAACAGCCATCCTAACTGTATGGTCATGCAGGTTTTCTATTTGGACAATGGTGTGATTATATGAGAGAGGAGGAAAGTGTCACTAGTGAGTAATCTGTAGTTCCTCAAATATTGTGGACTCCCATCAATAAAAAAAAAAAATGGGGTAGATTCAGCCGCTGTAGTCAAACAGCAGCTGTGAAGACACCGGTTGCCCAGTCTTGGTGTAATAAGACAAGCACACATGGTAGGGACTCAAACATTGGTGGAGAAGAGATGATAGACAGACAAAATCAACAGAGAAGGTGGGCGAGAGAGAGAGAGAGAGATAGGAGGGAGATGGGGTAGGTGGACACAGTGAAGGAAATTATTAACTACATTAGAATTGCCCCACTTTTTCTTTTGGCATATGGTCCTTTGATTTTTGCAAACTTCCTTTGCCATAAGAGCCATTCACCAATCCAGTGTTTTGTTTCCCATTGGTATGTGTACACTAGTGTTTTTATCTGTGATCAGTGGCACTTCAGTGTGCCATGGGTACCAACTTAGGACTACACTTTTTCTTAATATAAATATTGGGTTTTGAAATATTTATGGAAATGCTTATGCACTATATGCAGTTCTGTGTTCCACATGGGCTAAAAGAAAAGGATATATTGGTAAGTACACAAAAAAATCCATTCTCTGATTCACCCTGTGTGGAACTCAGGAATCATGGGCATATATCAAAGCATTCATCAAGATTCCAGGGAGGGAAAAAGAAAACCTCCTCATCAGAACACAGACCAGGTTCAAAGGGAAATGAACTGGTACAACATGAGCCTCTGGTTAGACACAAATACTACAAATCAAAGAACAACTTCCCTGCTTCCACTCCCACCCTAACGTACAGATAGATGTGGGCAGGACCGTAGAAAGCCTCCCCGGTGAGGTCTGGATAATACATTTTAGAAAAATACCAAGTCAGGGAGGGAACTTCAGCACAAGTGGGACATGGGCTTGGTTGTGCAGGAACACTTCGTCAACCCCTCGTCTCACATGTGACTGGCACTTTAGAAGTACTGGATGATCAATTGTATTTTTAATCAACTTTGAGTAAATAGTTCCTCAGAGAGTTATTTGATATTTGCATTATAATATATATATATCTGTATATATAAAATTGTAATCATATCCCCCCCTTACAAATCTCTTCACTAATGTAAGTACATAATTGCTGAGGGAATGGTGTGGAATAAAATAATTTGCATAATCTCAATCATTTAAAATTGGACATACCTTTTTATGAGCAATCAGCATACAATTTGAATGTTCATGTTCACAAGCAACTTCATAATCTGGTATGAGATCAGCTAACTCTTGCACAAAGTGCACAACCTCTTCGTGCCAAGGCACATTTGCCATGGTAAGATTGCTAGCAGAACTCTCTCCACAGTACGTCACTCCCTGAAAGAAAGCAGAGAGCAAAATGGTATGAGGTTTGTTTGCAGCTGTGCAAAAGGAAAAACAAGGAAGCTGTTTTAACAGACAGGGAGATCTCACTACTCTAAAAAGAAACAGAGCCTTATTCAGGAAATTCAGGGGCAACACAATGGTATAACAGGGGATAAATGAAAATTCTCGTTTGATTTAACCCCTTGAATACATTGAAGGTTTCTCTATATTTCACGCTGTTTAAATGTTTAAAAGGGATAGTAATGTTTCAAAATAAAAGCAGTTCCAATTAATCTTCATAGTATTTGGGCCATGGAGAGTGTTATTTCAATACTGTCAGAGTTTTAGTTCATGAGTAATTGAATGATAAAGTATCTGGTCTTTAAAGGGTTAAGTAGACTCAAATTCTACATGCTAGGACAGTGGTTCTCAACTCCTGTCCTCGGGACCCACTAACAGGCCAGGACTTTGATTAACTCACCTGAGCTCTAACAAGGAAATCATCAAATCCTGGCCTGTTAGTGGGTCCTGAGGACCGGAGCTGAGAACCACTGCGCTAGGAGGAATAAAACTGGGTGAGGAACAGCCAAACTCGGATAACAAGGTGAGGTTGTTGAAGACAGTTTAATGTCAAAAGTCATACACCATGGCAAAACTGAGCACACCAACAAGACAAAAAGTAGTAATACTGCATCAGCAAGGTCTCTTCCAGGCAGAAATTTCTAGGCAGACAGGGGTTTCCAGCTGTGCAGTCAAAGCTCTTTTGAAGAAGCACAAAGAAATGGGCAACAATGAGAACCGTAGACTCAGTGATAGGCCAAGGAAACTTAGTGCAGTCGATGAAAGACACATCATGCTTACTTCCCTTTGCAATTGGGATGTCCAGCAGTGCTGTCAGCTCAGAACTGGCAGGAAACAGTGGGACCCTGATATACCCATCAACTGTCCAAAGAAGTCTGGTCAGAAGTGGTCTTTATGGAATACTTATGACCAAAAAAGCCATACAAGGCCAAGTGACTCAACTATGCACAAAAACACAGGAACTGTGGTGCAGAAAAATGGCAGTAGGTACTCTGGAATGATGACTCAAAATTTAAAATATTTGTTTTTAGCAGAAGGCAGTTTGTTCACGAAGGGCTGGAGAGTGATACAAGAATGAGTGTTTGCAGGCAACAGTAAAGCATGGTGGAGGTTTCTTGCAAGTTTGGGGCTGCATTTCTCCAAATGGAGTTGTGGATTTGGTCAGAATTAATGGTCTCCTCAATGCTGAGACGTAAAGGAAGATACTTATCTATCCAAGGAGGCATCTGCCTGGCCCCAAAATTATTCAGCAGCATGACAACGACCCCAAACATACAGCTGAATTCATGAAGAACTATCTTCAGAGTAAAGAAGAGCAAGGAGTCCTGGAAGTGATGGTATGGCCCCCACATTATTGAGTCTTTCTGGGATTACATGAAGAGAGAGAAGCAACTGAGGCTGCCTAAATCCACAGAAGAACTGTGGTTAGTTCTCCAAGATGTTCCTTAAAAAACTGTGTGCAAGTGTACCTAGATGAATTGATGCTATTTTGAAGGCAAAGGGTGGCCACACCAAATATTGATGTGATTTAGATTGTTCTTCTGTTCACGCACTATGCATTTTGTTAATTGCGGAATATAAACTATTAACATGTCTATTTTTGAAAGCATTCCTTACTTTACAGCATTTTTTCACACCTGCCTAAAACTGTTGCACATTATATATATATTATTTTTTTTTTTTTTTATATAATTTTTCCTTTTAGACATGAGGACCAAAGGGTTAAACAAATTGAATCACATGTACAGGGAACCTAGGATAATGCACAACTCTATTAGACAAAGTAATTTGGTTTATTGAATGTAGAATCTCATCTACAATCACAAAATGCAGTTTGATTTATTCTTACAAGGGAAAACCGTATCAATGCTCAGCACATTCAGTTCTACAGTGTACATTTATGCAATGCACATGCCAAACAAAAATTGATGTTAAAATGTTCTTAAGATAAGACTTTTTTAAATTATATTTCTGTCTTTGTAAGAAAAAAAAATTACCAGTAAACCAATCTATGTTTTATTCAACAGTCTGCTTTCTTGATTAGATTTCCTAATGCACATGGTAAAGTTTGTCTCCTTGCAATGTCGACAACACAGCACAGACTATAAATACAATGACACAAATAGGGTTATGTAATGCCACCTTTGAATTCTTTGGTGGTGTAAAGTGTTAAGGGCTTTCCACATTTTATTTTCCACATATTTACTTTTTTCTACATATACAGCAGAAATACTGCATTTAGGAACACAGGGCCCTATGTATAAAGCCAAAAGAGTCATTAAAAGTAGGCTCCAATGCAAGAGAGAGAGAGAGTCCATTTCGTTCATACTGTGATATGGCAGTTTCACACATAAATTTATAAATTTACAGAGAAGACAGACCATCTCACCCACACTTGGATATATGGAAATTTCACTCATCCATATACAGATATGACAGTCCATCTCACTCAGAGTTACGGCAGTTTTACATATCCATATAGAAGAAAACAGTCCATCTCACTAATTCTTAGAGATACAGATAGATTCCCACATCATCATACACACAGGAACACGAGGAGGGGTGATGCATGCCAGTGATGCAGTATCTGGAGACATGAATCAATTCAAGGAACACTAACATATTTTAATAACACCACACACACACACACACACACACACACACACACACACACACACACACACACACACACACACACACACACACACACACACACACACACACACACACACACACACACACACACACACACTTTTTTCTTAATATGGGCAGAAAATCCTCTTGGACAATACAAATCAATCTTGAGTAGAATGGATCTCCAAAATAATCTTTAATTAGTACTTAATATGTCCATAGAGCCAGTCATGGTTCTTTGTTGCAACAACACATAAGAGGAGTTTTCAGTCCGCGAGTCCTGCTAACAAATCATGGACAGAATATAAAGTACTAATTAAAAAGGTATTCTGCACACCCTTTTCACACAGGGGACCATTAGGATTTTCTGCCACATTAAGGTAAATGTGCTTATATTAAGAAGTTGTTAGTGTTCCTTTAACTTTCTCAGTGTACATTTGCCCCAAATCTCTTTGCTTATAATAAACTACATGTGCATGACACCATACAAATTTCCACCCTGCTCTATCCACCAGCTGAGAAATCAGATCCAGCATCCTCCACACACTGCACCTCCAAGCATAACGATGGTGGTTACCTTCTTACTAGAATATACATGGATTATTCAAAAGGCAGTTATCGTAAATACCACAATTACTATATTTGTTGTACTGCCCAGATTACTTAACTAATACTCTCCTTTTGTAAGGTGTTACTAGTTTTCTGCGGTGCTTTGTAAATAAAATTATACATTCATACAGATTTCACTGTGTTACTATGGAAGCAGGCTTCATAAAAACATGTGGCTGTGCAGCTTCAAAACAGTCCCTGTAAGCAATTTGGAATGGTCAGAAAATATACCTGCTCGGCTGGCAGTGGACTATAACAGTTTGTGGTACTCAGATTGGGCTTGCAAGGCATTATTAGTCTATGGCAGATATGTGCACACCAATGAGACGGAATTCTGAGACTTCAAGTCTCGTAGTTCGTTAAGTCTTCCTTGCTGGAGCAGAGAGGATGCACTGGGTGTCTCCTTTTCAGGCCCCCATTCTGCGGGTAACAATGCATCCCCAGCTTCACTAGCAGAATCTGCCTCTCTAGCACGCAGGAGGAAAAAAGCTCCATTTAAAGTAATGGAAATATTCAAGTGGTGCAGCTGGTTTGTTCTAATGTTCTTTATGCATGTAGTCTTTGATAAAGAGGAAAAAAGTATGTATTCTACAGTAGAAAATACAATATACTAGGCACAGGCATGATCCACATGGATGACTCTGCTACCATGGTTGTTAAGCAGTTTAAGAAACTGCACTATATTACATAAAAACACTCCTCACCCAAATTACCGAATCACATATAGGTTACTGAAACCCTGGATTCATCGCTATATAATAAATCACATACATATAAACCTGAGCAATTCTGAAACAAACCAACTGCATCATGGGAAAATAAAATGACTCCTGATTTAAATGGGACTTTTAAAACCATACTTGCCAGAGATGGCTCCAACACACTGGGAAGCAATGTGCCGAAGACCCCATTAGCATTCAAGTGTTTAAAATCCCCACTTAATGAATGGGAATTTTGAATTTCTCTACTATAGATCAGTTGCTCCTCTTCTCTTTGTGCATACGTGCTGAACTAACAATGACATACTTTATGCAAATAAATATATTTTATTGACATACTTGAGAGATACAAACTCTAGTACAAATATAGCCACAGTCACTAAACTTCCTGAAGAACTGTAAAGGGCTATTTATACATGCAATTCTGTGCATAAATGTATGTCTTGTGCAGAGATTTTTCTTGCATTTCTAGACTGGACTACCTGTGGGTGGGACTATACAAATAACCAATTCTTCTCTGTGAAGGCAAAAGAGTGAAAACAAAAACTTTATCAGCAACATCTGTGTAATTATTATACCATACAAGAGGAAATTTATTTTCATAGGTTCCCAGTGTCATGATTATCCACAAGAGGAGGGTAAATTTTATATTTGTGGAGTCTAATAAAAGTTCTTTTTCCCAGAACATATTGGAGTTTTGAATGTTTATAAAATGCAGCCATATCAATCATTTATAAGTGAAACACACGGAAAAGGGTGAAACTTATATTTCAATATTTCTTTTTCTTCTGTGCCCCTCCATGGCATCGAATAATAGTTTGTCTCCTCCCACAAGCTTTGTAGGACCAATCAATAGTCTTTAAAGAGAGCTCCCTGAGAAATACCAACACATTTGATTTTGTCAGAGCTGTAAGATCTAAAACAGACAAGATGAAGGATTGGGTTTTCCGTGGAGGAACATAGAAGAAAAGGAAATGTTGAAAGGTTAATCTCACCCTTTATTCTGTGTCCCTGTGCATGGCAGATAATAATGGGGAATTATAAGAGTAGTGCCCCAGTAAGGATGGAAAAGTGAATATTGTGGGGCAGGAAGAAAACAGCATGAGATTTCTAGAGTTAGAAAATGCAGCACTAAAAGGATTAGATAGAAGGAATTCTGGAAGTTGTGCATGAACAAAAGAGTTAAACATTGTGATGAGTAAGAAATACATATAAAATCCACATCTGGGAGAGAAAATCCCTTAATAGTCAAAAAGCAATCCCCACTTGCAGCACTTTGCCCCCAAACCTTGCCTTTGCTAACACCTGGACTTCAACTTGATCGTGTCTTATAAAGGCTGAGATAAAGACCCAAGTAGCTGCTTTACATATTTCCTCTGGGGACGCTGTAGCTTTGCTTGCTCAGGAAATTCACATCTTCATAAGACAGCATGATACACTATGTAATCCACCTAGCAAATGATACCTTGGAACTTGCTAATACCTTGTACTTGCCTTGCAAATACATGAACAATGAGTCCAACTTCCTGAAAGCCTGTGTTCTATATAGATAATGTGAGATACACCTCACTAGATACAAATTGTAGTAGTGGTATTGATATGAAATCTGGAAATATTGTTGTTCTGGCTCCATATTCTGAACACTTCCACACTCTGCAGTATATTTTGGAAGTGGCTACCTTTCTACCTGAGGCAGTTGTGCTAGCTACAGCTGAACTAGGTCAGAAAAATCCTTCCTGGCCACCTTGGTGCTACGAGAATTACCTGTGCTCTATCCTTCTTGATCTTCCTTAAAGTGGATTTCCATCCTATAATGATGTCTGTATTAAGGTGATAGTAACATCTCTATTAAAGTTGATGTCCAAGTCCTCTTTACATTTTTTAACACATATCACTAGCGCTATATTTCATTAATTACATATTTGTAGTTCAAGCACTCTTGAAGCTAAAAGGATCCCCCTCCTGCACCGTTCCATGCGTCAATGAGCCCAGTCTGGTGTGGGTGGAGCGAGGGACAATCTCCAGTAAGTAATAGGAAAGAGAGGATTTTAGCCTTATCTGTTAAATCCTTTTCTCTTAGTCCATATAGTTTACTGGTAACTTTGGGAAGGCGTCCTCCCTTTTAAGTAGGCAGAAACAATTCTGAAAAAGAAGTGCAGGGTGGAGCCTTCCACCTCTCCTAGCTGGTTCCCAGCCAATCCCCTCCAGTAAGATTTGAAATGCTAACTATTGAATAGGTAGCAAGAAGGGAAAAGAAGACTTCTGTGAGCAGGAACCCGAAAGGACTCTTATGTTCGGTCACAGGAAAACCAAGCATGGTCTCTTGACAGGGTGGGAGACCAGTTACCTATATGGACCAAGAGGAAAGGATTTAACAAGTAAGACTAAAATCCTCTTTTCTCTGTTGTCCAATATAGGTTACTGGTAACTTTGGGATGTCCAAACATTGAGTTTCCCAGAGGTGGAAAATAAGGCAAGGACCAGGCACAGGTCCCCAAAGCCAACAGAGCATATATGAGCTAAACAAATCATAAAACAGACCTATAATGAACGAAGTGTCAATGGACACAAAACTGGAGTATAACACACCAGGAACTGTAACACAACACAAAGAACTTGCAAAGCCTTGAAAGAAAACCTTGACATCTGGAAGGATGGCAGTGCGTCTCTGAAAGTAAACAGAGAGAGCAGAAGTCTGAACCTTCAAGGAACTAAAGCTGAGACCCTTATCAACCCCGTCCTGCAAAAAAGACAGGACCGCAGGAAGTCGTCCATGTATGGAGTGACCTTGATGCCGTCCCTGTGTAGGACTGACACTAAAGTACCCAGGACACGATTGAAGACCTGGGGGGCTGTAGTCAGACCAAAGGGGAGAGCAGAAAACTGAAAATGCCCTTGGTCACAGGCAAACCTGAGGTACTTCCGGCTCTCTGGATGGATGGCTTTTTGCATGTAGGCATTCTGAAGGTCCAGAGAAGTGAGAAATTCCCCAGGAGACATGGCCGCAATCACTGTCCTTAGGGACTCCTGGTGATAATGAGTTTTGACCACGAAGGAATTGAGATCCTTGAGGTCCAAAATCGGACGACAGCCACCGTCAATCTCAGAAACCACAAATAGGTTGGAGTAGAAACCTGAACCCATTTCCAGCTCAGGAACTGGTTCCAGGACCTCCTTGTCCAAAAGGGTCTGGATGGCACCATTGATAAGACAGTGCTTCTCTACTCCCTGAGGAGTGTGAGAAGGAAAGAACCTGAACGGAGGAAGAGAGGTGAAAGGGATCCTGTACCCCTCTGAGACTACCTGTAAAACCCCCGGATCCGCCACTGGAGCGTGGGGTAAGGGGTTCGGTGAGCCATGCTGAAGAAGATTTGGGATTCTTGGGCTTGGCAGAGGACTGCTTGGGCCTCCATTGTTGTTTAGTCTTGGAGGAGGAATGTGGAGCCTGGGGAACCACCTGGTTCGTGGTGCGTGCCTCAGTCTGAAAGGGACAAAAAAAAACTATTCCGTTTGGCCTGAGGCTCTCTCTTGGAAACTAATGGCAAGAGGGTGCTCTTACCCACAGTGGCCTCCTTAAGCTCTGGCCCAAACAAGGACGTTCCCAAGAAAGGCAACGAAAGTAAGGCTTTCTTAGAGGTAGTATCTGCACACCAGATATTGAGCCAGAGAGCCCGTCTGGCAACCACAGACATGGAAGAAACCCTAGCCACCAACCGGATGGCATCAAAGATAGCTGCAGAAACATAATGCTGAGCTTCGGATATGTTGGCCAGAAGCCGCAACAAGTCAGAAGTAGGAGTGCCCTGACGGACAGCTACAGTCTGCTGTTCAACCAAGCAGCCGCAAATGAGGGACGCAATGATGTGCCTGCAGTAGCCAAGATGGCCTTTAGAAAGGTCTCAAGTTTCCTGTCAGTCCAGTCCTTAAGGACAGACATGTGCGGACTTAGAGAGTCTAGAAACTGGGACGTCCACCTTAGGGGGCTAAGCCCACTGCACTAGGGCCGCTTCAGAGAAGGGATACAACTTAGCAAACTTTCTAGATACAGCAGATATCTTATCAGGGTTCTTCCACTCATCTAACACAAGGTGATGAAGAGTGAGATTAGGTGGAAAGAAGGTAGACTGCTTCTTAGGTTCATGAAACACATCAGAAGGGTCCTTAGGAGCCTCAGAAACCAGGGCAATGTTTAAAGTATTGAGGACAGCCCTGATCAGGCCCTCAGCAGAGGGAGCAGGGTCAGCTTCAAAAGGGTTCCCAAAAAATTGGGAGGACACCACCGCAGAACATTCACCCTCATCTGAGTCCACCAACAATTCCTCCTCAGAGGAATCTGATACTTCAGGTAGACCCTGTGGTTTGGGTAGGGAAGATTTGATAGAAGTAGGGCGCTGCCAGGACTGAAAGACCCCTTGTAATTGGGATGGAAGAAGTTGTAAGGGGGAATTACGCTTAATAGAAGTATAAGCACTATGGTTATACAAGCTAGAGTTGCATTTATACTTTGATTCTAGCTATAACTGCTCCATAAATATATTACTGCCATTATTATACTTTGGTTCTATATACGGTTGATCTAAAAGTATGTCACAGCCATTAGTACACCGTCCTGCAAATTGGGTGCTACTGGCACTGTGCAGGGGCATCAGGCCGCTAAGGATGCCAGGCTCATTGTTTTGCACTTCTTGCGACCTTGTAACCAGCAACTGAGTCTGCCGGGACATAAAGCACACAGCACACCCACACCAAAACACCACCATACTAAAAGATACACCTACACAGCATGCTAACACACAAGCAAGCAATACCACCATACTAAAAGACATATCCACATACAGCACACTAACACAGACATGCACCCCTACCATCTCCATACGAAATAATACACCTATTAGCGCACATATCCCAAAATCACCATACTAAAAAGATACATCTACACAGCACATGGACACACACATCCCAACATTACCATACTAAGATACACCTACTAAGCACTAACAGATCCACCCACACAGTATATGAACATTGATGCACACACCCAAACACCTCCATGCTAAGAGATGCAACTACAGATCACACAAAAGCACACACAAACATCACCACACTGAGAGATATATCTACAAAGCATGCCAACACACACACTGCAACACCATACTAAGAGATACACCCACACAGTACAGTAACACACCGTGATGCACGCCAACACCTCCATGCTAAAAGATACCTAAAGAGAACACAAATGCATCCACATCAACAACACCATACTGAAAGATACCTCTACACAACATGACACACAAATCAACATTACTATACTAAAAGATACATCTACACAGCATGACGCACACACACATCAACACTACCATAATAAAAGATACATCTACACAGCATGACACACACACACACATCAACACTACCATACTAAAAGATACATCTACACAGCATGACACACACACACACACACACACACACACACACACACACACACACCAACACTACCATACTAAAAGATACATCTACACAGCATGACATACTAACCTCAACCACCATACAAAAATATACTCCCGTACAGCACCCTAAAAGATGCTCAACAATACCACCATACAAAAAAGAGATACACCCACACAGCCAATTAACACGTACCACCATATTAACACCTACACAGCACATTCTTCAGCACCATCATAGTAAAAGAGACAACTGCACAGCACATTACCTCATACACACACTGCATTGTGTTATAGTAATCTGCAACAGAACTGCTGTTTCATAGGCTATATGAATGCTAGGATTTAGAGTTTTTTTACCGACTTTATATTATTATTCAGATAGATCCCAGTATTGGCTGTAAAGTGCTGCCCAGGCTGGGAATTGCCTCAGTTTACTCTGCCTTATCCAACCCAAGGGAGGAAACCAGTGTTCGTATATATGTAATATAGGTCTATTTTGAAGAAATGTATGCATTTTTAAGGCAAACCAACCACCCAGCTAAGATTGTGGTAGAACAGGACCATTAGACAACTTACCTTCACCTCAATGAAGTCTGGTCTTCCAACACTAACCAAGTCTGCATAAGCTTTCAGTTCCTCCACGTTCCATGCTTTCACCAGTGTGAGTCTGTACACGGTCCTCTGTTGCTGGAAATCAGAGAGGGAAAATCATTAACTGAGTGTGAATCTCAAATCCACTGTGCTTCTGTGAACATAAAACTGTATGCCCAATGCCCTGTGGACTATATACACAAACAGCATGGACCAAAACTTGGCCAAGCCAACCACACCACAGAGAAAAGCTTGTGAATGCTAAAGGTGTCTCCTCTGAATTGTATGGCAATGATTGTGTGGTAATGTGTTGGGGATCCCTCTAGCAGCCAAATGGTTAAATAGCAATTTATATTATTTGTCCCCTTGTGGTGCAGTTGGATTTCCTCAGGGCAAATCAAGTGACCTTTGCCAAAAATAAACAGATTTAAATTGGGCTTTAACTCATTGAGTACCAGAGAGGTATCCAACGCTCTAGATACCTCACAAGCTCTCAAAGGGTTAACCCCTTGACTGCTAAAGACTTCTCCAATGCATTCTGGAGAAATGTGCAGGAAACCTCCATTACATCCATGGAGTTAAAAACCCAATTTAAATGTACAGAAACAGTATTTTCCCATACCTCCCAACATTTCAAATGGCTAAAGAGGGACACTGGTGTTTTAGGGGGTGTTGCTGGAGGCGTGGCTGGTGGACTGGGCATTACCGAGAATTTTTAGGTTATTGCATGACCTACTGACACGTCTTTGTACAACTGAAAAAATTATTTAGAGTAAGACCAAAGTATTTTATTTACACAGACCAATGTATAAACACATATAGTGACTTTTACACAAACATTAATGTGAGATTTATTTCTGTGGAGTAATGTGATACTCTTATATACACACCACATAGCCTGGCATCCTAAATAGCAGGACAGAGGGATTTAGGTCTAAAAGAGGGACACTTGGGAAGTATGTTTTCCTGCTGAGCAAAACAAGTGTACTCCCCTGCTAAGAGATGCTGTATTGAAAAAGGATTCTAGTTCAAACTCATGGTGGGTTTTTATTTTGTTCTATTTAAGCTTCTGGGTGCCAGAGAGGTATCCAACACATTACAAGGCAATGGATTAATAATACACTGTTTGCAACAGTGCCACCTGGTGTCCAGACAGTTATTATTGCATTCTATGTGAGTGGTAAGTTACTGACTACAGTTCTCTATAAAATGTGATAGTAACCCTTTGAGTGCCAGAGAGGCACGCAATGCGTTGCGTGCCCCTCTGGCACTCAAAGTGTTAACAGCTCCCCCACTTTGTGGCAGTTGGAGCTGTAATAACCCCTGAATGAAGAGAATGCAAGTTTTCTACCCAGTAGGACAATCCCAATAACATAACAGTATTTTACATATAATAATCATGCTACTTTAAAAACAACTTCTGGATTTTAAGGAAAGGCCGTTCTGTATTTTGTATAGGCACTAAATCCCTGAAGCACTATAATAAAAAAAATATGGCAAAATCAGCTTCTTTGTCACTAAATGACATTTCCTCAGACTGCAGTTGTCAACTGAGATTCAGATCTTGCCTATGGCATGAAGTGTGAGATGTCAACTCTAAGAAAATTTGAGCTGTGCCTCAGCCATTCCATCAATTAGTACAACATACTACTTTTCTCATACAATGTTTCAGAAGCATGGGAGTCTGGAAAGGGCCCCCTCCATATAAACATAGGGGCTAGACCGGCTGGCCTGGGGGCCATATTATGGCTTTGCCCCAAACCCCAACGCCCCCCAGAAGAAATTCCTGTGGATGCCCCTGTTCAGAAGCTAGTTGCATGGATCATTTGGGTGGCAGGTGAATTTAATGAAATAGTACTTGGAAGGCCTGGTCTTTCAAAGATTCCACACACACCACTAGCTAGTAACTGTGCACTATATGCAAATACAAGGCTGGGTATAAAACCTTCCTGTTGCTTAAGAACTTAACCCTAGGTTCTATTTACACAGAGGCAATGCCAGAAATCCAGATAAAAATAAATTAGATATGATGAACTTTTGCTCAAATCAACAGTTTTATGCAGAAAGCAGAACAATATTCATAATGAGGAAATAAAATTCCACACAATTCCAATTGATTTAAATGGGGATTTTAACTAAATGAATGTTGGAGAGGTCACCAATTCACAGTGAAACAATGTACTTGTAATAACATTTGCATTCAAGGGTTAAAATCCATATTTAAATCAGTGCTTTTTTTTCTTTTTAATCAGTGACTAGCATTAAGTCTATAACTGTTCAACTTCTGTATGAATAAAGTTTATTTTTATAGAATAATATATTGTGTGATGCGCCATAATATCCACATTTATTATCCAATGATCATGATAACCCAGAGTTATGAAAACAAAAAAATATTTATTAAAAATATAAAAAATGTAAAAAAAATATATATATATATGTAACACAACAATAGTATAAAGTAAGACAAAAAGAGGAGAAGCGCACACACTATATGTGCAGACTGCTGTTATCAATGATGAACCATCACCACATGCCCACTTGTAGAATTATCTACTCACTTGTAGGAGAGGCACAAGACTTGCCTCACAGTTTCACAACATTCACTGGATCACCCCCAGTGCAGGTCTCTGTATATGTCTTCCCTCTCTTATTTTCTTCTGATATCTCCAATCCAACTTAGACTCCACCCAGAGCGCTCCTTCAGGTTTCCGTCTGCTAATATTGTAGCTATATGGCCCCACCTAGGGGCTCGATATCTAGTAGCTAGCTAAATATAGGACTGGATTACATATACAAGGGAAAAAACTATACTGAGACCTGATATGAATCAAACACTGGTTTGACATACACCGGCACTGGCCAATACCATCGTTTGAGAAGGAAACGATGCATGTCGGGTCTCGTGCACAATCTATATCACGTGGTGCGGTTGCACAGTGCCTGTGTAGTTACATGGTGAGCCCCGACGGGCACAGTGGAGGAAATCGCGGATCTTGGTGTGGGTTACATGTGTGTGCCATGAACGCGATATGGATAGATTCCTTTTAGGATTGTTTTTGTACTCTGGGTGCATATTGTGTGTAAAGTGAGATCCGCAATTATCCAGTAATCCATAAATATTCAGTTATTTGTGAACATATGAGAGTATATTATTTTATACTATTGTTGTGTTCCATATTTTTAATAAACATTTTTGCCTATTTTCGTAACACTGGGTTATCGTGATCATTGGATGATATTTGTGGATATTATTATCTCGCATCACACAGTATATTATTTTATTTAGATTTTCTTCTCCCATACAAGTGAGGGTTTTTGTGTGATTTGACGACATATGAATATATTGTTTAGGGCTCAATTCAATGTATATATTTGCATTTGAAAGTTTATTTTTTATTTTTTTTTTTTTTAGGCTTTTTGTTGTACCGCTTTTGTATTACTGCTAAAAAAAAATCCACGTGGCCCATATGAACCTGCTCTAAAACGTTATTTCCTCCACTAAAACAAAAATAATATTTTTACTTAACATAATTCATAAAGTGAACTGTATTTTTTTTCCTTTTTAAATGACAACCCTGAGGTTTGTGCACTGGCTGTATCAATTGCGAATATGCGGGTCTCACTAATACCCAAATGAGCTGAGAGAGATAGGGAGAGAAAGAGAGCAAAAGAGAGAAAGAAAAAGGAGAATAAGAAAGAAAAGAGAAAATGAAGAGAATTAAAGAGAAAATACAGAAAAAAGTGAGAAAGAGAGCAAGGGAAAGTGCAGGTGTGTGTGGGGATGGTTATGTGCAGGTGAGTGTGGGAGTGAGGGTGTGTGGGGTGAGTGTGGGTATATGTGAGGAGGAGTGTGGGTATGTGTCAGGAGGAGTGTGGGCGTGTGTGAGGAGGAGTGTGGAAGCATGAGTACGGGTGTGTGTGTATGTGTGTGGGGGGTGTGTGGGGGATGAGTGTGTGTGTCGATGAGAGTGTGCAGTGATGAGTGTGAGTGTGTATGGGGTTTGTGTATGTGTGTTGAGAGAGTGAGTGCCTGGGTCATAGAAGGCTATCTATATGTATACAGTACAATGTGTGGATAGAAAATAACAATAAAAAAACTTCTTTGCAAGATCACAGAGTAAATATTAAGCATGGAGAATATTAGTCATTATAAGGAACTCTAAAATAAGATACTGAATACTAGAAGAAGAAACCCACTCTTCACTAAAGATCAACAGATGTGTACTGCTACAACTATATTTATAAATCATGATATAAACTGGACACACTAGCTTACAGGCAATGTTATTACAGTAAGACACTTAACAGTATGTGGATTATTATTACTGCTGTCTATTGTTTATTTATAACGCAACAACATATCCCGAGCTATACAACAGAGAAAAGAGACACAGACTTAATCAGTACAATTAGATCATAAAGTACAAAATGATTAAACTGCCATGCATAAAAAAGGATTATAATCTACATAAAGGTAAGCTTTATGCACAGTTACATATCAGCAAAATAATAATCAAATACATTTCCCCCCCCCCACCCAAAAAAATGGCAGACCATTTCCATGCGTAAGATAATCCCCCTGGCACTCAAAAAGTTAAAAGCACACTGAGCAATATGTATTTACTATGTCCACAAGTTGCACCTGGTATAGTCACTTTTGGTTCTGTCTGACCACTGAAAACATTTAAAGGGACAGTAATACTTCGTTTTATCTTTATTTTATTTTGTAGGCATTAAAAAAACATGAAGAACGATATAAGTCTTATCTCTCAAACCTTTATGGTTTAAGAGATATTCACAAGCAAAGTGTCCCCCTCCCGCCCCTTTTACTGATGTAACACTGCTCAGCTAGATCAGAAGGGAGGTGCCCAGGTAGATTGCAGAGAGGGACAATCTTCAATTAAGATAAGGGGAAAAACCTGAAAAGCTTGTCAAGGGGGGCAGGGATTTCATTGTTCTCACAGGAAGAAGATTGTCCCCTTCTGTTATCTGTCTGGTCTATGGACTGCATTCCACATCTGAGAAGAGATGACTAGGTATAAGGGGTGGGAGGGGGAAACTTTGCTTGTGAATATCTCTTAAACCATAAAGGTTTGAGAGATGAGACTTAGATCATTCTTCATGTTTTTTAATACCTACAAAATAAAAAAAATTAAAACGAAGTATTACTATCCCTTTAAAGGGACAGTAATGTTTCAAAATAAAAGCAGCTCCAATTAATTATCATCGTATTTGGGACATGGAGAGTGTTATTTCAATACTGTCAGAGTTGTAGTTCAAGAGTAATTGAATTATAAATTCTCCTCCTCCTGCCCCTTTTACCTAGTGTAAGCCACCTCCCCTCAGATGTGGAATCTGATCTTGAGACCAGACAACTCATAGCAGGGGACAATCTTATTACTGTGAGAACAGTGAAAACCCTGCCCCCCTTGACAGGTTTTTCCCTTATGCTAACTGAAAATTCTCCCTCTCTGCAAACCATCTGGACACCACCTTTCTGCTCTGAGCTGAGCAGTGTTACATCAGTAAAAGGGGCAGGAGGGGGATACTATATCATTCAATTACTCTTGAACTACAGCTCTGACAGTATTGAAATAACACTCTCTATGGCCCAAATTCTATGAAGATTAATTGGAGCTGCTTTTATTATGAAACATTACAATCCCTTTAAGCACATTTTTGCTTGTATTGATTGCCAGAGAGTGTGTGTGTCTGTGTGTGAGTGCATGAGCGTGTGTGTGTGTCTGCGTGCGAGTGAGTGAGTGCATGAGAGTGCGTGTGCAAACATGTTTTACACAAAATTCATTATTATAAAAGCTGCAAGGAGGAGAATCTCTATGGGGGGGAGAGAGGGAGAGAGAGAGGCCTTATCTCTGAGTGCCATATGGTACGGAACGCATTGCAAAGCAATGCGTTCCGTAACCCTCTGGCACTCAAAGGGTTAAGGTTTGATAAGAGTTCAGTTTGTTGATATAGTGGTAAACTGATCCTGAATCAATCTTGTGGTATGCGCTAAGGTGTGTTTCATCATCTCAATTCTGCAATTACCCCTAAAATACATCTACATTTCCACACTTTCTCTAAGCGTTAATAAGTCACGGTCATATTTCTGTGGGAGTGTTTATATGTTAATGTGGCTATTCGCCTCATGCACTAGGCTCCGATAAATAGCTATGCACTGAAACAAATTTACATCTCTGAGGATGACAAATATGGAATCTTTCCATAGTTTTCTATGCAGCTACAGAGGACAATTTGCTATGTCACTGCTTTGAGTGCCAGTATGGTACGGAGCACATTTCTCTGCAATGTGACATTGTTGTACATCTCTCTTATATTCAACTGGTTACCCCTTTGAATGCCATTAAAATATGAAGGCAATGCACACCCCAGTGGCGTACCACAGCCCCTGCTCTGCTTAACAGAGTATTTAGTTACACACAGAACTGGAAAATCAGCTGTGTGTACATGAATTAAAAGCGGGACAGGTGTTTATCTACGTTATAACTCTGTGTGCCACAGAGGTGTGCAATGCATCCCTAGGGCACTCAGGGAGTTAAAGGGATGGCAATGTTTCACAAAAAAGCAGCTCAGATTAATCTTCATAGTATCTGGGCTGTGGACAGCATTATTTCAATACTGTCTAAGTTGTAGTTCAAGAGTAATTGAATGATAAAGTACCCCCCTCCTGCCCCTTTTACTGATGTAACACTGCTCACCTTAGAACAGCAAGACTGTCCGGATGGCTATCAGAGAGGGACAATCTTCAGGAAGCATAAGGTAAAACCTGAAAAACCGGTCAATGAGGGCAGGGTTTTCCTTATACTCACAGTAAGAAGATTGTCTCTTGCCGTTATTTGTCTGGTCCCAGGACCACGTCTCACATGTGAGGGGAGGTGGCTTATACTAGGTAAATGAGGGGGAGGGGATACTTTATCATTCAATTACTCGAACTACAACTCTGACAGTATTGAAATAACACTCCATTGCCCTAATACTATGAAGATTAATTGAAGCAGCTTTTTTGTGAAACATTACTATCACTTTAAGGCAGGGTTTATGTTGTTCTTGATCCTGAAGTATGAGGCTGAACTCATCCTCCCAACCCCCCCCCCCCCAACCTCTCAAAAGTGCCCCCGAATAAAGTTATCCTTAAGCTTCCGAGACTGACGGACAGGTTACTGCAGCCTATGCGCCTGCGCCATCAGTCTCTTCCAGAGCCGTTCGGGCCAGTGCAATGCCTATGAAGGGTGAAGGGGACTGACAGTGCAGGCGCACATTCAAGATGTCCGTGGTGTTGCCTGGCTTCCGGTCTCGAAAGCTTAACCCCTTCACGACTGCAGTCCTGGGAAGTGACCTGTGACACATGCCGGCACACAGCACTGAGAGAGACCGCTCCAGTCTTGGATTGGTCAGTTTCAATCCCCATTTTTACTTACAGCACTCCAGGAGGAGCGATGTAAGTAAAATGTATGTGACGTGTTATGACCATCACCGGTCCTTAAGGCAAATCCGTGTGACGGTCATAGCACGGCGCACAGTCGTTAAGTGGTTAAGGATAACTTTATTTGGGAGTACTTTTGAGAGAAAATAATGATTATTAAGCTAGTCGCCACCTGCCTAAGTATTGCAGGGCGACTTTATTTGAGGTGGTAGTTTCGTTTTAATTATCAAAATAAGAGGATTTTAGTTTTACCGGATAAATCCTTTTCTCTTAGTCCATACAGGTTACTGGTAACTTTGGGTAGGCGATCAGCCCCTTTAAGTAGGCAGGATGAAAAGTGAATGCAGGGGGTGGAGCCTACCTTCCCTCCTTGGCTGCTTCTACCCAATCAGCTCCAGTAAGATTTGAGACACTAACTATTGACTAGGTACTGAGAAGGAAAAGAAGACTCCTGTGAGCATGAACCCAAAAGGACCCCCATTGATCTGCCACAGGACAGCCAAGCATGGTCCCTTGACAGAGTGGGATACCAGTAACCTGTATGGACTAAGAGAAAAGGATTTAACAAGTAAGACTAAAATCCTCTTTTCATTGTTGTCCAATACAGGTTACTGGTAACTTTGGGATGTCCAACCATTGAGTTTCCCAGAGGCGGGAAGGCAAGGACCAGACGCCAGGCCCCCAAAGTCACCAGAGCATATATGAACCATCAGATCAGAGAGAGCCCAACAAAAATAAATGAAGTGTCAATGGACACTGAACAGGGGTAACACCACCCCAGGAACTGTCACATAGCACACTGAACTAGAGCCAACAGGGCTCAAAAGTGAAGGAAGCACCAAAGAAGATCCTAGACAGGCAAGACAGCCACCAGGAGCTTGCTCCCAAAGCTGGTGTCAGCCAATGCCAGCACATCAACACAGTAGTGCTTTGAAAAGGTGTGCACAGACGACCAAGTGGCAGCCTTGCACAACAGAACAGCGGAGGCCTGATTCTTATAAGCCCAAGAAGCCCCAAAAGATCTAATAGAATGAGCCGTGACCCAAAAGGGAACAGGCTTCTTCCTTAGCTTGTAAGCCTTACGAATAGTGGACTTGATCCAAGACGCAATAGTCACTTGGATGCAGGTCTCCCTGCCCTGGGGCCCTCAGGAATGACGAGCAGCGAGTCAGATTGTCTAATGGACGCGATGAACATAAAACTTGATACAACGCACCACATCTAACAAGTGGAGAACCTTCTCCTTGTCAGAGGAAGGGTCAGGGCAGAAAGAAGGAGCCACAATCTCCTGATTAAGGAGGAACTCAGAAACCACCATCGGGAGAAACTTCTGTGAAGTACGAAGCACCGCCATGTCTTAGAGAAACATCAAAAAGGGTGGTTTACAAGACTGAGCATGCAACTCTGCGACACGGAGAAAGGCCAATGTACCACGTCAGCAGACGTAGAGGAATAGTAGCCAAAGACTCAAAGGGAGGGCGCTGAAGGATGCCCAAAACCAAGTTAAGATCCCACTGAGGAGCGAGAGTCTGAAATACAGGATGAGTATGAGCAACGCCCTGGAAGAAACCCTAGACATCAGGAAATATAGCAATGTGCCCTGAAGATCCAGAGAAACAAGGAATTCCCCAGGGGAGATGGCAGCAATCACCGTCCCTAGGGACTCCTGATGATGAGTCTTAACCACAAAGGAATTGAGATCCTTCAGGTCCAAAATTGGACAACAGCCGCTGTCCTTCTTGGAAACCACAAACAGGTTTGAGTAAAAACGCAAACCCCTGTCCTGAACAGGAAACGGCTCCAGAACCGCCTTATCCAGAAGGGCCTGGATGGCTCATAACGCCAACAAAAACGCGTTTGGCCATTATATCTAGTATGCACTTTATACAGTGCTGATCCCGGCCCCACATCCCCTGCTAGCATTTCTCTCCCGGTTAGTATCCCTTTTATTCCAGGGCCTTAGAGAGTGGTTTTGTTTCATTGCCACATTGTTGCAGGATTGCTATTAGCAATAAGAACTGCTTCATAGCACATATTGTTTGTGAACTACTGTGGACTGTGACACTTGCTCATATAATGTACTGGAAGGATTTCTCATCAGATTAGACTACCAGAAGGAGAGGACAGCTTCGAGACCATTAGGGAGCTTTGGGACCCTGAGATGCTGTGTGATCTTTTTGATCTAGTGAGTGTGCATTTGTCATTACGTTTTTATTGATGTAATAAAGTTATTACTCTTAGATCTTTCTCTCTCTTCTTTTTTATATATATTTTTACACACCTATTGATATTCTGGGACATGGAGGACTGAATAGCTTGAGCGCCGCCACATTACTTTTAGATAGAAAAATATGTTTAGCTGCAGTAGCACAGTAGTATACAACTTACACTAATGAACAGTTTTGCTTGATGTATCCTAAAAACCCCAGTTCAATGAAAACGGAATAATAATTTTCTCTTTTATTCTTCCGTCATTTCATTAAGTCAGGGATTAATGTGGACCTGTAACCTTAAGTCAAGTTTAGTTAATTTGGAATTTGCTTGTAAAATAAGGATCATTTTGTGTACTTTTCCGATAAATCCATTTCACTCAGTCCACTTGTAACACAGGAGCCATGGGGAAAAGTAATTTCTCAAACACTGGGACCAATGCAGTAGATGAACAGCCAGAAGCTCCAATATATTAATGGACTGAGGATGCTAATGAAAGTCTCCAGAGACCTTACGCGGGAGAAATAACACTGTTGTCTGGTCTAATCCCTGGTTGCAAGACCACCATTGAAGGGGCCTTTAGTAAAATGTCATCTAGATAGGGAGTAAGGGAAATCCCAAAAGAACAAATGTGGGCAGACTGCTTCAATAATGTTTGTGAAAATCCACAGAGTTAACGCCAGTCCAAAAGGGAGGGTGCTGAACTGAAAATGAGGTCTTGCAAAGGCTAATGATCTGAATGAATGAGGATACTCAGATAAGTCGTTTTAGGGAAGCCAAAAACTTCCCCTGGACACGCAATTATGATGAGGAAGTGCAAAACCTCCATCTTGAACTGCGGTGCATGGACGAAATGATTGAGACACTTTAGATTCTGGATAGATAGGACAACAGCTGCTGTTCCTTTATGGAAACTATGGAAATTTTAGAATCCCATGAATCTCTCCCCTTGTGGGAGCAGGTACTAGTACTTGCATATTCACCATGGAAGAAAGCACATCTAGGAGTAAACGGCCCTCGCAAGGGACTCTGAATATGAAGAAGTGATGAGGACTGAAATCGTCCCTAGCACCCACTGGTAAAAACCACTGGCAAAGTCCAAGTACTGTGAACTAAACACAGACATCCTCTGAGATGGACCTGACCTTTGCTAGTGAGGGAGAGGTAGACTCGTCAACTGGATGCTTTTGTGTATGCTTTTTACCTGCCCAGGCTAGGCTGGATTTCAAGGAAGTGTGTATTTGGCTCAACCAAGAAGTGGAAGCCCTAGGTGCATACCGTTAATGGGGGGGGTAGCAAAAGCCATGCATCCTCCATGTAAAAGAGGAACTCTTAGGGCTAACCTGAAGCAAAAGAGCATTCCTACCCCCAGCAGAATGGCTAATAATCTTCTCTAATTCTGGACCAAACAGCTGATTCCCACAAACGGAAGAGAGACTAAAGACTTTTTTGGAAGATTGGTCCATAGACCAAAGAGTACACTGTACTGTGCAATAGAGAGCACTGAAGAGATTGATAAGGAGGTAAAAGCAACAGATCCCTCTTTGCCACTTAAAACTGTCTGAAGAGGAGCAACTCAATTCTGAGGCCTCAGAAACCTAAAGGGTTTCCACAAATGCCTGAACAATATACTTAACAGATGGATCTAGGGTCTTCCTCAAAAAAATCCCCTGGGTAAATGAGGAAGCAATGTCCTTCTCCTTAGTTTGCCCCCCCTCCCCAATAGAGGGATCCCCCTCTAGAGGGGGAATATCCCCAATCCAATCAAAAGGATGAAAAGCCTTTTTTTTGGGGGGGGGTACAGGGTGGTCTTGGTTCCAGGACTCAAGGACACACCCCTAGCTGCTTGGCCCCAATTAAGATAGACTTCCTGACTACAGAAACAGAAACACAACCTATGGCAAGGAGAAGATGGTCCATCTCTGAAACATGGATTTTCACAGTACATGGGAGATGTGACTCCAGCAAGTGTGTGTGACTGAAAATAACCGGAAAAAAACAGGGAAAGATAAATCAACAGGAGGGTAGTGGTAATGAATACACACAATGGCAGATACAGTTAAAACAGAATACCAAGTTCTAACAGCTTAAAGGGCTAGTAATGTCTTAATTAAATAAAAATAATATTGTAGTGCAGAAAATAAGAAATCCATCTGTGCTATTCCTATCTCTCAAACATTTATGGTTTGAGAGATAGAGCGTTCTAAAGTTCCTCCCTCCCTCCCCTTCTCCTGATGTCAGCTGTAAGCAGACAACGGGAGATCCTGGTCTGGGGACCAACAAGTGGCTCTTCAGCAGAGCCGAAATAGCGTGAATGAAAAATAAATACTTAATTGGAACGGTCTACAAAGTGTGCTTGCAAACCAGGCACACTTTGTAGACCGTTCCAAAAAAGTATTCCTTTTTCCTTCACGCTATTTCAGCTCTGCTGAAAAGCCTCCTCGAGTTGGCCGACTCGGACCTCCATCAGCTTTACAGCTGACATTAGGGAGAGGGAAACTTTAGAAAGCTCTCTCTCTCGAACCATAAAGGTTTGAGAGATAGGAATAGCACCAATGGATTTCTTATTTTCTGTACTACAATATTATTTTTTTATTTGCACACTACTATCACTTTAACATTACCATCCGCAATAGTGTAGATTACCAGCACATTCTTGTTGCTCGTTTTTCCTTCTGTTTGCTTTATCTCAAGGGGCTTCATTAACAGGAGTCTTCCATCTAGAGGAACTCCAGCAGACCTGTAGAGCAGCCTCATGGGATATTTATTATACCAGGCAGAGGCAGGTCCATATCTTCCACAGGTGTGATTGGTCACTGTGCGCATATGTGATATAAATAGCAATTCATTCATGTGAGTGCATCCAACTAATACCTGTGCTAACTTTCTTATGGTACAAAACTATGTGGCAACCCCTTGTTTTGTTCTTTCGATATTTATATACATAAAATAATATATAATTTTAACTACGCATACACCGACATATAAATTCAGTGTGTATATATAAAGATAGAGAAGGAGGCTGCACCAGTGGGACTACATATAATATTTATTTCAGACAAAACATATATATTATATATATATATATATATATATATATATATATATATATTATATGTAGTCCCACTGGTGCTGCCTCCTTCTCTATCTTTATACAATCACATTCTTGAAGAGTGAGTGTCTCCAACCTCCTTGCATATCCTATATAATAATTCTCTAAGTTGTGTGTAACGGCCGACATGCGCAGTAGACACTGCTGCACTTGCGGCAGTCACGCGCAGTAGAGACTGCCCGCGCCGCAGCTGATACAGAGCTGGGCGCTCCAAAGGAGCGTCCAGCTCTGTATCAGCCGAGGCGCGGGCAGTCTCCACTGCGTGTGACTGCTCCACGACCGGCTGCCAGAGGCACTGTGGCCCGTGTAACGGTCTGTTCAACTAGTATATATATAATCTCCTATAACAAAGCGATAGAATGCGTCGCTCCCTGTGAGCGTAACCACACATGCACAGTAGAGACTGTGCACGTGTGGTTTTGCACACACGGAGCTTTGCTGTGAGCCTTCTGGAGCTCCCCATTGAGGATAAGTGCGTTCGGCGAGAGACTCGCCAAACGCGCTGATCCGGAGCAGGGAGCTCCGGACGGCTCACCGCCTGCCTCTGCTCCGGATCAGCAGCCGGGGCCACTGGGTGCACTTTAGCCCATGTATACGGGCTTTGATACTAATATTATATATATATACACACACATATATATACACACACTCACACTATCTTCCTTGTACAGTTCTGTGGATGATATTTAGGTGCTGGGTGCTCTGTGGGTGACTGATAGGTACTGTGTGCCTGATGGATACTGTGAGCATGACTGATAGGTACTTGGTGCTTGATGGAGAGTGTGTGCCTGATGGATGCTGTATGGGTGACTGTTAGGTACTGTGTGCCTGACAGAGCCTGTGCATGTAATTGATAGGTATTGTGCGCCTGATGGATGCTGTGTGGATCCCTGATGGATACTGAATGTGTGACTGACGGGTACTGTATCATATGGATTACTGATGGAAGCTATATGGGTGCATGTGAATGTATGATGCAAATTCCCATTTGCATAAGCGCAGGGTTATGTGGGGTCATGTGTCCCTCCCACTACTGCCAGCTGAGGGAAGGATATCTTCTGTGACTCCATGTCTGGCTCCTACATTTTTTGGCTGGCTCCTAAAGTCAGACCAAACCTTTCAAGCCCTTAATTCTCAACTATTGCCATTATGTGGTAGCCTGGACTGTTCTATATTAATTCTCCAATGTATTCCAATGAATTTCTACATCTAAACTACTGTTAGCATTGGATTCACGGCCGAAATAATCTTAAATAAATTCTATAGGATTAAAAATTTTAATTTGGTCCCTGTGGTGCAGCTGGATTAGTCCAGAATTGAACCTGGTTAGCTTGCTGAATACTGCCCACAGTGTTCTTTTTATAGTTAGAAAAACAAGATCATATGCTTCTTTTATATAAATACTGTGTTTGAAGCTTTCAAAATGTACAGTTGAAATGGCATAAAAGGAAATGAAAAAAGGATTAAAACATCCAACACAGTTTAAGCTTCTGGAGCTGCTGTTCTGGGCAGTTCATATGTGAGTCACACGTTTTACCATAGGACCCCTGTAATATTTTTAAAAGGATTGTTCATACAAATAATAGAAAAAGAAAAAAAAAACAAAACAAAAAAAAACACACTCTCCACTGGAAAAGTGGGTAGGAGGCAATCATCTATTTCTGACGTGGTACATGAAATCGGCTAGTAAACACTTTAGTGCAAGCAGCTAGGGATTGTTTTCCTTACTGTATATGCCACAAACCCAAGTCACACTGCAGCTGGTACAACAAATAAAGCAGTGACTACAGCATTTATGGCATCAAAATATTGTACGTTCACTTTTCTTCTAGACATAATGTAGAATTTGAAACTTAAAAAAAAAAAAAAAAATCATCAAAAGGGTACTACAGTTCAATTATACTATTATATTTGGAACACATTCAGAAAGAAGAAATTTTGGAGCAAACCTGATGCATCACCTAGATCAGCTGAAAATTGCCATTCATTTAAAAGCAGATAAAAGCTTCATTTAAACCAGTGGTTTGCTTTCTGCATAAATGTCCAAATATTTAGCACAACAAGGCCGATATACTAAGAAAAACAAAATAATTCTGTAGTGAACTGCATGGGGGAGAGGAAATTACCATTAGTTTAAATTTGTCTTTTAGATCTTTGAATGCTAGAGAGACCTCTTTAGAATTCAAAGGGTTAGTAGGCCCAATTTAAATCAATGGGTATTTTCATGAGGCCCCAGTGGTGCAGTGAGCTGACTATCAAAGTTTAGTCCTCAGAGCCCACCAGCATGCCAGGCTATAAGGATTTCCCTGATTAAACACAGGTGAGTTCATCAGTGGCTCATTCATTTTGACTGCCTCACCCGTGCTTAAGCAGTGAAATAATTAACCCTCTGGCACTCATAGGGTTAAATCCTGTACTGTTGATGGACCTGCAGGACTGAACTTAGACAGCCCTAGTTTAGGGGGATGTACGTAGAAATGGAGTTGACCAGCTTTTTTTCTATGGCCTTTTGGAAGCTAAGAACCTTATGTACCTAAGAACAGAGGAGTAGTTCTGGATCAAACCAACTTCACATAGGGCACAAATAAAAATTCCCATTTACTTAAATGGGGCTTTTAACCCCTTAAGGAGTCTTGATGGTCCTGGCACAACATGGGTTGGTGAGCCTTAAGGACCCATGATGTGCCAGGACCGTCATGAAACTTGGGGCTGCACGCCATTCGGGAGCCCTGAATTGGATTTGACAAAAAAAAAAAAAAAAAGGTCAGTGGACTTTAAGTGCCAGCCCCATGCAAGCGCAGACGGTCCTTAAGGGGTTAAGCTCTTGAATAGTAAAGAATTGCAAGCAATGAGTTGGACACGTCTCTAGCATTATTCCTTTGCATGCCGGAGATGCATCAAGTGCGACGCAATGCTTTGGATGCCAATCTGGCGCTCAGTGTTTCTGGAGATAGAATTTACATTAGTCCCATATGGTGCAGTTGGCTTGATTCAGGCCTGGTCCTTCTCTTTCCTTTTGTGCGTAACGTCCTACAAATTGCTTCTATCTATAGTTTAATATTTGCCGTAACTGTAAAGCTTTATTCATTATGGTTTCATCATAAAAAGACATCTCTTAAGAATTTTAATAATGGTAAAAGGAATAAGCTTATTTTTGGTAGAAATAATAACTTTGACATAGCTTCTAATTTATTCGCTATAACTCAACAGTGCATTTATTTTTCACACTGTAAAGGGAAGACTTAACTTCACACTGTAAAGGGAATTCCTTAACCCTTTGAGTACCAGCAAGGTATCTAACCCATGGCTGCGCAATGTGTTGGGTACCTCTCTGGCATTCAAAGAGTTAATAATAGAGTACAAAACTGCATAAGGCCCTTATTGACCAAGCTAAAGAGTAGCACTAAACGGCAGTGGAAAAAACAAAGTCTCATTGAATTAAATGGGGCTTTTAATGTGAATGTCTTTAGCTTGGTGAAAAAGGACCATAACATCTACACATACAAATGAATATCCCTTAGCAAAGGCTCAGTGCTCCATCAATGTCAATGGAATACCCCAGCCAGGACTTGGCACACAAGATTTGCATCCCTGGTTGTTATACATCACTGAGTTTAGGTATAAAGATACCTTGTACTATCTGGATATGCCAGGAGACTCTGGGTTTCAGACTGAATTACTGGGTCTCTAGGGACAGAGGCTGATTCTCTGGCAGTGGAGCGTTTCTTCTCCTTCCCACCCCGTTCTGCCCACTTCCTGCCCACTTTATGACACAAAGCCAATGAAATTATGCCCACCCAATTAAGCCACACCCCTTTTGATGCAAATCATGGCATTGACATCCTCCTGCTCGGCAGTACATGCAACATCTCCAGAGGCTCAAGATGAAGGAGTTCCCAGGTCTGGGTATACAGGAACATTATTCATATATTTACCTTTATTTGGGTGGAAAATTCTAATGGTCACTAAGAATCAGTGGATTAGCGCTCCAAAAATAATCTGTGATTAGTACTGAATATCATGGCCATTAGGTCACGAAAGCAGATTCTATTTGCAAGACTCGATGACCTTAAACTCTTCTAACCGCACAGAGCATGAAATGCATCTAGAAGTAGGAGCGGAATTTTCTTCCTGGTCTGTAAAAGTGAGGAATGTGGGTGTGGCCAGCACAGCTGAGGCGCCCATCAAAATCTGGAGCTCTAGATAGCTGCCTAATGGTATATCAGGTCCTGCCTCAGGGTTGCCTGTGACCCTCCACTATCCTAAACACATACAGCCAGTGCTTAGCTGTTATTTTTAGCAGCTGTTTTAACCATTTGAGTGCCAGAGGGGAGTACAATGCATCCTTTTACATGATACCATCCCTTTAAGATAGGTTATTTTTCAGGAAGTGCAGGTGAACCTCTCAAATTGTAAATCCCTCATTGCTAGGACCTTTGTACAATGCAAACCCATCAAACAGCAAGCAGAAAAAGATTAGTCACATAAAACACCAGCTTCTTTTATGTCTAACCGGCTCATAGCAACATGACAAAGATCCAATCTTAATTATATGTTCTGGAATTCTGGCAAAGAGAAAGCATTCAGTAACATAATGCAGCAGTAATGCAATGGGTATGCAGAAATTATGGGGCAAATCGCATCAAAGGGGACAAATGCAACTTCCCAGTCATTTAAATAAGGATTTTAACCCCTGTAATTTTAGAAATGTGTTCAAAGCATTGCTTTGCAGTCTCTAGCAATACAAGGGTTAAAAAGCACCATTTAAGTCATTTGAATTTTTGCATTTATCCCATAATAATAAAGCGGTGCAGTTCTGGAACAAACCAATCACACCATAGGGGACGTATAAAAAAATCCACATATTACTGTTGGGTTAAAAGGGGGTTGACCCCTTGAATGATGGAAAACCTCACACCCTCTGCCACACATTTACTCTCTAGCATTTAGGACGTTAAAAATGCCACTAAAACCAACATTTTATTTGTCCCCTCTGGCACAGTCTGTTTTCTACAGATCTGCGCTTCTTAAGCATTCTGATTACAGTTCAAAATGTCTTATATTAAAGGGATAGTAATGTTTCATAATAAAAGCAGCTCTAATTAATCTTCACAGTATTTGGGCCTTGGAGAGTGTTATTTCAATTCTGTCAGAGTTGTAGTTTAACCCTTTCAGTGCCAGAGGCTCGGGCCATTTTCTGAACCCTGCAGGCCAGACACTTTTTCAACATTTTTGCTATCCTTCCGTTTAGGCTTGATTTCCTCTGGGGATTTTTAGTTAAATATGGAAAACTATATATTGTTTTTTTCAGAACGAATTGTGCTTTCTCGTGATACCTTACATGAAGAGAATTTTACATCGTGCAAAAAGCTATGATGTCATAATGACAAAAAAAAGTGAAAATTTACTCATTTTGCTAAAATCACATACTATGTATCAAAAACATTTACCTTGATTGAAAAAGTTTCAATTATTTGAAAAAGCCCAGAGTCCCCCGAGTAAAAAAATACCAAATTTGTATAGTTTTACCCAAGTCCAAGGCTAGCGTAGAGCCCTAATCACCAGCAGCGCAAAATGACATTTTCAACTTTATAAACTAAAATGCACATTCTAGGGTTTTTGTGGTAAAACTACCCTAAAACAGTGGAATAACTATACAAAACTATATATTTCTGAAAAGTAGACAACCTGACGCATCTAATGAGGGGTAACTTGCCTTCTTGCCCCAAGCCTGTGGTACCCAAATGCTTCCAGAAGGTGGCACTATAGGAAAAAAATGGCATTTTCTTACATTTCTGCCCCTTCAACTGTACTGAAATCTGTGAAAACCATGGAATTTACAACTGTATTCATTAGCTAGTGCTCTTGGGAGAAAAATTACACCCCATTGGTTTGGGTTCACCTACCACAGGGGATGCTAGAAGTGCAAAAAGACACCTACTACAACCTCTAAATTTTCTAACATTTTCTCAAACATTACTTGTCTATACAAAAATGGTTATAACAACTAGAGAATTAAAGAAAGGCTACACAAACCATACCATTTTGGAAAGAAGACAACCTGCCGCATCTAATGAGGGGTGAATTGCCTTCTTACCCCAAGCCTGTTGTGCCCAAATGCTTCCAGAAGGTGGCACTATAGAAAAAAAATGGCATTTTCTTACATTTCTGCCACTTCAACAGTACTGAAATCTGGGAAAACCATGGAATTTACAACTATATTGATTAGCTAGTGCTCTTGGGAGAAAAATGACACCCCATTGGTATGGGTTCACCTACCACAGGGGATGCTAGAAGTGCAAAAAGACACCTACTACAACCTCTAAATTTTCTAACATTTTTTCAAACATTACTTGTCTATACAAAAATGGTTATAACAACTAGAGAAGTAAAGAAAGGCTACACAAACCATACCATTTTGGAAAGAAGACAACCTGCCGCATCTAATAAGGGGTGAATTGCCTTCTTACCCCAAGCCTGTTGTGCCCAAATGCTTCCAGAAGGTGGCACTATAGGAAAAAAATGGCATTTTCTTACATTTCTGCCCCTTCATCTGTATGGAAATCTGTGAAAACCATGGAATTTCCAACTGTATTCATTAGCTAGTGCTCTTAGGAGAAAAATGACACCTCATTGGAATGAGTTCCCCTACCTTAGTGGGCGCTACAAGTACCAAACTACACCTATTGCAACCACTAATTTTTCTAACATTTTCTCAAACATTACTTGTCTGTACAAAAATGGTTATAACAACTACAGAAGTGAAGAAAGGCTACACAAACCATACCATTTTGGAAAGAAGACAACCTGACGCATCTAATGAGGGGTGAATTGCCTTCTTACCCCAAGCCTGTTGTGCCCAAATGCTTCCAGAAGGTGGCACTATAGGAAAAAAATGGCATTTTCTTACATTTCTGCCCCTTCATCTGTATGGAAATCTGTGAAAACCATGGAATTTCCAACTGTATTCATTAGCTAGTGCTCTTAGGAGAAAAATGACACCTCATTGGTATGAGTTCCCCTACCTTAGTGGGCGCTACAAGTACCAAACTACACCTATTGCAGCCACTAATTTTTCTAACATTTTCTCAAACATTACTTGTCTGTAGAAAAATGGTTATAACAACTAGAGAAGTGAAGAAAGGCTACACAAACCATACCATTTTGGAAAGAAGACAACCTGCCGCATCTAATAAGGGGTGAATTGCCTTCTTACCCCAAGCCTGTTGTGCCCAAATGCTTCCAGAAGGTGGCACTATAGGAAAAAAATGGCATTTTCTTACATTTCTGCCCCTTCATCTGTATGGAAATCTGTGAAAACCATGGAATTTCCAACTGTATTCATTAGCTAGTGCTCTTAGGAGAAAAATGACACCTCATTGGTATGAGTTCCCCTACCTTAGTGGGCGCTACAAGTACCAAACTACACCTATTGCAACCACTAATTTTTCGAACATTTTCTCAAACATTACTTGTCTGTACAAAAATGGTTAGAACAACTAGAGAAGTGAAGAAAGGGTACACAAACCATACCATTTTGGAAAGAAGACAACCTGCCGCATCTAATGAGGGGTGAATTGCCTTCTTACCCCAAGCCTGTTGTGCCCAAATGCTTCCAGAAGGTGGCACTATAGGAAAAAAATGGCATTTTCTTACATTTCTGCCCCTTCATCTGTATGGAAATCTGTGAAAACCATGGAATTTCCAACTGTATTCATTAGCTAGTGCTCTTAGGAGAAAAATGACACCCCATTGGAATGAATTGACATACCTTAGGGGTGCCAGAAAAGCATAACTACACCTACCTGTTTGCTTCTTCGAAAATTGCTGCTTGTACTAAAATGTTCATAACTGTTAGAGACATGATGGAAAGGTATAAAAGGTATACCATTTTGGAAAGTAGACATTCTCCCGCATCAAATGAGGGGTCACTTGCCTTTCTACCCCTGGGCTGAAGTGCACAAATATTTCCAAAAGGTGGCGCTATGGGAATAAATACATGTTTTTTTTACATTTCCACCACTTCAAAGATACTAAAATCTTTGAAAACCATAACATTTCCTGCTGTATTCAGTACCTGCTACCAACATGAGAAAAATGGTAGCCCATTTGTGTGGCTTAACATACAATATGTGGGTGCTAGGAACACGTACGTAAACCTGACACTTTTGTTTCTTAAATTATCTGCTTGCACTAAAATGGTTATAACCATAATAGATATGCAGGAAAGGTAGAAAACAATGCCATTTTGGAAAGAAAACAACCTGACGCATCTAATGAGGGGTCACTTGCCTTCATACCCAAAGGCTGGCATGCACAAATGCTTCCAGGAGGTGGCGCTAATGAAAAAAAAAGGCATTTTCTTACATTTCTGCCCCTTCAAATGTATGGAGCTCTGTGAAAACCATGGAATTTTCAACTGCATTTGTTAGCTAACGCTCTTAGGAGTCAAACGACACCCCATTGGTATGAGCTGAATTATCTTAGGGAGTGCTAGAAGTAGAAAACTACACCTACTACAAACTGATGTTTCTAACATTTTCTCAAACCTGACTTGCCTCTATGAAAATGGCTATAACACCTTCAGAAGTGAAGAAAAGGTAGATAAACTATACCATTTTGGAAAGAAGACAACATGCCGCATCTAATGAGGGGTCACTTGCCTTTTTACCCCTAAGTTAGTTGGCACAACTATTTCCAGAATGTGGTGCTACAGAAAACAAACAAACATTTCTTTTACACTTCAGTCACTTCAAAGATACTAAAATGGTTCAATGGCGTGGGATTTCCTAGGAGGACTTCTTGCCAGCCAAAGAAAAATGGTACCCCACTGCTGTGGGTTGACATACCAATTTACACTACAGGAGCGTAGCTACCAGTGAAACAGGAATGGGAAAGCAAACAGTGTATGTGTGATTTTATGGCTAACAAATGAAAGAAGCTAGGGCGTCAGCCAGTGTACTCGCGGACCTGTGACTACCAGTGTAACAGTGTGGGAGGGTGAGGGATTAGGCAGTGTGTGTGGGTATGAGCAGAGGAGGAAGGATGGTGGAGATGGTGGGGCAGTGTCTGAGAGTGTGTATGGGAGATCTGTGACTACCAGTGTGCACTGTATGTCCCCCTCATACAAAGTTTGATTCCCAGCCTGAATCTAGTGCATACTGGTACTCTGAGTCTACCAATAGGCAGTGGAAACAGGCTGGGGGTCAGGCTGGGGAATGGAACTGCCAGTTGGCTGTGGAACCAGGCAGGGGAATACGGTACGTGTGTGTGTGTGGGGGGGAATCGGAGGCATTTTTTGTGCATGCCACAAGGGTGCCCAATGCACTGCAAAGCAATGCGTTGGACCCTCTGTTGCACACAAAGAGGTTTTTTTTTTAATTATTATTTTGTATTCATACCTCGTTGGGGAGGCGGTGTCAGGAACATTCCTGGTGTCCCCCATCCAGGTCTAAAAACAGAATAATAAAAAAAAAAAAAAGTGTGTGTGTGTTACAGGGGGTCCAACGTATTGCAAAGCACTGCGTTGGACCCCCCCTGTGGCACGTGCATTTTTTGGGGCTTTTCCCCCAATATTTTTGTGTAGACCTCGTTGGGGGCATCAGAACCCATACAATGAGGTCTAAATAAAAAATAAAAGGGGAAAAAAAATAATCCTTTGGGTGCCACAGGGGTGTCCAATGGATTGCAAAGCAATGCATTGGGCCCCTGTAGCACACAAAGGGTTAATTTTTTTATCGATACTTTGTATTCAGATGGCCACCAAACAAGCTCTGATCACAAAGTAATGATAAGAAGTCCTGTGTGTGTGCCACAGGAAGGGGGTCTGCATTGAACCCCTATCCCAGTGGCACACACAGGGTTAAATTTTTTAAAATTTATTTATTTTTTTATTATATACCTGATTGAGGGGCATCAGGACCCCCTGATCCCTCCCCAATGAGGTCTTAGTAAAAAAAAATATATATGTCCACAAACGGAGTGACCCTGTGAGTGCCACAAGGGTCTCCAGCGCATTGCAAAGCAATGCATTGGATCCTTGTGGCACTCAGAGGGTTAATTTTTTTTACTATCATTACTTGGTAATCAGAGCTTGTTGGGGGGCCATCAATCCTGATGACCCCCCCAACAATCTCTGATAACAAAGTAATGATAAAAGCCCTGTGTGTGCCGCAGAAGGGGGGCTGCATTGCCCCCCCCCCCCCCCGTGGCACACACAGGGTTCATTTTTTTTTTTTTTTTACTTTTTTTTATTATAGACCTCATTGAGGGGTATACAAACCCCCCTGATCCCCCCAATGAGGTCTTACCAAAAAAAAAAAAAAAGTTATTAAAAAAAGTTTCCCTGTGAGTGCCACCGGCGTCTCCAGCGCATTGCAAAGCAATGCATTGGACCCTTGTGGCACTCGGAGGGTTAATTTTTTTTTTATCATTACTTTGTAATCAGAGCTTGTTGGGGGGCCATCAGGAGCAATCCTGATGGCCCCCCAACAATCTCTGGTAACAAAATAATGATAAAAGCCCTGTGTGTGCCACAGGAGGGGGGGGGTGCATTGGACCCCCACCTGTGGCACACACAGGGTTAAATTTTTTTTTTTTTTTTTTCCAATTATAGACCTCATTGAGGGGCATCAGGATCCCCCCTGATCCCCCCAATGAGGTCTTTAAAAAAAAAAAATCCCCCCCCCAAAGAATTGACCCTGTGAGTGCAACAGGGGTCTCCAGCACATTGCAAAGCAATGTGCTGGGACCCTGTGGCACTCACAGGGTTACTTTAATGTAATTTTTTTTTTTATTATTTTTTTAATACACTTTTCAGACCTCGTGGGGGACATCAGGACCCCTCCTGGTGTCCCCCCAGTCATTGATCTCCCAGCCGATAGGCTGGGAGATCAATGATGCGACCGCAGGAGAGCAAGAGCTCTCCTGCCCTTCACTCCTACCACCGGTAGGAGTGAACAGGATCGGGGAAACTTCCCTAACGTCATCGGTGACCATGTCACCGATGACGTTTGGAGGATTCCCCCGGTCCCGCCCACTCCTACCCGGAAGTTCGGGTAGGAGAGGGGGGGAAGGAGAAACTCCGTTTCTCCTTTGTGTTCATTGATCTCCCAGCCCGATCGGCTGGGAGATCAATAACTGGGGAGGCATGAGGAGTGATCCTCATGCCTCCCCATGAGTGCCAGGATTTTTTTTTTTTTTAATGCGGCCACTGCATGCCGGTTATACCGGCTCATGCAGTGACCGCATTTCACTCTTACGCCGTACGAGCGTGGCACAGCAGGTACAGCTGTGTCCACTCGTACGGCGTAAGTAGCTGGCACTCTAGGGGTTAAGAGTAACTGAATGATGAAGTATCCCCTCCCGCCCCTTTTACTGATATAACACTGCTCAGCTCAGAGCAGCAGGGAGGTGCCCAGGTAGATTGCAGAGAGGGACAATCTTCAATTAAGATAAGGGAAAAAGCTGAAAAAACTGTCAACAGGGGCAGGGTTTTCATTGTTCTCGCAGTAAGAAGATTATCCCTTGCTGTTATCTGTCTGGTCAAGCAACCAGATTCTACATTTGAGCTGTGCAGTGTTACACTAGGTCAGTGTTTCTCAACTCCTGTCTTCAGGACCCACTAACAGGCCAGGATTTGATGATTTCCTTGTTAGAGCTCAGGTGAGTTAATCAATGTGAATGAGCCTCTGATCACCACACCTGTGCTCTAGCAGAGAAATCCCCAAGTCCTGGTCTGTTAGTGGGTCCTGAGGACAGGAGTTGAGAAACACTGCACTAGGTAAAAGGGCGGGAGGGGGATACTTTACCATTCAATTACTCTTGAACTACAACTCTGACAGTATTGAAATAACACTCTCTATGACTCAAATACTATGAAGATTAATTGGAGCTGCTGTTTTTGTGAAATATTAATATCCCTTTAACCCCTTAAGGACTACATGACGTACTATGACCATCATGGTCCTTAAATACTTAAGGACCGATGACGGTCATAGTATGTCACGTACTTTTTACTTACAGTGCTCCACCGGGGGCGCTGTAAGTAAAAATGGGGCCTAAAATTGACAGCTCCAAGACTGGAGTGATCTCGTTCAGGCCCCAAAGTGGTGCGCCGATACACGCAACAGGTCATGTGTACCGGCGCGTCGGCAAGGATCAAAGTGGTCCTTATGGGATGGAAACATTGGTCCTTAACGGGTTAAAGGACAAATATCCTGTTAAAATGAATATGTTGCAATGTATGGTTTTCTGAAAAGTCTTGATAATTTACTATTCCCTAGGGATAGATTGAGTCAAGCGTCATGTTACAACTAGATGTGTTGTGCATGTGCACCTTGGATACACCTCCAGCCAAATCAGCAGTGAATATTAGCCCATATTTACAAAAAGCAAATCAGAGTAATTTTAAATAAACCAACTGCACTATATGGGACAAATACAAATTAATGTTAAATTAAATCTGTGTTTTATAACTCCTTGAATCTCTACCACTGAAGGTGTTAAAAAGCTCTATTCATAATAAACATATCTCAGTGTTCTTAACCCCTTGACAATGTATGGCATTCCAGGACCGTCACGCCTGTCTGGACTTGTAGGACCGGTGAAGATCCTGGCACGTCATGGAATTCTGGGATCGCCATGCAGATGCTGCGATCCCAGAATTCATTGCAGCAAAAAATATAAAAGTGCTGTGGTCTTCTTTCCACTCCTGGATCGCCCTGTCGTTAAGGTGTTAAAGGGGATGTATCACCTAAAAAAAAATTTTGCCTGTAGGTTTTGTTAGTGACGTATTATTAGGAAAGCTGCTGTTTTTAATTTTCTGTGCTGTGCACTTCCGCATAATGTGCACAGCACAGCTCTTCTGCGTGTTCTATTTCACCTCCAACCTCCCCCAAGGAGCGAGCTCACGCTTCCCTTTGATTTGCTGTGAACAGCTTCTAGCATTACAGCAAACTCCAGTTAGCATTATACTGAGGTTGCAACCTCAGTATAATGCTTTTCAGAGCTTGCTATAACAATAGCAGACAATGACAGCACATCGAAGGGAAGCGTGAACATGCGCCCTGGGGCACCTGGGAGGGAGGTGGGAGGAGAAACAGGCAGTCAGATAGAGCTGTGCTAGTCAGCATAATGCAGTACACTGATTCTTCAGCACATCTCTATCTGACTTAAAGATTACATATCCTCTTTCAAAAGATTTTTCATAAATTTTCAAATAACACATTAGACTCACAAGACTGTTGTTACCATGATCATCCCCACATCAGCAATACTCAAATCATTTGAAACTATTCCTGTTAAGAGTTACTGATTAAAAAGTTCAGTTAATGGTGACAGAAGAACAGCCTTAAGCTGTATTAATACTCATCTGGTGCAGCTGACTTGTCTACTTTTAATATATATAGTACATTTAGGAGTCTATCCACCATAAGCAGCCATGAGACCTTTTCATTACCTTTACCTTTGGGCGATACACTGAACATTTTACGGTGATATCAGTGTGCTATCATTGTGATTTAATGTTCTTTGCTATTTTTTTTGTATTTGATTAAACCATTGAAGGATCAAAAAAAAAAAAAAAGATTCCCTAATAAATAATACTTTACTAACAAATGCTACAGGCAAAATTTTTTTCATGTGATACATCCCCTTTAATAACCCTGACTTCCAAAATAACTCTGCCAATCCTAAATACATTAGCTGGGCAAACAGGGGCATCAACAGAGTGGGTAGTTTGACAGACCCTTCCACTAGCTCCCTTTATGCTTTTCTGAATTCAGAAGTAAATACAATCTCCCCTCGGGTCACATTTACATACATACAGGCCAAACACTGCACACTAACTCTATGGCTCACTTACTAATCCCTTAGATTGCCTATTCAAAAACACATTTAACATGCATCTTAAAATTTCATGTTTATGAAATCCTTACCACCACTCTAAAACTAATTTATAGCCAAATGTTTAGTAGATATGTTCTCCCTCAGTTTATCAAAGCTATTGCACAACTTCTCTAGACGTTTAAAACATTTCCTAGCCTTGTATTAACACAAACTTGTGTACAGAATCTTACACAGAACATACGTTTCTCCTTCTATGGCATCCCATACTCACCACTGTTCTAAATGTCTAGCTCCTCAAATTGGCCTGTTTCACATGTTAAACAATTGCCCACTCATCCAACCCTTCTGGAAACAAATGTACCACTATATTACTGATACAATTCAATTCTCTTTAATTCTTTCCTCCTCTGTATGGATATAGGGCTCAATGCAAATGTTGGAGTTAAAACTAGCGTGAAGAAAAAACTGGCTTCGCGAGTTAAACAAAACTGGGTAACGAGAGATTCAAATCTTCCTTACCCAGAAAGGCTAATGAGCGAAGACCAACAATATACACGTTCACCTTAAACCTGCTTCGCATAGAAAATCTTCCCTAAAAACACACAATAAAAATGTTACCTAGCACCACAGCCAATCACAGCACTCCATAGCAGAAAGTTCAGTCAGAAAATCCAAAACCAACGTCGACAGTTCTGAACAGCATTCTCTGTGCTTCCCTACCCAGCCAGTAGGGGAACACAGAGAAGGCTTTCAGCACCATGGACAGCTTTGAATGCCATAGGGATGTGCACTGCTCACCCCTGTGGCATTCAAAGGGCTACAATCAATAAAACTAGTACACCAAGCACTACACAATGCCCCCTTCCACATCCCCCCTTAGTATGTCACATATATTGCATATATGTGACATATTAACCCCATCCACCTCATGGACTTCCATGTAGTGGGGCAAATGTGTCTTTTATTCCACAATTAACCCTTTGAGTACCACAGAGGTAGGAAAGCATTGCTTAGCATGTTTCCTAGCCCTCTGGTACCCAAAGGGTTAATAGGCAAGGTACATACCTTGCCTGTATATATGTGTGTGTGTGTGTGTTGTTAATACATACTTTTTATTAAAATGCCATTAATAAATGTATTTTGACTTAGTCATTCATTCATAATGCCCTACCTCCTGTGTCCCATTGCTATGATTAATTTTGCTCCACTCTCCTTCAAACGGAGAGTGGAGCAAAAACACTACTAACAAAGGGACACAGTAACACAGGGACACAGCTAAGCAATGCTTTCCTACCACTCTGGTACTCAAAGGGTTAATTGTGGAATAAAAGACACATTTGCCCCACTACGTGGAAGTCCATGAGGTGGATGGGGTTAGTATGTCACATATATGCAATATATGTGACATACTAAGGAGGGGATGTGGAAGGGGGCATAGTGTAGTGCTTGGTGTACTCGTTTTATTGATTGTAACCCTTTTAATGCCACAGGGGTGAGCAGTGCACATCCCTATGGCATTCAAAGCTGTCCATGGTGCTGAAAGCCAGCTCTGTGTTCCCCTAGTGGCTGGGTAGGGAAAAGCACAGAGAATGCTGTTCAGAACTGGAGACGGTGGTTTTTTTACTCTGCCTCCTGTGCTATTCCCCAAAAAAATAGGCGTTAGATTTCTGGAGAGAAATGTTGCAATTTAACTTGCGTTAGCCCTAACTCCAACATTTGAATGGCTTTTGGCGTCGCTTGTACATTATCCTCTATGGGTGAGATCTTGCTGTTCTGTCGACGGGCGACGTGTGTTTCAGAACTGGCGTCGCTTCTTACTAGTGGAACATTTGCATTGCTCAGTTGACGTTAAAACCAGCGTCGCCAGTTTTTTCTGCCGACGCCAACATTTGAATCGAGCCCATAATCTGTATAGATCAGCACAGGATTGCTTTTGTCTTTTGCTTTATGTCTTTTCCTATTTTGGGATCTTGGAGAATTCCCTCATCCCTTGCTGGTCTCCATACTTTATTCATTGGGATCTTTATATTTATATTATATATGTATATTTATGGTGTGATAGAGCTGCATGTTCCTTTTTTCTTTGCAGATATATTCTGCTTTTCATTCTCTTTCTAGATGCTCTTTCACCATATTTAACATTATCTCATTCCACTTTTATAGATGATGAACTATTATGAAAATGCAGTTAAAGTTCAAATATGCACAATCAGTTAAAAGTGGTGTATTTAAAATAGAATTTTAGTGTTCTTACCTGTTAAATCCTTTTCTCTTTAGTACATAAGGAACACAGGTACCATGGGGTTGAGTCCCTCAGAAGGAAAAGTAAGCAGGGAAGAGAAGAAGTAAATCTCCTGAGGAAAGAGGGGGAAAAAAAAAAGACTAAGAGGACTTCTCTGACAATAAAAGTAGAGCCAGAAAGGTCCTTTTTTCTGGGTGAGAGACCTGTGTTCCATATGGACTAAAGAGAAAAGGATTTAACCAGTAAGAACACTAAAATCCTTTTTCTCTTATGTCCAGTATGGAACACAGGTACCAATAGGGATATACCAACACGAAGCTCCCAAAGGAGGGAAAAAAGAGAAAGGACCTTGCACACGTCCAGATACCAGAGTTCCCCAGGACTATCCAGTATCTGAATAACCCAAGCAACTATTGTCAACAGACACTAAACTTACATAGCACACAAAATCGAGAACCAAAGGGGCTAAGAAACTAACGAACAACAATGTGTGTGGGTCTTCAGACAGGCAGCACAGTCTGCAGGACCTTCAGTCCAAAGCTGGCCTCAGTCAAGGCCAGGACATTGACACGGTAATGTTTGGAGTAAATATGCAAAGAGGACAAAGTCGCTGCCTTGCATAGCTGTTCAGCTGAAGCATGATTCTTGTAAGCCCAAGAGGCACCCATAGTCCTTATGGAGTGCACAGTGATCTTAAAGGGAACAGGTTTCTTCTGGATTTCATATGCCTGGAGTATAGTGGCCTTAGTCCGAGATGCAATGGTGACCTTGGAAGCAGCCTGACCTGTTCTCAGACTGTCAGGGATGACAGAGCCAGCCTTGCGAAAAGGCTCAGTATGATGCACATGATGCACCACGTCTAACAAATGGAGATCCCTCTCCTTATCAGACTTAGGGTCAGGACAAAAGGAAGGCACAACAATCTCCTGATTGATGAGAAACTCCAAAAGCCCCTTGGGAAGAAACTCCTGGGAGGTACAAATAACTGCCCTATCCTGATGAAACACCAGGAATGGAGGTTTACAAGACAGAGCTTGAAACTCGGCTACTCACAGCACCGAGACCACTGCCAAGTGAAAGGTCATTGTGAGTGTTAATTGATGCAGAGAGATGGAAGCAAGAGGCTCAAAAGGAGGCCACTGAAATACACCCAGAACCAAGTTAAGATCCCATGGAGAAGTGAGATACTTGAAGAAAGGGAAGGAGTGAGACACCTCTTGAAGAAAAACCTTGACATCGGGAATAATGGCAATGCGCCTCTGGAAAAACACTGATAGTGCAGAGAACCTTAAGGGAGCTCAAACAGAGTCCTTTCATCAACTAATCTTGGAGGAAAGACAATACCAAGGGAAGGTCAAAATCCTGTGAGAACACATGCTTGTACGGGCACCTCTTATGAAAGATAGACCATACCCTATGGTATGCCTTGGAGGATACAGGCTTACTGGCCTAAATCATGGTGGAAACAACTTCTTCAGAGAAGCCTTTCTGCCTCAGGATGTTGGCTTCAATAGCTATGCCATCAAAGCCATTTTCTCCACACCTTCGTCCCACAGGTAAACCTGAAATAAGTAATCTGGCCTGGAAGAAAGGCAGAGCAGATCCTGAATTGAGAGACTGACCACGTCCTCAAACCATGCTCTCTTGGGCCAGTAGGGAGCGATCAGAATGATGGGTACCCAACCATTCTGACCTTCCAGAGCACCCTGGGTATCAGAAGAATCAGAAGAAACAAATAAGTGAGGTGGGAGTTCCATGGAATGGACGTTGCATCTGTGACAAAGGCCAGATGATCTCCCATCTGGGAGCAGAAGGTTGGAACCTTCCTATTGTCCCTGGTTTCCATGACACCTATCATAGGCACACCTCTCTGTTGCACAATCAGGTAGAATACTTCTGGGTTGTGTTCCCAATCTCCTGGATCTACATCTCAGCGGCCAGAACATTTCTACCCCTGGAATGTGAATGGCTGAGGTGGCTGGAACGTAGGCCTCAGCCCAACAAAGGATGCATTTCAACTCAGTCCAAGTAGCCTCAATACGAATGCCCCCTTAGAGATTGATGTAAGCCACAGCCGTGGTGTTGTCTGAATGCACCATCACTGGTTTCCCTGACAGGTGTGGGGTCCAATGAACAAGGGCCAGGCAGTTTGCCCAGAGTTCCAAGACCTTTACGGACAAAAGACTCTTGTCCTGAGTCCACTTGGCCTGGACACCAAGGTGATCCAGTACCGCTCCCCAGCCACTCAGGCTGGAATCCGATGTGACCAGGGTCCACTCTTAGATCACAAAAGGCCTCCCCAGCTTCAGGTTCAGTCCATGCAACCACCACTAGAGGTCCCTCCTGGCCTCAGGAGACAAAGATAACTGGTATTCCAGATGCTCCAGATTGCCAGACCACTGGATTTCCCTTGTGTGGAACGGAGATTAAGGCACAGCATCCAGAATTGACACCAGTCTGCCCATAACACTCAAACTCCCTGATCGTGGCCAAGGACCATTCCAGACAGCAGGACACTACCTGCATCACAAGCAAAATCTTGTCCTCCTTTCCCTGATGGATGTTGAAATGCATCCCCAGGAATTGCAGAACCTGGGAAAGGACCGGAGAATCAACATTCAGAATCAACCCATGGTGGACAAGAATGTGTGTGCATTCTTGAATGTGAAGGGCAAGGAGCTCCTCTAAAGGAGCCTTGATCAGTAGGTCGTCTAGGTGGAGCATCATTGAGATGCCCTGAGCAGGAATAAAGGCCGCCAAGGCCCCCATGACCTAGGTGAAGAGGCAAGGCACCAAAGCCAGTCCAAAGGGCAGAGCCGCAAACTGATAATGATTGAAAACAAATGCAAAACGCATATAGTGTTGGCTGTCCAGATCAATTGGGATGTGTAAGAGTACTTGTCCTGAAGATCCAGAGAGGCCAGATACTCCCGTGGACAAATTGCTACTATGAAAGAATGCAACGATTCCATCTTGAAGCACACATCAAACAAATACTTGACTAGACATTTGAGGAATAGACTAGAAACAGGGGATGCCGGCGCTTACAGTCAGCTCACACCTGCTAATGAAGACATCTCCCAGTCTGTAACATTATATTTTCTAATACTTCTATACCCTTTGATGTTTTATACTTTGTACATAAACTAAAGATACTTTTCCTGCGGGAGCGCTGTAAGTAAAAACAGGGTCTAAAATGGACTGCTTCAAGACCGGAGCTTTCTCTCTCAGACCCCAACTCGAAGGGGATAAAAGACAGATTAAAATCAATCACATTTCGGGAATTATTAATCCCCTGCGATACAGCTGGTTTACCCTAGAATTGCTCATACATGTAAATACAGGCAACTCACATGAACTTTTCTACACTCTGTGAAAAAAAATAATTTTAAGTCAATATATTTATAAATGAATACTCACATAATTACACATGATTAAACAAACTTTTGATTTGTGAAAATTCAATTATTACGTTAATTAGTAGAACTGAACGCAGCTTAACCAAGTAACTCTGGGAGTCTCACAGGCTATGTATTATACAATACACAATCCCAGGTGTATAAAATTTTTCTCCATGAATTTAGCTTTTAATGAATTGATTAACGGCTTAAAATGGATATACTAGAAAGTGTTTTAGAGAAAGACACTTATCAAGCCTTGTGACAAGTGAAGGATTACAGTGGAACAATAACTAACAGGTGAATTTGAAAGTGCCATCAAAAGAACCTGTATTTAAGTTAGCCACCTTTTATTTCAAACAATAGTTTAAGATCTTCAGCTTTATCCATTTGTCCTTTTATGCAAGTGAGTGAGTACTGGCTGATAGGAAGTGGAAGGGAGTGCAGTGTAGAATGTTCCTGTCTGGCATGTCTGCCGAAATTGTCTAATATAAATAAACTGAGTGTACCACTGGAGCAAATCAAATGCAACATATTGGGCAAATAAAGATTCACCAAATCCCCAATGATTTTAAGGGCACCTTTAACTCCTTTAATGTCAGTGAGATAAATCAATGTATAAGATACACCTCTAGCATTCAGCAGGTTACAGGTCCATCAATGAGAGTATTGGTAACATTGATTTGTCCAATATGGCAGAGTTGGTTTGCTGAAAAACTGGTCCACTTTTTAGTATGTCCACTGACAGCATCTAATGGTTCAGTTTCATGCCCAATCAAGTGCAATTGGTACAGGAGTTAACATATCTGAATTAACGCAGAATTAAATGAAAGAGCAATGTAATATATGGCTCACCCATTTACGCTTAAGTCCCAGTGGTGATGAAATTATACGTGATAAAAAGTTGATGTACTGATGTTGAGATGAGGATTTGAAAAGGGTACAGAACAATGAATGGTCTCTCAGATATGCAATCAAAATTGCATGTGTCTGAGCACCTCTCAGTATGAAAATCTCAAAATTTAGGAGTGCAGGTACAAAAGCACCACAATAGTGCATAAAACTATTTACACATTACCCATGGAATTGCATCTTGTATGTGTGAGCAATAATTTAATGCTCTTATCTGTCAACTCAAAACCAATTAGCAGACCTCAGTCCAAGATTCAACAATGAGATGTGAGCGGATTACTGAGTGCCACAGATAGATTGGGAATATTTGAAAACCAGGAGAATGGGGCCAGAGTTTTGTGATCAGAATGACATGAGAATGCCCTATTGAGATTTTCCTCAGCACCCTGGGGCCCAAGGGAACAGGAGGAAACACACGAGCCAGGGGAAAATGCTATAAAAAGACCATCACATCTACTGTGATAGCTAGAACAATGGTTCTCAACCTGTGCCCTCAGTGGCCAGGCCAGGATTTGAGGATTTTCAAATTTAATCAATTTGAATGCGCCTCTGATCAACACACCTGTGCTCTAGCAGGGAAATTCCTAAATCCTGACCTGTAAGTTGGTGCTAAGGGCATGGGTTAAGAACCTCTGAGCTAGAGGATTCCGTAACCTTGTAGAGAAATGAAGAACCTGAAGGTTTAGCGGAGAAGACATTAGGTCTGGGAGATCCCAGACCACATCATCACACTACTGAGTCGAGACTGAGCCCCCAATTTTCAGGATGCAGGCAAGGGCGACTGAGAATGTCTGCCACAATGTTGTCTACCCCCAGAATATGAACCACAAAGAGAGCTGGCACATGAGCCTCCTCCCTCAGCTGGACCTGGGCCCATGCGGCCACACTTCTAGTCCCTTCCTTGCAGTTAATGTAAAACACTGCCATCATACTGTCAGACTGGATCTGCACCAGGGATCCCTGGAGGGACTGAGACCAATGTCACAGGACTAAATGAGTCAACAAAAGCTCTAGAACATTGATAGACAGAATGAGCTCCACCCAAGTCCAAAGATGCTGAGCACTCTGTAGACCCAGAGTGGTACCCCAGCCTTGCAGGCTGGCATCTGTTGTAACTATGACCCAGTTTTGGATAACCATTTGCAGTCGCAGGGACTTTTGGGATCTGTGAAACCACCAACGAATGGCTGACTTCATCTGCAGGGACAGAGACATGACACAGGTGAGGTTGTTTGGATCAATTCCTGATAATTTCCACCTGTATCTCCTGCATATGAAATTGAGCAAACGGGACTACTTCTAGAGCAGAGACTAGGTAACCTAGTACCTTCAGGTACTTCTAGCCATAAAGTATGACCAATATATCATCTGATCCACCTGAAGCAACAATGACAGAATGATGTCTGGTCGAAAAACATCCCCCGGAAAAGTGCAGACTCAAGTGGAGAACCTGGGACTGAACCCAATATCATTTGTTGAGACTGAAAACCCAACAGTGTTGCTCTAGAATGGATACTTAAGACTTAATCTGAATATGCAAGGTTTCCTCTGAAGGAGCCTTTAGTAAAAGGTCGTCCAGATAGGGAAGTCAAAGAGGTCCATTTAAAGCACACGTGAGCTGCCAGGGTTGACATGACCTTTGTGAATACCCACTAAGTAGATGCCAACGCAACTGGAAGAGTGCTGAACTGAAAATTACTATATTGGAATGCAAACCGCAGGGAAAGCTGATGATCTGTGTGGATAGGGTTGTGCATACAAGTGTCCTTTATGTCTAGGGAAGCCAGGCATTCCCCTGAACACATGACAGTAATGATGGAGTTCAAGGACATCTTGAAGCAAAATGGTCAAGGTCCAGAATAGGATTGCATGCGCTGTCTTTTTTGAGGACAATGAAAAGACTGGATTAAAAACCTGCAAATCTTTTCCGAGAAGGAACAGGTATTAACAACTGCATGTCTAGCAGGGAAGAAAAGATGTCCAAAAAATAAACTACTTCGCTTGAGTTCACAAAGGACTCTGGACATGAAGAAACAACATTGGGGAAGGGACTTGAAATCTATGTGGTACTCTTCCAAAATTATCTGCAAAACTCGCAGAAACTGCTCATGTGCCATGGAAAAAAATGTGTACCAACTCCAATTACAGGAGACGGATTAAATCAACATAAGTCATGTAGAAATGGGATTGTCCACCTTGGGCTTCTACACAGGATTATTGCATGTCCAAGTCTGCTTGAGTTTGGGGTGGTTGATGGAATTGGTGACCTGGGTACATATCCATACTGGCAGGGGTAGTGAAAACTTCCCCTCTTCCTTGGAAAAAAGGAACGTTTAGCAGTAACCCAAAGCAACAAAGTTCTTGTTTTCAACTAGTGACTGATAAATTTCTCCAATTCTGGGCCAAACAGATGTTTGCCCATGAAAGGGAAGGTACCTTAGAAGACCGATCAGCTGACCAAATCTTAAGGCACAGAGTGCTGTGAGTGGCCACAGAGAAAGCCAGTAAGCTTAGTGACATCAACACAAACTCAGTAAGATAAGCATTAGCTTCAAGGATCTAGGATATAAGAAAAACCACATCCTCCTTAGGTGAGTCCGCTTGGATAGCAAGCACAAACTTGGACAGCCATAACCCTAGTTGCCCGTGCATTATCAAAAGTAGTGCATAAGGCAGCACCAGATACTGAAAATGTTGCCTTTAAAAAGGAATTCACAGTATCTGCAAGCAGCAAAGCTATATTCTTAACAAGGAAAGAAACTGGGAGATCTACTGCAGGGATGGCAGCCCACTGTGCTAAAGCTTCAGCAGAAAAAGGGTATAAGAGTTAAACACTGATTAAGGAATAAGCTCCTGTCCGGTGTTTTCCATTCCCCCAAGAGTAACTGGTCCAAGGAATAGTGAAACAAACAACAACAATCTCCTCCTTGCGTCTCTTACATATATCAGGGGAAGAGGAACTAGAATTGGATGCTTCCGATACCTTAAGTACAAGTAGGACCGCTTAAATAAGACCCTCAGCAGAAGAGTATCCGACAGAGAAGGAAGAATTTAGGTAATCTGTATCAGATTCCCTTCCCTCAGTAGAGCAAACCCAAATAATGGGGGTATTGCCTTATTTAGCATGGCTCAAGTGCCTTTTGGGGGTGCAGGGTATCCCCATGGACCAAGAACAGATAAAGGGATAGAAGTAACTGAGGAAATTAGCACCTTAACCCATGTAGGAACCTGTCCAAAATGTGAGGGCCTCAGAGGTTGAGTAGGGGTCACAGGGAAAGAGGGACAATGGGCTAAAGATACCCCTGAAGCCTTAGCCTTCCCATGTCTCCCTCAGGCTCTGACAGTCAGGAGACCCCTGAAAGTAGTTGAAAAAGTACTAATAAATCTTTAAAATGACTTATCTGACTGCAAGGGGTTAATGTGGCAAGCAAGAGTGGGAGACCTGCATCTGCATAATGAGCAGAATCGAAAAAGGATGAGGCTCAGCCTAGGGCCAGCTCTTCCCTTGCCAAAAAGCCTGAGGAAAACAGGCTGCTGGGACTGTAGTTTTCCAGTTTTAAAAATGGAGTGCTGAATCTCTAGCAGTCATTAAATGGTGCCCCCTGATATTAGGGGGTAAGGGGTCCCACGGGGCTCTGTTAGTGTGTAAGGTTAAAACCTCTTTCAGGCCCCTTAGAGCTTCCAAAACACACATGAAGGCAAGATAATTCCCGCAATAGTATTTGATGTTCCATTAAATATGACTGCCACACATGCCCATTCTTAAAGGCACCAAAAGCTCCTAAAAGTAAATATGTAAGGACCACTGCCACATATAGTCTGTTCCCAAATGAAGAGAAGTCTCACACAGCAAATCACCAGGCACAGAATGCCCACAGACAGGCAGGCAGTACGGGGATTAAAACCCCACTGGTGCAGCCAAGGATAGGAACATAGAAATCAAATCCTTCATGGATGTGCTGATCAAGCAAGCCAATCAAATAGAGTGCAAGTCGGGCTCCCAAACCACAAAAAAATGTGGCTGCTAAGCAGAGAATCAGGGAAATACTCACAGGACATGTGCACTCAAGGGAGATAATCCAATCTCTTCATTATTCAGGCTCCTATATAAATAGGTAAGCTTCTGAGAAAGCTATGAAGAAAACGGCTGTTAAAGCAAGCTATCCTCCACAGACTCGGGTCCGGAAAGCCTGTGCACTGATCAATCCTAACCTAACAACATAAAATAAAAAATCAAGGCTAATTAAGAGATTTGCCTTTGTATCCTCCTGTAACAAGGTTACTTTTAAAGCCAAGCATTTCCAAGCAAGGGGACTTTATACCTTGGTTCCTGTGTTACACATAGGACATAAAAGAAAATTACAAATAAATCTGAAATAAAAAATAGGTAAATATACTGCACGTACTTTCAGAATCATCTATTAACCCTTTGAGTGCCAGAGGGTTGCATAATACATTACTTTGCAAAGCCCTCTGTCACTCAAAGGGTAACTCACAAAGTGACCGTTCCATCATAAACCTCTTTCAGCCAGGGGGGTAAAGAGGATTAATATAGTAACATCTGAGCTATGCTCAAGATTTTAGGGGAAAACAAGAGTGCCTATGTATAATACGCACCCTTGTTTCCCCCCTGTGTTTTTGGGGCTCTGATTCCCGCACCTCCTCCTACCTCAATCAGCTCCCAGCCTGCCCTTCTCCTGCTACTCACCCCCTCTGAAGTCATCTGCTGTATCTGCACAGTGGGCGGCATGCTTGTATTTGCTGCGAACTTCCAGCATTGCCCTGAAAGGACCTTTTAATTGAAGCTATGATCCTAGCAAGGTACTACCGTAGATCCAATGCACAGATCGCTGCGCATAGGATCTACAGTAGTTCCCTGCAAAGACATTCATATTCTCAAAGGGCATTACCAATAGTTTCAATTAAAAGATCCTCACAGAGCAATGCGGGAAGCTGGCGGCAAATGCAAATATGCTGCCCACTGTGGAGATACAACAGATGACTTCAGAAGGGGTGAGCAGCAGGAGGGTAAGCTGGGAGCTCATTGCTCTGGGTGAAGGGATGGGGGGGGAGCAGAAATGAATGAATGAATATGTTTATTTATATAGTGCCACAAGTGTACGCAGCGCTTTACAATTTAAGGGTTTAAGTAATACAGGGTTACAGACGCTTTGTAGAGTGAAACATTGGATGTGAGGTCCCTGCCCGAAAGCTTACAATCTAAAGAGGTAATTACATAGTACATAAGGGTCGAGTGCTGTCCATAAAGTATATGGATTTTTTTCCTTGTGTATAATATACACCCCCTTCAAAATTGTGCGTATTATATTCAAGACTTTACATTAAATTATTTGCAAGAATAAACAGCAACACACAAGCTTACAATTCAAAAGAACAGACTGGAAAAAGTTTTTAATACTTTTTTTTTCTCCGTCTGAAGGACTGATATGAGTCAGAATGCAGCTGCTAAGGTACCACTGAGAATTGTATGACTGATTCTGCTTTAAAGTTTCTGGCATGAAAGAGTGTTTGGATGACTTTGTTACTTCCCATGATGTCTCCAAATTAAAAAAAAAAAATGCTTATGTAAGCTACTAATAGGAATATTACATTATGATCTGCATCCAAACCAAGCACAGCTGAGACATTTACCTTAGGGAGCTTAAACAGACTAACAATGTGGCCATTCTGCCCACATTTGTGAACAATTCTCAAGCTCCCTGCACACTTACTACCAAGCTGTCATTTGAATTATACAGTAGCTAGGATGACATGCTCAACACCTGAGCCAAAGCGAGTGAATACTTATGGGAAATAAGCAATTCTATTATATAAAAAAAAGAAACCCTGCAGAGTAAAGAAATGGATGCTGACCATATCACAGTGCCATTGATAAAGTATCGTTATTTAACAAACAACTTACAAGATCAATACCAATACCCTTTGTCTTGGCTTTGGGTGTCACAATTAACCACCACAATACCAGAACTAGAATCACAAAGTATACTGGAAGCTTAAAGAACTAAGGAAAAGTACAGAAATTATGGAACAAACCAACTGCTCCATAGTGGACAAATAAAAATTCTTACAATTTCTATACAAAATCCCTCTGTTCGGATCAGAGTTCTATGTGACCACAGTGAAGATCATCTACACAAATTACACTGAAGTCTGAGATTTTCAATGTAACTTCCATTGCCAGGCAGACCTATAGATGCATCCGTCATTACATATAGCTGACCTAGATGAATTGCCAAGAGACTTGCACCCAAGTGATGGGATCACCTGGCAATTTAAGGAATTAAGTAAAACATGGACAATTGGGAGGTGGCAGCATCATGAACACAAAAGAGATACAGCTTGCAAGATGCTAGTCACCAGTGTGAAAGGCATCATAGTCAATGCACCGATGTGGAAAGACAGGAGGTGCTCCTAGTGTATCATCAGGTGGAACAAATCTACACGGTCTCTTCACCAATATAGGAAATCTACTCACAAGAAAAATGCACAGTGTAACACTTATCTTTATACTGCCCCAGCTACAGTGTAGATGATCTTCTGTTGACTAGAATATTTCTATCAATAGGCAGTTCCTCTGTATATCGATCAGGAAGTAAAACGTAGGGAAACACACACAAAGAGGACGCCCGATATTGCCCATTATATATTATAAGTGGAATATATTCCAATGTACTCACAGTTGTGATGGTTAGAAAAAGGCATATACCATCTCCCAACGGTAAAAACTCAGGTCTCCAGAGTAAAGGCTGTAGAAAACAAGGTGCTGCTTCAGAACTTTGTATAAAAAAATATCCTATATAATAAAACGCTAGAATGTTTGTCCAATGCAGTAATGCGCAGTAGAGACTGCCCGAAAAAACAGAATGCTGGGAAGTGTAGGAATGCTGGGAGCATTCTGTGCGGTCGGGTAGTCATGCATGACTGCATCGCGTGCTCCTCCAGTGAGGCAGCAACAATGCTCAGAGCTGGACTGGCATCTTAACCCTTTGAGTCTCAGAGGGGTACACAACGTATTGCAAAGCAATGCATTGCATACCCCTCTGGCACTCAGAGGGTTAACATCACCCGGACCTTGGCCCATGTACATGGGCTTTTACACTAGTTTAATATAAAATACTATAGTTAACAATAAAATAATCACAGTCGCTAAAAAGCCATACAGGATTCAGGTTTTGCAGTGTACACTGCATTCTCAAAATCTGATGGTTGTCAAAAGCACAAAGAAAAATCCACTATATTTTGAGAAATCCTTGTACATTGAAAAATGTTAATCTTGTATGGCTTTTTAGCTATTGTTATTATTTTATTGTAAACTATAGTATTTTATATTAAATGTATTTTACTTTTAGATCTGAAGCAGCACCTTGTTTTCTACAGCCTTTACTCTGGAGACCTGAGCAGAGACACAGGTGTATTCTCTTTAAAGCTATTACTGTTGGGAGATGGTATATGCCTTTTTCCAACCATCACAATTGTGAGTATATTGGAATATATTCTACATGTATCTGCATAACAGGCACTATTGGTGATCATCTTTGTGTGTGTTTCCCTATTGCGCTGATGTCGCCAGTATGAAAGATATCATCTCCAGCAGAATATCTTATCACAGGCAAAATAACCAAATCAATATCACTGTGCTGGAGTCTCAAATGTGAAAGGCATCATAGCCCAACAGAATATCTTTCAGAAAAGCAGACATACCGAACTCACCATCACTGTGATGATGTTACCAGTGCGAAAGGCACCTAAAGAGAAGGGGCCAAATCTCAAAAATATGTTAGAACTAAAATTAATTTGTTCCAGCAAGCTTGATAATAAAAGAGGCATGAATGCAGCTTCTACCATCATTACACATTCTTTTATGATCAATATTAAAACTTGTACACCAAAGGATAGTGAAACTCATGCAAGCACTTTAATTTTAGGAGAAATGGGGCCTCTGAAATATGTTTATGTCTGGGATGTTTTTCAGCAGTCTTGACACAAAAAATGGTAACTTGCACTGATTTTTTGCTATTTGGATAGGGACTGAGTCAATTTTTTTTTATTTTAAGTTGCTATATTATTTTATGTAAACAGAAGTAATTACCTACATTTTCTTCTCAATAGAACAGCAAGTGTCTGGCTTCTGACAAAGGGCAAGAGCAAGACAAATTTCCTAAAGCTCAAACACGTTGATGGACAGAAGACTTTCTCACTCAGACCAAAAGCCATGAGTCATCTGATGATGGTTTCCCAACTTGTCAGGCTGGAATCTGTTGTGACTACTGCCCAATTCAAAATGAACAATGATCAACCCAGGGTCAACTGAAGCCACCAACAAAGATCTGACTTTGTCCATGTAGAAAGAGACATGGCACTGAGACAACACTGTTTCTTAGACAAATTCCAGAGAATCTCCAGCTGCAGCTCCAGAATGTGTAACTGAGCAAAAGGAACTGCCCCCAAGGCAGAAACTAGATACAATGTGGGAGTAGATGAAAGTGTTGGGGTAAGTGATGAGAGAGCTAAGGCCTGTAACACCAGCCAAGACAACTGAATCTCTTCCTCTGACAGAAAGACCCATAGCTGAAGAATGTCCACCAGCGAAGAAACTGCTTCTAAGAATAAATATTCCTACACCAGATCATGAGGGACTCTGGACATAAAGAAGTGACAAGGAGGAAGGGGTTCAAAATCTTTGCAATGACCTTCCAAAAGCACCCATAACACCCACTGATCTGCCACAGAGAATTGTCAAAGTGGCAAAGAAGACCACAAATTTCTCTGATCAGACAAGACCACCCCTAAAGTCATGTGGAGGTAACTTAGTCAGCTGGGGCTTTTAAGTAGACTTCTTGTCTGCCCAGGCCTGTTTGGTTTGCATGAAAGGGGCATGCCTAGGTTGCTGAAGGAGTGGATGCCCTGAGCGCATACCCATATTGGTGGGGGTAACAAAAGCCACACATCTTCTGTGGAAATAAGGAATACTTAGGGGTAACCTGAGGAAGCAGGGCATTCTTGCCTCTAGAAGCATGGTGTAAGGACCTGACCACTTGACAGGATGAATTGCTGGTCTGGTGAGAAATGCTTAATATCAATGACTGAGAGGGAAGTCCGTCACAGAGGCGCTCTTGCTCTCAATGGACAGGTAACATCATCTTAAGCTTTAATAGCTGTAGAGTAGCTTCTGGTGAATCAGACAGGCATGAAGCTAGGAGGTCAGAGTGGAATCCAGCTTCACCCAAGGTGTGCCCCGGACTACTTCTGGTGGATAGGAAGGACTGGCAACTTGGATGTTGGAGACAGGAATCTGCCTTTGTCCACGGAGTGCTGTCAGACTGCTTCTGGAGGACAGGCATTGCGGAAGAAGAGGGCAACTAGCGGTTGTGAGCAGCAGATGACACTGGCAGCAGGAGATGTTGGAACAGTTGAACAGAAAACACACCAAACCGCAGAGAAGATTCTAGAGCGGAAAACAACCCTATGATGGGTGCAGACACATTACAAGAGAATGAATCCCATATTGAAGTTAAAACAAAGCCACGGTCAAGATTCCAAAACAAACAGGATGCTGAGAACAAATCTGTAACAGAGCACGATAATCAAGCAATGGCTGTAAGCAGACTTGAAATTTAAACAACCAGTCAGGAGAAAGGGAATGTCCAAAAGGTACCCATAGAAGATAGTGGCTTGGAGCCAAAAAGGGAAATTGTAACACAGGCTAATACCCTTCTCCAATTCTGGGCCAAACAACTGCCTGTCCACAAAGAGAAGAGACCAAAGATTTCTTGGCGAACTGGTCTGCTAACCAAATTTTTAGCCAAAGCGTATGTTGCAAAGCAACACAGAGAGCTAAGGAGTTCCCAAAGAGCAGCAGAATCAAATATGCATTCACCTCCAGGACCTTGGAAACACCGCAAGAACAATGTCCTCTTTAGGTATATTCACATGGATTTGTTCTAACAGGTGCTCTCCCCAAGCAGCCACGGGGCTAGTAATTCAAGCAGCAGAAAAGGTTGGGAGTAAAACAGCTACAGAGCCCACGAAGTTCAACAGAGGCAAACTAGGCATTTATCTGCCTAATCCTTATGTACATCTGCAAGAGCCAATGCTGTATGCATGGAAAGGTGAGAAATCGGAGGGTGAACTGTTGGGGGTGATAGCCTATTGTTGAAGTGAAGCTGGAGAGAAGAGATAGAGAGAATTTCCTGTGAATAAAAAGTTTCTTATCAGGATAATTAAATTCCTCCTGAATCACCTGGTCCAAGGAATGGTGGACAGCATCGGTCTTGTGCCACTTAAATATATGTGGGGATGAAGAACTGAATCAGAGGCCTTAATGACCTTAAAGCATAAGCTTAATGACCACCGCATAACAAGTTTGTCTTAAATAACTCCCCATCTGGTGACTAGCTGCTTAGTAGCGCTAGTCGCCAGAATTATTACCTTATTAAATAGATTTCTCCATTCTTTCCCCGGCTGACAGGCAGGACGGAGCATGGACATTTTGCCATAGTGACATCTGCGCACCTGAGCTGTCGGTCCTGGCCGGGTTTAGTAAGCGTTGCTATGAGCCTTTCGGCTCTGGTAGGGACTGACAGAGCAGGTGCGCGGACGTCACTATGGCAAGATGTCCGCGCTCCGTCCTGCCTGTTAGCCGGGGAAGAAATCTATTTAATAAGGTAATAATTCTGGCCTGGACGGGTCTGTGGCTCTCCAGCCATCAAATCTGTTCACCTCCTCTATGTTGGGGAGACCCCCCAAAGGAGCCCCCCATTATATAGAACAAAAATAGACGAATGAACCCCTTTGTGCACACCTGAGCCCACATAATGCTGCAGGAGACTGGTAATTGCAGCTGATCCCCCATCCAATATGGCGACTGTGAACGCTCACTTCTTAAAAGTGCAGCAGCCAAATAAAAATGTAAAATAACACAAGATAAATGTAAGAGAGCACCATAGCAGGTAGGGGGTATGGGGCAACAGGGCTGACAGAATGGAGAAACAGAATGCCAAATTAGCCACATCACAACAGAATCTGGCTGCTAGACAGAAATAGGGGCATACTCAAGACTTGTGCACTGGAACTGGAATCCACTTCAGTCTCTTATATGAAATGAGACAAAGAGTAAAGCTGCTTGGTGTGAAAGCCATCCTCTAGCAGACCAGGTCCATTAAAAGGCTGCTCCCTTGACCATTTCCGTTAAGGAGGCACAGGGACAGAAGACTATCTAATGGGGGATTGAAAAGCCCTATGTCAGATAAAACAAAAAGGTAATCTTTTCTCTGACCACCACATTTCAGGTCACTTATAAAACGGAGCATGTCTGGTGGGAGTAAAGTGGAACAGGGAGGGAGTCTCTACCTCCAGAGAGCTCTTTATATGGAAGTGTCATGCCCTCCAGTGGGACGATTCCCCATGGAGATTTTAACCCCTTGAACACTATAGAGATCTCCAGTGTATGGCAGAGCAATGCACTGAAGTGCTTTCTAGCATTCAAGAGGTTTACAAAATTATATACATGCCAGTTTTTATTTCCCTCCTAGTGCAGTTGGATTTCCCTAGAATTACTCCAGTTTTCTTTTGAATATAAATCTTCAATTAAATTTGTGACTATTTCACCTTTATTCACACAGGAGAACACCTAATGCTAATCGGCAATATTAATCAAACTTTCAACAGCTCTGTTTCAGCTGGTTCCATACATCTCAGGTAGTCGGCAATCATACTGTATTAAATGTGCAATTGACAAGGACACTGAAGGACAAGCAGGAAATGTGTTCCTTCCTTGAATGCCCACAGGTCAGCTGGGAAGAGAAAGGATGCACATATTTCATTCTCATTACAAGTGCAAAACAAAAGAAAGTAAAATTGAACGAACAGAGCCAGTGGATTTATCTGTCACAGCTGGGAAACATATAAAGCGTAACGGTCCAAAAAATAGAGATGTCAGATTAAACAGCACATTCAATCCACAATAAGGAGAATCTGACACGTACAGTGCAAAAAAAAACCATAAAAAAGGAAATTATGTGAGTAAATCCTTCTTGTTCTGTTCATTTGAAAAATAAAAGACAAAGCCAATGTAAATTTGTATCAATGCATCAGTAAATATTTCAGCACGTGATGCACGGGGACATGATCTGAATTGCTCAAGGTCAAAAACCTAACATGGTTTAATAGGCCCCTTAAATATAGGCACATCAATGCCTCCATGGTGTTTTGGCTATGGTGACCATAGTGAAAGGTAAACTGCGGGGCTGTTGTGATTTTCAAATCACTAACTATTGCCTTGAATTAAGGCATCAAAGCATACCAAGCTGCCACTTTACTGCACTCACACAGTAATGCAGTAAAGAGGAAGAAAGAAAGGTCTGCATGAATGTCAGCATATGGGGATGTGTGCAATTAGCACATGCGACATTGGAGTTTGTGATGCCCAATGCAACCTTATTTGGCTGATCCAGTAATATTCAACTGTCAGTCATCCCCCAGCTTGTGATGGGGTCTGCAGGGGCAAAGTAACAGCAGTGGGCAGTTACATTTATATACTATTAGGTCTATTGATCAAATGGAAAATGATTGAATGCATAAGGAGATCTTATGATTTCCTTGAGCAGTTGCCATTCGCCAGTTCATTAATGGCCGGATAGCACTTGGCACTTATTCATGCATGAATCAACTTCCAGTACAGCCTGCTCGAGTTCTTTGACCCTCTGTTTGCATATGGAAACCACACTTGAGTTTGTTACCACTAAGTGTAATAGGGCAACACAGATATGGACATCTTGCTTTCAGGTACATAGAGATAAAATGCACCTCACTGAAAAGGTCCAAGAAGGCCAAATCATTCAGATAAGAATTGCCTGGCACTTTGTGGTTAGACTGTCATTTCTAGACAAGATCAGTATGATGTGCTTCAGGATATGTTTTCTCTGTGTATAGCACCATCAAGTCTGCTGAAAGGCAAGTCCTTCCTGGTATCCTTCTGGACCATGGTGACGACAGATGCCAGCCTCTACGGCTGGGGAGCAGGTCCTGGGTCACCTGAGTGCTCAGGGCCGGTGGTCTCCTGAGGAATCTCTCCTTCCCATCAACGTGTTAAAGCTTTGGGCGATATTTCATGCCCTTCGTCATTGGACATCTCAGCTGGAAGACGGTCCAGTCCGGGTACAGTGACAACGCCACGGCCGTGGCTTACATCAACAAGCAGGGCGGAACAAGAAGTCTCGCTGCTTGGTTAGAGGTCAAGGCTATTTTGTCCTGGGCAGAAGAACACGTTCCTGCCATATCCGCAGTGCACATTCCAGGCGTAGACAACATCATGGCGGACTTCATCAGTCAACACACAGTGGACAGCTGAGAGTGGGAGCTGCACTCAGATGTGTTCACCCTCATTGTTCAGAAGTGGGGTCTTCCTTAAATCGACCTGATGGTGACAAGACACAACAAGAAGTTTCCGAGGTTCTGCTCTTGGTGGAGGGACCCTCTATCTAGCCCTGGCAGATGTTATTTCCTCTGGCCTACATCTTTCCTCCCCTCCCAATGTTGCACACAGTGTTACGGAAATTGCGACTGGAATGCTGTCCAGTCATTCTGATTGCTACGTACTGGCCTCGCCAAGCTTGGTTTCCGGAGCTTGTGGAAGGAGGATGTTCATTGGCTAACTCTGATGGCTTAGAAGTTGAATCCTCAATATTAAAGAAGAAAGGTTTTTCTTCTGGGTTTTTGGCTGCTATTCCTCTATGCCTGTTGACATGGAAAATGGCCTTTCTCCTGGCGATCGTGTCTGTTCGTCGTGTGGCGGCGTTACACGCTCTGTCCTGTAACCCACCCTATTTGGTGTTTCACATGGACAAGGCGGCGCTTCACACTTCTAAGGAGCTTCTCCCGAAGGTGGTTTTGGAGTTCCACATCAATCAGGAGATTGTGGTGCCTTCTTTCTGCCCTGACCCCTCCTCTGACAAGCAGAGGGATCTCCACTTGTTAGATGTGGTGCATTGTCTCAAGTTTTATGTACATCGCACTGAGTCTATCAGGCATTCTGACGCGCTGTTCATCATTCCTGAGGGTCCCAGGGCAGGAAGACCTGCATCCAAAGTGGCTACTGCTTCTTGGATCAAGTCCACTATTCGTAAGCCTTACGAGCTGAGGAAGAAGCCTGTCCCCTTTCAGGTCACGGCTCATTCTACAAAATCTATTGGGGCTTCTTGGGCTTACAAGAATCAGGCCTCCGCTGATCACTTGTGCAAGGCAGCCACTTGGCCATCTGTGCACACCTTTTCAAAGCACTACCGTGTTGATGTGCTGGCATCGGCTGATGCCAGCTTTGGGAGAAAACTCCTGGAGGCAATTTTGCCTGTTTAGGATCTTCTTCAGTTCTTGGTGCTTCCTTCCCCTTTGAGCCCTGTTGGCTCTAGTTCAGTGTGCTGTGTAACAGTTTGGGGTGTTGTTACCCCTGTTTAGTGTCCGTTGACACTTCATTGTTTTGTTGGGGTATCTCTGATCTGATGGTTCATATCTGCTCTGGTGACTTTGAGGGCCTTGCGTTTGGTCCTTGCCTTCCTTCCCGCCTCTGGGAAACTCAATGGCTGAACATCCCAAAGTTATCAGTAACCTGTATTGGACGACAGAGAAGAGAGGATTTTAGTCTTACCTGTTAAATCCTTTTCTCTTAGTGCATACAGGTTACTTGTCTTCCACCCTGTCAAGGGACCATGCTTGGCTCTCCTGTGGCAGACCGTGGGGGCGCTTCGGGCTCATGCTCACAGGAGTCTTCTTTCCCTTCCACTATCTAGTCAATAGTTAGTGTGTCAAATCATTCTGGAGCTCATTGGCTAGCTGCAGCCAAGGAGGGAAGGTAGGCTACACCCCCTGCATACAATTTTAGAACTGTTCCTGCCTACAATTAAAGGGCCTACTCAAAGTTACCAGTAACCTGTATGGACTAAGAGAAAAGGATTTAACAGGTAAGACTAAAATCCTCTTTTTTTTGGAGCAGAGTCCTCTAATGCATGTTTTAAAATACCTGCACAGGAACTGAAAATGTGACCCATAGATGTATTGATTTGGGGCCCTAAGCCCCAACTGAATACATCCAAAGCACTCAAAAAATGTGTGACATGTAACAAAAATTATCCCTATGAGTGCTAGTGGGGTATGCAACACATTGCAGAGCATTGCATACCCCACTGGCAATCACAGGGTTAATGTGTTGCAGAGCCCTCCTGCATGCCAAGGGTTAAGGCTAGCATATCTTTTATGCATAATTTTTTTGGGTATCTAATTTGGACTTTTTTTTTTTTTTTTTTTTTTTTTACACTTTTCAGTGAAATATTTGGAGCATAGAAGAAGATTAAAAGACCGAAGATAATAAGAATGAAGAGGAAGAAACAGCAATATAGAAGATTAGAGAAGACGACTCACAGTGGATGAAAGGTAAGTGTCATAAAGCTCTGGGTTATGGGAGTTAAATTAGTGTTAGGGCTAGTATTGTTTAACTTTCATGTTAGGGATAGTAAATGGTTAGTGATTGGGAGGGTAACTATATTTTGGCTAATGCTCATTGTTTGACAGTGTGTCAAGCACCGAGTGTTATCCATTTTCCTTTGATGTTCCCACTTCTGAAGATATTAAGTGTGAGCTATGGAAAAAAAAAAGTCAGGTTCATTGGCTCAACGTTGGTTGTGATTTGCTTAAATAAGTTGTACTTCATTCCAACATCTGCAAATATTTGTATTTGTTCCCTGAAGCCTAAATTAATTTTTAAAGATGCTAGATGAAAGTACATATTTAAAGGTATAGCAAGCAATTTAATATGCTTTAGTATTCATTTAGTAAGTTTCTGCAAGAACTATAAAATAAATGAACATACTAGAACATTTCACATGAAAGTTTTATCCTAAGCAAACAAAAATCTATGATTAAGCAATTTGTGAATGTACATATTTCCCATAGACTAAAATGGCATACACCTGTTAGGGAGTGGTTTAAGGATCTTCAAAAAAAAATGTATGGTTTGTCCTTTGATACACTCAACGATATATTGGAAAACTGGAAACACAACATTATATATTTCTTCTGACATTTTCTAAACACCACCTCTAGCAAATGAGCCCATAAAGCCCCCCTTTTTCACTAAACCCCGATGCCCCCTCTTTTTTCCTTTGAGAAACCAAATTAAGCTTTTGCAGACATATTTTGTATTATTTTGAAGAATGCAATTCATACATCACTTTCAATGCCGTAGTCATGTCTAAATGCCAGTTTATACAGGCACGCCGCCAAATATATGCATATCATTAGTAAAAAGACAGCAGCCTATAATGTTTACAATCTTAGAACCAATCTTTCCCAAACTTCTGACAGTAATCACATTTTGTCAGTATGGATATTGTTATGCTGAATAGCACTACAAAGTTTGGTGCTGAAAAAAAAAAGGCTCATCCCCCACCCAGAAGTGCCTAGGGGACAACATGCCCTCCAGTTTGGCAACCACTGCCATAGAATAATGTGTGCTTGGTGTAAGTATAAAGTATGATGGGTTGTTTGCCTACAACAGATACAATTTTTGAGGAAGCCTGCAGGACCTAACACTGCAAACTTTTAGCCGATACCATAAAGAGCTTGCAATCTAGTTTCAACCATGGCTTGAATGTGTTTGCGTTCATAAAATGATACATGTGTGTAAAAGTATGCATTGTTTCAATTTATATATTTCAGTGATTCTCAGCTCCTTTACTCAGGCTTTAAGGATATCCTTAATTAAGAATAGGAAGCTCAATAAAATGACTGTGCCACTTATTACACACGTGATCCAGTAGAACACCCTGAACACGACCTGACTGTAAGTTAAGATTCATTGCTCTATGGTATGAAGATGCAGATTTATACGTCATTTATACGTCAAGAACAGGGGCCCAGTAATATGCAAAGCCTTACAAGCCCCAATAGTCAACTTGTTCCTCACATGGAGGACAACTGGTATCCAATTGCCTAGAGAAAACCTGTGGTTACATGGACAAAATGGGCAGTAATTCAACTACACATAGTATGTAATATATTTATTATAGAGAGGTATGAGAGATGATGGACTTGGAAAACAAAGATTGTGACACAATGAAATATGCTTGCTACTGATGGAGGATGTTGAAGAAGAGTCGAGGAGGAACAGCTTGGATGTACACTGGGATCAGAGGAGGAATGCATAACCAGACAATTTGTGAGTGCTCGTAAGCTCCAAGGAAGGAGCCAGCAGGTATTTGTGAACCGTACCAATTAGATGGAATGGGTATAAGATATGATATGGCTATGTTTGCCTGTCCCGTTCATAACTCTTTGATGGCTAGACTCAGTTGCTGAGGTATTAAAACTGTGTTTTCACCGTATTTATGCATTTCCATATTCTTGATCGTTATCTGATGTGTCATCCTCATCTTCAGCTATATCATCTGATGCTTCACCTCCTTCATTATTTGATGAATCATTGCATTATATTAACTATAGACTGATTCAGTTATTGACATCTGATCATCCTTTTTGTGCCATTTTCATCCGACCATTATTCATTTTTTCTCATTCCCTATTTACTGCCGCTAGTGTTAGCATGTCTTTACATGTTAGTGGGGTAGGTATATGTTTATAGGATTCTGTATAGAGTATGTGGTGATGCGGACCCATGGGGTATTGCTATGTAATTTTTCTCACCTTGGGTTTTTCTATTAATTAATTTATTTGGTTACTTAATAAATAATTTAATATTTTCCTAATTTATGTGTTATTATTTGATATAGGTTGTGTGCCTGTGCAGGTTCTGGTCTTTGTTCCTGGTATTTTTTTTGTATTGAATTTATTCCGGACCATGGCACCCCATGCATGATATGCTTGGCTGTATCTAGGACAGATATATGAGTAGTTCTACTTTTTCTATATAATGGTGTTACAATTGGTATCCAATGAAGCTCATACAGGATGTAATCCATATGCTCATATTTAGACATACTTCTCACCATTCACGCTGCTGATGCATTCAGTACCACCTGATGCACAAAGGAAGGTGGGCTTAGAAACAGTCCGTCAGTGCCTTCACGGATGTTACTGAGCTACCCTGGAATGAGACATAGACCAGAGAGTCATCAGTGTACTGATGGCACACCTGGCATGAGGAACCCAGAATGAAATGGGCTCAGCCTGGAAAAAGTGAGAACACATTGTTCCCATTGGGTTCTGCAAAGCAAGAAAGAGGACAACCACTGCAAGCAGTCCCCCAATACCTATAAGCCTCAGCACGTGCTAAACCAATATACTATATGATCAATGGTATCAAAGGCTGTGGATAACTGGGGCTGATATACAGCCCCTGTCCATAGCCATTAATAAACTATCAACCACACACCCCAGGACTGACTCCATTGAGTAGACCTGAAGAAGTCATTCCCCCTACAGAGCACATTCCAGTTGGGAGAAGACAACCTTCTCCAAGGCAATACCAAGAAAAGGGAGGTTGAAAATTGGACTGTTTTTAGACAGCTGGGCAACATCAAGGCTAACAAGCTTCAGGAGCGGTCTAACAAGTACCTTTTTTCAAAGCGACTGGGAGGACTCTCAGGTGTCTTGAAAAATGTGAAGATGCCCCCCCTACAGGCACCACTAAACCAGGATTCCACTAGTCATGATGAAGATTGCTTGAAAGATTTAGCCCTTGGAGCTGTTCCCTTGGGCTGCCACTGCTGTCTGGGCTTGAGGGAGGAGTGAGAGTCTGACGCTTACTAAACCTTGCAGCCTTTGCGCCTCCGTTTGGTGGGAAGTGGGGGAGATGCGGAAAAGATGCAGCTTCCTCACCATAAGTGAATGTTTAGTGAATATCTGAGGCAACAAAGTGCTCTTGCCTCAGTAGCATCACTGATGATCTGCTTCAGTTCAGGTGCAAACAGGGACTTATCCTGAAAAGGTAAGGAAACCAGTGACTTCTTGGAAGACTTATTCGCAGACCAAATCTTAAGCCACGGAGTGCGTTGCTCTGCAATAGAAAAGGCTAAGCCTTTTGCAGACAAGCGGACCACCTCAAAAAGAGCCTCAGATACATACATGTTAGCCTTCTTATTGTTGGCCAAAAGAACCAACAGTTCCTCTTTGGAAACCTCAGTACGGACAGCTTCTGTCAGCTGTTCACCTCATATGGCAACAGCCCCGTTAACCCAGGCGGAGATAAAAATCTGTCGAATTGCCGCTCCAGTGGCTGAAAAATTGACCCTGTGGATAAAATCCAGCTTCTTGTCCACTGGATCCTTTAAGTCCTGCTGCATCTGCCAAAGACAGGACATTAGTCTTAGCCAACCTGGAAACAGGGGGTACAAGCTTGAAGAGGAGGCCCACTGTGCCAAAGCTGCCTCAGAGAAGGGATACTGCTTAGAGAACCGGATTGGGACAATGTGGACCAAAGGCACTCAAAAGGTTACTCACCAATCTCTTCTTCAGGTTACTATTGTGAGAGAAAGCAGAGCCCAGAAAGGCTCAGCTGGGAGGGAAATCATGGCATCAATATTCCCTCCAGTGGGCTGCAAGAGTACACATAGCACATGTACACTGGTCAGTCCACTCCAGGGGAAGTCCAGTAATGGTAACCCGCCTAATGGGGGAATTGTGGCAGGCCCTTACTCATCAACAAATAAAATCTTTAACTGTGAGATTGTCCCCTGCAAGTCTAATCTCTTCATAAGACATATTCAAATTGGTGACTGGGCTGAACTGGAGGAGGAGCAGGGAGTCTTCACCCACAAGACTCTGTCTTTTGTGTTGTGTCCTGCACTCTAAAAGGATGGACTCAACCCCATGGTACTTGTATTCCATATTGGACGTAACAGAAAGAATCTTTTAAGCTCCATGAGAAACAGCTCTTGGAGGTTGCTGATCGACACTGTCTGGAAGTGAGCCAGCACAAGACTTTCCTCTGGGTTGAGACTGGGCTTGGCAACCAACGGTGGGCAGATAGCAGCCCTAACACTGCTGGTCCTATTATTAAAGAATCAATAGAACTCACAGAACTAGAGTTGGTGGTACAGCTACAATGAATCAGGCTGTCACCATCCTGAACAATGTTGCAAGATGACTCTTAGAGGAATCAGTCCTCCGCTGCTCTCTGATATCCTCACTGGCATATCCTAAAAGCCAGGAGGACAGCTTGGAGCCGAGATCTATACCAGCAGCCCTTAAGAGCTCTTGCCTCAGAGCTCAAAGTTCCCAAAAATATGAAGGCGCACTCAAGACACTCTAGCAGGGACTAACAGCAGGGGAGCAATATTAGCCTCCAAGGATGCATTCAACTTCAATTGTTTCATCTGCCTCTTGGCCAGGCTGAGGAAGCCCCATGGCAATGATGGCATTTGAGGGGGGCAAGAGGCAACAGATGGTTTTGCACATCATCCTATGGCTAGTATGTTGGGACGGAGAAGAAAGAAACTTTGCTCACACACACACCCTGGGAAAATAGAAGGTCAAGTGTATGACCATGATCATGTATGGGCCCTAGCACAAACTGAAAGAAACCCATCCTCCATGGTGTCCAAAAACTCAACAGTCATGTTGAACACAAGCCACATGATGGAGTCACCCATGATAATAGTACGAGGGAACTCCAGCACAAGCAGGACCACCCCTGACAACTGTGACATGAAGTCACAGTCATGTCCGGGTAGCCTGTACACAAGGGTGAAATACAGAGTTTGAGTCTCCAGCAGGGCACAACCTACAGTCATACACTCAAATGACCTCCCCATAGACCCTAGGTGGCTGATGCATACAGGATCTTTCCCAGTCACAGGACCTGAAACACAGAATACTCTTCAGCCAACAGCTGATCAATTCCAGGTCTAAGCCAGGTTTCAGTGAAGAACAGCAGAAAAGGTTTACCCTACTACCAACTTTACAAAGAAGTGCAGTGAACAAGAGATCTGGCATCCACCAACAAGATCCCTTGAGCATGCCCCTCATTACCTCTCTAGAGTCAACAAGATGTTCCACCACCTTGTCAATAGGTACACTAACCAGAGTCCAGGGTCCCTTGACACTTAAGTCTAGGGCTGCACCAAGCTGAAATTACTACTGGGATCCTAAGTGCGACCTACTCAGGGACCCCACATGTCATCGGGAATACAGATGCTGGCATCCCTGCAGGCCCCTCATCCCCCTGAAAAGACCTTAAGGCAGCTCAGGGATACAGGGCCAGGAAGTATGCCACCATGTAACCCATTCCTACACACATCAAGACCTAAAACAACAAATGGGGAAACAAACACCCACATTCTCCCAACAGGAAAGATAAAATAAACAAAATAAGCAATAGTCCTGCTACAGCACAAATCAAAGACAGGACTCTACTGCCTATCCACCTGCTGAGATGGAAAAAGCAGGCCACCAATAAATGCCCAAGACTTTGACTCCCTTGGCCTTGTCTCCCAAAGCTCCTCCTATACAGCCAGGTATACCAGTATGGCTAGATAACTGTCAAAGGAAGAGTAGCCCAGGGAAAACCTGGAACTCTGGCACGATGGTGCCATAGTCCTGCTGAGGTATAATAGGCATGAGTCTCTCAAAGCGATCCAGGTATTATGCAGGCACTTGCAATACTCCTCATAAGAAGGTCTATTGGTCGAGCTGTAAAACTGCAGTCTGTACCAAACCTTCCAAGCACACGTTTTAGACCATTCCAATGGTCATTTGTTGTCAACAGCGCGATTGCGGCTCTGCCGCAGAGCCTCCGTGTCGTCCGACAGCTGACAGCAGGAAATCGCGAACTTTAAGTGCCTGTATCTCTTAAACCATAGTGGTTTGAGAGTTACTTTTTTTGCATTCAAGCCAACTTTTTAACCTCTTCAAAATGAAGAATAGGTTTTTTTTTTTGTTTGTTTGTTTTTTGGCCATTACTAACCCTTTAAATATGCTGGTCTGGCACTTTATTAGGGTAGATGTCTGTGGATTGAGAAGTACAAGACTGAGGCTTCAGCACATCTGCACCTCATCCTGCACCTCAGCCTATTGAAGTCAATGATGATTTTTACTTGTCCCTTATGGCACAGTTGGTTTGCTCCAGAATTACTGCTATTCTTCTTCTGCATTTGGCCCTATGCACTTAATAGAGAATATGTAATTAAATTACACTGTAAAACAGAAATGATGGGAGTTGTAGTCTGCTAACAGCTAGAAGGCAGCTACTTTTAACCCAAATCCACAAACCTAACATACAGACAAAAACCACAATATGGTTTGATGTGTTATAACTGAACTAGATTACATTACCGAGCCACAAACATTTAGAACTAATTTATGCCTTACGAATTGATTAGGTGAGCGGTAATGCAGAGAACGAGGGGTATGCACCTACATGTCTGTGGACCAGAGGAATTCTATTAACCGCTTATAAATGGAAACTATTGTATTTCTTTTTTAATTATCCATTAAATATCATTAACAGTATTGCAATCAATTCATAAAGTCTCTTGGTTTAAAATAGACGTTTCTTTTTTCACCTTATATCTGATGAACATAGTGCAAACTGACTTCCTGTTTGAGTGACCTGAAAATGTATGTAAAGTAGATCACTTTATGGATTTTCTTGTGCTGCTGCAGTGTCCTCTCTGCTATGAGGTAACCCATCACTCCTTGCAACAGTTCCTTGAATTTAGAAATTTTGATTTGTCCCCTGTGCTGCAATTGGTTTACTCCAGAATAACTCCGGTTTTCTTTTAGAACCCTTTGCGTGCCAGAGAAGTATGCAACTCATTGCTTTGCATCGAAAGAGTTAAACACGGGCCTATATTTACTCTTGATTGGTCAGAAGTGTATCCACACGCCTGACACCTCTAGTTACAAAGAGGCACTTGGCTCAATCTGTCCCCAGGGAGCAGTAAAGCAGCACCACTTTGCAGAAAAGCCAGACAAAAAGTCCTGGGTACTTTGGAAATACTGGCAAAGTCACAAGTTTCATAACAAATTGCTTCACAGCTACAGCAAAGAAAAATTAGTTTAGCATTGCCACAATCCATGAAGCAAATGCAACATATTTTTCATTTTAACACAATAGTTGCCCTTTCAGAGACCTCTATACAAGAACATAACAATGGTGTTCGCTTACTTTCCTAGGCTTTTCTAACAGGAAGCAGACAGACTGTTATTCTATGTGCTCAAATGCAGCCAAATCGTTGGCTTCAGTAGAACAAAGCCATTGAGAAAAACTGTGATTTCTTCTGACACAGCAGGTTAGTGAAAAGATTATTCAACATAAAATGGATAAAATTGCACAATTAAACAGATGGGAGCATTAAATCATTACCAAGGTTCTTGACATTTTGATATAGCTCAGTTTGTGCTCAACTCTTCTTGCATGTCCATTCACTGCTGCTTTTTTATACTTCTAATCAACTTCTGTGTCTTGACACAAGGAAAGTGCCAAGAAGCTTCAAGGTCAAAGCAAACAGGGCCATATGCAGCAATATAACAATGGAGAAATCACACAGCACTATAGGGAAAAAAATCATCATCCCCTTTGGTTTAAATGGACCTTTTTAACCCCTTGAATCCTATAGAGGTCTCCAACGCATTGCTTTCAAGGGGTTAAACCCCCATTTAAATGAATGGGAATGTTAGGAATGTTTATTTAGTTGTGAATCCTAACATTGCAATATCTTGTATTTAAGTTCATCATTAAATTGTGAAAAAAAGGTATGAGAGGGTTAAAACAAAGAACATATCCTAAATGGGCTCGGACTTTTTATTTTTATTTTATTGTTTTATTACTATTAGAATCTGAAATAAAGCATTTTCAACGATGTAACAAGAAAGCAGCTGAGCAGAAGTGTACGATGCAGAAAACTATAAACATATGTTGTTTTTACTACAAATGTTGGCACTTATCGCACACATATATACATATGTGAAATCGTGAATATCTGGGCCAATATCCCTCTTCGGAGTTAGAGATATTAATGCATTGGAGAGATCACTAACATCTATGGGGTTAAAGCCCTGTTCTCAAGGGAGACAGAATCACTGGTTTAATTTCAGTTGATGCCTATGAGCCTGTTAACATAGGCTACTAACACAAAGCTTGTACAGCACGTTAGATGGGAATGGAGGAGCCTCTAGCAAAGATCCTGCTTTGCCCAAGGAGACATGGACATGGCATGAGACAGGCGAAAGTTTTGTCTTGACCAGCAGCCAAGCACTCATATATTCCTTTATCGTTGGAGACAGCAAGGACATTGCTTAAGTCACCAACTGAGAGGAGTTGATAAGATGAGTGGATCTTGTCCTCCGGCAGAAACCCACTCCCTTGGACGGTATTAAATCTCATGCCTAAGAAACACAAGACCTGAGGAGGCACCAGAGAGAACTTCTTGAGATTGAGTACCCAACTGTATTGCTCCAGGATGCGGGCACAGCCTTAAATCTGTGAACACAGAATAGACTATGAAGGAGCCTTGAGTAAGACTGTCAAGGTAAGGAGTCATTGAGCATGGCTGCGAGCTGCCAGATCAGACATGACCTTCGTAAAGACCCTTGGAGCAGACTGCCCAAAGGGATGGGCAATAAACTGGTAGCCACTGTTCACAAAGGCAAACAGTAGGAAACAGTGATGGTCCTGATGAATAGGACATGAAGGTACGCGCATCCTGGAGGTACAGGAAGACAAGGATGACAGAGAACAGAGACTCCGTTTTGAAGCTCGGAACAAACATATAATGGCTGAGTCCAGAAAAGAGCTGTGGCCACTGTACTTCTTGGGAACAACAAAAAGATTGAAATAAGACTTATGAGAAATTATGTTTCATAATAAAAATTTACTTCTTCTTTAACTGTAGCAAAAGTACAGCTGTGGTTAAAACCTTTAATTCTCATGCATCACTAACGTTCAAACTCTTAAACCCCTTTCATGTTAGAGTGGTCTCTAAAGCATGGGGTCACAATAGATTGGAAACCTGTCTAGCACCCAAGCATCAACACAGTATCAATGTCAATGGTATTTCAGTGGTAGTTGGTACTGGCAATCTAAGAATAAATTCATACAAAAATTAATCCAGAAACAGTTAATCTGGTAACTGATAATTTGTTAGTTATCTGCATGTCACTAGAGGTTTACTATTTTTTTCATAACATCTTGTGTCATAAATGATACTATTGACATTTTAGAGTTAGCAATTCCAGTGCAAGGATGTGGACAACACAATGCACCCCTATGGCACTCAAAAGCTTATTATACAACCCAAACCTACTGGAAGGTCACTAAACAGAAGCTGCTTAAATACTGGGCACAAATAAATGCCCCAGATCAGATTTGGGCAACCTGAGGCCTCCAGCTGTTGAGAATTACAATTCCCAGCCTGCCCACAGCTGACAGGGGATGATGGAATTGTAGTCCTCAGCAGATAAAGGGACTCATGTTGCCCATCTGTTAATCTAATCTATATTACAAAGTTTTATAACCACTTTCTGAGTGGATATTTGTACCTAATAACAATGCATAGGCAAATGTATTCTTTATTCCAATTTAGCTGTATAAATATGAAAACCACATGCTATGCATAGTTTTACCATCACCACTATAAAGCTTTCATGATTATTGGCCAATATGATTCACAGTCCTTAAGCCCAGATAAAACCATAAATATCTATTATCAAAGCAGCAGGAAATCTTGAGATCTAATTAGGAACTGGGAACATTATGTGCATAAAGCAGACTGTGCTTTTGTATATTGGTTTTAACATAGGCTACACTCAGCTGTTTAATACGTTTTACAGATCTGTATTTTAAGTAACAAAAGCAACAAAAAAAAAAAAAAAAAAAAAAAGGAAAAAAATTTAAACAATTTGGACTGTTTAGCATACCTTTCTGCTGCTGGATATATTTATATTAAAACATACTATTATTAATGTATGGCACATGCATCTTTTATATTATATACATATATATATATAGATGAGTGCCAGAAGGGGAGTGAAAAGCAATAGGGAACAAAGTGTATCCACCAAAATTCAAAGGGCTTTAGTCGCAAAAATCCAGAACAATTCTGGAACAAACCAACTGTGCCATAGGAGAGAAACAGAACTTCTCATTGATTTGACAGATATTTTTAACCCCTTCAATGTTAGAAATGTCTCGGACACATTGTGATGCCTTGAGCTGGAGACCTCTTGCATTCAAGAGGTCAAAAGCCCCATTTAGAGCACTGGAAGTTTGGTGAATTGTTATTTCTGCTCTTTGGTTCAGATGGTTTACTGCAAAATTGCTCCTCTTTTCATCTGTGAATAAGGCCATAAGGCCCATATATATTAAAGTAAACTGGAGTTATCCTGGAATATAACAACTCCAGTTTGTTTATAAATATGGGTCTATGAGGCTTATGCTCTAAATTAAAACGGACTAGCTATGGAGTGAAGCAACTATATTATCAGGGACGAGCCAAAAAAATATACTATTGATTTAAAAAAAAAAATTTCCCTAGCACTGAAGGGTTTAAAACCCCATTTATATAAACAGTAACGTGGTGGGATTTTTTATTCTCCCTAATAGTACAATTGGTAGGAATGGAGGACAGGGAAGAATAATGGGGAAGTAGACATTTTAATCAGTGTAACAGGGTTTTCTGTACGATTTCCCATACATCGCAGTCTACATTCCCAAATATATAAGGTAGATTTCCTGCTGAGTATATCTGGGAGATGTTTCCCTCCCAGAAGTGCTGGGGATCATATTGCTGAGAGATTTTTCATTCAACATGTACCCCAGTTCAATTGTAAGAGTGTCTCTATGGGTGAATGTACGTATGTGTATAGGTGCATGTGTTTGTGTGTGTGTTTATGTATGTAGGTGTGCAAGTGTATGTATATGTATGTGTGTATGCGTGGGTGTGCATGTCTGTATGTATGCATATGAGTAATATATATATATATATATATATATATATATATATATATATATATATATAGATATATATACACACACGCTGCCTGGGGGTCACATTTGACTCCGCCCTATCCTTCATTCCTCACATCCAGTCAATCTCCAACTCATGCCGCGCCGCCTCCACCTCCGCAACATCTCTAGAATCCGACCCTTTCTCACACAAGACACTACTAAAATTCTAATCCAAACGCTCATCATGTCCCGTCTTGTCTACTGTAACTCAATACTAACTGGCCTTCCTCTCAGCCGACTAACCCCACTACAGTTCATAATGAACTCCACAGCATGACTAATCTACCTCACTCATCACTTCTGTAACACCAAACCCCTCTGTCAGTCCCAATACTGGCTTCCATTAGCATACAGAATGAAATTCAAAATTCTGGTGCTAAGCTATAGAGAGCCCTCAATAACACCTCACCCACCTATATTTCATCTCTCATTTCCAAATACACTCCCACTCGCCATCTTCGCTCTGCACATGACCTACTCCTCTCTACAGCTCTTATTACATCCTCCCAGGGAAGCATATCAACTACCTCCATAAATCTTATCACCAAGAACCAGCCCTTCTCTGGACAACTGCACTCAACAGCACTTCTCTCTCCTACCCACTGACCGGCAGTTCATGCGGCAGAAGAAACTTACACCCAATAGTACTTATACCTTCTGTGTCAAACCTACCTTCCTCTAGACTGTAAGCCCTCACGAGCAGGGCCCTCTGATACTTCTGTTTTCCACAGCTGATTGTATGTCTATTCCCTATTGTACAGCACTGCGGAATAAGTTGGAGCTATATAAATATAATAATAATAATGTGTGTGAGATTATATATACGTGTTTGAAAGGAACAGGATCCATGCGTACAACAAAAAGTTGAAACAACCAGCACTCGCAGCAAAATGTAGTGAATAAGTGATTTAATTGAATAGTGTCAACGTTTCAATGCATGTTAGAGCATTTTCAGAGCATTGAAACGTTGACACTATTCAATTAAATCACTTATTCACTACATTTTGCTGCGAGTGCAGGTTGTTTCAATTTTTTGTTGTACACATGGATCCTGTTCCTTTCAACTACAGCACCCAGAGAGTCTGATTTAAGTGAGAGTGCTTCCCTTTACTATTTTGGTGTGTATATATTATATTATATTATATATAAATATGTGTGTACATATGTGTATGTGAGCGTGTGTGTGTATGTAGGTATATATGGAAGTGTATGTCTGTATGTGTATGTATATATTTCTAATATATATGTGTACTAGTGTAAAAGCCCGCGTACACGGGCCAAGGTCATTTTAACCCTCTGAGTGCCAGAGCAATGCGTTGCGTACCCCTCTGGCACTCAAAGGGCTAAAAGGCCACTACCCCACTGCTCCACCCGATGCAGTTTTGCGTCGCCTCACTCACGTGATGCAATCATGTGCAGTAGAGACTGGCCGAACGCTGGCAATCTCTACTGCGCATGACTGCATCGTGATAAACATCCTAGCGAATTATTATATAGGATACGTGTGTGTGTGTGTGTGTGTATATATATATATATATATATATATATATATATATATACATATACATACACACACACACACACACACACATACATGTGTATATAGGTATGTATGGGTGTGTGTATATGTATGGGGGGGTATATGTATGTGTGCATGAAAGTGTGAATATATGTGTGTCTGTATATATATGTGTGTATGTATGCATGTGTATAATTTTCTGTATCCTGCTGGCCAGGCACATTCTCAGTATTTGCTATCCATCTGTTTAGTCATTACTTCTGCTGGTACCTTTCTAGTTATGTTTTGTTTAGAAAACTTGTATTTTTTTCAGAACAAATCACCTCACAAAAACTGAATTTTGCATTTTGTGACAAGCTATAAATGCAAAATAAAATGTAAAAAACTTAATGATTTTGCCACTATCAAATGTTATAAAGGGTATATATTGATATATACACAAAACTATCAAATATTTATAGTTTTACATGCATGCAAGGCTTGTGCATTGTCCTAATTAACAGGAGCGCAAATAGGCATTTTTATGTAAGAACATGTATCACTGATACGAATGCCTTTACGCCATATTTTCCCCTCATATTCCACTGCCTCGTATATGAAAGACATGTAAATACACTGAATCATTGATAAACTCCTGATTAGTCAGCAACTTGCAGACAGTCATGATGATCTTGCAGTGGCATGTCCCTTCAGCATATAAGAACTGGATTTCTGTGCTCTTGACAAGAATCAGCCAGAACATCAGGAGTTAAATAGAAAAGAAGGTTTAACATCCTTGAACAAGCAACAATTAGCAGACTAGTTTTCACAGTTGAAAAATGCTGCGGAGAAGCAAATTAATTAACCGTAAAGGAACATAATTACCATATTAAAAACTGCCTTTAATGCCCATGACTGAAAACACCTTTTTTCTTGGTTGTCGTCTAGCCCGTTACAACCTTTGAGAGTTTATTTATCTTCTTATAATTGGGTTACACACATGATAAAAGCCCTGAGATGACACAAAAATAGTAGGAAAAGCACTAAGCTACAACGCTGTACAGCTGATGCACTAGGAAAAGAGGTGAAACTCTGAAGCAATCCAAATGCACCATCAAAAAAAAAAAAAAAGAAAAAAAGGAGACTAGCAAAGCTATTACCATAAGATAGGTTTGTTGTGTTTTACAAAGGGTTAATATCCACCTCTGTGTTAAAGGGACACTAGTGTCCCATAAAAAAATATGCTTGTTTTGTAGACATTTAAAAAAATAAATTATTTGGCACCAATCCTAGCTCTCAAACCGTATTTGCTTCAAAAGTTCCGCCCTCCCTCCCCTTCTCCTGACGTCAGCCTCTAGCTGACAGCAGGAGACCCCGTCTGTGGCTCTTCAGCAGAGCCGAAATCACGTTATTTAAAAATAATTACTTCACTGGAAAGGTCTACAAAGTGTACCTGGTTTGCAAGCACACTTTGTAGCCCGTTCCCATGAAGTAGTTCTTTTTAAATAACGTGATTTCTGCTCTGCTGAAGAGCCTCCTTGAGTTGCACAACTCGAATCTCCTGCTGTCAGATTTACAGCTGACAGCATGAGAGAGGGAACTTTAGCGACTAATTGGATTGGTGCCAAATATTTTTTTTTTTTTTTTTTTTTTTTAACCCCTTAGTGACGGCCGCGCCCAGACGCGGCCGTCACTTAACGCCCGTCTAACATTTTTTTTTTTTTTTTTTTTTTAAAACAATCCGGAGTCCCCGTACGGTGCGCAGCGAGACGGATTTCCGGGACGTACATGTACGTCCTCTGTCACTAAGTGACAGCCACACAGGACGTACATGTACGTCCTGTGTCACGAAGGGGTTAAACGTCTACAAAACAAGAAGAATTTTTTATGGGACATTACTGTCCCTTTAATAGGCATTTTTTTTCAGTAAACTAAATAGTGTTTGAGCAATTAACATTTATGTTTTGGTGACACGCTGTGCCAACAAATAAGTTCATTTTTGAAAAACTATCTTTATTACTACACAGGTTGACTGAGATCACCTCCATGGATAATATGACACTTCATATAGGCACTAAGAATTAGGTATGCAAGGTGTGCGGGAAGCACTCTAACCATTAGCGTATAGGGTTGATCTAATGCTGGCAATGTGTTAGGGAGGACAAATGTGGGAACAGAAAAGATATGCTCACACTTCACCACCTGCACTAACTTTGCCCTTTGAGTGCCATAGGAATTTGCAACACATTGCTCTACACACCCCTGTGGCACACAAAGGGTTATAAAAGATACAGCAGTCCTCTGCAGCGTCGTCCTAATGCCTGATTTAGGACAACCCAGAATGAGGCAGATCAGCTGTTAACTGTAAGCATTGGACTACCTCCCAGTCAGACAATTCATGTAAATATAATGTCATAGGCAATCAACACGTTCTGGGGCATTCAAAGGTTAAATGCATAAATGCTGTTTTACAATACTGTTTTATGACTATGAGACCATTCTACATATAGAACATCAAGTGTAAGGTGAACTTGTACTAAGGGTTGATAATAACGGTCGCCTGAGTCTTTGTATAGGAAGAAAGGTACAACCTGTTACAATTGGCACCCAATGCAGGGTTTGAGAGTTTAATTCAAGTAATTTTATGTTACCCATGTTTTATTCTGCAGACCCATTATAAATAAGAGAAGATACACTGATTTCATAGCTCCAGGAAACAATATGCAAAGACTGAATAATGTTATGCAAACACAGAATGGTAAAGATGTCAATAATGATGTAATGCTTGCACTCAAAATTAAATTAGGTAGATGAGCTCCAAGGTGCCAGGTACTGTTTAACCCCTTAAAGCCCGAGGACTTTCATGTGTGTCCTTGGGCGGATGTCCCTTAAAGACAGAGGAAGTACATGTACGTCCTCCATTTCCAGGTCCCCGTGCGGCTTCACGCAGTTCAGAAACTCTGGAGTCATTTAAAAAAAAAAACACTATGGGTGTTAATTGCCAGCCGCGTGTGTGATCAGCCGGTCACTAAGGGGTTAATGTTGCTGTAGCCCCTACATATTCATTTGAAGATATAGGCTATAATGCTATCAGGCATGATATTGTTAATATAACTTCTGATGATACTGTCAACATATAAGGAAAGCCACCTAATGCCCCTTGATGTAGGCATGAGCATGGGTGCACTTAGTGTCCCCACAGGTTGTCAACCTCACTTACAAGGGATACCCACCGCCAACATTAAGGACATGTTCCCAGCAATCCAAATACTTCGCTCTTTGTCTAAAGGATAGATAAAAACTCTGTAGATGGAGCATAGCTGTCACGGGTTCAATAATGAGAACTGGACCAGTACTAAAGGTAACACAATCTTTATTAATACACAATGTATATAACAATACAGCAAGTATACCATACAATATGGACAAGTCAGGAGGGAAAGTGCAGCTATAATGGTACAATTGGAGTTCAGAAGGCCAGTAGAGAGACCGCCACAGGTCCGCACCTGTGAATGTACTACAGGCCCGCACCTGTATACGAAGCGCACCAGAGGAAGAACAGTGTTACAGGTCCGCACCTGCAGTGACTAGGCACTCGAAAAGGGATCGGCTACAGGTCCGCACCTGTATGGACAACGTAACAGAAATGGTGCTACAGGCCCGCACCTGTGAAGCACAGTTATAGTAACTGGAAACAGGAGAAGTCTGCCAGAGCCACCACGGGCACCAATCAGTTGTCCAGTGAAGCGTTGGTATGCTGGATGCGCAGTGGACAACCCCAGGTAAACCCCAAGTGGGTAATCAGATGCCAGAAAAGAGCTGCAGGTCTGCACCAGATTGGTTATCGGACTAGCCAGGGTCATACACAGAGCAGGTAGTCTGATAGAGCCACAGGTCAGCACCAGAAAGGGTAGTCAGCCAGGCCAAGGGTCATACACGGAGGAGTTAGTCTACCAGAGCCGCAGGTCCACACCAGAGGGAATGTCAGCCTAGCCAGGGTCATACAAAGAGCGGGTAGAAAGACAAAACCAAAGGTTGGCACCAGGACGGGTAGTCAGACAAACTAGGAGAGCACCAGAAAACCAAACCAACTGCACTGGACACCACGCAAGGGCGACTAAAACTAGTGTCCAGGCAGTTTAAAAGAAAAAGGGCCAGGAAGAGGAGGAGTCTCAAAAGGTACATTGTACCTTTAAATGGAACGCCGGATGAGGCCACGGCTGAGGCCGCCGGATAACGCCGCGGTTGGCTCAAGCAGCCACCGCAAGGTACCGTGACAATAGCCTACTCATTCTTTTCAACAGAAAAAAAAAAAGCCCTAGTGAGTGCTTTATTATACTATGGGTTACCTATCCATTACCATTGTAAAAGAGGCAAATTAGGATTTGGTAATCAGTTCAATCTATAAAAACAAAAAGCCATGGGAAAGTAGCAGTTGCTTCCTTAGCTGATATTTTGAGTCAAGTACATAAAACTAGTGCTATAGTGGCAACTTACTCTCTGGGATTAAGATTAACATGATATAAACATGATATAATGTGGGGCTGCCTTCAATTTCTTATAACAGTACACTGCATATTGTTAGTTTTGGAAACAGAAATTCAAACTATTTCAACAGCCGAGAGAAGTCTCAGTACCAGAAATAATTGATACTTATACTGAATGAAATAAGTAGCTAAAACCCTAATCTGCAGAAACAACATAAAGAGAAATATATTGGTATAGGCTAGCGCTACACCGAATGTACCAACGCACTCAAAATATTTAAATAGAGAGGAAGGGGCAGTCCGTCCTTTACCCCTGATGAAGCAAGCAGTTGGGCTCATGAATGGGTTGTGTGCTTCTCTCCTCTCCTGTGTGCTTATACTATTATACAGTTGTGTGAAAAGGAAAGTACACCCTCTTTGAATTCTATGGTTTTACATATCAGGACATAATAACAATCATCTGTTCCTTAGCAGGTCTAATAAATTAGGCAAATACAACCTCAGATGAAAAACAACACATGTCATATTACACTGTGTCATGATTTAACAGAACTATAGCCAAAATGGAGAGGCCATGTTTGAAAAACTAAGTACACTTTATGATTCTGTAGCTTTGTAGGATCACCTTTAGCAGCACTAACGTGAAGTAATCGTTTTCTGTATGACTATCAGTCTCTCACATCATTGTGGAGGAATTTTGTCTCACTCTTCTTTACAATGTTGCTTCAGTTCATAGACTGTTGCTGGCATTTGTTTATGCACAGCTCTCTTAAAGGGACAGTAATGTCCCCCCCAAACAAAGTCCTGTTTTGTAGATTTTAAAATATCAATATGCTCCAAACCCTATATCTCAAACTGCTATGGTTTGAGAGATATAGGGATTCAAAGTTCCCCCCTCCCAGTCTCGTAATGTCAGCTGTAAAGCTGACAGCAGGAGAATCGAGACAAATGACTCGAGAAGGCTCTGCAGCAGAGCCGAAATCGCATTATTGCTAAAGAATGCATTCATTGGAAAGGTCTAAAAAGTGCCTGGTTTGCAAGCACACTTTGTAGATCTTTCCAATGAATTAATTCTTTAGCAATAACGCGATTTCGGCTCTGCTGCAGATCCGCCTGCTGGTCTCCAGACTGGCATCTCCTACTGTCAGCTAGACGCTGACATCAGGAGAAGGGGAGGGAGAGGGGGAATTTGAATCCCTATATCTCTCAAACCATAGCGGTTTGAGAGATAAGGTTTGGTGCATATTGATTAATATTTTAAACTCTACGAAATGGGACTTTTTTGGGTGGGGACATTAATGTCCCTATAAGGTCCCGCCACAGCATTTCAATAAGGTTGAGCTCTAGACTTTGACTGGACCATTGTGACACCTTGATTCTTTTCTTTTTAGCCATTCTGTTGTAGATTTGCTGGTGTGCTTGGGATCATTGTTCTGTTGCATGACCCAGTTTCGGCCAAACTTTAGCTGTCAGACAGATGGCCTCACATTTGATTCTAGAATACTTTGGTTAACAGAGGAGTTCATGGTCGACTCAATGAATGCAAGGTTCCCAGGTCCCGTGGCTGCAAAACAAGCCCAATTCATAATCCCTTCACAACCATGCTTGACAGTTGGTATGAGGTGTTTGTGCCGATATGCTGTGTTTGGTTTTCGCCAAATGTGGTGCTGTGCATTATGGCCATATGGCCAAACATCTCCACTATGGTCTTGTCTGTCCAAATGACATTGTTCCAGAAGTCTTGTGGTTTATTCAGATACAACTTTGCAAACATAAGCCATGCTGCCATGTTCTTTTTAGAGAGAAGAGGCTTTTTCCTGGCAACCCTTCCAAACAAACCATATTTATTCAGTCTTTTTCTATTGTACTGTCATAAACTTTAACATTTTATATGCTAACTGAGGCCTGTAGAGTCTGAGATGTAACTCTTGGTTTCTTTTTGCAATTTCTCTGAGCATTGCACGGTCTGACCTTGGGGTGAATTTGCTGGGAAGTCCACTCCTGGGAAGATTGGCAACTGTCTTGAATGTTTTCCACTTTTGAATAAATCTTTCTCACTGTATAATGATAGACTTTAAATTGTTTGGAAATGGCCTTATAACCTTTCCCATATTGATAGGCATCAATAATTGCTTCTCTAAGATCATTGCTGATGTATTTCCTCCTTGCCATGGTGTTAACTCACACCTGAATGCTCCAGACCAGCAAACTGCTAAAATTTCAGCTTTTATAGAGGTGGTCACACTTGTTGATGATCAATTAATCAAGGGCATTTGATTAGCAGCACCTGTCTGCTACTTAGCATCTTAATTCCTATGGAAGCAGTAAGGGTATAATATGTCATGTGTTGTTGTTCATCTGAGGTTGTATTTACCCAATTTTTAGACCTGCTAAGAAACAGATGATTGTTATTATGTCCTGATATGTAAAACCATAGAATTCAAAGACAGTGTACTTTCTTTTTCACGCAACTGTAGATAAGAATCTCAGAGGAGGAGGAGGAGCTATTGGACCCCTCAGATCGAGGAACAAAGAAAGGGGAACAAAGGAGAAACCCAATATAACAATTACAGAAATTAAAGAAGGTTCTGCCAGACACAAAGTAATTCTAACATTTGCATTGACAACTGGACAGGGAAATCTCATTCAGAAGAGAAGTATGTCTCATTGACAAAACCCCATCTACTAATAAGATAGTAGGAAGACTTAAGAGGGGTTCTGATAACCCCTCTTCTGATGTGCTGGATATTTCACCCTAAAAATGAATCCCATGAAGCTAAAAATACAATATAGGGAAGACGAATATTCAGGAAATCTAGACACTGCGGTGACATTTACCTAATGTCACCTAGTATATTACAGGATGAAGCCTTACACACTGTAAAAATATAAATAGTGTGAAGCACACATCCGTCCTATTTTACTGCTCTAAAAATAAATAGGGAAATATTCTGTTTGGAGTTAGTTGATCATCCAATTTAGACATTCACTTTTTGACATTGTATGGCACATTTTTATTAATACTGATTAAATTCAATGTAAAATCAGGGGTAAGGTAAACTTGTACTAAGAGTAGAGAATAATTGCCCCCTGGATCTTTATATTGGAAGAAAGGTATAACCCACAGATGTCTTGCAGTGTGTGGCTGAGTCTTATGTTCACAAGAATCAGTTATCCGCAATGCCTTATATGCTCTTTTGGCTGCAGCAGCCTCTGTTCTGTAGTAGAGACATAGCAAATTGTCCTCTGTGGTTGCAAAAGAAAGCTATGGAAAGATCCCAATTCACCATCCTCAGAGATGAATTTGGACCTATGAAATCGAATAGCCACAATAATATATAAACAAAATATATAAATACTCTGACAAAAATACAACAATGGGTACATTAAGATATACTTCAGTATGTAAATAAGCCACTGGCAAAGCAGACACTGCAACATTATAAACCTGACAAAGGCATGGAACTGTGCATAGCAGTTTAAGGTGGATTTGGGGTGTAAGGACAGGGATGAGCCGGTGAACACACATTTGTGCATACCACAAAATGGATTTGGGTCCAGTTTGCCACCATATTGACAAAATGCACCCTTATAGAACCTTAGTACATCAGCCCCCTAAACTGCAAGTGTGCCTGTCACCCTGAATTCAAGTTTGTATATCTGAAATCTGAATAATTAAGCTGGTATACAGACAATCATAAGGGGAATGCTAGGTGAGCTTACATTAGGATAGGAGGTCCCTGCCCCATAGAGCTTATAATCCAGAAGGCCATACATAGTTTAGGAGATACTTTTACTACTGTATGGTAAGCTGTGTGTGGTATATGATAATTTATACTAATGAAGCTGTTCAGTGATGTTTCATATGCCAATTAAGCTCTGTGCTGCACTGAGACACTTTCACCTTTTCCAAAAATAAAGCATCAACATCACTTGAACTGTATATCTGCTGGACACAGTCAGTTCTGAATTAATATTTAAAATATGCAAACAAGGGGACATGTTGATTTTAAATGGGTCTTTTAACGCCATGAATACTAGAGTGGCCTCTAACACACCGTTCTGAAATGTGATTAAGACCTCAACACTGTTGAAAGGATTAAAAAACAACATAGGTTCTCAAATTATGATTGTCCCCAAGTGGATGTCTACATGCTGGTAAAAATGGACAGCAAAGTTTAGCTTACAAAGACAAACAAAAGCGAGATGGTTTGTACCTATGATAAAGTATCTAATGCAGCAGTTGCAGCCTGAGCTTATTACCTACCTGGGAGTCATAAAATAAACACATTTACTTCATCATAATTACCATCCTTCCAGCTGAAAAGCAAATTAGAAAACAGTAAACAAATAGGCTTAGCAGGTGAAGGATTTCAGTAAGTTATAGACCTGATGCTGCTCTGCAGTTTAAATACACAATGTAGGCAATCCCATTTCTAGAGAGCAATAGCACTTTCCAATGAACCATGTGAATCACTTTACAGTAGTTGTCAATATAAACTAAGTTTAGGCTGCAAGGCTTATTTCTGAGACTTAATTTGATACTAATTCAATAAAAGAAAAGAAATGTACACAATTTAACACTGTTACCGGTACCAGAGGGAAAAAAGTCTATCAATTAGGGATTGTAAGCATTGATATAGATGGGTATCTATGTCCATACGGATATACTACAACAAGTAGATTAAGTGGGCAGCAATTCCTAAGTTTATTTTACAGATAATTAAAATCTGCTTATATCTTATGCTAGATATTTTTTTCTGTAAAGTAAGTAGTTTTTGAGAAATCATCCTTTATCATTTGTTGTCACATAGTGGAACTTAATTCCCTCCAAATTATACTAATTAGCAAGGCCACTAGCTCTGCTATCAGAAATACACCCAGAGTGTGAGGTATGTCCAGATTATATCTACATTTAACAAGATGTCTGGTAATATTAGCCCAGAAAATAATCTAATTATCAACAAATAAACACTTTCAAACACTATTTATATTCGAAGCAAATGACTAGCACAAAATAGTAGATGTCTGGTCTACTTTGAAAGCAAGTGGATATTGATTTGAGTAACAGAAGTACTCATCTAGATAGATGTCCTTGAAAGTTTTACCTAAAGTGTTTACTGCTTGGAGGTAGAACCTTGAGGTAGAGTTCAACAGTGATTGCTATATACAGGAAACTGCAGATACAATGCAAAAGTATTATAAATTATATTATATATATATATATATATATATATATATATATATATACACACACACACACATACATACACTTTAAACTGTATTAACCCTTTAAGGACCCACGCCGTTTCGGCACCAAAGGACCAGTGACGGTCCTGGCACATCACTGAATTCTGGGATAGCAGTACAGCTGAACACCACTCTGCCATCCCAGAATACTATGCAAAAAAAGTGGCGTGCAGGATCTGGAGGTTGTTAAGAGTTTAAAGGTCAGACATTATGGTAGGGCATCAGCACCCCTGATAATACCCCCTCCCCACCCCTAGTTGGCAACACAAGGGAGCAAGAGAGCTCCCCTATTTCCATTCTACCCCAACTACTGGTTACGAGTGGGCAGGATGGGGAAACCATCTCACATCAATGTGGGAGGCTTTCCCTCATTGATGCGAGTGTGTTTGCCAAACCCGCCCACTCCTACCCGGGTACCCCAGATAGGATGGAAACAGGGGTGCCCTCTTGCGTCACCTCAATTGAGGTATGTGTGTGTATACACATACATATTTTATAACAAATCAATAATAGTTTATTAGATATTTACCTTTATTTGGCAGGGAGTGGCATGCCTACCAGATTTACTCGACAAATAAACAAAGCAAAATATCTCATACTATTATTTAAAAAGTATATGGCTAACAAACAGGTAATATTGAAAATTCTTTCCAAATCACTTTTTTTCTCATTTTAATTTACAAATTACCCTGATTAAACAGATGTATAATTCAGCCCTTTAATAGCATTTAAAATATATGAAATTGATTTTGCTGCTTTCACCAGGTACAGGAAACAATTTTTTCCATATTTACAATGTGGAACTAGGGGAATCGTTAAAACGTACAGTCAAAAACAGAATGAAAATCCATAATCTTGTCCACTTTCAGCAGCCAAAATCCCAGAACAAAACAAGGAAGACAGCTCATTACAAACAAAACAGGATTTAATACAGTCTAACCTTATTGAAATGTTTCTTGAAAGGCCAGATTTCCCATTTAGCAGGTTAGGAAACAGCCTAGAGTACCGCATCTTTTGGCTTTATGTTGTTGGGTTAGTTTAGCCATGCCTACATCCATTATATATCTCCATCTTAGAGCCTTTACAAGGACTCTTACATTATATTATTGTTGCAGCATCAGGTTCAAGGATGTGAAGTTGGGGGAGTATCTGGCAAGTTATGGCAGAGCAATTTCAGCCGATGGTGGCTGTTACTCATGATGGAGGTGGATGAGGACAAGTTCAAGGTCTTAGTACGTATGCCTGGCATGAAGACTATCCCTTGCCAATTGCAGCTGTTAATAAGGGAGATATTTCCAGTCACAGTTCTATAGATCAGGGACAGGCCCAAAGGTTATATTCCTCTTGGAAAACAAGTTGGACCTTGGCTTGTCTGTTATGGCAGACAGCTGGGAACTGCATGGGATTACCCCATAACGCAGATACTTGTCTGGTACTTCCTCCACAATTATGGTAAATTTGGGACTTGCCCTTTAATTAAAGGGATAGTAATGATTATAACTGAAAACCTTTATATTGCAGTGTTTATCCTGTTGAGCAAAAGAAAGATATTCACCACAGCCAAGAGATGTTTTTATTCAAGTTAATGCAGTTCAAATGTGCATTTTTTTGGGCGCCATACCTAAAACATTTCCAGCAGCAGGTGGAGTACACATGTTCTACTCAGCAGGATAAACCCTAAAACAAAACTAACTATCCCCTTAAAAGCTGCGGTCAATCCCACCAGCAATGGCATGGTGTTGGTGGTTTTCTGTTGGAAGGGAAGGGTCATCCCAGAGTACTAGGTCATTCATTGTTTGTCTAAAAGACCAAAGGTGTGTCCTTTGCAGGGGAAAAAATTGGTTGTGACTGAGAGGGTGTGAGTGAGTCATGTAAGAGGCACCATGGGATCATTTGCCAATGGATGCCTGAGGCATAAATCCAGTACTGGAAAATAGTTAAATATTACTTAGAAACCTGTAGCAGTCAAACTGTTGAGCTGCAATTCCCATCATCCTCCACCAGCCAAAGGAGGTGGAAGGTGTAGTCCAAAAACAGCTTGAGATCTGCAGATTTCCCCTCACTATTGTATGAGATATAGCAATAATTAGATGATGTGAATTAAACTTCTACATTAAGGACTATATGAAGAAGGAAAACATTAGCAAGTCTGGGGCAAACCAACTGAACCACAGGATAATGTGATATGTGTTGAATTGTCTAACATCTTTTGTTATGCATGTGTGAGTAAATGGGATATTGGTGTAATAAAACCCACCATATCAGTGTGAAAGAGGTCCTTCACGGTGTATGATTGTGCTGCTTCAAGATGCACCCCCTTTCAGGGGAAAGCAAGTGAGAGCAGTAATGTGCTAAACAAGAGGACCCTACTGTCCTCAGACATGTATGTTTTCTATCTTCTGAGTTTGTCAAGTAAACAGTCACTAACCTGTCTGTATAGAAGAGGGACAAAACTCTTACAGGATAATGTGTGACCCAATTATTGCAAAGTATGGGGAAGATGATAAGGTTTAAAAAGCATTGAGTATTATTGTATCTTAGGGCCGTATGTTCAAAGGGATAACGACAAAAAAAAGTTGTATGAAAGACAAAAATAAGTAATTGTATGTATGAACGACATTTCCTATAGAGTATACAACAAAAAATAGCAATGTCCGTTGTGTACAACACAACTCGAGAACTGACAGGCAAAGGGGCGTGGCCAAACTATTCTCCAGTGTCGTATAGTGTAAAAGAAAATTTGTCGTAACTAACGACAAAAAATGTCTTACAAAAGACAACATTTGTACGTTAAGAAAAAAGTGGAGGGAATGAGAATTTTTGTCTTTAGTTAAGACATTTTTGTTGTTAGTAAAGACATTTTAAAGACATTTTTACCTTTAGTTAAAACATTTTTTAAGACAATTTTGTCGTTACATACAACAATTTCAGTCAGGACAAATGACATGTTTCCAATCACAACAGACACTCTCTGAAAATATTAATGATCCCAACGACACTGAACTTTGAAAAGTCGTTACAAACGACAAAAGCTATTTCGGGTGGATATGTTATGGTGTGTATTATTGCTGTGCTGTTGAAGTGACTACTGATAATAAACTTGTATTACTTGGTGTACGTGTTCGGCTTAATCCTCTAACATCGATCCCAAAGGCACTTATAGTGCCAGTCGCATTAGGTAATACAACAGGGTTTTTGACCTAAAGGTGAGTAGTCCAGCAATGAAAGAGTTAAAGCAGACTGTTTATTCAGTGTTGCTATGGAATAACCAATTCCCTATCCAATGATAAACACTTGAGGACCTGAGGGTTCCACTCTGGTCCTCAAAAGCTTATTTACTCAGTACTCTTAGTGTTGGGTTGCTCACCTTGATGGAACATGGATGGTAATGTTTATCTCATGTGGTGCAGATGGCTTACCCCAGAACATTAGTCTCACAGATTATCAAGTATTTGAGAATCACAGAAGCTCAGATACACAATGACAGTTTTCAGTGCTACAGATCCTGTTAATAAAATGCATCTGAAATTCTACTACAAAATGACATGCAAATGTAACAGAGATCAAGTTCTAAGAGAAAATCAATTAGAAATAAAGCACCTTATTTGTGAAAGAAATGAGGGGTGATTCTAGAGCGAACCATCTACACCACAGAGAACACATACGACTAACTAGTGATTTAAATTAGTCTTTTAACCCCCAGTCTCCGCTGCATTGCTTCACAATGGGTTGAGACCTTTCTAGTGTTCAATGAGTTAAAATTCCCATTTAAAGCAATAGTTATATATCCAAATAAACTGAGCTCTTATTAATCTGCATAGTTTTTAGTCCATGTACAACATTATTTCAATACTCTCAGATTTGTAGTTCATGAGTAACTTCATTATAAAGTATCCCCCTCCCATACCTTTTACCTAAGTAACGTCGCCTCTCCAAGCCGTTACGGATGGAACGCAGCAAGGGACAATCTTCAGTGAACATATGTAAATACAGTCTTCCATCATCAAGGGGGTCAGAGTTTTCCTTATACTCACAGCATGAAGATTATCCCTTGCTGTGCACTGTCCGGTCCTAGGACCAGATTCCATATCTAAACGGAGGCGGCTTAAAATGCGTAAAAGGGGCAGGAGGGGGATACTTTATAATTAAATTATTCATGTACTACAAATTGGATAGTATTGAAATACCGCTCTACATTGACTAATCTCTATGCAGATTAATTGGAGCGCCTTTTATTTTGCTATATTACTATCTCATTAAATCAATAGGAAGTTCGGGGGGTATATATTTCCCCAAGGTGCAGCCGATTTGCTCCAGAAGGCCAAAGCATGAATTAGCACTGCATGCGGTTATACTTGTTAGAACTCTCTAATACAGAGATGGGTAAAGTGAGGCAATTCAAAATTGTCTACGCGTCATGTTAACTGAAAGTCCAGCAGATGAATAGTCTAGGAGACAGTCTCACTTTTATTTCTGGGAAAATAAAAAGTCTCCAGGTGCAACATAGTGCTTAATTGGCATATGCACTGTCACTTAAAAGCTTTGATAGCATATGAAAAGTAACTGGTACCACATTGGTGCTACAGTTAGCATATATTAGCATAGGATACCAAGTATAATTATCTCCTTGACTGTACATTTGCTGGTCTTTCGATAACATGACACACAGGCACTTTTTGATGAAGTTTTCAGATATGCAAAGGTGAATCAATGTGACAGGTCCACTTTAATATTACTGAATTGTCACTACTTAATTATTTTCAGTAGAACATTTAAAAACAGTATTGAGGAAGCTGAAGAGGCATAATTCTTGAGAATGCATCTGCGTCACAGGGGATAACTGAACATTCCTATCATTCATATTGATTCAAATGGGGGTTTTGAACAATCAAATACTAAATATGTCACCAGTGCATTTCAAAGCAATGGAATGGAGACCTCTCTAGCAACAACAATTAAAGCCCCATTTGAATCAACAAGAATTATTATTATTTGACCCCTGTTGTGCTATTTGGTTTATTCCAAAATTACTCATCCTTACCGTTTTGAATACAACCCTACATGCTAAACAGAGGTAAAACAGCAGCATCAATAATTACTAAGGTTCCTAGTTTGCTTTAGGGCACTGATAACAAGCAGCACATGATCATAGTATAATCCTCCACACAAAAATAAATAACAATAAATCAAACTTGCTAAATGCATCCGTTTCTCAGTGATCTCAGAAATGAGACAGAAATTTTTACACCACCTACAGACACCCAATGGAGAATACACAGTAGAATTCACAACCTCTTTTATCCTTCCATTATTAAAGGGAAAGCCAGAAATGCAAGTTTTAATTAACAGAAAATCTGCAGTCTCTCCTTTGGCAATTGTAGGTTCGGAATGGCTTTTCTTTTTCTTTTTTTCTGTAAAGTGAATGAATTAAAGGGGCAGTGAAGATTAAATATAATACCTGTTTAAACTAGAGGCAGTGTCCAAACAGCTATGAGTTACCCCTGCAGATCTCAGTGACTCAGCAACCCACTGATGGCGTATTTGCCAATGTGGTGCTTTTATGGAGAGGATAGCAATATAGCACACACACCACAAGCAAGCCTCTGATGTCACCCAAGTATCAGAGAGAGAATGGACGAGTTGTAGTCATACCCCCATACCTCCCAAGTGTCCCTCTTTAGGAGGGACAGTCCCTCTTTTAGACCCAAATCCCTCTGTCCCTCTTTCCCACCCCGATGTCCCTCTTTTTAGGGGATCAGACTGTGTGGTGTGTATATAAGTGTATCACACTGTTCTACAGCAATAAAACTCACATTATTGTTTGTTTAAACATCAGTATGTGTGTATTTATACATTAGTCTGTGTAAATAAAACACTTTATTGTTTTAAATCATGTATTAGGTTACACAGGGAGGTATCAATAGGTCGTGAAATAGCATAAAAATTCTCGGTAATGCTCCCCTCACAGGCCACGCCCCCAGCAAACACCCCCTAAAACACAAGTGTCCCTCTTTGTCAGTTTGAAATGTTGGGAGGTATGTACCCCTCTGGCACTCAAGTAGTTAATCCATGAGAACTGTTGCCATAGCTGCAAGCACACAGCCTATAGAAAGGTCTTCTATTGAGCCTTTATTGCCCCTTTAAACAAAAATGTTTTTTTTGTTAATTTATAAAAAAAATGTACACAAGTTAAAATTTACAGCACAGAATTTTTCACAAAAAAAAACAAAAAATGACAACGGTAAGTACAAAATACTGTATGAATAACCGCTCCTGAATACAGTGATCCCCAGTGCAGATAAGGTACTAAGAGGAACTGGAGCAAACCAACTGCACTATACAGGTCAAATAATTCACACTGATTTAAATGATGCTTTTAACCACCTGAATGCTAGAGAGGTCTCCAACCAACTGCGAAGCCAGAGAATTCTGGGATTTGTTATTTGTCCCCTACAGTACACTTGGTTTGCTCAAGAATAAGTTCACTTTTTCTAAGTACATCAGCCTCAGTATGTGCCTGTTCCTAAGGAAGGGTAACCTTTGATTTTGACCTTACATATTCTGAAAGACCACAATAAGTAAAGTCAAATTGCCTATACTTTAATACAATTTTCTTAATCCAATGACAGAGGCAGTAGGACCACCAATACAGTGTTGCAAGTCTCCTTGTAGCAATGATTTTGCTCTATGCTGTGCATATGGCTTTTCCACATCATTTCATTTTTATTTTTTTTTATTTTTTTTTTTATAAACACAATGTTACATATGCTTTGCTTTCACTGCCCCACACAAATTCTTTCTGGGAGAAAAAAATCAGCTCCCTCATAGTGACATAAAAGTGTAAAAAAGATATGTGGAGATGAAAAATACAAGTTTATGCAGTCTGGTGTTGCATATTATGCTCTTACCGAATGTGTAAACTAAAAATAAAGTGTTACTGATCATTTAAAAACACATTTACACTTTATACTTAATGTACTTCCTGGAAGCTGACAATAATGGTGGTAATAAAAATTAGAAGAACAATAATAATAAGTCTGGGGCTGCTCTGTGGAGCCCCAAAACAGCTCTTATGAGACAACTGGTGATCCCATTTAGATTGTAAGCTTTCGGGCAGGGACCTCACACCCAATGTTTCACTCTACAAAGCACCTATAACCCTGTTTTGTTTAAAGGTTTAGTAATGTCCAATTTTTTTCATACATTTGTAGAGGCTTAAAAAAAGATCATTGCCACAAACACCATCTCTCAAACCGCTATGGTTTGAGAGATATTGGCAATGAAAGTTCCCCCTTCCCTCCTCTTCTCCTGATGTCAGCATCTAGCTGACAGCAGGAGATCCCAGTCTGGGGATCAGCTGGCGGCTCTGCAGCAGAGCTGAAATCCCGTTATTGCAAAATAATTATTTAATTGGAAAGGTCTAAAAAAGTGTGCCTGGTTTCCAAGCACACTTTGTAGACCTTTCCAATGAAGTAATTCTTTTTCAATAACAGATTTCGGCTCTGCTGCAGAGCCTCATCGTGTCGGCCGACACGGATCCCCTTCTGTCAGCTTTACAGCTGACATCAGGAGAAGGGGAGGGAGGGGGTGAGGGGGGAACTTTCATTGACAATATCTCTCAAACCATAGCGGTTTGAGAGATCGGGTTTATGGCAATGATCATCTTTTTTAAGCCTCTACAAATCTATTAAAAAAATGTGGACATTACTAACACTTTAATTTAAACCCTTAAATTGTTAAGTGCTGCATACACATGTGGCGCTATATAAACAAACATATTTATTCATTCATTCCCTCTTGGTTTGTATGCTTGGTGTCCATAGACCAGCTGTATAGGGTGTACATATACCCTGGGGGAGAATCAGGGTTCTCTGAGTAATAGAGGGGGTATGCAACGCACTGTACTCAGAGGGTTCAGACCCCTGTTCTGCTCCTGTTCGTGCAACGGGGTTCATAATACAGCCCCGTATTACTGGCAGGTCTGTACCCAGGGAAGCGGATCTGCTGATTATGCCCTTTGATAATATTAACAGTTTAGTGTAACTCTGATACAGACAAAGTCCCCAAATATTAGTAACTAGTTTAAGAGCACGTGTACACGGGCCACAGTGCCACCCAGCAATGGCCGTGGTGCATTCATGCACAGTAGTGACTGCCTGCGCCGTGGCTGAAATGGAGTAGGGCACCCCGAATTCAGACCACAGTGGAGGACTAAGGTCTGAATTTGGAGCCCCGCTCCATTATCAGTAGCGGCTCAGGCAGTCTGTAGTGCGCATGACTGCAGCACGCAGCCGTCTCTAGTGTGCATGACAGCTTTTGACAAACAATTTAACAAATTATTATATAGGATACCTAGACCTCCATTATGACCCAGGAAACACACAGAAATCAAAGAAAAATGCAAAAATATAAATATTTTAAAGTAAATTATGGAAAACAATGTCACAACTATATTGCAAAAGAATAATTTGATTTCACAGTTTTTATATCAATGTATCCTAATGATGCCAATTACATGGAGAAGGCACTGGTTTGTCCAGGCGAATACTGTGTGCATTTGAAAGGGATTTTACTAAAATGTATAGCTGCTCCAAAATGAATCTGGTTTTCATGCTTCAAGGTTTGCATCCTGTGTCTTAAAGATGTAATTGCCTCCCAATGCGGAAACTCTCTGAGCTCCAGAGGGAAATTGAAAAGCGATGGAAGATTTACGATGATACCATGTATACATTCATTTCATACAAACGTAAATAAGGATTCTGCATATCATCAAGGGATACAGAATGACCTTCAGGAAGAGAAAGAAAAGCTATCTGTGTTTAGCTAAAGGAAAGGCAGCCTGTCTTTTTTTTCTTGATTGTATTTACAGTTTAACCCTTTAAGGGTTAAGGATCAGAGAGGTGTGCAAAAGGTTGTGAAGCGTAAAGAGATAGTAATGGTAAATACTGAAAAAAAAAAATTATATTATATATATTCCATACCATAAAATCTCAAGTATAATACGAACCTGTATATAATGCCCAAGAATTTTGGGCCAGACAAACACACGCAAAAAAATAAAATGTCAAGCTTCCCTTCTTCAATCCTATCTGCATTGGATCTATGGTATTGCCCTGCGAGGACCTTACTTTCCTCACAAGACACTATCATTGGCTGGGCAGAGGAGGTCCTGACAGGGCCATGCTGGAAGCAGGTGGCGGATGCAAACATGCTGCTAGCTGGGACCCTGTCAGGATGCGGAATCTGGACTCAGGAGCTGGAGAGAAGCCATGGGTAAGTGGGCAGGGAGGGAGGGAAGAAAAGAAGCTTGGCATTTTTTTTTTTTTTTTTTGTCAAGAAATTTTCCTCGTGTATAATACGCACCCCCCACTTCACATAAGGTGAAAAGGGGCAAAACTGTGCATATTATACGCAAGATTTTACGATGTATTTTATATATTATATATTATATATATATATATATATATATATATATATATATATATATATATATAAAACGTAGAAGAGATCAAGCACTCACAGGGCAAGACATCTTGAGGAAGGCCAGCATAGCCTGACCGAAACGTTGACCTGGAATTAAAGTTCACTCTTTTTATCTTCATGTAAGACCTGTGAGTGTTTGATTTCTTCTGCGTTTTGTACTGTCACGGTCTCATTGTAGCACCCAGGCAACCTGTACCAGTTAAGTGAGAGTGAATCCCTGCTGTTTGTGTGTGTGTGTGTGTGTACACATTATATATATATATATATATATACACACACACACAGACACAGAGAGACACACACACAGACACAGAGAGACACACACACAGACACAGAGAGACACACACACACAGAGAGACACACACACACACAGAGACACACACAGACACACAGACACAGAGACACAGAGACACAGAGACACAGAGACACAGAGACACAGAGACACAGAGACACAGAGACACAGAGACACAGAGACACACAGACACAGAGACACAGAGACACACAGACACAGAGACACACAGACACAGAGACACAGAGACACAGAGACACACAGACACAGAGACACACAGACACAGAGACACAGACAGAGACACAGAGACACAGAGACACAGAGACACAGAGACACAGAGACACAGAGACACAGAGACACAGAGACACAGAGACAC